>OZ025219.1:5756817-6413687 GCA_964019055.1 Anthopleura xanthogrammica | reverse complement strand
TAACAAGAGGCTTATCAGCTGCTTGTCTCTGAACCACATGTCCATAATCTTGGGACTTAAAAGATAATTAAAAATCAAGAGGATGACGGTTTCAACAGATCACTCCATCAACCTAATAATTTTTTACATAAAATTTTACTAAAATTATAATTTCAGTGGTTACTAACGACCTGGACGATGGCAGGCTAAGCAGTTTTTCAGCCGCCCCCCCCCCCCCCTCCCTCCCAACTTCCATCGTGTTTTGCCATTCTTTGATTGGCAGTTTTTTTGGTTGGCCGTTTTTTGGTTGGCCGTTTATTTGGTTTTGTTTTATGTTTTTTTAAATTGCAAATTCAAAACTTACATATAGATTTTTATGGACTTCTTCTTTGATGTTGTGTATTAACAATCCAGCCACTCCCGCATGGGTGCAATCAAGAAGTAAATACCTGATAACAAGAAAAATATCCTAATAAATACCTAATAGTATGTTAAAGAAATGTTATCTGTTCTTTAAAATGAACTTATTAATAGGTACTTTTATCACTGTTTTTATTGGACATGCCAACTGATCAACACAAGTCACAACAGGTTGACTGGCATAACATATACAACCAATCAAAATCGTTAGAGTACCCATGGATGTACCTTAATGTGGGTGGCATGGGTGGAGTAGTAGTTTAACGCTCGCTTCTCACCGCTGTGGTCTGGGTTCGAGCCCCGGCTCGGGTTGGATCATATGTGAGTTGAGTTTGTTTGATGTGTTGTTCTATCCCTTGCCATGAGGGTTTTCCTCCAGGTTCTCTGGTTTTCCTCCCTCCGTAAAAATATAATCAACATGTGAGTTGAGTGTTGTATGTTGTAAATAGAGCGGTTTTTGTATGAGTGGGAAACGGTACGGCAGATTCATAGCCATAATCTAGCCGTATCTTACCATAGCCATAACCACGCATCGTGATTGGATGAATTACTGGAAGACAATAGGAAGCCATTTCAATGTTATGGTATGTCGTACCATGTACGTAGTGTAAGTCAGTACCATGTGTTTCCCACTCTTACGAAAACAGCTCTATAGAATGTAGTGGTAGTGCATGTGGAGCGAACCTCACGGAGGAGCCCCGTACGGGGAGTGTTGGTTGTAAAAAAATATGTTTGTTTTATGTACTCTAAGAATGTTTTTGATTGATACTTGTCTATTATGACAGTCTACTACCTTTGCAAATTGTGTCTCAATGAAATCGAATGCAGGGTAAAAAAATGGATGAAAATATTCATTGCTAACTGCTTGTCAGCTAATCCATAATGCATGTTCATATATCTTTTATCAATAACGATCTTTGACAATGTTACCTTGATATCATGTATCGCCCTCTTGTTTCTAGTTTAGATATCAGCTGCTGCAGTATCCTGGTAGCCCTCTGTCTCTGGACAAAGATTTCAAAAATAAAGATTCCTGAATCTGGTCTCAAAACTTCTCCAAACATCCTTGACATTATACGGTAGTCTGCAATAGAGCGTTTCTCATCTCCCTCCCTTCCCTTGAAATATTTATACTTACAAGTATTTTTGATGTACAATATATCATAACATTGATTAATCTCTGTGGAAACAAAGCTTTAGATTAAATTATTGCAAAATAATGTAAATTCAGACACTTTGGGGGTGGAGGTGGAGGATTGAAGTGATCCTTACTCTTACCAGATTGACTTACACCAAGATAAATGTACAGTACTGTAATATCATGATCCAATGTAGCAGGTATCAGAGTTACTCCAAACGTATTCCATTGCCTTCAAACAATTGTTTCAAGTTGGAGCATTTGGGTCACTTCCTATACATTTAGTGTATTGTTGACTAATTGAAACAATTGTTTGAAGGCAATAGAGTATACAGTAACTCTGATATCTGCTATTCTGGTACATACTTTACCTTAAATATGTCCAATAATCCAGGGGAAGTCAGCAGGTTATGTTCAACAGTTCCCTCTGCTATGTATTGAATTAATGAATGAAGCAGTCCCTGTATATGTAGAAAAGCAAGTTCATCAGTTCATAAGACTTCTCGTGAACCATCCTCCTCCTCATCATCATAGTTGTAACAGTTAGTGGTCATCATAATCACAAGTAAAAAATAGAAATTAAAATTACCAGTCCTTTATCAATGACTTGATTTTCAGTTCTGCAAATTAATAACAAAATGTATAATTCAGGCATCTACAAATTATAATATATTAAATAAAAAAGGTAAAGTTCCTAAATTTAATGTCCATACAGTAGTTCCTTCAGTTGAAATTCAACTGTTATCCCAGGAAACCGATGGTGTGCACTTTACTTCCTCTCTCCATTAGCGCTCTGTTTTAAGAGTATTAACTCCAAAACTACATGGATTAATAGAGGGAAGTGGAGAAGGAAACAGACGTGGAGATCCTGACGATCGAACCATGGACCTCTAGCTCTGAAGGCTGCGCACTAACCAACTGATCCAGGGCTCAACACTAACATATATCTTCGAGTCTTAGACTAGTGAAGGTTTACTGTGGACTAGTGGGAAAAAGACCTTGGGACTAGAGATTATCCACAGTGATTAGCCCAAGGACTGTAGTACCTAAAAAGGTTAGTGTCGAGCCCTGTGAGCTAATTAAGCCTGCTCCTATAATTAACAAATATATTTATAATAAAAGTTCAATAATAAAAAAGTATAATTATTTCTATTTTGTCTTATCAAATCCACAAACCTTTCTAAAAGACATGCTATGCACACCAAGTTTATTTTCAATAAATATTTCATGCTGTGAAGAAGAAGAAATATTAGTATTATATATTCTATGGATAATTGTGAGAAAACACATTGTGTTTCTGATAACAAATGTCTAATGTCTCCGCAAATGCAATTAGGAATGTATAATTATCAGGTGGCATTTCACAAGGTCATTTGTTTGTTCATGTTGTTTGAAAACTTGTTCAGAGGGATCTTACAGTTATGTAGGAGTTCTTTATGACAATCACTAAAGTTCTTACAAGTGACTAGTTATTAAGGAAATTAAGAATATAACTAAATTTCTGAATTTTTTGTGTAACTTTAGCCTGAGAAAACAAACTTCATTGTCCCTCCCCCCCCCCCCCCCGAAAGCAACATGCTACTTTCCCCCTTTGGGGGGGGGGGGGGGGGGTTGAGGAGTGAAAGGACATCTGTTTTCTCAGGCTAGGGTAGCTCATGTAGCACAAGACATTGCATAGCAATTATGAGCAGAATATGAATTGATAGTGATGATCTATAAATGGCAGTGATGACATTACACGCATGTACCTCTAACCTAAATACTTGTGGTATATTAGCCATATTTTCTGCAAACACTAGGTATTCATAACAACTGAGTCCCAGGAGGGATAGAAGCTCTGAATCTGTCAGAAGAAAACAAAAAACTATTATCCTAATGGCTATTTAATAATTAAAATTATCAGTTTTTATTAACACAAATAGAGTCGCATAGCAGCAAAGTAGATATAAGTGAACGTGAGAGTAAATACAAGTAAATATCAGTTTTTCCTTCTAGCTACTCTTCTTTCATCTTACCTATTTCCATCTCTTCTCCCATCCTTACCATTTCTCTTTCATTTTCCTTCTATTTACTCCTCCTTTATTCTATCCATTTCTTCTCCCATCCTGTTTTCTGCCTCTTCCCATGATACCCATCCTTACAATCCCACTTTTATTTTTTCTTCTATTTACTCCTCTTTCATGGTATCTCTCCTTCCATCCTGTTTTCTGTCTCTTCCCATATCATGCCCATCCTTACCATCCCACTTTCATTTTCCTTTTATCTACTCCTCCTTTATTCCATCTCTCTTCCCATCCTATTTTCTGTCTTTTCCCATATAATACCCATCCTTACCATCCGTCTTTCAATTTTCTTCTAGTTACAGTGTACCCCCTGTTCATATCATTCCCATCTGCTAATTCCAAATCTACTCCTCTTCTGTTTCCAATGTTTCAATATTCCATTTCATCTTAATCCCATTTCAATTTCTCTAACCCATTCTTTTCCTCTACCAACCTGTCTCGTCATCATCCTCATTTTCATTTCCTTGTTCATCTGTACAAACATCGTTAGGGTTTACATGTTTTTGATCAGCATAACATTTTGAATTCACAGAAGCATACTCTAACAGGTGAACTTGAGATCTCTGTAGATCTTGTAACAACTTCTGCAAAACAGATCAATTAAATTTATTAAATTAAAAGATAAATAATTAATACATTAATTACCACTGCTTTCATTGCTGCCTTTTGTGCCTCTTGTTGTGAAGAGCAGTATATACACTGTAAGTACTAAGTTCTTATTTCTAATGTGGGGACGCAACATTTTAATTTGGCAACAGACTACTGGCCATCAATCATTCATTTGATCCAGTAAATTCTCCCAATGTACCTTATCATGGTTCTCATGTTGTTTTTTGGTTGTTTTTTTTATTAATATTTAAACAGGTTGCCCAATTCAACATAGCTGGTTTAAATGGGGACCTGTATAACTAAATCTAATAACAATACAACAACATTGAATACAAATAATGGTAACACAAGACGAAAAAGATAAACAAAAAGAAATTACAAAGATTTGAAGTGGCTTTTCAATGCCGTTTTGAATTTGGAGAAATTAGTTTTGTGTCTAATTTTGGCAGGCAGGAGATTCCACGTTTTGACTGCGTTAACCCAGAAGGAGCTCTGATATTTAGAAGTATGGGCTAGCGGCAGTCTCAGAAGTTATTCTTATAATTCATTTGATCGATGGTAGTCTATTCCCTTTTTATCTGTTGCATTGAAGAGTTTGTCTCAATCACTGCGAGGCAATGAAAATAATGGTAAATCTGTTTACTTCAATCTGTATTTTATGAGCCCAAAAGTCAGTGAGACCAATAATTAGTTGCCACACGTTTTTGCCCATTTCAGACCATGTGTCACTCCCTTGAGTATAATTTCTTTGTTAGGTGGTAAACGAAACAAAGAATGATCCCATTCTCAAAGGAATGACACATAGTCTGAAATGGGAAAAACAATTGCCCAAGCTAATAAAAGACTTGGCATCACATGTGACAAGAGTTTGTTTGGTCTTTCTCTCCCTTAAGGGTTTTTCTACAGGTTCTTCAGTTTACCTCCCTCTGCAAAACCTAAAATACAATTTGATCTTCAATAACATTTGAATGTCTTGGCCTTACCATTATCCTTAGTGCATGATCTCTGTATGATTCCGTTGATGATAATTCATCAGCTTCTTTGCTGTCTACTGACTCAGAACTCTTGTCCATGCTAAGGTTTTCAAATACCAATGTCTCTAGCAGCCCTGTTAAGCTAAAAATGTCCAACAAAATAAGTTAAATTATTTAGGAATCCTGTATGATTGTATTTTTTATTAGAAATCCTATTAATTTAGCCTGATTTCAGATAACTCAGGGAAAAATTGCTAAAAATCATAATTCCCATTCAGGAAATGTTAATGGAAAAAACACAACACTTTCCACTATGTTTTTTTAATAAAAATCACCTAGTATCATTATGGTAAAATGGAAATAAGGTAAAAAACACTGAAAATGTTTCTATGTAATACTTCCTCCCCTTCCTCTCTGGCAAAAACAGAAATCTTATCCCTGTTTCTCCCAAGAGGGCGAGACAAATTAAAATATGATCTTGAGATTTTGCCATAATTACCATTTGTTCAGCTCCCACTTTTGTGCTTGCAACTCTGGATCATTTTTATCATTTGGCTAAAATTATGATAAATTAATTAGAATAAAAAAACTGGCATTGCAGTGCATTGTGGGACTATTTTAGGGGATGAAATAGACACATTGGATGCAAATTTACAACATACCTTACATGCTCCAGTTTTAGCATCGTTGACAAGACATTCTAGAAGTATGAGAACTCTGTCTAGAGCTGATGACAAATCAATTTTGTTTTCTCCAGTATGCATACTTGAATCACTCTGTTCACTGACAGGTGAATGTATCATGGCTATGTTATGTAGAATCTGTGGAACAGCCATCTTGAAGAACTTTGATTTTCTTCCTTTCATTCTCTGAAAAACTTGAAAAATGACAAATATTGTGAACTAGGATTTTAGCAATCAGGATTTCACAAAATGAACTGCAGTCAAGCACTGCATCCTCCATCATATGGAGTGAGTTTGAAATTTTCTTGGTGTTGGTGGTGGAGTGCTGGATCTACAGTAAGGGAGGGGTACAGGGGTGCACACCCCCTAGATGAGCTGAAGATCTTTTGAAGGGCAACTGAGCCCCCAAAATCACAGATTTTGAATGACCAATTTTGATGTTCTTACAATCTGTCAGTACTTATCAATTTGTCCTGATCATAAAAGGTGCACCACCTTTAAAAAATCCTGGATCAGCGCCTGTGATGGGGCGTAGGATCTTAGTGGTATATTGTAGAGCTTTATACTTTATCTGAGAAACATCCAGGGGATACTGTAGTTCTAGCAGGCTAACATTTAATATGCATGGCCATCAGATGAGGCAGTGTTGCACCGTGTGTCTGTGCCAATCTTCAAAGATTGTTGCGACTGATAAAATAATCCAGGTCTTACCTTTTTGTAATGGAGCCAGTAACGTTAAAAATGCCCCTGATTTTAAACTAGTGTCCATCTGTTCAACAATTCCCAAACACACCTCCTTAGGACTACAGTTCTGGAAGATAAAATTAATTGAATCCATGAATTTCACAGTTCCATCAATTAACAAATTAAGAGTTTAAGATTTAAGAAATATCAAATTATACATTTTACTTGCTATCTCATTTCTGAATGGCTGTGAGCCTTCAGCCAATCCCTGAACTTGAAATGATAAATTAATGTCTTGATAATAGGACAATAACATGACTTTTGGAGGGCATATTGTTTATTTGTGGCCCAAGTAGCATCAATTTTGCGCCCGAGGGCAGCAAGGGTGCAAACTATGCTACAAGGGCCACAAATAAACAATATGCATGACAAAAGTCATGTTATTATCATTATCATTAATATACAAGACCAAATTATACAAAGTCTTCAATATCAAAAGTTAGAATTTCAATAAAACATTTTCATTCAAAAACAAAGTTTGTATACATACAAAACAAGAAAACATTTAACGCATGCTCTTTGAAATGGTTTCCTTAAGATCTGATTGGCTGACAGCAGTCGTAAGACATTCTCTCAACCAATCAGATCAAGGCAGGGCGGTAAATGCATTTGCAGCCCGCTTCTTGGTGTTTGGCCCGCTAGACTGTACGCTTTAGTGAGGGCAGTTTAATATTTGGCCTTGTATATTGATGATAATTTAAGATATCATGCTCAAACTCATTCTGACCAAAAATTGTTTAATGTGCAGCTACAGTATCACTAAAGTTTTAATAATTTTGTAAAATACCTCTGCAATAGCCTCTAGTAAATCACTGTAGTAATCATTGGTTGCATGGAAGTCTTCTTGTTGAACAAGTACACCAATCAATTCCCAGCCAACAAACTCTAATATGTCCTGAGAATATACAGTATTATATGTATACAACATTTGTAAGTTAATTATCAGTGGTATTCTAAATAAATAAATAAATAAATAAATAAATCACTTTTATCTTAATAGTGGGATACAAATTCAGTAACTTAATACTGGTTTCCAATTTGGCCCACTGTCACTCACACACACTACCTCTAACATTATATATTCTATGCATACAACTCAACTCACATGTTGATTTTTACGGAGGGAGGAAACAGGAGAACCCGGAGATATTGGTTCTTGTCTTGCAATGCATGGTGATAACACACAGCCGACACAACTCGACACTTCCCAAGCTCGTGCACTAGACTCGATGTAACCAGCTGCTTCAATGTGATATTATTTCAAGAGTCTACTTACTTTGTTTTCGTGGTCCAACAAGACCGCAGTCAAGGTCTTCAAAACGTTTCTGACCTCTAAACATCTTTGAACAGCTATCACAATATGACAGCCCTCGTTATCATCTTCTCTCTATTCGAAAAAAAATAGTTAGTTTATTACCTTAGGAATATGTTCTGAACTAAAATGCCTAAAATACCCACGAAAGTTTTAAATGAACGCCGTAAATCTTCAATGACTTCGTATTCCATGTCTTGCTCCTTCTCGTCCGCCATATTGTCCGTGAGGTCTGGGAACAAACTACCCAGATGTCTTTTCGTGTTAACACAGGAAGCCCATACCCTATTACAGATGTCGCCCAAGGTTTTGAAATTTTATGGTTTCCTTTTATTTCAGTAAAAGACAGAAAGAAATTACAATTTATTACAGAAATTACAACTGTTTGAACGTAAGTTAATTTTTCTTTGTGATCATTTCTATTTGAATATAAGGGAGTCTGTCGGCTCTGAAGTCCATACAACGCCTCATCTTGCAATTGTGTCGATGTCTTTCAAAGTGTTCAATAACTAGTACAGTCTGGGGTGGAACTAGGATTTGGAGGAGGGGGGTCACAACATTTCCAACAAATTCCAAGCTAGAAATGGGGGGGGGGGGGTCACGGACACCCGGTGACCACCCCTTGGATCCGCCACAGACAGCTATGAAGTACATGTCTTTTAATATTCATCATTACTATCATCATCATCATCATCATCATCATCATCATCATCATCATCATCATCATCATCATCATCATCATCATCATCATCATCATCATCATCATCATCATTATTTATACGCCAACCGAACTAAGATCATTGTTACGTTACGTTCAAAGTACTGCAGTAATAAAGCTCATTCATAGCTACAGTTCTTTTTTTTCCTTGAAAGCTTTACAATTTAGTCTCTTTGACTAGGACATCTTTGTCTTGCTAGGAACCCTACCGAAAACCTTACAACAAACTAGTCTGAACAATAAGACAAGAACATAAGAGACCACTGCGATAGCTAGCCCTAGAACAAAGATAACATCCAACATGTACAACTCATAGAAAGGTAACGTCATGCTTTTTGGTTTAAGATGGTCCAGGTTACCAACTGCATGGACATATTCGACGAGGTCCGCTGCTTCTTTCAATGGAGGCCGCGGGCGCAGTTTCAAGACTCGAGACACGTGACTTGCTCTTTTCTTGTATCTAAAAAAGCAAGCAAAATGGATAGTGTCAGGAGATTATGTGTCAATATCTGTGCAGCCATAGTATTTTCTTTCTTTGTTTTTCCGGTTTAATCTGTCGTCCCTAGAGTATTTCTGTTATTTCTTTATCTATTCATCCAACCTTAGCTTAGTTTTTCCCTTGGATTTACTTTATGCAAATTTCGTTTGTTTTTTCAAGTCATTCTTTGAGTATATTTTCACTTTATTGCGAAGACGTTATTGCGAAGACGTTAGTTAAATTTTACGTATTTTGCGTCGATATTTGCGTTTACTTGCGTCAACTTGTCTTAGAGAGGAACCGTTGGTAAGTTTAGTGTGCGATTTCTGTTTTTGTAATTTTTTTTGTTAGCTTTACGTTTAGTAATAAAACCCCAATCAGTTATAGAACACATCCACAGTCTCAAGTTACAATATCTTTCTAACTCCCTCTCTCCACTCCTCTCCTTTTTCTTTGCTGGATGGCATGCATATTATTGGAAGTACCGTAAGCAGAATCTCGTTTTTTACAGCATTTTTACCAGCAACTTGTACAAAAGATAGAAAACAATAAGAGAAACCCCATACCTTTCCTCGTATATTACTTGGTTGATAAGACTGGCCAGCTGGTCAGCGGTTGCCTTGGCAACAGGCAAGACTTCGCCCCGGCCATCGCTTTTAATGAACCGTCCATTATCATGCTGGTCCCCAAAAAATGGCGAGCAGATCATTGGTACTCCATGGTATGACGCCTCAGCTAATCCATTGGCACCGCCATGAGTTATAAACAACCTTGTTTTGTTGTATCCAAGGATGTCATTCTGTGGGAGCCATTTTATGGTCATTACGTTCGGCGAAAGTTTTCCTTTGAACTTATCTGGAAAATAATTGAAATGAAGCTAGAGATGAAAACCTTTCTCAAGTAAAATTCGGCGCGGGCCCGGCGTGAAACTGGCAGTCTGGCAGTGGTGTAAATGGCGGTCAAGCGTATTGTGTCGATCTGTAATCCCCCCTCCCTTAAAAAAAGCGGTTTTGTCCGAGTGGAGGAGGCTATTGGCGAGTATAACTCCCCCTCCCCGACAAATAAAGTGTAAGAAAAACTTCCATACCCAACCCCTGACTAACGCAATAGTAGAGTAGTATACTTCTCAATAACTTGAGCCCAACATACTTACCGATTTTCCATACAACTCTCTGTTTTACTTGAGAAAATGCCTGGTTCATTACATCACTGATGTCATCGCTAAGCGTGTTTACCGTCGAACCAAAAGAGACCAGAATTACACCATCGTCACCAGACCCTTTCATGAATTTTTCTAGCTCGGATGGAAGAGGTTGCGCTGGACCAGAAAGGAAAGTACCCACTTCGCGGGCGTATGGGGGTATGGGCTGTGCAAAGTCCATTATAAAATCCCTCTGCATCAAAACAAGATCAGCATTGGCCAACGTGTCTCTTATACTTTTTCCAGGTGTAACCTTGTGCTTCAACTTTAGCTCACCGTATATAGGATACATGAAATACTCCATTGCAACCATGGCTAGGAAATAAAAACCCAGATTTTTTATCTTATTGGTCAGCCCCTTCACTGCAGTAAGCTCTGACATCATTTGAGGAACGTAGGCTGGATTGGACGAGATACCAAACAATCTAAACGTCGGTGTGGCTAGTGGACTCATTGTAACTACAACATGTGGGATGCTATACTTGTCAGCTACCAAGCTTGAACATGGATACAGGCCATCGCCGATCACAATGTCAGCATCTTTGAGATCTTTCTGCGCGTGCTCATTACCGAGGAACAAATCACAGTACCCTTTTTGGAGTTGGAAGATTTCCGAAGCTTGAGATATAAGTGGTTTATGTTCTGTACTGGACATGGCCTTGAAGTGGTCACGAATGTTTGGTTTGCCCTCGACGATTAGTGTCTCGAAGACCTTGACATTAGGTTTACCAAAGGCAAACCTATCTTCCTCTCCAACATAAATTGCAACCTATTGAAGAAAGATATATGCATCATGTATGGCAAATAGACCTCTAGCTTCGTATCCAAATTATCCATTTCAGACCACATACATGACACTCCCTTGAGAAATGTTCTTTTATTAAAATATTTACACATGAAAGATTTAGCTCCCAAGAGTGGCATCACATGGTCTGAAATGGGCACAACAAACAGCGAAGCAGGGGCGGATCCAGGATTTTGTTCAGGGGTGCAGGGTACAAAGTCAGCCCAGGAAGGGGTGCAACCCTCAGAATCAAAGAAGGAAAACATTAGTTCGTATAGAGGCTTTGCACGAACTCGGGATGGCAGCCATGACAGGAGGCAGTAACAATTGAATCCGGTCGAATATGATTTACATGAGTGTGAATTCAGTTGCCCGGTTCACAAAAATTAATACTGAAAGGAAGATCACGGCTCACGTTTAAATTCAAGAAAATTCACGATTCATGAAGTTTAGAACTGTTCATCACATGTATAGACCACTAAACTAAAACCCGTTCACGATTTCACGTGAATACCCCTGTATAAAGCCTGAGGCGTAAAAAGTAAGTAAGGAGAGCGAGTCAAATTAACCCCCGAACTTTCGAAGCCCTAAACAAGCATTTTTGAGGCTTTTTCGCAGAAAAAAGAAACACTTCAAAACAAGTAATAAACTATCAAACCTTATTACAAGATAACACATTTTTGATGAGCGACTACTGAGGACAAATTTTTAGGAGCAAAATTTGAACTACATCGATTAACGGCTATTTCTGTGCCACAGGGATCCCAAGCCAAGAAATCCTAAACCACAGATACTTAGGGTGGTAAGCCTGTGGATAAGGTTTTGATGGTTTTAATAGGCCATTTGCAGCAATTGATCACGTGTCAATTTGCCCCGTAGCAACAAGCCCTGGAACTAGGCTTACGTACCTCGTAATAGAAAAATAGAAATAGAAAATTAGCACGGATTTCTTAACTTTGGAAAGGTGGCACAGAAGATTTTAGCTAATATACTACTTCAGGGAATAATTTGTAGGTTAATTTATGAAACAAATCAATAGTTCGTAAAGGTCAGGCCGCTCCGTATACAAGGTATAACGCAGCCTAATACTAGTACTAGCGTACATCAGGATATCTATAATGACGATCCATAAAGATTAAGATACTAACCGATTCAGTTAGGGTGTACTTATTCTCAGTATTCTATTTATGCTTAAAAACCCTGCTATTACTGCTATTTTCATAAACATGCGAACTCGGTAGCTGCGAGCTGCACGCTGAAATTTGGTTTATCGCTTCCATCAAACAAAAATAATCAGTCGGTACCTTTTATATTTATGATTGGCGGCAGTGAAAAACCAAATTCCAGCGAGCAACTCGCAATTACAGAGTTCGCATATTTATGAAAATTGCAGTAAATGAGCAGTAACAATATAGTACCACGTTTACATACATCATGACCTCGAGCCTTGAGTTCGTCACCCAGTTTCGCCATAACCATGTAGTGACTACGTCCAAAATTAGGCATCATAACAATCTTTGCTGCCCAAGACAAAGAGACGAATAGAAAATGTATCGTTAGAATCGCTAGAACCTTCATTGTTCTTGAATCAGTTGGCACTAGCGTTACTAAGCATTACTCAGCAAAAACTTCTTCAACTTGTTGAACTCATTTGCATTTTTTATTTGAAATCACTCAACCATTATGTCATTACGTCATTGACGCTTAGGTAACGCAACGGCTCAGTTCTTCGAGCCTGTGGGTAATCTGGTGTTAGATTAGAGGGGAGGAAACTGGTTTGGAATTCACCAGAGCAAACTGACGAGTCTATCAATTGCTTAACTTCAGAAAATCTTTTTCTATTTATTTATTTTTTATTATTTATTTATTTTTTCTATTTTTTATTTTTTATTTTTTTTATTTTTTTATTTATAAATATATATACACCTGATTGCAAAAATGTTGTCATAGAAAAATAAACTTTATAAAAATAAAAAAATAACAAATAGGAATTAATCAAAAATGGCAAATTTAATAGATTTTTCTTAAGATTCAAGACAAACACAAAAGTAGTTGTTTTCATTTTATTTAATTGATTTACTCACAGCCATTAATGATATTTTCTTCCATTACAAAGGCAATGTTACATATTGAAACTTATTTCTGAAACTGGTGTCGATTCCTGTTGTGAGGCAAACGTTTCAAAAGAGGTGTTACACGTTAATACTAGACTGTCTTCTAAACTACGTGTAGGAAACAGGAAGTTTCTTGTTCTCGACTAGAAAGCTCCTCTACGTGAAACTCCGTCTCATGGACTTTATCAAAAACGTTAACAGGTTAAATTAAGTCGCCATCTTTAATTAATTCCTATTTGTTATTTTGTTATTTTTCATTTTTTTAAAGTTTATTTTCCTGTGACAACATTTTTGCAATCAGGTGTATATATATATCATATAGTTTTATAGTTTTATATACTTTATATTTATTTGTATTATGTAATTGATTAGTTCTTAGTTGTCAAGCATAATTGATTTATCATGAGCCTCTGGCTCGGGAGACTGGGCAACCACTCCCTGTGTTATGGTGTGTAAATATGTGGGAATTAACTCAGGAAAAGTGTGCCAAAAGTTATTGACTTTAAATAAATTATCTTACCTTATCTTATCTTATCTTAGAAACTAGGGAAATCTCAAGATGAAAACGAAACTCTGTATGTGATTTTGTATATGTGGTTTTGGGCGTGCACACTTTCATTTGTACCAAGAGACTTGTTTGTAACCAATATTAAGTAACCATGGAAACGTATTTCGGTTTATTGCGCTTGAAAATTAGTCGAATGAAGTGAAACACAGATATTAAAAAAAAAAAAAAAGGGGGGGGGTAAATTTTTGGTTGTATGTTGTATGTATCTTGCTCGAAAACAAGCACCCCGGTACCTATTCGTAAAACAAGGGAGAACATAATCGCCATAAATGAACACAGAGGATCTACAATTCCCGATCGCGAAATATACTGCGAGTGGTTAACGTACATTTCTATATAGAACAACAGAGATTCTGAACGCTCTTTGTGCTTCTCTTAAATCTACCGTAAATCCTCTATTAAGCCCCCCCCCCCTCTCAATTAAGCCCCCTCTCTAATAAGCCCCCCTTTTAAAGGATGAAATTTATTAAGCCCCCCTCTCTTCAACATCGCTCGCCAAGCAAAAACCTAGAATAATAGGTTTTCAAACCATTCCACTCCATTAACTATGAACGAACGATACAAGATTTCTGAAATATTTCCGGTCCGGTGCCCATGGTTTTTCGATTCACTGTAACTGACTTATTGTAAAAGAAGCATTGTTTGGGTTATGATAAAGTGTTTAACTAATGGTCTTTATAATTCACACTATTTGAGCTGAGATCCAAGAGTTTTTATCGTAAAACTCTTCAATTGCTCACACTTATGAAAGGGGGAATCATAGTTAATGGACTCTCCATTATCCATGGTGAAATCCTTGAAATCCTTGAATCCGTGAAATACTTGAGTATTTTTTGTCCTTAATCGAATATATGCATATTGATGATAGAGTGATCTTTTAATGATCATGACTGCAAGCACACCTGGTACGTGTCTTCATTTGAAGCAAGAAGGGCTTGCCGAATATCCTGAGCGACTCAGTCAATCTTCTGGGGAAAAAAATCTTATATTACTCTCAAATCTGGCGACATCTCATCCGGATACTGTAAGTATTTCAACTGGTTTATGATTGTTAAATATAAAATAATTCTCTCTCTCTCTCTCTCTCTCTCTCTCTCTCGCTTTTTCCCTTAATTTAGTTGGAATTTCACTAACAGCTTTGAATGTAGATCCACTTATTTCAAACAGATAGCCATAGGCAAGCCACAATTTTTAAATTTTGGCTTTTTTCTTCTTAATTGTCGCCAATAAAATAAAAAAAAAGCCTTTTTTCCTTATCTTTTTTTGTTGTTGTTGTTTCGTTTTCCTTGTCGTCGTTGTTGATGTTGTTGACGATGAGGATTTTTTGAATCTCAGTGACGAATTCGGAAAATCGTTACTGAACAAAGTCCGGGCCAATTTCATCACCTAAAACCCTTAATTTTTCATAGATAATGCTATTCTTGGTTGCCATGGCGATACTTAGTTCCCAAGGGAACTCGGAAACATGTCCAACACCTGGCCATAATCAAGTGAACATCTCCTGTAATGGAAACAGTAGCTGTGTTTCTTCGTTGGACGAGAAAGGTCACATGATTGTCAAGTGTCGTTTACGACAAACGAGAGATCTTGGAGAACTTCTTCATTACAAGATTATTGTGCACACTTTGTAAGTACTACACAATATATATAAATGGTAAAAGGTGCAAGACAAATATCTTGCATATGACGAAGGGAGATTCGGGTGAACGAAAATAAGGGCTGAAATTTAAAAAAAAATTGAAGACAAGCAAAATGTATTTGATTTTCTGTTCGTGTATCTGCTTATAATTAGCTTAGATAACTGAACTAGAGTTCCTTTTTTTGATCTTCAGTTAGTCAAACACACTTGTTTCAGCTTTTCCGGTCCAGACTAATGTGCCTCTTAGATATTACTTTTAAAGATGTTAAATCATTGTATGAAAGAACAGAATTGTAGGGAGTAATTTAGTCTAATGACAGAGGTGCTTAGGAACTGCCATGCAATGTTGATGCATGCAACACTTTTAAGTTTTGAAGTAAAAACACGTTAAATTCCAATAATTCCATCTGTGAGTTAGGACTCAGATCAGCCTAGAGGTTGTTTCAGGGTCCAATCTGAAGTTAGCCATGTTCTAAATTTTACAGCCAAGAGATACTTGAAGTTGTTTTGGTATGGATAAGATTTGAAGCTTAATTGTATCTTTCTTCCTTTCTTCCTTTCTTCCTTTCTTCCTTTCTTTCATTCCTTCTCTCCTTCCTTCCTTCCTTTCTTTCCTTCTTTCTTTCCTTCTTTCTTTCCTTCTTTCTTTCCTTCTTTCTTTCCTTCTTTCTTTCCTTCTTTCTTTCTTTCTTTCTTTCCTTCCTTCCCTCCTTTCTTTCTTTCCTTCTTTATTTCTTTCTTTTCTTTCCTTCCTTCCTTCCCTCCTACCTTTCTTTCTTTCTGTTCTATTCTTTTTTTCCCTTTTTTTTTTTTTTTCCCCTTTTCTTTCCCTTTTCTTTCCCTTTTCTTTCCCTTTTCTTTTTCTTTTCTGTCGTCAATGTCAAATTTCTTTGTAAGGGTAGATCAGAATAACATACGGCTTATTACAATCTAAACTCGTTTGCATTTGTACCCCAACAATTATCAGAATGGAGATTTGAAGCGTCTCTTCTAGATTTCTTTCCTTTTCTAAAACCTGTAACGCTGATATAATACTAAAAGTCCTATTATTGACTAGGTCTTACATTGTTCTGTGTTCATTGGACAGGGATCTTTTTAATAACAGCATTAATGCAATTGAAGATGACGCATTTCTCCCATTCAATAGACTGGTAACCCTGTGAGTATTATTTCTTCAAGAACAAAAAAATACCAATGTTTTAAGATTTAAAGCTCAAGAGATATTTCATTTCTTTCTTCTAGGAACTTGTCTCATAACAGAATACGACACATAGGAAAAGATGCATTTAGCGGACTCGAAAGTCTCCAAACACTGTAAGACAATATCGCACTTTGTAAAACAATTTGTCTATCTATGAAAGGCGCGCGTACGGGAACTAGTCAAATGATTGAAGAATATAACGCGTGCAGTAATTGGTCAAATTTTGAACTAATCATGAGATGCCTATATAACGCGCGCAGTAGGTGGCCAAGTGATTACAGCATCATCTATGAATTTCGCGCTACATTCGTCAAATGGTTGAAATATGACATCATTGTCTACATGCATAGACAAGACATGAAAGGTGAACGATCAATTTATCTAGCTTTGCCTGAGCTTTGCATTCACACAGCAGAAGCTGGAGTAGGCTCGATTTACAGTACATGATGAATTTTAGTGAACTTGACGGGCAGCTGCTTGCACTTAGAGCTGCCACTCAGTTTGCCCTCGGGCACAATCGCGCGCAAATCCGGGACTTTTCCAAGTGATTAGTGCCAAATTCGATAGATAGAAAAATACTTGAATGCTCAAGGAAGAAAAATATATTGGGCAATAATATCAGTATATAAAAAATATTGATATCGATATCTAATCCGATTCTTTTGGTTGCAGGGATTTAAGTTTCAACTTGTTCCAAACTTGGGACACCGTGAACATCGCGAAACATTTGTCATTCCTTGTCGTGCTCGATGTTACCTCCAACCCATTGTCGTCCCCAATCAATCATATTGCAAGCCTCCCGAATCTCATAAGATTTAAGGGATTGGTGTCTTATACCGATCCGCTGTGGGGAAACTGTATATGGTGTTCCTTGGTTAGGAATTCGTACTCGCTTTTCAATGTCAATAACAGCATATTTCAATATCAAAGCTATTGTTCTCAGTACACTCTGTCACCTCGTACCAATTTATCTACTTTTTGGGGACTCAACTTTTCAGTCATTTGTCAAGGACTTCCTTCAAATGCAAAACTCTGCAGGACATTTCGCAGAAGGCCTTACCCATCTTCCTACTATTCTGTCCACATTTCTCATCTCTGCTTGCAGGAGATCAACAAATGGACATTACCAAACATACCAATTGGTGTCATTGCCATGGTTACTAACGCTATTGTTATGGTAACTGTCGCATCAAGTGCAAGCTTAAGAAAAAACGTGGCTATGTTTTTGCTGTCCAAGATGGCGCTGGGAGACTTCCTTCTAGGATTATTTCTGGTTATTCTCACAGTGACTCGTCGTTCTGTTTCACCTTCTATGTATTTTGAGATGGTGTTGTCTCGCAGATTTTTCTGTGGTAGCTTACTAGCTCTGAGTATCATCGCGCAGCTTCTCAGTGTTAATGTAGGGTTTCTTGTGGTGTTAGAGCGGTATTTCTGTATCGTGTTCAGTATGAAGCCTGGAATTCGAATAACTAAAAATGTTGCTAAGCTTTTGCTGACAGGCATTTGGTTTCTAATCATTATTGTAGTATCGTTACCGTTTGCTTTACAAATGTACCTAGATGTGGATGATTTCTCTTGTCTTAATTTCAAAAGTTCAAAAGGCCATCCTTTCTATGTGCACTACCTTGTAATGATTGGTATGGCTATCACTGCCTGCTCCTACATCTTGTACGTGCACATATTCTACACGGTTAGGCAGTCGGGACTCAACGTTGGGATCCCAAGAGAAGCAAGAATTGCTAAGCGGATCTTGCTTGTGGTAACTACGAACCTATTCTTTAGTGTTGTTCCAACTGCGACAATGCATTTCTTTACAGCTCTTCAAACTATAGAAGCTAGTCCGGCCACTCTTTATGCTATGTGGAACACTATTGTGCTGTTATTCTTGGGAGTTAATTCTTGTCTTAACCCTTTTCTTTATGCATTCCGTTATGAAAAATTTCAAATTCAGCTGAAAAGACTTTTAAGGTATAAAAGAAATGTAGTCACAAACGGCGTTTCAACAAGAAACCGCCATGCTGATGAACAAACTTGAATATTGCATTTCTGGCGTATGAATGTAATGAAGGAGACAGAAAGGAATATTTTGGCGGCACGTGAGCATCGCGTTGCGAATGAGGTGCACGATGGGACCGGGGTATATAAGAGTGGGTATAGCACATGTGTATCATTCTAGGCCAGCACCCACTCCTGGCTTCAGTTGTAAAAATTAATGAGTGTAATAATAATTTTAGCTTTGCTGCAGCACGGGATGGAGAACACGTTCCACATAGGATTTATTTTGTGGTTTTCGTGTCCCACTCAGCAATTTAAGTTCAGTAGTAGTCTTGATAGAACTATCCCATAGTTTATGTAATAATAAGTGATATTATGTAATACGATGTTTGCAGTGCATGTTTTCACTGCGGGGCGCTGGCTACAAATCCAAAATAAACAGGTTGTTCCTGAATATGTTTACTGTCGTGATGCGAATTGGAGACAAAATCACTGGTAGGTGGCTCCAAGTATCGCTGAATCGATCGGATTTCGAATTTTTTTATCATTTATTCAAAATATTTTCTCAATTCAGTCATTTAAGAAAGCATTTCAGATAAGTTTGCAAACATTCCCTGTTGGGAAGCCATTTTTGTTTGGCGGCTATGATGACGTCAATCGTCCAATAATTATTTAATAATAATAATAAACTTTATTTATATAGCGCTTATTCACTAATTGCTCTAAGCACTTTACAAGAAAATATATGTATACATAAGATTAACTATAAATATTAAATTACACAGTTAAAAATCTAAATATATATATAAAAAAGTATTACATAACATATGACAAAAGAAATATGATTAAAAGAACTAAAAAAAAAAAGAAATTAAAAGCTAATTTAAATAAATATGTCTTCAGATTCTTTTTAAAACTACTAATAGAATTCGAATTTCTTAGATGCATAGGTAGCTCATTCCATAGCTTAGGCCCAGCTACACAGAAGGCCCTGTCACCATATGTTTTCAGTCTTGACTTCGGTATGGCTAATTGTTCCACTTTACTAGAACGTAGTAATCTCATAACTTTACGATAATTTAAAAGATCAAAAATATAAGAAGGTGCTAGCCCATTTAACGCTTTATATACAATAAGTAATATCTTAAAAGTAATTCTTGATCGTACTGGCAGCCAATGCAACTCCTTTAAAACCGGAGTAATATGATCAAATTTCTTATGTAGTGTTACAACACGTGCTGCAGAGTTTTGAATACATTGCAAACGACTAACTAAATAATTAGGAATTTAGTTATTGTTTTAGTCTTGTGCACTTGACCCTATACCAACGTCGCTCCTGGTCTCCTGTCTTGATGTTCTTCTTCCCATAATAACACGCATACTGAACACTTCTCTGACCACTGGCTATTTTCCTGATATGTGGAAGGAAGCACTTGTCACTCCGCTCTTGAAATCTACTGGGTCTCCTTCTGAGTTTTCAAACCTAAGACCAATCAGTAACTTACAGTTTATTTCCAAGCTCGTCGAGCGCGCTGTCTGTGAACAGCTGAATTCTCACATGACGCACCACAGCTTGTATCCTATATGCCAATCTGCGTACCGGAAAGGCCACAGCACCGAGACTGCACTTCTCAAGGTTCAGAATGATATACTGATGAACATGAACTCACAGCACATTACTCTTCTTGTATTGTTAGATCTCAGTGCCGCGTTTGATACGGTAGACCACAAGGTACTACTTAATCGTCTCAAGACAACCATCGGGATTAAAGGAACAGCACTTAATTGGTTTACGTCATACCTCTCCAATAGGTCGCAGCGTGTGTCATTTGAAAATAACCTGTCTGAAACCTTCCATCTGTCCTGCGGCGTGCCTCAAGGCTCCTGCTTGGGTCCACTTCTCTTCACTATATATGCGAGTAAACTTTTTGAAATCATTAAACGTCATCTGCCATCAACGCATGCATACGCTGATGACACACAGCTATATTTATCATTTAGACCTGACTCTACCTCTACTGCAAGTAACGCCGTTGACAGCATGGAACGATGTATTAGAGACATAAAAGCATGGATGATTATTGATAAACTCAAGTTGAACGATGCAAAGACTGAGTTTATGCTCATAGGTACAAGACAACAGTTGGCAAAAGTGAATGTGAGTGGTCTGAGAGTTGGTGATACTATTATCAATCCAGCAACTGCGACTAAAAATCTTGGAACATGGTTTGACGAAAATATGACGATGGTAACGAGCATTAACAAGACGTGCAAATCTTCATCTTTCCATTTGTATAATATCAGACGTATCAGAAAATACCTCACTTATGATACTACACAGACACTGGTTCATGCACTTATTACTGCCCGCATCGACTATTGTAATAGTTTGTTGTTTGGCGTACCAGCTGTACATCTCACTAAACTTCAACGTGTACAAAATAGTGCTGCTCGGCTCATCTGTTGTACTCCACGATACAGCCATATTACACCAGTTTTACATTCACTACATTGGCTGCCTGTCTCCTTCAGGATTGAATTCAAAATCTTAATGATTACATTCAAGGCAATCAATGAACTTGCACCAACGTATTTAAGTGACTTGATTAAGCTAAAAGAACAATCGCGTTACTCTCTAAGGTCCACAACAGAGACTCTGCTGATGCTACCAAGAGTTAAAACCAAGAAGACACTGGGGGACAGGGCATTCGAGGCTGCAGCCCCAACTTTATGGAACAGGCTACCCAATAATATAAGATCTGAACACAACTTCAACCACTTTAAGACTTTAGTTAAGACTTTTCTTTTTAAACAAGCTTTCGCTTGTTACGGACAATAGATAGTTTTAAATGTCACTGTGAAACATATATATACACCTGCTTGCGGGAGCGTTGTCGTGTAGCATTTGAGCATTTGTGGTTTCGGGATTGGGGGTGAATTGAAAGTACAAAAGAGTTCTGTTTCAATGACATCGCCAGAAAACCGCGCCGCTACCCATGTCACGCATGGTTAACCCGGCTCAGAAGAAAATACGGCCGGCGAAAAGTTATGAGAAATGTATGGGTTTAAAACAAAAAGTGTCTAAAATATAGCCTGTGTGTTGGCGGATCAAAAATGTCTGCATCACAATTTGTAATTCATTTATAGGACATTATAACCTGCAAGAAAAATATTACTTTAATCTAAATTTGAGGTTTCCTTTTTAAATTTCAAAATATCTCCTAGAGAAATCGCACTGAAAGCAGAGGTTTGTATGAGAACGGAAAATAAACGAAAGTTAAATTAGTTTGTAATTCGCCGAAACAGAGAATAGACGACAAAAGAAACAAATGTCTGCATTCAGAAATATTGTTTAATTATTTGAGCACCAGCTCGAAACTAAGTCTCGGCTCTAGGATAAAATCCGAGGTTTCCTTTCGATTGCTGAACAATAACAGCAGTTAAACAGCTTAAAAATACCTCCATGTTTCCCCCGTTAAAGTTCGCAAAATGCCCTGACTTCGGGGCTTGATATCTTCGCAAAGAATAAGCCAAATCTCGTAGTTGAAACGCCATTTTGAAGAGCAACTCTCGATCGGGGCACACAATAGCATATTTGGTCCCAATATCCAGTGGAACCCCCAGAAAATAGCGCCCGAATGTATGTACCATCGCAGAAAGGTCCTTAAGCCCGCGAATGAATCAGCGGTTTTTCTGTGTAGCCTGAGGCCGACGGAAATGTCAGCGGTTTTTACTAAACTGGCGGGAAATTTGAATACCGCTGACC
This sequence comes from Anthopleura xanthogrammica, assembly GCA_964019055.1. Taxonomy (NCBI): domain Eukaryota; kingdom Metazoa; phylum Cnidaria; class Anthozoa; order Actiniaria; family Actiniidae; genus Anthopleura; species Anthopleura xanthogrammica. The sequence goes on along the minus strand of OZ025219.1, from coordinate 6,391,301 downwards.
GCACTTGCATGTCGCGGTTTTCTGGCGATGATCTTCTTTTGTGCTTTTGATTTATTCCTAATCCACTGAGCTGCAGGTGCTCGGGTGTTGTATGGCGGCGTTCTTGCAAGTAGGTGTATTTTATTTATGTACATATTTATATCAGATTTTAATGACATTTTTATATTATATAGGATACCTCAGCTGTATGTAACTAAGTTTTTATTTACAAAGTTACATATTAACATATTTTATTAATTAATTTATTTTATTATTTCAATAGAATGTAATATTTTAGGCGCATTTGATCATATCCAAATGCGAATTTGCGCCTTCATACAAGTAATACATTATTATTATTATTATTGGACGAATGACGTTTCTTTCCAAATTTGGTCAGTCAGTGCTTGTTATGAAAAATTAACTGGGGGCTGCGGGCCAATCAGAAACGGTGAAATATTTTGAATAAATTATAATCAATATTATTTTTTTATATAGTTCACCCTTGATTTGTGAAAAACAAAGAATTTCGTCTTTTTGTTTCAGGTCTATTGATATAAATTTTACGTACAGCCCACCTTTAAAATTCGATAGGAAAATAATGGAGCGATAAAAAACAAAACGCAGAAACTATTTGAGAGACCAACATCTGTAGAATAAGATGCGATAAACAATTGATCCGTCCACTTCAAATCTGTGTACTGTAAATCTGTAAATCTGTGTATATAGAGACCACGTGATCAAGAAAAATGCACTGTTTCTCCAAAATGAAATATAATTTTTTTTAATGACTAAAAGATGTGCAATCCTTGTTAAATTCCCTTTCCGAAAATGTATACTTTGTTGGGATTGCATTGAATATTAAGCGCGCTACTCGAGTTCAAAGAAATCCAATAATTTAGAGCTCTTATGTGTGACGTCATTGAATGAAAAACGACTTCCGGGTCAAAAATTAGAAGAAGTTCTTTAAAGATTTTTCTTACTTTTTCTTCGTGTTAGATTTTGTTGTCCAAAGCTCAAATTGTTTCAGGTGAGGTTAAATCATATACATTGAGAACATTTTTCGCTTTATTTTAGCGGTTTTTATGAGCAGTTGGACCCGGAAATACGTCATAACTTAACAGCTCTATTCCTACTAAGATACACCTAATTGCAAGAACGTTGTCATATAAAAATTGAGAATAACAAAATATTAAATAGGAAATAGTTAGAAGATATTTTTTTATCTAGATTCATGAGAATATAACTTTCTATCAACCAACAACATTACTCGACATTAGAGTCTCCTGTAGCTCAGTGGCAGAGCGTCCGACTAGCATACGGAGGGTCGTGGGTTCGGGATGGGATGGGTCTGGGGCTCAGAAGTTTTTTTTTCTGAGTATTTCACAGTATGGTACGATCATATACACATTTCATTCCATCATCATGCGCATACAATGTTTATCAACAACAATATCTCAAAAAATTCAGTCTATACCTTCAAAACAGTGAAACAACTACATCTGTTTTGCAAAAAATAATTAATCCCTATTTCAGTGTTATCATTTTTTTAATTTTCATGACGACGTTCTTGCAAAGTGTATTTCAAAAATCCGAATTCATTAAAAAAAGCGGTAGTAAACGTACAAAACAAAGTAATTTAAAAACATCAGTAGAATGGAATGGTTAATCGTTTTCTCGACTCTAGCCAATAGCAGGATGTCAGTTTTCATAATATTACTTGCTAGATTGCTTACAGCTGGCACATCTGACTGTAATATTGATCAGTGCCGTATTATCATCATTACGCATACCATGGGACTTCTGATTCGATGTTTTTAAATTACACTAGTTCCATAGTTTATTGCGGCTGTTTGAAACTTTTAGGTCTGTTATTTTGAGTCCTGCAAATTTGGCTAAATCTGTCTTATATATATCATCTCAGTAAAAATACAAATAACAAATCAGTGGAAAAACATCAAAGTATTACTTAAAACTGCGCTTGAAGTCTCCTCTATCCTACTTGAAGTTGTTGAATAAATATGGCTAATTTGATACATAATATACTTGATTTTGTGTATGACATTTCAAAGCTGTCATATAAGTATCATTCATTTAGCGATTGAAAGTCATTTGAAGAGGTTCAAGCAAATGTTGTTTGTTCATTTTTGACCAGAGCTAAAAAGATTCACACTTTTATTGTGATGGCCATGGCACCTTTGATGGTGTTCGTATTGAAACTTCTTTTCCTCCTGGAGCTGCATCGAGCCAATGCTCAAAATCCTACTACAAAACGTAAGGGGATTGATTTGAATTTTCTTTTTTTGATGGTGCTTAAGTTAACGGTTCTTTCTTGCAAGGTGTTGCAGCAAGTTTTATATTGTATACAAGTTTAGGGTTCTTTGTATTTTTTCGTTCTAAGTTCTTTGGTTCTTGGCTATTGTTTTATTGTGTTCATGCCTCTGACCAGTGACCTTTCAATTCTGAAGAAAAGGGAATTAGGGAATTCTTTAGTTTTAACCCCAAGGTTGGGAATCAGGGCAAGGGTACCAGCTATAGCAGGAAAAGACAAACTAATGTTCATCGTTCAATGTACTTAGGGAAGTTTTAATATATATGTCAGTGCAATATGGAAACTGCAAATCTTAAAAGAGTACGCCAAGTATCAAAAGGAATAAGAATATATAAAATTCAAACAAATTTTGCACGCTAACGAATGTCAAAAACCCGCGAAATGAGCAAATACGTACAGTAAGAAAAAAATAATAAAGTAATAATAAGAAATAAAAAAATGAATAAATAAATAAAAAAGGAATGAAATGAAATGAAAATAAATAAAGTAAGCTAAGTATTTTAGCATCATTTAATTAAATTGCTAACTTTTTTTCACCAGCCAATAGCAGAATGTCATTTTTTATTTTATCCTTTGCTAGATTGCGTACAGCTGGCCACATCTGGCTGTAATATTGATTAGTACCTTGCTTAGATCATGATGTTATGAACAACGCTGAAGCTTATATTTTCACTTTTGATTCGTTGTTTTTTTTTTAATTACACGCGTTGCCTTGTGAATCCGGTTGTTTAAAAGTATTACGTTTGTTATTAAAACTGGCTAAATCTGTGTAATATTTTATCAGATACTATTATTAAGCTGGTGAAAAAACCTTCGAGAAATCCGCGCTATAAAGTGCTTATCAACCCTGAAGGTTTAGTTGAAAATCAGTATCAGTATCAGTTTTATTCCACTATAAAACGATTAGTTAATCAGTGGGGACATATTACTACAGAGAAACAAAATTCTGTTGTAGTAGTCCATTGAAGGCTTTTCTGTCTTGTGTAGATCTTTTAGCTTGTTCTTTATCAACATTTAAAAGTTTCTCAATCTTGATCCAAGGATCTCTTACAAATTTGGCTGATGGATTTATGAATAGTAGTTGTTTCGTCAAGTGTGAGTTCGCTCTTCTGCACATGTGTGCGATATACTTCAAATATCTTATGTATATGAAATCTCGTATTGATGAGGTTCCAACAATTCTCTCCAGATCCGTATTTCTGTATTTAAGTGCATAAGTTTCTTCTCCTTCGCTGTTCATTTTCCTTTCCCATCCTTTCCTTACCATTTTTCTCAGGAAACCGTACCAGCATGATTCTAACTTTTTCATTTCATTTTCTTTGGGTAGCTGAGCCTCTGTACAGTAAGTAAGTAAATCACTTCTACAGGGTATAATACTATGGCACAGTTTTACACAATATGGAATTCTCGTTTCAGAGAGATATAAATAAAAGGTTTAAAATTTCAAACAATGCAAATGAAATGTAGTCGACCAAGGTATCTGTCCGAGTTTAGATTTTTAAATAATCACCGTGGAACACCGAAACGGTCTGTCCGCCATATTGAAAAGGTCTAACCACAGGAAGCCCAACCAATAAAAACGATAACTAGTGCCTGCGCAGATGTGAATGCACGCGCGCATTACATTAAGTTTCCTCTACTTAACGTGGTTTATTGCAGGTTGTACTTCAAGAGTAACGTCACATGCTTACATAGACTGTTCAAGTAATCCCTGTCGCGTTCTCTGCCGAGAAGGCTACATTCCTTCTGGTCCAAAAGCAGCAAGATGTATCAAAGGCCGAATTTACTTGGAGATTGCGATATGTGGTAAGAATCGAGAGAAAGCTGACCTGTAATATTCATTCACTTGTTTAATCATTTATATTTATAGTTATAGTTATCTACACTAGTCACAAGTAATTACAAAAAGGTTGTCATATAAAAATTAAAAAAAAATGAATTAATTAATTTTGCAAAACAGATGTAATTATTTCACTATTTTGAAGGTATAGACTGATATTTTTGAGATAATCTTGTTGGTATATTACTAGACAGTTATTCTCATCAATCTGGGCAGCTTTAGAATCAAAATGAAGAAAAATGTTTCTAATCAATTCCTATTTGTTATTTTGTTATTTTTCATTTTTATATTACAATGTTCTTGCAGTAGACCTCATCGGCTTGGGTGTAATGTTGTCCCATTTCAGACCACGTGTCATTCCCCAGAGTATCATTTCATTGTTTAACGGTTGCGCATGAGAAGATACATGAATATGGATACAACTCAAACAAAGAATCTTATTCTCAAGAGAATGACACGTGGTCTGAAATGGGACAGCATTACACCCAAGCCGATGAGGTCTATTAGGTGTATATCTACCTATATTTATCTGTTATGTATATTTTGAATTTCACTGACTTTTTTTCTTGTAATTGTATAGTTGACTTTTTAATTATTTTTCTTATAACTCATTCATTTACTCTTGTTTTTTTTAACTCCTCCTCTCCTCCTCCTTCATCCCTTTTTCGTCTTCCTCGTTGTCCTCATCGCCCTAATTCTTCTTTATCTTGTATTGTACCACTTTGTCTTTTCTAATTCGTTTTTTTCTTCTTCTTCCTTCCTAACCTTAGTCATTTTGTTGTTCTTCTTCTTCTGTTACTACAGTTTCAGTACGATTATCAGGATACACATCTTTGATTGGAATTAGTAAACCTCTTAAAGGTAAGACTGCCTTCATTGTTACCTAATGTATAATATTATATCCTTTTTTGTGGCGATGATACATAGAGGATATTACATGGGTACGCGGAGATACGAATTTTATTTTCGAGTGTTGAAAAGATCTCTCACGAGTGAGCGCAGCGAACGAGTTAGAGATTTTCAACACGAGAAGATAAAATTCGTATCTCCATGCACCCAAGTAACATTCTGTTTATTATATAATTATCAATGAGAAAGAAAAGAAAGCTTTTTTGAGCTTTTTTTCTGCTATAAGAAGTATGTTACCATAGTGATGATATCTTCACATGTGAAAATAACATGTTATCTTCACATGTGAAAATATCAAATTTTTGAAATAGAGAAATATAGGTATTTCATTGATAATCATATAATAAATGGTAATCCTTGACAAATGTTTCTCAGGGAAGCAGAACACCTTAAGGTGACTGACTACTTTAGCAAAGAGTAATTACAAAATGTTCTTAGAAAGATATATTAAACAGAATCTAACGCTGATCCCAAAAATGAAAACAAATAAAATGTAGTGTCCCGCGCTTGTTTTCGAGATAATTTTATTTGAATATTTACATCTTGACAAGTTTTCGAAAGAAAAATGGCGGGAATCAAGCTTTGGACACACAAATTCATATATAAAATTTTTTTTGAAAAAGCCCTGGAAGCAATTTCCTCAGGACACCTACTTTAAACATTATTTTCGAACACTATTTAAAAATATTTGAAGAAAGTTTTAGAAATAAGCTCAAAATTCAGCATCTTGTTAGCTCAATGAACCGAAAATCGTACTCAAATGATGACAACAAAAACACATAAGTTCTAATAATCAAATTTTGTTCAAACTTTCTCAAAAGATATAGAGTCCCGTGTAAGATTTGGGGTTTTTGCCCTGTTGAGGTCCAAAACATGTATGGTTCCTCAATAAAATTTTAAAGGTTGTTGTGCGGTTTTTAGCGGTTTTTGTGCGCCCGCACATCGTGGGCTCAAATTGAACGTTCAAAAGTAGTCAGTAACCTTAATGGTCCTGTTTTGTATCCCCACGATATACTCCTAATGCTTACCAACCCTCCTTGCCTTAAAGCCTTGTACTCACTAGTCTAACCTTCATTTGTCTGACCACTTTAAAATCCTTCTCTTGAAATAGGAATATCAATGATAGGTGAAGTGATACTGGACATCGATGGGGAAACATCAGGAATTGGCTCAACAAACTGGGATGACAGTGATGCAAAGGTGGTGTGTCGTATGATGAATATGACTGGACCTTATGTAGCGCCAAAAAGAGCCGGTTATAACATAAGAGCATACAGGGCTAGATGGATGAACAAAGTGAAATGTTCTGGAAACGAAAGAAGCATATTGGAATGTAGTTACGATGAATTATTCATCAAGTCTTCACCAACCTCACTGGCAATAGTTGCTTGTGGAAAACCAAAAAGTAAGACGAATATTTGATTAACGGTTGCGCCTTGACATCCTAAAATAAAAAAGTGGTTCCTTTTGTTTGGTTGTTTCATTAGACGTTTCTTTTTTTTTGCTCTAACGAACATTCTCGACATTTTCGAAATCTTGTGCTGTTAGAACAAAAGATGTACGAATTCTTTTGTCATTTTGTTGCTTAAAAATACTAGTAGTATATTGGTATTGATAATTAGACTATTATAAATGTGGTATTGCTCGTGTGAAACGTTGATTCAGTCTAATTATTATTTCCAATACTACTATTATTTATAAACAAAAATTCACAAAAGAATTCGTACATCTTTAGTTCCAACAGCACGAGATTTCGAAAATGTCGAACATCTTCGTTATAGCAAAAACGTCTAATGAGACTGAAGAATCGCGAGTAAATTTTTACGTGATTCAATGTCGTACCTCTCAGTATTGAATTGGATAACTGCATGCTTCCTATTTGTTTGTTTGAATGTTGACCTAAGCAAATTGAACCCGTTTGAACAGCTAGAGATTAACGTTCGTATTCTCTGTCATTTCAGTTTCTCTAAAGATAACAGGAGGACGTATTGAGCAAGAAGGAAATGTAGAGGCTTATGTAAATGGTGTGATGGTATTCCTGGTTCTAAACAATAATAATGACCACAATGTTTCCAAGGTGATCTGCCGTACTCTTGGATTGCCTCCACCATTGATGATTGTTCAATCCAGCAAGGTTTTATTTCTCAGGGATCAGTCTCGTAGTATCAAAGGCTTTGTTCAAATCCGTTTGTTATGTACTGGAAATGAGCAGGATATTTCAGAATGCAATACTAAAATTATTTCCAACTTCCTACGTACTGGAAAACTGCATGGTGTCTCGTGTAGAAAAGGTATGAATGACATTCAGATAGATTGTGATTTTAAAGTAAATCCTATAAATCATCTTTGTGTATCTATACAAGACAGGGCTGAAAAACGTCTGCGCATGCGCGAAATTTTCAATGAAAACAAACATGGCCGCTTGAAAACTTCACATCAAACAATCAAATTTGTCGAGGTTTTCAGGGAAAAGCGTTTTAGTACAAACATTAGGAAAGTTGTACATACCGTGAAAACAAACTTTAGGCATTGGTTAATAGATTAAAATGTAAAATTTTCTTAACTTTCAAGAAATGGGCTTAACTTTTGGACTTTCGTAGTTGACTTTGAGATTTTTCAAAACCATAGGCATATCTTATAGGAAGCAGGTAAGCCCGCGATTTTCAGCCTTGCTTCTATACAATGCATAAAGATCCTGCGTGGCGCTCATCAAGACATGTTGATTTTTGTGGAGGAAGGAAAACCTGAGAGCCCTGATATAAATTAGAGACCCAACAAGCAATTCTACGAACTCTATTCACAAGGGGCGTCCGAATCAAAGAATAGATCCCTTGTAGCAAGTCGGAATGCAGTTAAATTAAAGAGGACAAAACAATAGATTCCGATTCTCCGGAGATTGAAATCCTTCTGTTTTGTCACCTAAATTAAGCTGCTTTGACGTCACGTGCAAGGTTTCTAATGTCCGATTCCAAAAATCGAACCCGAGCCCTCAGAGTTGAGAGGCAAGTGGACTATGAATACGCCTACATTGATTCCAAATTAGTTTAACTTCTTAAACGTTACTGGTCAAATAAAGAAACAATAATCAAGGGAATGACATTTCGTATGGAAAGTGTTGATATGTAGATAAAGGGGCATCATCACTGGGACACTAGCTCGTACTTAATTTTTCTTTCACAGATTATCAGTGTCCCTCAAGCTGTACATGTAATATGCTCTATGGTGTGAGATATGAAGTTCGATGCCGCAACGCAAACCTCACGGAGACCCTCAACACTATTCCTGTATTAACAAGTGATTTGTGAGTATCAAAGGAAGTGAGGTTTCAACATACTAAGCCAGAAAAACAAAGCTGAGACTGGCAAGGATTATCACTGATATCTTGTGTTGATTTCTGAAAGGTCTCTTGTTGACGATGGAGAGAAGACAGAGATGGAGGAAAGACATTTTCTTCGGTTGCCTTATTGCTTGCAAATATTGTAAGTCTGGAGATGAAGGAAATAAAAGGAGAGGAGAAGAATGGAAAGCAAAGGAGAGGAAGGAAAAGGGAAGATAAGGGAAGGGAAAGAAGGTGACTGTTTATCTGGTAAAAAGACTGCAATTCTCGACTTCCCCTTATTACCCTTCATACCACCACTATACCAGAATCCTTTTTCGTATTTCCTTTTGTTGGCTTAATTAACACCATTATCTTGCGACTCCTAAAGAAGTTCAAACATTTTGATAAGAAAAAGAACTCGAAGAGGATTCAGGTGTTAGTGGTACCTAGACGTAATAAGGGGAATAGTCAATCCGAACAAACTATTCAAACCAACTTAGTCTTTCTAAATACAGCTAGACACGACATGATAACTGAGGTTTTTTTTTTTTTTTTTTTTCTTCTTATCTTAATAGCTGACTGTTATGCAACCTATCAAAGACAGTGTTATATACGTTAGTGTTAGTGCTGTGTTAGAACTAATTGTTTATTTCTATTTTATGAAGAGAGATCAAAGGTTATCAATTTCGTCAACTTAACGGAAGATATTTCAGGAAGCTTGAAAAATTGAGTCAGCTGTAAGTGTTTACTGATTAATTTCAGCTCATTAATATTAAAGCGATAATAATAATAATAATAATAATAATAATAATAATAATAATAATAGACTTTATTTCTGTGTCAGTAAAATCTAGCTTACATAATAGTAAACTAATTGGGGACACCTATCTAAGAACCCATTAAAAGCCCATATTAAACCCAATAAAATTAAAATTAAATGAATAAAAGAGAAGGTAATAGGCCTTCCCTGAACGATGCCTAGAACACACTCAATTTTTTTGGATTCGATGTTGTTGTTTCATTCAGCATTTTGCATCAGAATAACCTCAAGGAAATAGAGCCTTGGATCATTACAACGCTGGATATGAACAAAATGTGAGTAAAAAAACTAAAAAAACTATGAACATCAAACCTCCCTCTTTGGAATACTTCAGATGTAATGGTGAGGGAGGGTGCACATGAGTGGATGACTGAATAAGCCAATTCACAGTTTAAGAATCGTTATCAGTGCGCATGCGATTTTATCCCGAATTTCTCACCTTCTTTTATTTAAACCTTCTTTTGTTTTTAATTAAACAAAAGAAGGTGAGAAATTCGGGATAAAATCGCATGCGCACTGATAACGATTCTTAAACTGTGAATTGGCTTATAGGGAATATAGCGTGAGTGGATGGGTGGATAGATGGGTGGAGGGAAAGACGGATAGAATAGAAGACGTATGGTCCTTTTTCATGCGGTAGTCATGTTGACTGGGACAACACATTTACTACTAGTTTTCAGGATCTGGCATATCATGGAAACATAGAAATTCGATACGAAAGTTATTTGAAATAGGAAGTTGTGTTCAAAACGCATCGTTTAAACCTTCTTATACGCGGAGGAAGAATCCTGGTTGCAAAGAGATATGCCCAGGAGCACAACTACAGGACGAAGCTAAGGACGAAGCGCCATCCATAAGGTTTACCTTCTAAGGACAGCGGCAAGAAGCTTGTCTTTGCTGCGATCGATTCTCAAGTTGGACAAGACTGCTGAGAGTGTTCGGATTAGCCTCCTCCATAGGCTACTCCATATTTCTTCTTCCAAAACACGATTGGGATTCCTGTGTTGTGATTGGGATTCCTGTGTTGTGTTTAGGATTCCTGTGTTGTGATTAGGATTTCTGTGTTGTGATTGGGATGTGCCTTACGGTGCGTATCTAGAAACAAAAGGGTTGATTATGGTTGATCATAATTAATTCAAAAGGAAAGTGGCCCTTTCCAGGAGCTGATGGTCACGCTAGAATGGTTAAAATCAAGTCAAGGAAACATTTTTATATCAAATAATAAAAAAAAGTTCAGTTTTACATAGAACTCTAAACTGGTCAACAGTACCAGAAGTCTTTTCAGAGGGAAGGTGTACGAATAGACCATTTTCGAGATGCGCGAGCGCTTTCTAAAATATCGCGGGCGCAGACATGAAAAAGAGGTATTTTCGGGCAAGATCACGCGCGACTCTGACTCTGCTCGAATATGCCTCGAGATCATGTACGCGCCTGCGATATTTTTGAAAGCGCTCACACTTCTCGAAAATGGTCTATTTGAGAGATCTAGGATCGGGCCTTCTGTGGAAAGATAGAAGGGGTGCCCTGGGGAGAGTTTTAGAGAGATTTGACAAGATTGTTATTCCAGAATCGATAGCAAGATGCGTTCAACTGAAATTAAAACCAAGAAAACCAAGAGAAAAAACATCGTTTCCTCAAAACATTATAAATGAAATTGGCATGATTTCAACTTCATATTTTGCTTTCAATCCCTTTCAGAGACATCCAAAACAACAATATCACTCGCCTGAGAAAACATGCTTTTGTGGGTGCTTGTCGCTGCAGTGGGATGTAAGTAATAAATTTACAGCAATAATCACACTTTCAATTTCACTATTTTTTATTAGTATGGAAACCTAGTAGATCAGAAATGACGAGGACGAGGACGAGGACGAGGACGAGGACGAGGACGAGGACGAGGACGACAATCATAATAATAATATTAATAATAATGTTAATATTGATGATGATAATAATAATAATAGTAATAATGATAATAATAATGATAATAATAATAATAATAATAATAATAATAATAATAATAATAATAATAATAGTAAGGAGGATGATGATGATGATGATGATATTGATGGTGTTTATGATGAGAAACGTGACAGTAGCAACTGATGGACGTTTGATCGTTTTTAAGCAAAGACAACATTTACCACAGCAGTTAACCATGAGTGTTGACCCAGCCGAGGCTTGAATCCATGAACTTCCACACAACAGTCACTTTTATTTTATCTCCATTTCATATCTTCCCATTTTGTTTCAGAATACTTATCAATAACTCAATAGAAGTTTTGGAACAAGAGGCATTTGGAGTATTTCGGTCAATGTGAGTACAAGAAAGTCAGACGTTTTATGGTGTAATTAGTAAACGTGCACACAAGCAAAAAGGACTTATTGGTGTAGCGGGGGAAATGCTTCGAGGCATTGCAACTATATCATAAACCAAATTGTATTATGATTTCATGTGTTTTGCTGCTACTTTACTCCCTCTGTGATGTCATAATCCATCCATCGTCCAACCCATACATACACCAATACATCATTCTTTGTTAACCCTTCCGGCGCCAGAGGCGACTGTAGTCGACATTTAGGAAGAGCGCCATTGTCGACTATAGTCGACAACACGTCACTTGGGATTTAAATATCTTTTCATTCTAAAAATTGCTATTTTTTTATCACAGAAGGACTTAGCCGTTAATAATGATCGTTTACTGAAAATTTTGTATCTGTAGCTTTGTTTGTTTTTGAGAAATTTTTTTTTTTAAAGTACACACTTTTTACTTCAAAATTCCAAAATAAATATGGCGGTGAAATATAATGTAACATTGAAATAACTTATGGCGCCGAAAGGGTTAATGGTTTGTTTCTTTCCTTCATTCCCTCTTACAGAATTATGCAAGGAAACAACATTTCAACCATTGTAACAGATACGTTTTTATCACATTCAGGGTGAGTGCGAAACAATTATCTTACCTAATCACAAAACAATTTTTAAAATAATTTATTTTTAGGTTCTTAAAATAACTTCCATGTTGTGGGAGTATTACAATTACAACCCGTAATAGACCTTTTTAGCTTCGTTGTTTGTTGTGCCCATTTCAGACCATGTGATGCCACACTTGGGAGCTGATTCTTTCATGTGTAAATATTTTAACAAAAGAACATTTCTCAAGGGAATGTCATGTGGTCTGAAATGGGCAATTTGCATACGAAGCTAAAAAGGTCTATTTAGGGCGTGTTTAATGCTTTAGTTTTTCTTCTAAGAGCGACTAGTGATGAAATGTATAGAAGACTCTCAGCGTTGGAACAATACTACCTCAAAAATGATGGCATATCGGACGAGTTTGCTTATTTGTAAGTACAGAATAACAAAGCGCAACACTTAACCCAAAACAACGACCGACCGACTGAAGAACGAGCGAATCAACCAACCAACCAACCAAATCACCCACCCACCAACCAACCAACCAACCAACCAACCAATCAACAAACCAACCAACCAACCAACCAACCAACCAACCAACCCACCAACCAACCAACCAACCAACCAACCAACCAACCAACCTACCCACCCACCAACCAACCAACCAACCAACCAACCAACCAACCAACCAACCAACCAACCCACCCACCCACCCACCCACCAACCAACCAACCAACCAACCAACCAACCAACCAACCCACCAACCAACCAACCAACCAACCAATCTACCCACCCACCCACCAACCAACCAACCAACCAACCAACCAACCAACCAACCAACCAACCAACCAACCAACCTACCCACCAACCAACCAACCAACCAACCAAACCAACCAAACCAACCAACCAATCAACCTACCAACCAACCAACCAACCAACCAACCAACCAACCTACCAACCTACCAACCAACCAACCAACCAACCAACCAACCTACCTACCTACCAACCTACCAACCAACCTACCTACCTACCTACCTACCTACCTACCTACCTACCTACCTACCTACCAGCCATTGCCATTGCCATTGCCATTGCCATTGCCATTGCCATTGCCATTGCCATTGCCATTGCCATTGCCATTGCCATTGCCATTGCCATTGCCATTGCCATTGCCATTGCCATTGCCATTGCCATTGCCATTGCCATTGCCATTGCCATTGCCATTGCCATTGCCATTGCCATTGCCATTGCCATTGCCATTGCCATTGCCATTGCCATTGCCATTGCCATTGCCATTGCCATTGCCATTGCCATTGCCATTGCCATTGCCATTTGATTATTTTTCACAGGAATTTACAGCATAACAGTATTTCAACATTACAACACTTTGCAATTGGTGAAAAAGCGTCATTTGGGAATCGCGGATTTAATTTTTACAGTCTGTTAGTATTTTTATATGTTATTCGAGGTTTGTGTGCTTATTTCTATGGAACTACTCTACTTAAGGACTTTTATGGGCAATTAAAGGCTTATTCAAAATAACTATTTTCTGAAATGCACTGGAAAAAAACTTTCCCGTTCGTCTAGAAAAGATTCCAAGGCTCATCACGTGGCCTGATTCTAAGGATGTGGTTGGCTGGTTATATATCGTGAATAATTAATAAGTATTTGAATACTTTTTTTAGTATTTTGTCAGACAATCTTATAACAAAAATGAACAAGACGACTCTATCTGGTCTCTCATTTATGACTGTCTTGTAAGTATATAGTGTATGCACGAGTAAAACACGTCTGCGCATACGTGCTGTGCTGTGCTGTGCTGTGCTGTGCTGTGCTGTGCTGTGCTGTGCTGTGCTGTGCTGTGCTGTGCTGTGCTGTGCTGTGCTGTGCTGTGCTGTGCTGTGCTGTGCTGTGCTGTGCTGTGCTGTGCTGTGCTGTGCTGTGCTGTGCTGTGCTGTGCTGTGCTGTGCTGTGCTGTGCTGTGCTGTGCTGTGCTGTGCTGTGCTGTGCTGTGCTGTGCTGTGCTGTGCTGTGCTGTGCTGTGCTGTGCTGTGCTGTGCTGTGCTGTGCTGTGCTGTGCTGTGCTGTGCTGTGCTGTGCTGTGCTGTGCTGTGCTGTGCTGTGCTGTGCTGTGCTGTGTTGTGTACATGCTGTGCTGTGCTGTGCTGTGTACATGTTGTGCTGTGCTGTGATGTGCGGCAATTTGTCGTATACATGTTGTGTTGTGTGGTGTCGAGTGGTGTGGTGTCGTATAAGGGAGAACGAGCATTAATTTTATAGTTTTCATATTTCAGATTGCTGAATGCAAATCCTCTGGAAGTGATCGAAGAAGGAGCCTTCAGCAATAACCAAAAATTGCTAATCTTGTAAGAAAAATATTCATATATACCTATTTGAAAAAAGGTTGCCAGAGGCGATTGGTGATAATAATAATAATAATAATAATAATAATAATAATAATGATAATAATAATAATAATAATAACAACAATACGAAGAAGAAGAAGAAGAATAGTAATAATATAGTAATAATAATAATAATAATAATAATAATAACAACAATACGAAGAAGAAGAAGAAGAATAGTAATACTATAGAAATAATAATAATAATAATAATAATAATAATAATAATAGTAATAATAATAAATATATAATAATAATAATATTGATACCAATAATAATAATAATAATAATAATTTCCATAATGTACAAATACAACTACTAACTGAATAAATCTAACGTAAGTATTATAAAATACATTGCAAATTTAAGAAAAACAATTCAAAATGTTTTCTATTTACATGATAACAATAATGATAAGACTAATGTTCGATATTAATTTAAATAAAGTTCAATCTTTAAATATATATATATATATAATGTAATAATAATAATAATAACAACAACAATACGAAGAAGAAGAAGAAGAAGAATAGTAATAATATAGTAATAATAATAATAATAATACGAAGAAGAAGAAGAATAGTAATAATATAGAAATAATAATAATAATAATAATAATAATAATAATAATAATAATAATAATGAGAATTAACAGTGGAATCCACCAAGTGACTGTTACTCCATTGCATTCCAATTGGAATTTAGAAATTGATTTTTGAGGAGGGAGGGAAGACCGGAGAACCCGGAAAAACCCTCGAAGCAAGAGAAAATCATTTCGTCAAGATCCAAAAATAGCTGGAATAGCGTGTGTTTCTGCTCGTGTAATATCCTTTATTTAATTTCTGAACAGGAATTTGATAGACACCAAACTGCAGCAGATAGCACCAGCAATCATGGGATTACCGAAGGAAATATCGATATATGTGTGAGTGATATCAAAAATCAAGATTAGTCAACTTCTTCCACAGGTAGCTCAAGCTCTTTTTCTGTAGTATTGTGATGAATAATTACGGTAATATTTTGTAATATCTAAAATTGGTACTTTTATGAATACAAATGACTTACCTTGATAGCTTGTTAAATGTTTTGATGTCTGGTCGATTTTGAAGCCATTTGAGAGCGTTTTTACGGAGTCATGGTCATTTTGGTTCCCCTACTAAAGATAATCCAAAGGCTGCACACTCATGGCGACACCAAACTCTACTCGGAGCTCAATAAATCCAAGAAAAATTAAGCTACGGCCATAATTTCACGACAGAATCAAAGTACACATGCCAATGCTTCTCTCCACTACGCTCAAAGTAGCATTCTTTCTAAAACGTTAATGCTAGAAGATATTTTCTTCCATAATAAATTCACTTCTGACTCTGTAGTTTGGCTTGTGATGGTCGCCATAATGGGTCCTACGCTCGAATTTCGACTTCGTGCGCTTTAAGAACAATAGGTGCATCAAATATTGTACGAAATTTGAACATCTTTAGAATTTGAACAAAATATACTCGTATTTCATTGTTGTTGAACAATAGTTGTAGTCAAGTCATCATTTCAGCATACGTAAGTGTTGTGCATTGGTATGACCCGACTCGTTGTTAATCACTCGGCTCTCGCTGGAGCCTTGATAACAATGAATGATAAGTTGGAGTCACACTTCATTGCCTTCACGGGCCCTAGGGATCCGTCAATGTATGATCATTTCTAAATATTTTTGGCGCTTTTAAAATTATTTTTAGTATAAACCTCTTGCACGTGACGCCAGAGCAGCTCAATTTGGAGGGCAAAACAAAAGAGTTTTTCTCCTGAGAATTGGAACCTATTGTTTTGCCCTCCAAATTGAGCTGCATTCCGACGTGCGACAAGGGGTCTATAATTCTTCGTACTTATCCTATTTATTGTTCTTCCATTTTTACAGCTACAAGTCACAAAGAAATCCATTATTTTTTGAATGCAAATATGAAAGCGCAATATTCTTTTACGAAAGGGGATATAAGTATTATTCATACCCGAAGAGCACGTGCGAAGCGTGTCCACTAGGAACCTTTAAGGTTGGAGCAAGATATGGAACATGCGTACAATGCCCAGCTGGTAATTATCACGTTTTCTTTTTTAATACATGCATTTTTCAAGTATTGATGGGTTGCAAGCATTCCCAAGAAAGTCAAAAAATTAAAGACAAAAACATGGCGGCCATTTTGGTTGGATGCTAATAAGCAATC
Source organism: Anthopleura xanthogrammica (assembly GCA_964019055.1). Lineage (NCBI taxonomy): Eukaryota > Metazoa > Cnidaria > Anthozoa > Actiniaria > Actiniidae > Anthopleura > Anthopleura xanthogrammica. The sequence goes on along the minus strand of OZ025219.1, from coordinate 6,374,571 downwards.
TTTTGTTAAATGGCGCCAACGCTCCCCCGAGAGGCCGCGATGACGTAACGTGCAATCGAAGAATACAGAATGAAGTTAGGCCGTAGCGAGTTAGGAAACCATCTACACAGTCAAAAATGAACGACCTATATACTTCGGTACAAAATAACAATTAAATGATATCTTTAAAAAAAGCATATTTTCCTTGATCCGTTCACTAACACAGGACAAATGAAGTGAGGATGCTCCTTTCCGTAGTCTTCCCACAATCCCTTATGATCCCAGCGCGAGCTCGAGGTCAGGGTAAAATTTGCATAAAAATGTATAAAAAATATGCAAATTTTACCCTGACCTCGAGCTCGCGCTGGGATCATAAGGGATTGCGGGAAGACTACGGAAGGGAGCATAGCAAATAAAAATAATACTTACAGCGCGACGCAACTTACCGTGGCTACTCTGCAAAAGTTTCGTACGAGTTAACCAATCAAAATGCGAGAACTAATGAGATTGTTTACATATTTTATTTGTCATGAAAAGCAAATACAACCATTAAATCAAAAATATCCACATTGCTTGAAATAATTGAAAGAGTTTTCTTGAGAATCGCAGTAATGTGTTTGTCGATCGGCGCTGCTTTGAAATCGAATTCCCGCATTTTGATTGGTTAACTTGTACGAAACTTTTGCAGGGTGGCCACGGTAAGGCGCGTCGCGCTGTAATGTACCTGTCACTGTTAAATACTATCTAGTTCATCTTCAGGGGGTTTCTATCAAGATGAAGAAGCTCAGTACGAGATCCTGTCTCACGGATTAGGGTGTAAGCAGTGTCCGCCAGGATCATTTGTCACACAGGAACAAGCCCCAGGAAAGGATCGAGCTGAGTGTCAAGCTTGTCCAGAAGGTAAACAAATGATCATGCTTGATTGTGGCTGATTTGGGAAACTTTACGCCCGTCTTCACGAGCGTCACGTGAATTAGTGACGTCTTTGCCCAGTATTAGGGACCTTAAAATCCAAGACGGGAGCGAGGACGGCGACGTCGGACGAATTCGCGAACATTTTCTAAACAAAGCCCTCGTCCTCGGTGTTGCCGTTCTCTTTAGGATGTGAAAAGCACCAACTTGTATTCTAGCGCGACGGCGCGCGCATCAAAAACCGTCTAAAAAACGTGCTGGCGTCATCGTCCGACGTCGCTGTCCTCGCTCCAGTCGTGGATCTTATGGTTCCCATTCTCATGTACATGTGTTGTCCAAACCGTGCCATTACGAAGACTTTCAAAGACCTCGCGTGGTGCAAAGGAACTTGGGTCTACTCTGTTGGGCTATTCGGAAATTTCGCTCCCAAAATTATGCTTGCCTAAGAGGCAGACACTTTTACAAACGATTTTGACACTATTTTTCACGTCATTTTAAATCACCCCATCACTATGTTTCTAACAGTATATTGTTTTGGGCTTATGTCGCGTTATATCCGACCAAAGGCTAGCGTTAGAAACGTTAGTACTGTTCTAAAGCTACTTAAGGCTTTTAGTATCAAGTTTTTTTCCTTTCCAATAGGCAATGTACATCAAAGCTCACAAAGCACTCTGGGAAAGTGAGTTCTTTAAAAATGTAACAGGAAAACCAAAGGAACTATCAGAAAAAAATTACTCTGTTATTTTCGTCTGCTGAAATCCTTTTATTTCCATAGAAAATGTCCAAGGAAAAATTATCAGATGAATTTTTAGAGGAGCCAAAAAAGCGTATGAACTCACTTTCCCCTCATGCTTTGTGCTAGAATTTCGAGCTCATGCAGATTCGCTATTGTTGTGTTTGCACATACCAATATATCAACGAAGTTCCAAGATATCTGCTTGCATGTTTGTTGTGTAAAACGTTACTTTGGTTGGCTAAGGTAGTACTGGGAATTAATCTAATTGCAAACAAACTTTCTTGTTTCCAGGAACATATCGTAATCTCTTCGCCTTGTTCAGAGCTTGTTCATGTCTGGACGATCATTATCGCGTACATCGGTTTCAGAAGTGTATGCCATGCGATGAAGGATACCAATGCGTTAACGAGTCTGTCAGTCTTTTGCCTGGTTTTTACTGGACTTGGAACTCAACAGATGCAAAATACTTTTATTCTAACTTCTCGGCAGAGTTACAAGTTAGAAATAAGACTTACAATAAAAGTTTGACTTCTTATTCGCTGGGTATCCCGAACACATATGCATGTCCAGTTGCCGAAGCATGCAAGGGTGGTGTAGATTCTGAATGCTCTCTTGGCTACAAAGGTCCCCTCTGTGCTGTCTGTAGCGAGGGGTTCTATTTGCTGGCATCAACATGTCGTAAATGCCCGTCCTTACCATGGATCATAGCACAGGTTGTTCTCATCACTGTTATAGTAGCTGGTCTTCTTATATTCATGATTAAAGAAAAGAAAAGCAAATCCAACCAAAGATCGCTATCCGACGCCATGACAGCACGGCTGAAGATTGTCATTGGATTCTTCCAAGTCACTTCAGGGACAATATCAGGTTTTTCGTACATCAAATGGCCGGATGTTATGATCTCGATGATTAAATATGCTGAGCTTTTACAGATGAATCTTCTGCAAATTGCTCCTCCACAATGTCTGACCCAATCGCTGAAAACAGACATACATGTCAAGCTGGTGCTTATCCTGGTATTTAACAGCACAGTCGTAGTCCTAGGATTATTATATTACTACATTAAAACACGAAGCAAGTCAAGGAATGGCGAGGGGAACGATCAAGTCAAATCGTCAGCTCAAGAGCGATGTTTTCGCGCCGTTTTCCTGATCCTTTTCATCTCATACCCGCTGACCAGCAGCTACATTTTTATGGTTCTTCCCGAAACGTGTCAAAAAATCTGTACATCGACAGAAGAGAACATTTGCAGCTTTTACCTAAAATCCGATTACACTGTGCGCTGTGAAGGCCAAAGGTTCTTCTGGTTTAGCATCTTTGCTCGAGTTCTTTTGGTTTATCCAGTAGGATTTCCATTCCTGGTTTTTCATCTTCTTTGGAAGTACTACCATCAAAAAACCGGCCAAACGAAAAGAAAAAAGGAGACGCTAGGTATAGCTCTTGGATTGAGGTTTCTGTATGAGAACTACGCAGAGGATGTGTGGTTTTGGGAGGTCATCGAGTTGGTACGCAAAGTCATCCTTACATCAGTCATCCTTCTGCTAGACGCTGGGAGCCGTTTTTCCATTGGCATCACTGCTATAATATCTGGTTTCTATTCCATCTCCTTTGCGTATTTCAAGCCCATGACAGACGTTTTTGAACACTGGTTGCAGTTGACTTCTCTTTTGGCAACGCTGGTTAATATGATAGTTGGAATACTACTTGTAACACAGGCATCTGGAGAACCTTTGGACGGCACAGTAATCACGGTTCTGTTGATGGGAGCCAATGTGGCGGTGATTGCTATAATGGCTGGTATGTGTAATTAAAGATGGCGCTCTTTTGCAAATTAGCAGAGGGGAGTGAGGGTGAGAAAAGAGAGTGGGTTTAATAGGAGTTCGGGCAAGGTTGCATGTAACAAATCATACTCCACGTTTAGCTCCGGCAAAGGAGTAAGTTGGTGAGTCGGTAAAGTAACTAGCGCTCCAACCTGCATTGCAAGAGATTTGTAGTTGATCATAATCTGTAGCTTTCAAACGCATGTTTTCACATCCATCTCAAGATCTCGCCTACCTTTACCTATATAACGACGGCTTAAAACGGAGCATGATAAAAGTGATGGGTAAAAGGGGGACGCGTGCATGAACAGACGGCTTCTTGCATGGAAGACCATCTACTAGATGGAGGAACTACTACGTACCGACGAAAGATAGAGCGGTTTTCCCCTCATACTAATAGAAAATGATAGAATATTCTTAAGAATACTCTTGAGAATGTCTGGTGTGTAGAAAATATCCCTGAACAACTTCGTTTCTAATCTCCTTTTTAATTTTTAGCTCGTTACGTAATAGCCCTGGGACAAACGTTTTTGGACATCAGAAGAAACCCACGGTGCTCGTTGTCATGCTGTTTGTTCCTGTTCTTAACCTTGAACGAAGCAGGGAACGAGATGGCCGGAGTAGAAACGTCAAGTAAAGGCCTAAAAGGACAAGCAAACCTTCAATCTAATTTTGGAGAACCTCAGGTGGATTTCTCCCAAGCAGGACTTTCAGTTGAACTGGAGGAAGAAGAGGAAGATCTCAAAAGGTCTTGCAACCCAGTGGACAAAGTCTCGAAAAACCAATAATTTAATGTCCCTTTCCTCGATCGCCAAGGTTATAAACAAGCTCCATCTTATATTGCTGATTTGATCTTCAAGAAACCTTCGTTCTTCATCTGAAATTCTTCTCCAACGACCTAATTTTAATCTCAAGTCATATGATCATACATCTTTTTCTGTTGCTGCACCTGAACTTTGGAACTCTCTTCCTTCAAGTATCCGTTCTTCTTCTAGTCTACAAACTTTTAAATCAAATCTTATATTAAAACACATTTATTTAAATCTGCCTTCTGCAATTAGTTTTAAATCATTCTACATTAGCCTAACTTGTGATGTTTCTTCTTAACTGACTTTTATTAATCTTTATTGTAAAGTGCCTAGAGCAGACTTGGATAGGCGCTATATAAATTGTATATTATTATTATTATTATTATTATTATTATTATTATTATTTCTAGTCAGCTTCGCATGCATGTAGTACGGCGTTATATATCTTATGCCATGCCTTTCAAAAGATACGTAACTGTATCACTCCCGTCTAAGCCCTGTACCTGGTTTAGCAGGTGTTCTAGGTGTTAAATCTAGATGTTCAGCAGAGGTTTTCGATATTTTGTATACATTTACTATGATTTTCATTATTGAGTGGGAAAATAAAATAAAGAAATGATCATTCCCGAGTTGTTGGACTATTAAGGATGACACCTCAGTTTTGTGAATTTTCTCGGTTCTGATTGGCTGATATTTTTTTCTCAGACCAGATGGCTCTAGCTGAGTTGATCGCCTTCCCCGAAAGGAATTATGGGTCACTATTTTTGGTTAGCATTTTTTGAGCATTTTTCGAGTAATATACAATGTAGACTTGTTGATTGAAATAAAATTCCGCCATGAGTTTGACTAAGATTTACGATTAATTTAAAGAAGGAAGAACTCGTATTTCATAAATTCTCTTGGCAGAATAATGGGAAATGCTGATCAAAATACGATGTCTAATCCTCAATTCTTATTGGTTGACCTTGAGTTTGTTCTGAAGGTCAACTCAGCTGGCTGGAATAATTCCAAAATTCGGTTGATGTGCCGTGGCCAGCCTGTTTCGGAGAAATCACGTCATGGCAGTGTCAAGTACCGTTCTATTGATGTTGGTTCAAAAAATAAGCTGTCTTATCTCAATGTCATCCCATGTCAAACTCGAAATCACTTCTTATCCATTATAAATCTGCTCATATAAAAGAAACGCGGAAAATGTGCTCAATCATTTAACATCCACTTGAAAGTAATAGAGTATCGGGCAGCAAATCCTGTCATAAAGATAAAGTATAGTAAAAGTTTTTTTTTTTTCTTTTCTTTTTTTTTTAACAGCTTTTGGTGTTGGACCCGGAATTGCAAAAAAAAAAAAAAAAAAAAAAAAAAAAAGGAAAACAAAAAACAAGAGGGAAAACAACAGAAATCTTTTTTCCAGAGTAAGCATTTTTTATTTGCTCTACATTTATTTGGGGTATAATAAAAAAAGTCAAAATATTTATTTATCATTATTATGTACTGCTATTTATTTACCATTATCATGATTTCAATTACCTTATAAAAACATTTTTTAATGAACTTCATAGATTACATTTTTAGAAATGAATGTTTTACGACTAGCTTTTGCGTGATGTAAAAATCAGCAAAGGGTGCAATTGTTTCATTAAGGTGACCCAAACTAATAAATCGACTCAAAAGGGCATTGCTGTTGCTGGATGTCACGGTACTCCTTTACTTCGGTGGATATTGACTTACAGCTTTGTCAAAGGCATCTTTGACGGTCTGGTAGTTGGTTTTGAACCATTCTGTTCCTCCCCCAGCCTTAATATTATAAGCCTTCAGCTCGTTATGGGCACAACTTTCAGCAAGATTCATATTATTGACCTTGCTCGATTGCTTTAAGGTCAACTTCCTCCAGTTTCCAGACTGTAAATTTTGCAGCCTTGATTTTAGAGTATCTTCATTCTTTGATACGCCAACTTTGAAGTAGTCATCTGATTCACCTTCTTGTATGATGTACAACAGCCCTGGCTCATTCAAGGCCATCAACGTCAGGTTGCCATCTTCACAGTATTCGTCCTTCTCCATCTTTCTTCAAATATTGATAACAACTGAATCAAAAGTTAGCTGAAAAAAAGAAACAAAAAATCAAACAGTTTCAGAGCCTTACTAGTACCCTAAGATTCTTTATATGCATGTTAAGTACATGAATATCTTTTTGTTATTGGATACCACTTTTTACAGTTCCTTCCTGCAGGAATACGAAAGGAACGACTTAAAAAAATCAAAACTTTCCTTTAGAATTCCTGCAGGAAGAAACGATAGACAATAAAAAAGATATTTATTTACTTAACATAATCATTTCATAAATTAACTAAAGCCAAATAAAGTGACAAGAAACAGCCTTTAAGACCATTCCATCTAAACCAGGACTTGACAACGTTTTTATTTCCTGGTTATAATAAATCGCTACTTCGAATTCAACCTCCTGGTTTTTCTTCTTCTAATAATAATAATAATAATAATAATAATAATAATAATAATAATAATAATAATAATAATAATAATAATGATGATGATATTAATATCAATATCAATATTACTATTAATATTAATATTAATATTAATATTAATATTAATATTAATATTAATATTAATATTAATATTAATATTAATATTAATATTAATATTAATATTAATATTAATATTAATATTAATATTAATATTAATATTAATATTAATATTAATATTAATATTAATTATAATAAATAAATAAATAATATAAGTATATGACAATAAAAGATAACAATAAATAGTAAGCTAACTTATAATTAAATAGAGGCTCTAGCTATTTATTTATTTTTTGTTACATTTATTTTGCCAAGCTTTTGAAGACCTATACATGGTCATCTTCAGGGAAGTCGAGAGTCGAACTACCAGAGTCGACTTTGCCCTAAAGATGGCCGTGTAGATCGAAAGCTTGGCAAAATAAATGTAAAAAAAAAACCCAGAAAATTGAAGTAACAATTAATATATATAACCATGAACTCAAGCACAACCTACAGACACCTATATGATTTTTAATTATTGTCTCCAATTAAAAATGTTTATTATAAAATAAAATTTAATCATAACGCAAGGGTTGTCTCTGATTAATTGATTTATTTTGACGTTTCGAATTCGGTCGCGGTCCCGGACAGCAACCTTCTTCAGGTAAGTAAGGCTATGTTTATTGTAACCAAATTTCTGTATGTTGCAGAAATATGAATAGGTGTTCTGCACGGCACAACAGATTTGGCTACTTGGCTTACCTTGCGTATTGATCCGAGAGTTGCTGTCAGGCCTTTAAACTTCAGATCCTTTTGCCACTCGTTTATAATCCCCAGAATGTATTATTGTAAAGAGAAAACTACCCTACCCAAGAAGCGTCACTTTTTCCGGCCAATAGAAGAAGAAGAAAAATGCGGAAAAAATAACATTCGTAGAATAGCAGGATGGCACTGTCATAGACAATCATGTCAGACCAATCAGATATTACTATGCTATTGCAACATTAGCTTTTTTCTAGTTATTAATAGTACAAAAAAAAAAAAAACGAAATTTGTCAGAGCATGAAGTTTCATTTTTGGACATTTCACTTTCATCAATATTTATCAAGATGAAGCTGGATTGGAATAACTCCAAAAATGGGTTGATGTTCTTATAAAAATAATATAGTTGTTCATTCGTGCCGTAGCCTGCCTGTTCAGGAGAAATCACGTTGTCGCTGTGGCATGCACCGCTCTATTGATTTTGGCTCACAGAATAATTGTCTTCCTAACTTCTCCGAATTTATCCTCAATAATAATAATAATAATAATAATAATAATAATAATAATAATAATAAAAATAAAAATAATAATATTATATAATATAATAATAGTATGGATTCGACGTATGCAGGAAATGGTATGCGGAACATGACCCTGAAAAAGTAATGGACAACGATACAGCAACAATTTTATGGGACATGCAAGTACACACGGACAAAACCATCAAAGCTAACAGACCAGACATCATAGTCAAGAACAAATTAGAAAAACGATGTTTTCTAATTGATGTGTCAATCCCAGCGGAAAGAAATGTGCCCTTAAAACAGATAGAAAAACTCTCCAAATACAAAGATCTAGAAATAGAAATAAGAAAAATGTGGGGTATGGAAACAAAAACCATACCTATTGTTATCGGGGCACTTGGGTTGATACACAAAGGACTTGAACAGTATGTCAATAAACTACAAGGAGACATTCCTGTCGCAGAAATGCAGAAGATTGCCCTCCTAGGAACTGCTCACATCATCAGAAGAACTCTTATGATTAATTGATTTTTTTGATTTAATCCGATTTCAATTGTGAAAGTGAATACATTCTAGTTTTCCCAAGGTTCAAGGATTGGACTCGGTAAGCTAAGAATTTTGTAAGCAAAACATTAAGCAATTTGGAAATAAATAATAATAATAATAACAATAATAATAATAGAGCAGTACGTCAATAAATTACAAGGAGACATACCTATCGCAGAAATGCAGAAGATTGCCCTCCTAGGAACTGCTCACATCATCAGGAGAACTCTTATGATTAATTGATTTTTTTTTTCATCATTTAATCCGCTTTCAATCCTCTCCTTTTTTTTTTTTTTTTAATAAATCAGTATTTAAATACATTCTAGTTTTCCCAAGGTTCATGGATTGGACTCGGCAGCTAAGAATTTTGTAAGCAAAACGTTAAGCAAATTGGAAATAAATAAATAATAATAATAATAATAATAATGATAATAATAATAAATAATAATCTTTAATGAGGATACCAACAACTTCACTGGGGGGTGATTTACAGAGGGGTCCTCAAAAAAAAAAAAAGAATATAAGTAAATAACAATAAAAGATAATAATATATAGTAAGCTAACTTATAATTAAATAGAGGCTCCATCTCCCACCCCGTGAATGTGTAGTTTCATACCCGCCTGCACAAAGGTCTAGAGTAAAAATCAAAATTAGCTGGAACAATGTGTTGTAGAATGTTAACAATTTTTCAGTGTTACATGACAGCAGTATCAACAGCAGCATCAGCAGTAGCAACAGCAGCATCAGCAGTAGCAACAGCAGCATCAGCAGTAGCAGCAGCAGCATCAGCAGTAGCAGCAGCAGCATCAGCAGTAGCAGCAGCAGGATCAGCAGTAGCAGCAGCAGCATCAGCAATAGCAGCAGCATCAGCAGTAGCAGCAGCAGCATCAGCAGTAGCAGCAGCAGCATCAGCAGCAGCAGCAGCAGCATCAGCAGCAGCAGCAGCAGCATCAGCAGCAGCAGCAGCAGCATCAGCAGCAGCAGCAGCAGCATCAGCAGCAGCAGCAGCAGCATCAGCAGCAGCAGCAGCAGCATCAGCAGCAGCAGCAGCAGCAGCATCAGCAGCAGCAGCAGCAGCATCAGCAGCAGCAGCAGCAGCATCAGCAGCAGCAGCAGCAGCATCAGCAGCATCAGCAGCAGCATCAGCAGCATCAGCAGCAGCAGCAGCATCAGCAGTAGCAGCAGCAGCATCAGCAGTAGCAGCAGCAGCATCAGCAGTAGCAGCAGCAGCATCAGCAGTAGCAGCAGCAGCATCAGCAGTAGCAGCAGCAGCATCAGCAGTAGCAGCAGCAGCATCAGCAGTAGCAGCAGCAGCATCAGCAGTAGCAGCAGCAGCATCAGCAGTAGCAGCAGCAGCATCAGCAGTAGCAGCAGCAGCATCAGCAGTAGCAGCAGCAGCATCAGCAGTAGCAGCAGCAGCATCAGCAGTAGCAGCAGCAGCATCAGCAGTAGCAGCAGCAGCATCAGCAGTAGCAGCAGCAGCATCAGCAGTAGCAGCAGCAGCATCAGCAGTAGCAGCAGCAGCATCAGCAGTAGCAGCAGCAGCATCAGCAGTAGCAGCAGCAGCATCAGCAGTAGCAGCAGCAGCATCAGCAGTAGCAGCAGCAGCATCAGCAGTAGCAGCAGCAGCATCAGCAGTAGCAGCAGCAGCATCAGCAGTAGCAGCAGCAGCATCAGCATCAGCAACAGCATCAACAGCAGCATTAGCATTAGAAACAGCAGCATCAGCAGTAAGTAGTAATTGTAACTGTAGTAGTAGCAGTAGTAACAACAGTCGTAGTAACTGCTGTAGCAGTAGCAGTAGCCATTGCCAGAAATATGGGACATTATCCAGCGGTTTCTTTGGGCTCAGATGTTGGGGCGCCTGCGGCATATTGTTAGCGGTTAAGTACCATAAAACAACATTGCGCTGACAAGAATGAGGAGAGGGAATCGACCATCGCACGATTTATTAAACAACATTTCTTCGGTAGATTTTCTTTTTGAACCCCAGCCAAAGAAAAAGAGAAGAAGTACTAGTATTTTAGGGATGTTTTGCGCAGTAACTCTAGGGCTTCACCCTTAAAGTGCACCTAACCCCTGATACAATACTTTCAGTATTGATTGTACGTGAAGTGAATATTTGAATGGTGAAATATTTCTTGGTTTCAGTGTAATTGCGTCTTTAAGTTATAAAGGTTTATACTTCCAATATGTTAATGACTGTGACGTCTACCCAGGCTTCATTAAATATACACACGCACTTGTTCTGGAGGAAGGCCTTCTACTTGAAAACGACCAATAAATTCTTGGGGTTTGGAAGATTTTACAGAAAATGTATGGGAAATCTGATAGATTCAAGAGAAAAAGAGCAAACTACTCGGGAAGAAAATCTGTTCTTAATTGTATGTCGTTATTATGGTGAGTATAAAGTTTGAACGATGCCTTGGTGATATCGAGTCGCGCAACTAGTATAGTCAAACCTCAGAAAGCTACAAATTCTTAAAACATTATTCTTTCTATACATTTTCTCATAAAAACCGGCAGCCATTTTGTTTTTTCCTCAGCAGTAAGAGGTCGTAAAACGCATGCGTAGCAGTAGCAGTAGCAGTAGCAGTAGCAGTAGCAGTAGCAGTAGCAGTAGCAGTAGCAGTAGCAGTAGCAGTAGCAGTAGCAGTAGCAGTAGCAGTAGCAGTAGCAGTAGCAGTAGCAGTAGCAGTAGCAGTAGCAGTAGCAGTAGCAGTAGCAGTAGCAGTAGCAGTAGCAGTAGCAGTAGCAGTAGCAGTAGCAGTAGCAGTAGCAGTAGCAGTAGCAGTAGCAGTAGCAGTAGCAGTAGCAGTAGCAGTAGCAGTAGCAGTAGCAGTAGCAGTAGCAGTAGCAGTAGCAGTAGCAGTAGCAGTAGCAGTAGCAGTAGCAGTAGCAGTAGCAGTAGCAGTAGCAGTAGCAGTAGCAGTAGCAGTAGCAGTAGCAGTAGCAGTAGCAGTAGCAGTAGCAGTAGCAGTAGCAGTAGCAGTAGCAGTAGCAGTAGCAGTAGCAGTAGCAGTAGCAGTAGCAGTAGCAGTAGCAGTAGCAGTAGCAGTAGCAGTAGCAGTAGCAGTAGCAGTAGCAGTAGCAGTAGCAGTAGCAGTAGCAGTAGCAGTAGCAGTAGCAGTAGCAGTAGCAGTAGCAGTAGCAGTAGCAGTAGCAGTAGCAGTAGCAGTAGCAGTAGCAGTAGCAGTAGCAGTAGCAGTAGCAGTAGCAGTAGCAGTAGCAGTAGCAGTAGCAGTAGCAGTAGCAGTAGCAGTAGCAGTAGCAGTAGCAGTAGCAGTAGCAGTAGCAGTAGCAGTAGCAGTAGCAGTAGCAGTAGCAGTAGCAGTAGCAGTAGCAGTAGCAGTAGCAGTAGCAGTAGCAGTAGCAGTAGCAGTAGCAGTAGCAGTAGCAGTAGCAGTAGCAGTAGCAGTAGCAGTAGCAGTAGCAGTAGCAGTAGCAGTAGCAGTAGCAGTAGCAGTAGCAGTAGCAGTAGCAGTAGCAGTAGCAGTAGCAGTAGCAGTAGCAGTAGCAGTAGCAGTAGCAGTAGCAGTAGCAGTAGCAGTAGCAGTAGCAGTAGCAGTAGCAGTAGCAGTAGCAGTAGCAGTAGCAGTAGCAGTAGCAGTAGCAGTAGCAGTAGCAGTAGCAGTAGCAGTAGCAGTAGCAGTAGCAGTAGCAGTAGCAGTAGCAGTAGCAGTAGCAGTAGCAGTAGCAGTAGCAGTAGCAGTAGCAGTAGCAGTAGCAGTAGATAATGATTCCTTATTTCAGTTGAGTTTGAACCGTTTATTTCTCCCTTTGCTTATATTTCTAGAGCTCTACGTGTTTATTGCTATCTTATTCTAACGTGTCCATGTTGGTATCGTCCAATTGGTTCGTTGTCCTCATGACCATGGTGTATTGAATTACATCATAGGGCAGAGGCATCGTAGTGACCAGCGGGTTGACAGTCTATGGTACCAGTTGTATACCACTTCCTTCGCCCTCGCACTGAAGACACAAAATAAATTATCATATTCTCAGTAGTAGCAAGGTAAGAGCGGCGGGCCTAGGATTTAAAAAAAAGGGGGGGGGATATTGATCACTAAGGATGAAAGACAAATTTGTCCTTCTCGGATACGACTATGTAATTATTTAAAACATGATTTACCACTAAGTCATAGAATAAAGTAACTAAAAGTCAAACGTAACAAGCGAACTTATAAAGTTTAATTGAATCAGTGGAGCTTAGTTTGCATTAAAATAATCACCCCCCCCCCCCTCCTCTAGTTGCGTAACTTGAGAACAACTTACCTCATTTTTGCAGTTTTTGTAAGCATTATTGCACTCTTTTTTGCACTTTTTGCCTCTTCTACACATCTGCAAACATCAAAGGTTAAGATTAATTCATTCGTCCTTTAGAATCGGTTATTTTAAAAGCGCTGCAATTATTTAAGCTAAATATAAAAACTTACATCCATTTTTTTTTCAATTAAAACGTAGTTTCAAATTAAATAAATTAGATATTTTGTTGACAAAAAAATTATAGAATATATAACATACTGATAAATAATGTATATATGTAAATGTGTTAACTCACACCAAAACCTTGGGGACTGTTTGCACGGAAAAAAAGTTGTCCCTGCAGCTGGTACATCAGCTGTTTGCATAAGTATTTTCACATGTCTCCGCTAGAAGGGTCGCTAGAAGGCTTGCACCGCTGGCAGGGTTACCCTCGTTGCAAAAAGGGGTAAATCTCGTACACGGACACACTTTTCTACGTGTAAATACATTGTCCCTAGGTACCGAGACCAAACCCGAGGCAACTACATCTTTTGAGCATTCGCTGGCAACTAAACCGATACTTCAGTGACTCGGTTAGATATAGAGACAACATTTTTTTGTAGAAAAGCCCGGTATAGTTGGTTCGGGTAGGATGGTATCCCTGCTACCAGGGACAACTTCTTTCCTACGTAAGCGGCCACATGGAGTTACAATATCTCTGATTTACAATAGGCGAAATGATAGTTTTGGTATATTGTGATGCAGATTAGTCAAATTCACATCAAGAGATTTCAAATGCTTTATTGATCAATCAATCAATCCATCATCAAGAGATTTCAAATGCTTTATTGATCAATCAATCAATCCATCAAACTTTTTTTGAGTGTCAGATGTATTTAGCTAAAATATAGCTAATTGGGGACACTACTAATCTAAAAATATACTGAATAAATAGCTAGTAAATATATGAAAAAAGAAAAAGATTATATATATATATATATATAACTGAAAAAGCTAAAATACAAAAAATAATAATTACTAAAATATATGAAAACTTAAATATCTAAATATAACTATATATTCCAATTGCATATAACTTTATTAAGAAACGTTTTAGACGTCAAGACTTCATCGAGCGCCGACTTCAATGCAAACGAACTTAAAACGATAGAGTATGCCCATTTGCACTGGACTCGGCACATGCAAAACTGGAAATTTTAATGTTTTCCAATAACTATGTGTAAACACTTTTCTGGGAAATGAAATATTTGAGTTTGGACTGCTTTGCATGGCACTGGATAAGAAAGCAAACGGCTTAAGGAGGCTCCCTAGAGTTTACAGGTATTTGGAGCTATAAGAGAAATCCTTTTATAGCAAAAGCATATCTGCATATCGATGCCTGATAGACCAACCATATTAAAGATTATGAGTTTAGGATTTGTTTGTGGTAGTAATGATCACGTACAATGTTACCATAGCAACGCTGCATCTGTCGTAAAAAGGCCTATTTTTAACATTAAAAAAATAATAACTCGAATTTTCCACGGTCAATATTCTTCTAAATACATAATATAAAACTCCGTTGGGTTTTTTATAATATAACTGCGGCTTAAAAAAATCTTGACATCAGAACGTGAGATATTGAGAAATTTCGATTTTCCTGGATTAAAAAAAATCTGATGTCAGGATTTCAGTAGCATTTTGTCAGTTGCCTTTTTATAACATTGTGAAAAAACTGTATTCATTTTGAAAATTAACGTACGCAAAATAAAAATTCTTCAAGTTTAGTAGTTGCGCATGCGCAAGCATACTCATTGCATTCTGAATATATTAAATGAACTGTTTTGAACGTGCAAGTTTGTCAAAGTCGTATACAAATCACTAAACACAAGGGTAGATTTCACGGAGCTTTATTTGCTGCTGCTTCTGTTGCTACTGGTTTGAAATGATTGATAATTCTGGACAAAATGCGAGTAGTTTTTGTGACTCTTGGTGGAGGAAGAGTAAACTCTAGGGAGCCTCCTTAAGAATTGCACTTGTACTCAATTTTCCAAGTGACAAATGTAACAGTAATTAAATGTAACAGTTCCAAAACTACATACACATTTTTTGGATAGTCTGAAACAATATTTGGCATTAAAAAAAACAACACACAAAATACATGAAAGTATAAAGGACGAGCCGATGTTTTAAAAAAAGGTTTCTTCTCAGTGTTTGCCTCATTAAAATGTGTACATGGGAAAACCGTCATCATGGGATTTATTGTAAATATAATCTATCCAATGATGAATAGTAAAGAGATATTTGATTTAGATAAGTTAGAAGTCCATACTTGAATGATAAGAGAAATTTGAATGTTTTTAATGAATGTTTTCAATTAGTTCTGATTAGCGCTAATGAGTAGGCTTTCACAGGTTTAGAGAACCGGTCATTAATTATCACCTGGTGGAGTCGGATAATTTTTTGTCACGGAATGGAACATGATAAAGATTAACTGATCATGATACCCCAAAATAGCACTATGTTTTTTATGATCTCCCCTCAATGTATAGTGGCTGTTTCTTTAATGTGAATCCCCCTTTGATACCTATCAATATACAGTCATTTGAAAAAAACGTTGTCATCGAACGGCTCCGCGACTACGCGACTAGCCCGAACGGGAGTATGGGTAAAAATCACTGAGGCGGTTGAGTTCTTCACTGATTAAATATGCGCCGGGCTTACAGTACGAAGATTCGCTGGCGAAATAGTACTTAAATGACAGTTTCAAAATTGGGAACATCTTTGACTGAATATTAGTCATATCGATTATGTCTTCCTTTCGCAAACCCAGAAGACTTGAATTTAAAGGATTGCTGCTTCTATTATCTTAATAGCAAGCAAAAACAACTGCTTCTAAAGCGAGTCGAGGATAGTCGAAGCGCTTCGGTGATTTCTACCCATACTCCGTTTCGGTCCACTCGCGTACTGGTAGTCGCGAAGCCGATCGACGACAACGTTTTTTCGAATGACTGCACACATAGGTGATCCCCCTCAATTGTATAACAAATGAGTAGCTAAATCCTCCGACCCGCTCAGTTGAGAAATGTTGACCTTTTCCTTAATGTTTGCAATGTTACCTTTTGGCAAAGTCTTTTAGTTTTCTTGCATTTCTACGAAAAAACGTCAGAGAAATGATATTACATGAAGTCAATCTTCACTTACATCTTAAAAACGACTCTCATGATTATGATGTAGACAATAGAAAGAATGAGTATAATTTATTTACCTTGAAGCAAGCTTTTATTTTTCTTTCTTCCTTCGGGTCTTGACTTATCATGCCGAGACTTTCAGCTTTTAAAAACGCAGCTCCACGTGCTTGAAGAGTGTGTTCGTAAGAGACGTGGCATGCGTTATAGCCAGATACAGGGCCATTACGACAAGTGCAGCTAGGAACTTGATCATTTTGATGACCAAATCAATTGAAGGCTGAATCCAAGACCTATATTAAAATTGAGAACAACGACGCAGGTAGAAGTTTAACTAAAAGAAAGTATACATAGATATATGTATCCTCTTCTTACTGAGCAGTTCTTTTGATTCCAAGATACCCAAAGAGATTAACACACGTGGGAAGCACGGGTGGCGTAGCGGTGATCTACAAGAGTGCTCGCCTCCCACCAAGGCGACCCGAGTGCGAGTCCCACCGGGCTCGGTGTCGTATGTGAGTAGAGTTGTTTGTTGGTTCTCTCCTGTGCTTCGAGGGTTTTTCTCCGGGTTCTCCTGTTTTCCTCCCTCCACAAAAGTCAACTTCTAAATTCCAATTCGATCATGGAACGAAAGCCACGGGTTTGTTAGCCACTGGCTATTTAGTGCTACCCTCGTAAAAACAAGGATCATGGAAACCTAAAAAAAATTTCAGTAAAAGGGGAATACATATATATATACCGTTCCTGGAATTGTTTGACAATCTTGGATATATATACATATATGTGTTATACCGACCTTTAATTTGTATTTTACGACAAATTTGTTAAATGTTATTTGTGCATACATAACAAGGCTATTTAACAGGGTTTTTTTCATATACTATTTTGAATGCTTTCTTGTGATTTTGATGTGAGATGCTGGTTTTTATGGCGATTTTCAAAAAAAAAATTGGGGTTAAACATATATATCCAATAATTCCCAAAAAAATCCAGAAACGCAAAGAAAACAGCAAAGAAAGCAGAAAGAGGAGAAGGTAAAAAAAGCACAAGAAAATAAAAATAAAATGAAACACAAGAAAATAAAATCTCGGAAACTTACTTTAGATTGCGTCGATGCTTTGCTTTAAAAACTGAAGACGTTCAATGTCTCACAAGACCCTTTTTTATATAGCAAAACTGGCTCATCATTTTTTCATGATCAATATAGTTAATTAAAATAATTTAATAGCTAGTGGTTGGATTGACGTCATTTAATGACCCTCTCAAATAGAGTTTTAACTTAAAACTAAATAAAAGTAATTATAGGGAATGAGGAACGTAATTTTGATTGTGGAGACTAACGACGATCGAAGCCTGGAGCACGTTTTTATTTAACGACCATCTTGAATAGGGTTTTAATATATCTAAATAGAAGTCATCATAATAAGACCTATTAATTAAGGTATCAGCTAAAACAAACTTTTAGCTTGCTTTTAGTTCGCGTAGCGCGCTAGATATTCCATGAAATCCCAACCAAGTGTATACATTTTCTGCATGGCGAAAAATTCGCTACAACATGGCTGACAAGCATGCTTAGTAGAGTGCTTAAGAGAGTGTGTCTGTAAAGAGCGGACCAGTGGACTTCGGCTCGATTAATCGATTTTCTTTATTTTTGGTTTGTGAAAAGGAATTTATAGGTGATTGACGAAATCGACCTTTTTTTGTTTTGGCGAAATACGTTAAAACAATTTTTTTTAGAAGCGATTGAAGTTTTGGCCTGTTCGATCGGCTTTTCCGCCCAATTTTCGAGAAATTTTTGGGCAACTTCGCGAACTCGTCACTCAGCAACACGTAGATATTTTGCTCATATTTCACTACAGCCAGAAAGAACATCATTAGGATCTTGATTCCACTTAATATCATATATATTACTTTTTTCTGTATGGAATTGGAATATTTCAGTTAAATACACTATAGTTTCTTGGTTTACGAAAAAGGTCCGAAGTAGCTCTTATTAAAAAGTCAAAAACTCAAAGTCCGGATAACAACCACTGAAATCAATTAAATATTTGTAAAACTTTATACCTAAGAGAAACAGAAAATCTAAAAATATCGTGTGGTTTGCACCTTCTACAGTAGCTGAGAGCGAACAAACATTGGCATTTTCACGAGTTTAGCCAATGTCGTCTACATCAAAGGCGGCATTCTGTGCATCATAAATAATCGAATGTAGGCTTCAAAATATAACTTAAAACGTTTAAAACCATTTTCTAAGGGTGTAGAAAATATTTTCACGGCAGACATGGTTTTGAGATGTCGATATTCAAGCTTTTTGCGACTTTTCTACTAACTTACGGTCAGTGGATAGCGTGACCTTATTGGTGTTTACATGTTGTCGCTATCTCTGTATCGCTCTGCCAACATTTTCCATCCGATTTTTTTGCTTTCTCAAGAAGAGTAGTTTAGATTCTTACTGTAACAATCTCAATGTTATTAAGAAATAATGGTTTAAAATACGTAAAATGAAACAAAGAAAATCTACGCTTCTAGCTTCGTCATAATCAGACAACCACTAATTATCATTGCAAGTATTCCTGGAAATTATTTTTCATATTTGATATTTTGATTTTGAAATTATTTTAAAATTCCTCCTGTATAGTATATAGATTAAAAATATATCCTTTAGGTAGTACTGGATATGGAATTTTCTACCTCAGGATGGAATCCGCAAATAAAAAATTAAAAAGCATGATGACAATTTTTTCGTCTTTGCTTATCTAATTAATTTGCAAATGCGCTCAGTGAAAGAAAGTGGCAATTGAGGTTTTTACCAAAAATAGGTTATTGATATTCTAAATTCAGCTATTTTCTAAATTTCAAATTTGTTTTACTTTTTGAAATTCACATTTTCTTGCCTTTTTCCATTTTTTTTTACTCCATTTAATAACTTGAAATTTCCCAGGCAATTTTTCTCAAAGCTCGTCAAAAAGGGGCTATTTAATCAGTGAAAGAAAGTGACAATTGAGATTTTTACTAAAAATAGGTTATTGATATTCTAAATTCAGCTATTTTCTAAATTTCAAATTTTGTTTTACTTTTTGAAATTCACATCTTCTTGCCTTTTTTCATTTTTTTTACTCAATTTAATAACTTGAAATTTCTCAGGCAATTTTTCTCAAAGCTCGTCAAAAAGGTGCTATTTCCATCTTTTATAAACAATTTTAAATATTGAAAATTCATACCCTTTTTACAATTTTTCTTCCTTGAGCGATAGCATAAAATTATCCTGCATTTTTGCAACAGTACTTTTAAAATGGTGCTATTTCCATGTTAACTTAATTTTTTAATTGTTGGGAATTTAAGGCCTATTTTCATTTGATGAATTGAAATTGATATTGTTTTCATTGAGCTTGCGTGTTATTGTCCCTAGCCTATGCCTCAAATTCCCGCCAAAACTTTATCAATTATTTTTTGCTTTTTTTTTTTTGCTATAATAAAGTCAACTTGACAACTATTCTATTCACAGAAAACCCTCTTCGTACTTCAGGCGGAAATTTTCATGGAATGACTCACTCATTTCTTGATACGTCAGGTTGTTTTCAGTGGCGATATTCTCGCCACTCGATATTTGCCTCCAAATATACATCATAATTCAAATCACTGTGAAGTTTATTTTCAAAGAACGTACCTATTCTAATAAGCGGCATTATTATATTTTGCAGCAAAAAATAATTGATAAAGTTTTGGCGGGAATTTGAGGCACAGGCTAGGGAATTTGAGGGACAATAACACGCAAGCTCAATGAAAACAATATCAATTTCAATTCATCAAATGAAAATAGGCCTTAAATTCCCAACAATTAAAAAATTAAGTTAACATGGAAATAGCACCATTTTATAAGTCCTGTTGCAAAAATGCAGGAAAATTTTATGCTATCGCTCAAGGAAGAAAAATTGTAAAAAGGGTATGAATTTTCAATATTTAAGATTATTTATAAAAGATGGAAATAGCACCTTTTTGACGAGCTTTGAGAAAAATTGCCTGGGAAATTTCAAGTTATTAAATGGAGTAAAAAAAAGGAAAAAAGACAAGAAAATGTGAATTTCAAAAAGTAAAACAAAATTTGAAATTTAGAAAATAGCTGAATTTAGAATATCAATAACCTATTTTTGGTAAAAACCTCAATTGCCACTTTCTTATATATATACGTGTATAGGTTGAAATTCTTCTATAAGTTTCATTGGGAGAGAGCCGCCAATATAAACCCGTATTGTCGGCTAAGAATTGGCGGGAGATAGGAAAATCTCGATACAAAACTTTGTTACTACGGCCAATACGGAATATATTTTCTCCAAACTAGCCGCCAATATAAACCCGTATTGGCGGCTCAAAATCGCAATAAGTTATACCATGAGTATTTCCAGTTAATGATAAGGATATCAGTGAGATATTTTCATTTATTGAATTCTTTTTGGCGTAATTATTTTAGTACGTAAAGATCTGACGCGATAGGCCGTCAAGCCGCCATTTTTCTTGTTGAAAAAAAAAATGAAAAATAAAACACCAGCAACAGTTACAGTGCGAATCGAAAAACCGTGGGCACCAAGAAATATTTCAGAAATTGTGTATCGCCAAGAGAGCATAAATAAGGGGGGGGGGGGGGGAACTTCATGATACCACGCGCGCCATATGCATGTGAATTCCCGGTTGGGTTATTTTTAGGGAACTTAAGCACTCGAAATCTAGAACGGGGACGTGAGACCCGTGGTTTCAAAACTGAATTTAATGATAGAGGAAGATCTGGAAATAGGTCTTACTTCTTGATCTTGAGACGTGAACGACGTGCAATTGCTGAAAATCGCATTCTGGCTAAAACGATATCGTCTTTTCCCGTTCAGATGCTGATGTTCCCGCTCTAGATTTTGTGTTGCTTAAGTTCCCTTTTAGCATCCAAAGTCGTTTGGTTTGATTTTTAATTTTTTGATGACGTGGACGTGTGCGCGCGCGCTCAAAAACAACATACTTTTCGTCGATTTTCTCACTTTTTTCGACAAAATCTATTAGATAAAGCAAAAAGATCAGGATTGGCTATGTTCTGTTCTCTGATAAAACACGACTGAGGTTGTTGAACACTCAAAAAGACGCGAAATTTATGTTTTCCCCCAAAAATCTTTACATCTTTTCGCTACTTCCAGGTTTGGATGAAGCACACAATTTTTGACGTACTGGAGTGGGGTGAGGCGGAAATTGACCTTATGCGAATGCTAAGAATAGCCCAACCGGGCTATATTAAGAAGTTTCCCTCTCTTATTTTAATATGCTCTCTTGGTATCGCTCGTTGAACAATCTGAAACAACTCTCTAACTGCAAGAAGTTCGACTGACTTCAAATCAGTCAAACTGTTTCCAGTTTGTTTCAGATTATTCAACGAATGACACGCGATTTCTGAAATATTTCTGGGTGCCAACGGTTTTTCGATTTGCACTGTAAGACCAATTAGGCACTGTATATATATATTTTTTTATGATTATCAATAAAGATTTTTGTTGAAAATAAAACAAGATTTCTAAATTGGTTTCGATCGACTGCAAGTACATCACTTGTAAAACTTCCCATTAGAAAAGGCTGCGGTGAGATTGATGACGGAGATTGATGACGGATGTGTGTCTTTCTCTTCAGGCTATAGATCACACATATCTTACACCTATTGTGACCTCTTATTCTATTATGTATTGAGCACTTTACCGTCAGAATAGACACATCCAGATATATATATATATATATACAGCTTTTTGCAAAAATTATGGCCGTTTCAAGTATATATACAAGTATATCAAAAATATATCAAAAATTATGGGATATCATCGCTGATATTTTTTTCGGGTTGCCTATCACTAGAGCTTTCTGAAAAAAATATCAGGAATGATATCCCATAATTTCTGATGCAATTTCGATATACTTGTATACATACTAAAGATTAAAGACTGTCTGAAGATCGCGTAAGCGTGAAACTCCGAGTAACAGCAAAAGTTATGTCTTGTCTTTGATCTATCTACAATCCATAATCTATATATATATTTATATATTTATTTATTTATTGATCTATCTTTTTCCCATATATTTGTTTAATAATTAATTTTAGGTCTCCCCAATTAGCAAAGCACTTGTGCCGAGCTACTATACTTATTGAGACTTTAATAAAGTTATTAAACAGCCCCAGCCATAGGCAAATAAACTGTGCAAATTTGTCGTAAAATGACACTCGAACTCGAAAATTCACAGGAACTCCATCAATTATTAAGTTACAGCCAGCTGATCTGAGAAAAATAATATTATCCAACAGGGCTCGACACTAACTTTTTTACTAGTCCCTGGGTTAGTCACTGTGGATAATCACTAGTCCCAAGATCTTTTTCCCACTAGTCCACAGCAAACCTTCACTAGTAACCATCTCTGTAACATCTAACAATGAATGATACAGTTTATTTTCTAGAACATTTTGGACACTAAAATCATGCCTTGTGGCAAACTATTAGAATCGTATTTCATGCACTTAATTACTGGGCTTTTTAATCATATCATAATTATCACAGACAGTAAATTAAAAAACCTGTGAAATTTCACAATATAAAGATTTATAAATCGGCTGTTACAATTCTTTCCTTTGGCATTTTTGTCATTAATTTTCTATTACATACAATAAAGAATAAAAGTGATCAAATTTAAAGGACAGCCTTTTTTGTAGTAAACCTGTCATTCTACATGTACAACCAAATTTTTACATATTAACTAAATTTTGCAGACAGAATTCAACAGAAAAGTTCTATTAATATAATAAACCACTTGAATCCTAGTCAATCCTACTGCCTTACGATAAAATAGAGCAGATTTTGTATGAGTGTGAAAAATCAAGGGTGTGGCACAAACAGAAAACCAAATTTCAGATGTTTTCATCAATGTACACAGGATAGCACTAACACAGTCACCGCAAGGCATCTCCAGACCGTGCTCTAAGTTTTTCATAGTCTTACGAAAATTACAAAATTTTTATGTCAATGCGTATAGAATTTATTCCTTGAATTCTTTTTTTAACTGTCTTCAGGAAATCCTTGTTCAACATTGGCCTTGTTTTCATCTACAATGTTTTCCTTGTTTTGTCAGGTAATAATATTGTACAGTTTTACAACAAATCTGCCTAAATATAGATGTTCCAGAATTGAAAATGTGTAATAAAAATGTTGCTGCTTATTACCGCAAACCCCTAAAATAATATGAAATTTAGATATAAAAGAGTTTCTTGTCGCTCATCCATTTGACCTTACACATGGATCCATTCATTCTACTATATCCATTTGTTTATAATATATATATATATATATATATATATATATATAGATTATAGATTGTAGATAGATCAAAGACAAGACATCACTTTTGCTGTTACTCGGAGTTTCACGCTTACGCGATCTTCAGACAGTCTTTAATTTAATAGATTAAACGCTGTCTGAAGATCGCGTAAGCGTGAAACTCCGAGTAACAGCAAAAGTGATGTCTTGTCTTTGATCTATCTACAATCTATAATCTATAACGCTCTACATTTCAATGTATTGAGCACTTTACCGTCAGAATAGACACATCCAGATATATATATATATATATATATATATATATATATATATATATATATATATATATATATATATATATATATATATATATATATAATATCCATCCATCCATCAATCAATCCATCCACCCCTCTCTTCCTCCCTCTCTCTCTCCCTCCCCATCTCCATCCATCCATCCATCCATCCATCTATCCACTCATCCACCCATTCATTCTTCGACCCACCCACTCACCTGCCATTAAGATTTGCTGAATGATTGTTGGTTGTTTCTCTTCACAGGAGGAGTTGGTCTTTTACATCTGAAGCAATTACTATATGAAGAGCCAGATAATAAAAATGATAATAACAAGGATGAATACAAGATAACAATCACCGAAACAGAACAGGATATATAACAGTAATATAACAGGAGCATCTTGATTTCAGGTTTCTGTTTATTCAAGTGTTTATGCCTCCTAGTCGTCCATCTTCTCTTTATCAAGATGGATTTCATAAACCCGGACAACAAAAAATATCTGATCGTAAGTGTGGGTGTGTTTAAAGATTTTGGTTGGTACTGTACTCATTCATTCGTACATTCATTCGTACATTCGTTCGTTCGTTGGTCCCTTCTTTCATTTTTTCTTCGCTTGTTCGTTCGTTGGTTCGTTGGTTCGTTCGTTCGTTCGTTTTTTCTTTCGTTCTTTCGTGTGGTTCGTTGGTTGGTGTCGATTGGTGTGTTGGTTGGTTCGTTCGTTCGTCGTTCGTTCGTTCGTTCATTCGTGTGGTTGGTTGGTTGGTGTCGGTTGGTGTCTTGGTTGGTTGGTTGGTTGGTTCGATTATTTATTTTACTTATCTACATTTCATTGCATTGTCAGGTTATATTCTTGGACCAATGGAGAAGACCCTTTTCTTCTTTAACATGTTACCCATTCCTGGATCAATGTTTATTATAATCTACTTGTTGGAATTTCTACATCTGGTAACGTGGGTAAGAAAATAAAGACATGTTAAAAATTGTCTGATTCAGAATATTATAGATCGATCACAGATCGAATCTTGAAACAGCCTGAGCTGATCTAAGTCAGGGCGCTGCTAACTCACAGATGGAACCCTGAAACAACCTCGGGGCCCAGCAGTGATAGGCAGAGGTGAATACACTACAGCTGTGCCACTCTTGATTCCCGAAACGTCAATGAGGGAGAGAGTTCGAGAGAGAGAGAATGAGTGAGAGAGAATGAGAGACTGAGCAAGATTTGCTGAGAACCTGCAATCTTTGCTTGTTAGCCATGATGTGATATTATATGGCTTGCAGAGTAACGTCTCTCTCTCTCTTTCAGCTAAAACTTCTATTGTGTGGTGTCCTTCCAGTTTTTCTCTGTACTTGTTTGGATTCAAAAGACGTCATGGATTTTCTAGACTTCCCCTCCAAACGAGTGTCACAAGTAAGATGGTTATTTGGGCTTCTCAGTCTGGTGAGTGAGTACACTCTTGATCTTTATCCATCTTCCCTTGCTGCAAAGTGTTTTTCTTCTTCTCCTCAAGTGAAGATACTTAACTATCCCATTCCTCTCCTACCTATATCAAGTGATCAACCAACCAATCAAGCTACCAACCTACAGTGTACCTACTTGCTTATTTATTCATGTATATTTTTCTAGTTCCTTGTTCTAGTGATAATGTGGTCTAGTGGAGTGCTATCTGTCAAGGTGTTACCAGTATTAATAGCATCTGCTGTGCTGGGCTTGGTGATGGGCATAACTGCCAAAACTGCTGATTCAAAGGTAATATTTTTCATTTTTGGTGGGAGGGGGTATTGGGTGGGATAATCTCTTTATTTGAGTGTCTAGTCTTTCTAGCGCTTTCGCACTAATTGGGGACACTTTTCACTCACACACACTACCACTACATTCAACATTCTATGCACACAACGCTCACTCACTCAACTTCTAAATTCCAATTGGAATGCAGTGGAGGAAT
Organism: Anthopleura xanthogrammica; assembly: GCA_964019055.1. Taxonomy (NCBI): domain Eukaryota; kingdom Metazoa; phylum Cnidaria; class Anthozoa; order Actiniaria; family Actiniidae; genus Anthopleura; species Anthopleura xanthogrammica. Next base: position 6,348,964 of record OZ025219.1, on the reverse strand, counting down.
AGCCACTCTGTGGATTCCACTGTTAATCGCATTTATTATTTATTTATTATTATTAATTGAACTAGCTTCAATTTAGGTTAATTTTATCCTTATAGGAAAAGTAAGATAGAGGCTGCGTCTGCACTTCCAAACAATTTTTCACCTCAGCCAGCTTTATCCTTGCCTGAAACACCTTTGCCAAAAGATAAACTATGGAGCCCTGGATTGAGAGATTGGAGTACACGTAACCGTTATTCCATTGACCTGAGAGTTGTCAGTAATGACAATAAACTTGAATTATTCAATAGTGCAATGGCAAGTTTATCGGAAGGAATGGAAGGAATTAGAATCGAACCCCTACTACATCAATTGCCAACAACCTTACAGGAGGTCCCCTCTGGATACCAGCTTTTAGCTGAATGGGCCACCCTGTGTAAATAAAGGTTACAAAGGTCTCGTTAAAAGAAAGAGCTGAATATACAGAGAAAGCAAAAGCTGCCTGTAGAGTTGTCTGCACAATCATTGCACCAAATGATGGGGACAATTTGTTTAAATTAGTCCAGCAGCCTTAAGAGGAAAATATTTCCGAAGAATTGCTATCCTTGATAATGGCCTACAAAAATGCCCTAACAAAAAATATCAAAACTCAGATTTTGAGTTTATATGCATACAATTATTCGTTCGAAAGACTGAAAGAACTGCATGAGCCATTCGAGAAACTGAGCAGTTGTCAAATGAAAAAGCAAGAGAACACTGTAAGAAGGTTGGTTCTGGCATCCCTTTACAAAAGAAAGTATCACATCGTGTAAGGATTGATATGGTAAAACTTGAACATTTTCTGGGATTCATCGACCGCCCATATTTCTACCAAGACGTTGCCTTAGGCACTAGGAAAATCAAACTTGAAAGTGGAGAAAAGTTGACTATGCCAAACGTGATACGTACAGTAACAAGAGCTACCATGATCGCACAATATATGGAATTCTGTCAAAGTGAAAATTTAGACCCTCTAAGCCGATCTTCCCTTTATCGCGTGCTTAGCATCCGACAAGCGTCTCAGCGCAAGTCTTTGTCGGGTATGTTTTATTTTCGCGAATAAGTTGACCATCACAAATAGAAAATGAAAAACGTCTTCTGGTGTACATTACGTAATAGTAAAAATTAAGCTATTTTGGTATTACTTAATTTATTTTTTAATTGAAGTATTGATCAGTAACTGAGTAAATTAGGTAATAAAGCGCTACTTGACATTTATGGAAGAGGTATACATGAGAAATAAAGTATTACCATTCAATTTTTTTACGTTGATTTGATTGGCCGAGAGAACCGCAAATAACTGCCTACAAATAATGCTCTGTTCATGCGTATTAATGTGTAAAGTCATTTTGCTGCAAATAATGGTCTGCTCATGCGCAGAAACGTCGCATTGTCAACATGGCTCGCTTCCCCGACTTGCAATTGTCAGAAAAGGACTTGGCATGTTTGATAGAAGCAAAAACAGCTATAACACACACACAAAATAATTTGAATGATAAAACAATTATTGAACTCGGTTATAACAAAATATCATGATTTGTCAGTGTCTCGCAAGCAATTATCTCGAAGGCAACACTGAATATTCTCTCTGCTGAAGACATGTATAAAGCTTTGAAGTCTAGACCAGTCAAGGGAACTACCGCTACTGTGTGTATAATCAACGAAAGCAGTCAAGACCTTAAGGTAAAAAAAGTCAAAGGCTTTAGTGCATTCCACAATTAACGTCCGTTACGAGAATAATGGCTTAAGGGTATGGAAAGCATTTGGCGTAGGAAAGGCAAATTGATTTCATGGAATAAGATATATCGTCATCATCAAGGCCCCACAAAACTAGAAATATATAAGGAAAAGGAGTTTTTCCCGGTCACCTCGAGAAATGTTAAGTTGCAAATCAGACAGGATGAAAGTGATGAGCTCGAGGAAGGTGATAAATTATTCAAGTGCCAAGAGCAACACTGTGCAGCAGCATTTCAAAGCATTGAAGAGGTAGAAGCGCACCACAGCTTTTTTGATCACAAGAAGCTGAAAGTCCAAACTGAGAGTCTGTTTGACACCCTACGAAGAAAATGGGTTGGGAAATTTTCGTCAGTAACATATCAGACAGAAGTCAAAACAGAGATGGAAAGTGTTCCTGGTAAAGCTAAGAGTTCTGCGATCCATAAGGGATGGGCCCTTCACAAGCCTAGAGGCAAAGGAAGTCCATTTAACGACAAGGTTCGAAACTATCTCACTGCCAAGTACGATATTGGTGAAAGAACAAAACACAAATGTGACGCCTTGAATTGCAGGTTTCAAAGGACATGCGAAAAGCACTGGCTGAGAGCAGTGAAAGATTGTTTAATCAGAGTGAATGGCTCATTATAACACAAGTCCAAGGATTTTTCTCGCGGTTGACAGCCTCACGAAGAAAAATCCAAAGTCAAAGACATGACCAGGAAATACTAGAGCCCGCATTTACGGAGGATTCGAACGACGAAGAGGAAGAAGAGGAAGACGAGGAGGACTCTGACGAGGAAGACTCGAACGAGGAAGAAGAAGAAGACGAGGAAGACGAGTAAGACGAAGATTCCACAGAAGACGATTTGCACCACGAGGATGTCCAGGATGTCATCGATGAAGTAGCATTAGCACATCCCATAATGTATGATGTCTACAATCTGTGTACATATGTGTGAGAACACAATTTGGCCAAGTTTACAATTCCTGTTCTAAAGGATATTTGCAAATATTTAGATGTCTCCTTTAAGTCCAAAGATCGAAAGGATGTTCTTCTCACTACTATAACAGAAGTTGTACATGAATGCACCTGCTTCATCTAGATTACCTGTAAGTATACCAAACCAAGGATATTGTTGCTAAGGGACATAGAGAGCCTCCCCCAACTTGTGAATTATGATAGTGTTAAACATTCTAAAAATGGAACCGACAAAAGACGCAAATATAGAAGGCTTAACAGGGCGGGAAATTTACGCAACATTTTAAATTATTTTAACAATAACAAACTTCAAAAGTTTTAACAGCAAATCATTCTCTGCGGAACGGAGGAAAGTGCAAGAAAATGTAACACTACGTGAATGTTAAATTCCCCGCCCTATCCCGTGGGGGTGGTGGTGGGGGGTGGTGGTGGTGGTGGTGATTGATTGATTGTCATTTCCTAAGCTTCCACAAGCATTTTCCTGTCCATGACAATCACTTATCTCAGTAGCGATGTTTAGTTGTTTCTCGTGGTATGTGATTGCCTCCAGGTATTTGCCTAGAGAGTTTTTAGCATTCCCTAAATTCCCATAAGCATTTGCCTCTCCATGTTTGTCTCCAACTTGTATAACAATGTTAAGGTTCTTCTCGTGATATTCAATTACCTTGTGGTATTTTCCAAATAGATAATAAGCATTTCCTAAGTTGCCATAAGCATTTGCTTCACCAATTCTGTCCTCAATCTGCTTAGCAATGTTTAGATTCTCTTCATGATATTCGATTGCCTTCTGGTATTCTCCTAATGCCTGATAAGCATTTCCTAAGTTTGTTGAAGCATTTCCTTCTTGTTTCTTTTCGCCTGTCTCCTTGGCAACATTGAGATGCTTTTCATGATATTTAATTGCCTTACGATACTCTCCTAATGAGTGAAATGAATTTCCTAAGTTTCCATACGCATTTCCTTCTCCGCTTCTGTCATGCATATTTATTGCAATGTTCAGGCACTTTTCATGGTACGTAATTGCCTCGTGATATTTACCTAGTAAGTGATAGGTATTTCCTAAATTTCCATAACATTTTTCTTCGATGCCTTTGTCATTGATGGCGATGGCAATGGCTAGAGACTTTTCATGATATTCAATGGCTTTAAGGTATTCTCCTTGTGACTGATGCACGTTTCCTAAACTCGTATAGGCTGTTGCTTCTCCATTTCTGTCTCTTATCCCCTTAGCAATGTTCAACGGCTTTTCATGAAATTTTTTGGCATCTTCGTATCTTCCCAATGATTCATGGGCATTTCCTAAATTTACATAAGCGTTACCCTCGCCAGCTTTATCCCCCATCGCGATGGCGAGCCGTAGATCATTTTCGTGGCACTTGATTGCTTTCTTGTATTCTCCTAATGAATGATAGGCGTTTCCCAAATTCCCATACGTCTTCCCTTCTAAATCCTTGTCACCTTTATCTTTTGCGATGTTTAGAGCTCTTTTATGACACGTAATAGCATCATGGTACTTACTTGATACCTGATAGACATTTCCTAGTCTTGCATATGCTTTTCCCTCTTTACTTTTATCACAAGTTTCAACAGCGATCCTCAAATCCTTTTCAAAGTATTTCTTTGCTTCTTCGTATCTTCCCAATGAATAATAGGCATTCCCTAAATTACCATAAGCGTTTGCTTCTAAACTTTTATCATTTACCTCAATAGTGATGGCCAAATCTTTTTCACAGTACTTAATTGCCTCTTGATATTTCCCTAATGAAAGATAGACATGCCCCAAGTTTCTGCATGCATCTCCTTCTCCACGTCTGTAGCGAGTCACCATGACAATGTTTAAATACTTGAGGAAAGCATTTAATCGCCTCTTCAAAAAGATGCAATTTTTTGTACAATAATCCAAGTAAGTAATATATTATTGTTAGTGTAGTGGTGTCTTCTAGAAATTGGGCCACAACTAAGCATTCCTCGTAAAGGCAGATCAGTTCTTGGTTTTCCAAATCAAGTTGTCCGTTACATGCATACAGTATACAAATCCTGACAAACAATTTGACTTTACTGACGTCCATGTCGTTCTGTTTTGAAACGTGGATCTTGTGGCCAGCTAGCTTTAGATCTTTTAAGGAAAATATTAAAATGGTCAATGTGATGCATTTAAGCAATGGTCCATATTTATCGTGCGTATATCCAGTTCTGGAAGCACGAGAGCAGCGTAAGAGATGCTCGAGGCCGCCGAGAGCATCTCTAGTTGCTAGAGTGCTTTCAGAACTGGATATACGCACGATAAATATGGACCATTGCTTTTATAACATAGGTAGAGAAAAATAGTAAAAAATATTAGAAAAAAATATAATTTTATTCGTACTATGATCACATGTCAATACATTGCGCGCGCATTCTAACTTGATTTCGCTGACAAGCTGACAACAAATTCAGTACAACTGATAAGTTTGGTTTACAAGTTTTGAAAAGAATGTCAAACTAAGCTTCACAGTGACTCTTCTAGCAAAAAGATACCGCGATAATCAACAAACGTTTTAAATAAGCGGATAAATAAGAGTCTAAGGAGTTGAATTGTTGTGCCAGATCAGCAATCACTTCTAGGCATGACCACTTGCACATTTTGAATCGTGCAGTTGTTAAAGATGGAGCTAAACTGGCCCGTGGGATCTTTCCTCGCTTCTACAACCAGATTATTATAATTAAATGCTAAAAGAATAAAGGTATGAAAAGGTTTAGAACGGATAAGTTGTATTTCTTACGAGTTATGGAGAAATTAGTTTTTGTTTTTATCAGTTGCAGCTCGTACTGCTCGCTTCAAGACCGATTGAAAACACAATGTTTTTATTTCATTAAGTAGGACATTTGTATCGATAAATTGATTCACTGCTTTCAATAATAATCGTAATAATATGTAAACAGTTTTTTATAAATAAAAGCAATTCAAAAATACGATAAGTTTGTGGTTTTATTGTTTTTCTTCGCTAAGAGTTAAGGAATGGTTTTTATAACATAGAAAGCTATTTTTGTATCGTTTGTAGCTATTTTTTTCGTATTTGATCAAACCATATATTCTTGATACTTCGCGTGCGAGTTAAAAAAGAGGGACGATCGATATCAAACACAAATGCCGCTTCATCGAACAGTTTTTACATCATTTATCAGAGAAATTTTCGCTTCTGGAATTCTTTACGCATTTATTGTTTTATGAATATGATTAATTGAACAAAGACAATTTTAAAAACCTTATTATTCATTGTTAAAAAACCAAATACAAATTCTCCCAAGTATGTTTACTTTTACGCGGGAAACCGATCACAAGTCACTTCGGATTTTACCGACTACAATTTAATCTGATTCAGTCGAGTTTTTATAATGTTTTTACAAAGTAAAAAGATACAAAATGTTCGTGAAAATATCATCAAACAAGATAGTCTTTAAAAGAGAAAAATGTTCTCAGCTGCTTTGAAGGAAACTGACTGAATTTTCTATGAAGATGAGGGCTTTGCATGGACAACAACTTGCACATTGTGGAATGTGCAGTCGCTGAAAACCGACTTCAAGCTTTCACATGGAGATTGTTTCGGGTCAGAAACAACAAGGTTATTCTGCTGATAGTTGTGGAATGATGTCTGCAATTGAAGGGATGGCTGTCTACAGCTGACTATGGCGTTATTGGCTGATGGATTCAGATTTTCGGTTAAAACGTCGCTGCAATGTCGAAGCTGTGAGCTCGATGGCCTCTCATTGTAGTGGGCAAGACTCTGCTCATTTCTGTGACCAGAGATAAATTTAGAAGCTTAAACTGTTATTTTTCAATCTAAAACACTACAAGAATACCTTTGAACGTTGAAACACACCAATTGGTGGATCTTTTTGTCGATTTTGAGTGTTTTCCTTCGACAATTTTGTCCATTTCATAATCTGTCAAGTCGGCAAATCGGCGATTCTCCTTCTCGACCTTCTCAGCTTCCTCGTTACTTTCCACATCGATCATACAACCAGGTAATCGAATATCAAGCATCTCATAGTCATCGAAAATGTTAAAAAAAGGCTCTTCGAGTATTTCTGACATTTTTTTATCTATTCATGTGAAAATTTTTACGGAAGTCGCGGCTGGAAAAAATGCTGACGCAAGTTTATGATAGATCCGTTGATAGTTCATAAGAATTAACCAATCAGAGCGCGCGTTACATAGTATCTATGTTATAATAGCTGTTTACAACACAACTTAATCACGGAAGCCATGTTTATGTTTATCGTCTGTGTTGACATTTTCACAAGAAATGTTTTACATGAGAAAAAGGTTTTTACAAGTCAAGAGGTAACGCCGTTTTATCTCATAAAAGCCATGAGTTTTTTTTTCTTACCTTTAAATGTAGAAACACACCAGTTTGTTGCTTTCTTTGTGTTTCTAGCCTGCTTATCGGAAAGGATATCTTGTAACACACTTTCATTGAAGTTTGCAAATCTCGTATTTTCTTCTGTTTTTTGTCTTTTTTTTTATGGAGTTTCAATGCTTGTATCGAAATGAAAGTCGAAATTAGGAATTTCTTGAGAATAAGCCATTTCTAATTTTTAATTCATGTCAGAAAATTAAGTAATTTTCAACTAGCGGTGAATTTTACGGTGAGTAAAAACTTTCTATGGTATATCTCTATGGTATATCCATTTCTCGTTCATAGAAAATTAGCCAATCGGAGCGCGCGTTATATTTTGACTATGTTATAATTTTATACAAACAGACTTTCAGACACTATTTCAACAAAATTTAAACAGGTTTTTGGACTTTTATAGTAATATTTATATATAGAAATCAGCAGCATATCTTGGTTGCAGCTGCTAATTACCCCTCGCCCTTCTTGCTCTACTCATGCAAAACATCCTCAACAATTACAAAAACAAACGAAACATATAAATAACCAAGCAAACATCAAAAAAATATCTTATTTTAGCAGGGGAATAAATGGCATGAAAATGTTTTCATTAATTAAAGCCAATTTCTAATTATTTTGAATTCAATTTCTCGATCTTGTTTTGTAATAATGCATTTTGTTATATGTAAAAGCTAGTTTTGAAACAAAACCAAAAAATCAGATCTTGTTTTTCATTCGAACTGTGTATTTAACCTACAGGTTAGTTTACATATTAAAATTCAGTTTCTTTTGTCTGAACTCCAAGAATCCGATATGTGACATGCAGGCGGTAGAGACGAGACGCACATTTGTTGACCTTCTCGCGAAGATAGAACATTTGCACTCATATTTCTTGACCTTTTTTCAAGACAGAAAATTTGTAACCTAAAAACCAGAACATGTAATAATTCAGAAAATTTTGATTGGTGGAATAAATACTGTCTTCTAGGTCAGGAATAGCTTTAAAAACAATTAAATATCAGTATACTAATGGGTTAGTGCAATAGCACAAACAAACAGATGAGATTGTTTTCGTGTATCTTCAAGTCGGAGTATGATGGCTGTACATCCTTCATCCACTATCAGCTAGATGTATAGCCTTAGGATTTTATATCGATCAAAGAATGTAGAAAAATCAAATCAAATCTCATATGTTCGTTTCTAGCTCTGCGTAATGCTATTATCAACTTTAAAAACACGCTCGAGCTAGTGACAATTTCTTTATGTCAGTGCTTCCACGCTTCGCTGCGGTCATGTTGTTATGTTTTTCAACTGATCTACTTCATAGTGTTTGGAAAACAGATGAAATATTTCTTTCTCGTGTTTAAGGACTTTACCTAAAATACGCTTGCATTTGTAAGTTATGCCAAAAACCTATAAATCTATCGTCCATGTACACCAGGTAAACATGTGAATATGTGACCTAAGAAAGTGTAATTTTAATAAGTGATGTATAACGTATCTCAGAAGGGCCTAAATACGTAATATACTTTGAGCTTTTTCTAGAATATAATGGGATATTTAACAGCTTTCCATTCTCCTTAGTTGCATAAACACTTCTACTGTACACTTCACCATCGATTAGTACATATATTACGATTTGAAGTCGACGAAAAGCGATGTTAGCAATCTTACCTTCTTCTGGTTTGAAAACTGAAGCACAAAACTAACGTATTTCATAAGATTGAAATAATGCAAACACACAATTATCTAAATATCTATCTTGATCATCTTAGTAAAATATAGTGTTTCCATATTTTGTTTTGCTATTCAGTCTATTCTCGTACCCAGACTCTACTCAGTCGAGTCTTGCGTTTCTTGAGCGCGAATGAACTGGGAAACAAATTGGGATTCCTGTGGACGACATGGTTACATAATTTCATGATTTCTTGGTTGGGAGTCAACGCGCACTATAAATAAAGTTGCATGCAATTTCGCTCAGATCTTTGCATTAGGATAGATGTAGGTGCTGCTCTTTTTATGCAGTATTTTGTTCATTCTTTGCGCTATTACTAGCCGTTAAAGTCGATATTTTCCCAGCTGGACCGTTGTAGGGAGGGGAAAGGGGGGGGGGAGGGGGGATGCACGTGGTGGTCAGAATCAAGGGGGATATTCTAAGCCATATTGTTTTAATATAACTGTTTATTGCTATTTTTCCACTGGTCATTTTATCCTTTATATCCAGTAAAATTATCATGTAAATGTCATGTAATAGAACTAGAAACACACAATCATAAAAGGAAAATATGAACAACATTTTTTGTCATCTAATCGCTTGACTGCATAATGAAGACTGTGCGATAATGTCGAAATATTTTTCTTAGAAAAATTTGCTATCAATCTTGGATTTTCAATTAAAAATGGTTTCCAGAGCAAGGGAGTAATCTTTTTTCAAATATGAATAACATTGATACATTGATACTACTTTTTTTGAGGTAAGAAGGGGGACCAAACAAGGGGATCCTATCTCTCCATATTTGTTTATTATAATGATTGAATGCATGGCGTTAATGATAAGAAATAACAATAGCATACAAGGAATTGACTTTGGGGATGAATGTATGACAAAAATTCTTCTCTTAGCAGATGACACTACCTTTTTTCTAAAAGATATCAACTCGTTATCAAAAACACTAGAGGTATTAAAACAATTTAAACAGTTTTCTGGTCTTCAAATAAACCGTGAAAAATCTGAGATAGGGTGGCTAGGCCCCAACATCACGAATAGCTTACTTGATACGTCACATCATAATTTAAAATGGATTGACTTTCATGAATCAGGGATAAAAATTCTAGGTATATATTTCTCTCACAATAGGAATTATCATATTACTAATAATTACGAAAGAATTTTTCAAAATTTCAAAACGACCCTCACAATCTGGAAAAGTAGACTTCTCACGCCCATAGGTAGAATTCAAGTAGTAAAAGCACTGGGCCTCTCTAAGCTTTTATATGTATCAGCACAAAGTTAGGAGCTAATGAAAACTTCTTCAAACGTGTTAAAGACGAAGCTGTAAACTTCATATGGAATGGTAGAAAACCAAAAATTAAATATAATACTTTGATTGGCAAATATAATGACGGAGGACTTAAACTCCTTGACTTCGGTAGTATGATTAAGGCAAGCATGGTCAGATGGGTGTCAAGGCTAGCGGATAAAACAAATAGTTATTGGAAAAGCTTACCTTTAAAGAAGTTAAAAATCATAGGAGGAATTGAATGTGTTCGCGAGAACTTTGATAGTGGCAAAATACCACAGGACATGTCAAAGTTCTATGCCAAAGCTCTTGGGGTTTGGTCGGAACTTAGCTATTTAGAAGTAAAAAGTGATGATTTAAAAAGTATTTTGAAACAATCTTTGTGGAATAATGTTTTCATTAAGTTCACCTGTAACGTAAAATGTATGGAACGTTTGTTGAGTTTTAATGTGCGATGTATAAACGATCTTTGGAATTTTAACACTGGCTTTAGTTGGAAAGCTGCAGTAGAGAGAGGTTGTTCTAACAGGGACTGGTTAACTTGGATGGGGATTATCAGGGCTTTACCAGCACCGTGGGTTAAAACATTAAAGCTTAATGTGGGTTTTCAATGTGAAATTGAAGATATAAGCACCATTAGGATACAAATTGATGGAAATATGTTTGATTTGAATAAAGTTAAAACAAATCAAATATACCAAAAACTTGTAACCAAAAAATTTGAGCAACCAACTGCTCAACATAGGTGGCAAAAAATATTAAATAATAGTGAAATCAATTGGAGCGAGGCCTACTTACTTGTTTACTCAACAACGATAGATACAAAACTTAGATGGTTTCAATATAGATTACTAATGAATTGTTTGTATCTAAATAAGGACTTATATAAGTTTAAGCTCAAAGACTCTGAGTTATGTTCTCTTTGCAATAAGCACGTTGAAACAATCGAACATTTATTTATAAATTGTGAAGTATCTGCGAAATTATACTCTGAAATCTCAATATGGCTTAAAGAGTATGGTATCGCTTTGCCAGTATTAAGTTTATTATTATTAATTGTAGGGCCATGTCCATCAACAAAATCTTCCATATTTATCAATTTTTTGTTACTTTTATTTAAATCATATATCTATAGAGCAAAGCTTAATGGAAGTCAGTTGGAAATTAATGGTTTTAAAGCATACCTTAAATACTATGAAAGGATTGAATATTGTATTGCTGTAAAAAATAATAATAAGCAGTTCCACCTGACAAAATTCAAAGCTATAAAACAAATAATATAAGTTTAAATATGTTGCTTTTTTGTTCAGACAATGTAATTAATGATAATAACAGGAAATAACTGTAATATCTTTGTAAAAGTAGAAGTAGTATTGTACTGTATTATATTGTATTGTAATGTAATAGTAGTAGTAGTAGTAGTATTGTAGCTGTCTTATTTAGAATAAAGGAAATAATTAATTATAAAAAAAATAAAAATAAAAAAAAATAAAAAAAAAACATTGATACTAAGAAATAAAATATTAACAATAATTTTTATGATTATATACACAATCTTGATTTTCATCGTATGCAATATTTTTTTTTAAATCAATGCGAAGAAGGAATACTTGTCATTCATTGGAGTCTGCTACTGGCATGGACAAAATGCCACTATTCTCCTACTCTTGATTCCTTTCTTCTATCAACTTAAAATGCAAATACTTGCAACTGACCACTTTGACGAGATCTTGAAAACATTTACTAGTGTTTTAAAGCTTTTCAGGTTACGTTAAGAACTGTTTGATTCACATCTCTGGGTGGGAAAAGGCTCATATCTCTGGAGGTATACGGTTCTGAAGTATGTCATCAATGCTTTCAAGTTGTTCCTAATAAAAGAAAAAATATTAACATTCGATATAGAAGCAACCTTAGGAAAAATTGAAATTGCTGCGAAATTCTGCCTTCATAGGAAGATGATTGTAGGGTGGCAATAGTACCTATTGCAGACCATAAAAGATGGTAGTGGTGGACGTGCTAACCCGTAGTTATCTTATTACAGACTAATAAACAAGTATGGACTACATATATACAGCACATGTAACAGATACGTTTTTTCAAAATGATTATTAAGATGGTGGTAGAGGTGGTGGTGATGAATACAATTGCTACTCACACTTGGTGAGGACGATGTTGCTGGTGGTAACAGTAGTTATGTTGTTGCAAACCAATAAACAAATCTGGAGTACATACAGCACATGTAACAGCTACTATCTCTTTTGAAAATGATGATTATGATGATAGTGGAGGTGGTGATAAATACAAATGCTGCTCACACTTGGTGAGGACGATGTTGGTGGTAACAGTAGGTTGTTGGTGGTAGAGTGCAAACAATATATCCGTGAAATACAAATTACTAAATAGTACAAAATAGTGCTAATTAAACAATAGAAAACAATAGAATTTGCTCGAAATAGTACTATTTAGTATAACTAATGTTTCACGGATATACTGTTTGTACTCTACAAAAGTTCAATGAAAACTAACAAAAAAGACCATGCATTCACGTTAAGCTTGTATTTTTGTCTTTTTTATTCACAACCAAAAGAGTGTTCCCTACAGCATCAATTTACAACTGCAAATTACTTCTATTATGTAACAAAGCTATAATTTGTGGTACTATATTTAGTAATTTTAGATTGAAAATGGGGTTCCAAAACTTCAAAACAATGTAGCCTAATTTAGCAAGTAATGTACAAAATTATTATAACATCAAGTTAGGACGAGTCTCTCGTTTGCATTAAAAGTAGACCCATCAATGACATGCAAACAATGTCATTGTCACTATCTCTGTCACTCACGTCACTGTCATTATCATTGTAATTGTCATTTGCATGATTGTCATTGCCATTGTCGTTGGCAGTAGCACTAGTCTAGCACTGGCACTGTCATTATCATTGTTATTGGCACTAGCATTGGCACTGTCATTGCCATTGTCATTAGGACTAGCACTGTCAGTGACAGTGACAGCATTTAGTGGGTCCTGTTGTGGCTGTCGTACAGGCTGTCCACTCATAGGCCCTCGGTAATTTGTATGGTTTCGGTTAACATTATATTCCTGAAAAAGCAGAGACTATTAAAACCCATTTCAGTAATACATTAAGTTAAAGAAAAAGTAAATAAAGACTTACAGCATTTAGTGGGTCCTGTTGTGGTTGTTGTACAGGCTGTCCACTCATAGACACTTGGTAATTTGTATGGTTTCGGTTAACATTATATTCCTGAAAAAGCAGAGACTATTAAAACCCATTTCAGTGATACATTAAGTTAAACAAAAAGTAAATAAAGACTTACGCAATTAAGTGGATCCTGTTGTGGTTGTTGTACAGGCTGTCCACTCATAGACACTTGGTAATTTGTATGGTTACGGTTAACATTATATTTCTGAAAAAGCAGAGACTATTAAAACCCATTTCAGTGATACATTAAGTTAAACAAAAAGTAAATAAAGACTTACGCAATTAAGTGGATCCTGTTGTGGTTGTTGTACAGGCTGTCCTCTTGACATTTTATAGTTTCTATGACAGTTAAAACAAGATGCCTTAGAATGAGTCTTACATTCAGGCCCTCTGGCTGCAGATACCTGGTGCCGTTGCCCAATAACTAATATACCTGTCAGAATATTATTATTAGTAAACACATTAACTACATGAGAACAAAATAATATAGTGCACCCCAATTCTTGTTACGCATATTGGATGGGCGACAAAATCTTTCTGCAAATATTAAAGAAATATACTACGACTGCACACCAAGGTTTATTATGGTCTCATATTTAACCCAGTATTATATTTTACACCAAATATTCCTCACGCCTGCTGAACACAAATTCATGTATAACTTGATATCTTTTTCTAAAAGAAAAACTGGGGTTTTTTCATCAAAATTTGCTGGTGATCCATGTCATTTTTTTGGCTTTGCACGAAAAAGATTGTACCTATAAATATCCTCCACTTGCAGGTTATATAGCAGCTAAGCTATGTCCCATACTTAAGTTGTTCATTTCAATTCTAGTATGATCTGGTTTCAACTTGCAAAATGCAGCTTATATAATAGAATGCTTTATTCTTTTGCCGTTGAGCTATGGAGGTTACTAAATCTCCTCAAAACATAGAGTACTTGCAAAAACTGACAAAAAAAAGAAAAGAAGAAAGGCTTGCAAAGACAAAAAATATGCCAACACCCTATTCAATTCATATTCAACTCTCTTATTGAGTATACATTTGATTGTCTTCTAAAATGTCTACTTTTTTCTAATGTACTAATCTTCTTTGATATAAGTACTCTTTCTCAGTGGAGATACCTGCAAGTCTCCCTTATCATAAACCTGAGCAAACCAACACAGCATTTGAGCAAAATGTGTGTAAACTTCATATAACATTAATTGTTATGAGATAACTGCACCTGCATCCTCATTTACTTTGGAGTTTCTCTGTGCCTCCTAAATCACTAACACTCAGCTTAGAAAAGCTAGGAACCTTTGTGCAACTGACCCAGCAAGAGAACAAAGTTGAGGGAAAAGAAAATATTGCACTTCATTGATTAAAGTCGGTCTAACAACGGCAACTTAGAAAAACTAGGAACCTTTGTGCAACTGACCCAGCAATAGAAAAACTCGAGGAAAAAGAAAGTATTGTACTTCAATAATGCACCCTTCTTAACATTATCTTGGATGCGAGGCTTACATGAAACACAAAAGAAATGCCACAAATTCCATCGAAAAAAATGGGGGGGGGGGGGGGGGCATGTTAAAAGTATTGGGGGTTACAGGGATGTAACCAGGATTTTGGCATAGGGGAGACCCAAAACCCCAAACTAAAAAAAAAACGGCAACCTCAAAACAACGGGTAAACAAAAAAAAATGATATATGTTATACTTGAGTTAAAAGCTCCAAAACAGCAGAAAATATAGTTTTAAGTGTGCAGTGTTAATAAACATTTGATATTGATTTCTCGTACAACTGAACAAGAATATGATTGAAACTCAAATTTAACTCGCAAAATTGATCACAGTGAGATTCATATACTAATGGATATTATAGCAGCATCATTTTTTTGGATAAATGTCCACAACTGTTGACAATCACTTTGAAACTCCGTGGTTCTTCAAAATGGCGTCCTGAATGAGTCGCTACCATGAGGCGAAAAACGCACTCAAATGCCACTGTAGAAGCATTTCCAACATCTATTCTCTGTTTGGCGTGTCTTAGAATATTAATCCAATGGTTTTTATGTGAATAAAAACATACCTTTCTAATTTATATGTAAAAATACCGGGCCCCGCACACGCACAATGTCAACTCGTCGCTCGAAATGTCAACTCGTCGCTCGGGCCCATTCCTTCGCAGACGTCCACGTTAATGGTATGCAATTCTGAGTCAGAAGATATATTTCCCAAAGCTAATACTTGTTTAAAACTTTTGCAAAAAGCCTTCGTGAATAACGGTTGTCTTGAGACATTTCCGTCAATCTTAGTGAGTGAGCGTTACTCCATTGCATCGTCAAACGTTTTGCCTCTAATATATTCTTTTAAGTTCCTTCACTCACATCTTAGTATTCATTTATGTGCTCCATGGCGCTTTCCTGTCTCTCTCCGCATGGAATATTATTCTTGAGCTTGAAAGTTTTCATTTTAATACTGATGATACATTTGAGATTTGAACTCAAATCTATAAACCATCACAGTTTAGCATCAAAACCATCTTTCTCAACACTAAGTCATTTCCTTGTGTATCCTTTTCGTTTTAGTTTTTGTCATACTTTAGTCTGATTTGGTCGCTTTTCTACGCATTTCTTGTTTTGTGAATTCTGTCTTTCCTCGTATTGGCATAGCTGGTTTGCTGTTCCATCGCTTGGCGGCTATTAACAAATAGAAAACTTTCCGTACTACTTTTTCGTCATCGTGATATTAGCCGAGTCCATTTCGACCCCTTTTCTATCCTACGCCGTAGTCGTTCTTCTTCGATTTCTATGTCAAAATACATCAAAACCATAACAGTAATTTAATCATCTGAAACTAAAAGCTAGCAAAATTTCCAATATCTTTTTAAAAATCTAAAAAAAACTATGATGAAACCGAAAGTTTGCTTACTTTTTCGACTTCATGTTGTTAGCCTGCGTTTATGGGTCATCGTCAAACTTTAGTACAACTTCTTGACTTCTACTTGATTCACTTTGAGGAACTTGCGTCTTTAATTCCTGTTCCAAAAATTCAAAACTAGTATCAACAATATTGTGCAAGCGACAAAGATCCAACAAGTAATTTAGATTTTGTGATGGAAACAAATAAAAATTTTGAAGGACGAACAAAATTAATTGTGGCTCGATTTCTTTCCCAAAAAGCGGACAAATCAGGTTTCGAACCATACACCTACCTCTTCTGTTCGTCTTTCTTTTTTGGCTCCGATTCGGTATACCGCCAGCGACATTTCTTGGAAGTAAAGCCACACTCATGAAAATGTTAATTGGAGCACAGTCAAATCAACAAAACGTTAAAATAATGAGAAATATCACTGATTCGTCACCTTTTAAATCGAGGAAAGTTCACAAACAATTTCTATTCGCACTAAAAATCAGCTAGAAATCATTCCATAGTTTCTTTTCCGTAAATGAATTCGAGGCATCGATGATCCAGAAAGCGCAGAACAGTTTACCTAACCAATATTTCACGTTTGCATTTTAAAAGGAAATTTTTATAATCGACATATACACCTAATTGCAAGAACGTTGTCATATAACAATAAAAAATAAAAAATAGGAATTAATCATTTTTGCAAAACAGACGTAATTATTTCACTGTTTTGAAGGTATGGACTGATATTTTTGAGATAATCTTGTTGTTATATTACTAAACAGTTATTCTCATCATTCTAGGGGGCTTTAGAATCAAAATAAATAAAAATATTTCTAATTAATTCCTATTTGTTATTTTGTGTTTTTTTATTTTTGTATGACAACCTTCTTGCAATTAGGTGTATAACCTTGGTAACAGATCTAGACTTCGCTAGACTGTTTAAAAATCAATAATAATTACACGATTCAGAGACCAGGTTGATATTTAATTCTTTAAGTTTTCGATTGTTTTCCCAGCACCGTGTTGAAAAGGATATTTCCATATTCCTCTAAGTATTGAAATTAGTTTTCAATAGTTTTCAATGCAAGCTATAAATAGAAGAATGGTAATAGAAGTAACCGCAGCAGGTTTTTGTTAGCAGTTCTATGGAAACAATAAACAATAATTCATCATGAATTTTCTCAAACAAATTTTCGAAGTTTTGATTGGCTTAAAGTTTAATTTATTTTTGTATTTTGACAATTATTCAACCGTCTATTTCTCTGATAAGTCTCAGTTGTACATACCCCTAACTATAGCATAAAAATAGAAGTGAAGCTGATCGATGTTTTGACAGACACGAGACATCATATATATTCATCATATATGTTGGAATAACAGCACAATCGATATCATGGCAAAGTTTACGAGTTTAATGCTCTATCATAGTAATTTTCGTTTCCATTAGTTCTTCATGGTTTTAATTTAAAAATCAAACTTTGTGAAAAGTTTCCCAAGACAATTTGACGGGTGACATGAGCATTGAACTACATCCAATAATTCACCAATCATCGATGACATTTCTCTGCAAGTTCAGACATGTCCCAGTCATGTTTACTCTGATATTATTGCATTTAATTAGAATGGGGGAGCTTTGCTTTTATTCGGTCGAGCACTAGTTGCCGTAGGAGGAATGGTGCGAACGGAAGTAATCAAACAATGTTTATTTCCGGTCCAAGTAAGTTTGGGATGAGGGAGACTGGGGAGATAAACATTGATCCACGAGGGAATGATAGACAATAGTTTCTATGGCAACAAAGCTGCTTGAATTAACGACACGCTATTCTATTCTTTCTGTTTCGTAAACATATGTAAATGCAAAATATATTATTCTAATATGAGCAGACATTTATTATATTTCTTGTTTTATTGTATATTTTATTTCATTAAACATTGTCTATTAAATTTTGTCAAACCAACTTTTGAAGTTACCTACAGTTATTGTTATCTAATCCAGTAACTTAGTAAATCAAAAATATTTTTTCTTTCTACTTTTCTTTATTTCTTCTATAAAAATATCAAAAATAATATATAAAATATTCATGCGTCGTACGAAATAAAATTTTGTCTTTTAAATAAATGTGACTTGTTATTCAATGAAGGCTGATAAAGATGCTATTGACTTCTTTGTCGAGAGCTTGAAGGTACGTCAATCGCTTGGCAGGAATAGGCATCTTACAGCATTTGGGAAATACCCCCCTCAAAGATGTTCCTATTGAAAACAATGGAAGAATAATAAGAACTCGATAATATAGTAACGTAAAAGAAACTTTTCACTGCTGCCAACTTCCTCTGCTGTCAGAAAAAGTGGTGGTGGTGGTGGTGGTGGTGGTGGTGGTGGTGGTGGTGGTGGTGGTGGTGGTGGTGGTGGTGGTGGTGGTGGTGGTGGTGGTGGTGGTGGTGGTGGTGGTGGTGGTGGTGGTGGTGGTGGCCATATGCATTCTTACCTAAGTTCAAAAAGTTTACCTAGTTAGTAGGTAAGTTTTTTGAACATGTTCAAAATTCTTACTTAGACATAGTAAACATTTTGAACAGGTTCAAAAAGTTTACCTATTCTTAAGTAACTTTTTTGAACATAGTAAATTTTTTGAACATGTTCAAAATTTATACTCTTTTGTTTTCCTCTCATATTTCCGGAAATTGTAGATGGTGTGATTTGCCTTAGCAAAATAGTATATCCCAACTCTAGGCCCTTCACCCTTGTGTATTTCTATAGTCGAATTAACGTATTTATAACTTTTTAACAGCACCTTCCTAAGATCTTGAGTTATCTGGTAGATAATCTTTGGAGGTTTTATTTATTTTTTAATGCAAAATCACAGATGTAGACACGTCTTAATTCAATATTTGTTGGCATCCGCTGTTATTTTCTTGGTCGTAAATTTTTCTTAACTTTTCGACGCTGAATGACTTTCAAAAACCTCTAGTATTGTAGATTTCCTAAGCATATACTCCAGCTCCCTAGCTGTCATATCTGAATGCCTTTTGTAAATCTTCGCTGTCCTATTTATTCCATTTCATTTCATTTTCGTCGGAAACGAGCTAACTCAGTCTGTTGCTTTTTTCTTGTTTTTTTTTTTTTTTTTTTTTTTGAAGCCATTCGTAAACCAGGCTTCATGGATATATCGATCTATTCTGCTGTCTCAGTGGTAGATCTGGCTAACTTTCTTTCGTAACTGTCTTTAATATGGCATGTACCGCGATTTAAAAAAAAGATAAACTCTTCGGGATAAAATTAAGCTGATATTCTAAAAGCTGCATTTCACCAAGTTTTTGTGTCTTAGGATCTTTTTTTGTGTCTACTACTATATAGAAGAAGGTTTTCTAAGTGATTGCAGTGTGGGAGTAGTCTTTTTGCGATGGCCGCAAGTTTCTTACAAATTCGACTTATCTTTCGGTCCTGCTGGAAAGGAATTATCTTGCATCCTTGATAGAATGATTTAGCAGCAGTCTACACACAGCTCAATGCCTTAAAGTGCATCTAATCCATGAGAAAATATTTTCAGTACCTACCAGTTCTACATAAAGTAATTAGTTTCATGGTAAAGTGTTTGTTGATTTGAGTGATGTGTCTTTAAGTTATGAACTTCAAGGTTTATACTTCTAATATGTTAATGATTATGACGACAGGTGAGATGTTTGAGTGTATTTGTTATAACTAGTAATACTACATACTAGCTATTATGAGAACAAATTTAAAATAACCTTTACCGTAAACCATGAGTAAAATAATGATGCTCTTTGAATACTGTTTGTGTGAACCAGTTAAATGTTGTATATTAATTGAAGCCTTGCCTGACGTCACCGTTATTAACTTAATGTAAGTATTTATAAACCTTCATAATTTGAAGATGCAACACTCAAATCAAGAAATATTTTATCATTCAACTATTTACTTCATGTAGAACCAGTACTGAAAGTATTGTCTCAGGGATAAGGTGCACTTCAACAGATGTAAGGGTTGGATACGATAAGTATCATATAGAACTAGCTGCCCATCTAGAACAACGACGTGTTCCTTGTTTTCTGCACTTCTTCTAACTTAAGATTCTGACAGATATCAATACGCAACATCTGCACACTATTTCAATAAATACTCTTACAATAAGCTAATGATAGTCTCTTGCCATCACCATTTCAGGTAACATCCACTCCTACTTTCCGTACATTTTCATAAGAAAATTGGATTCTGATCTTAATGGCATTCATGTGTGTCAGTAGTAGGATGTGTTTTAGTTTTTCTTTCAAGGGTATCTAATCTAATGCTTTACCTATTTTTTCTGGGTTTCTCTCGCTTTTAACCGATATTCAAATACTTCCCTAACCCTAACCCACCCCTCCCCCCTTGAAAACTCTGGCCACTCTGAAGTTTTGCAAATTTATCAGAAATGCCCAGTATATCTTCAAAATGTATAGACAGGCTTCGTAGGATGTTTACTTAGTGCAATATGTCAACAACATTTCCATCGCATGTTATTTTCTTTGATTTTTTCCCCAATTTTTTTCTTCCAAAAAATTCAATATTTTTCAAAATATTTCAAAAATAACAAAACATTAGCTACTTCTCGTACTTTGTCTCAACTATTTGTTCACTTTTAAGCTTCATAGCAAGGAATGAGACATTTTGAGCAAATTTTGGAACATTTAGAAGCTACTAATGTTTTTTCAAAAATATGAAATAAAAAATCAAAATATGCTCGTTTTACATAAACAATCTTTTACACTGTAAGAGGACGCTTGTTTTTATCTATTCCATAAAATATTGTTGTTTATTTCATATATATTTTGGTAGGTGAGCGCCAAAGAACAATTTTGAACATGTTCAAAAAGTTTACCATCACCTGTATTTTGCGTAAAATTACAAAATTTAAGCAAATATTTCTTCACACCTCGTTCCTAACTCTCAATAAACATGTCTAGCAAGTATCATAATTTTGCGCCATGATTTAGGCAGTATTTTTTCAAGATCAAAAAATTGACATAACTTTGAAAATTAGGGTTCCAAGTGGTTATTGGACTAACACTCGACTTGCAAGGTTCGTAAATTTAACGTGAAACAGAAACAAGGTGGAGAGCCTAGGTTGAACCAGCATAAAGAGTACTCTAGAGATCTCCATGTTTTTTGAAGAAAAAACTAATAAAAGTATTTTTTTCGAATTTTGCGGCAAAAGTTTACCTATTTGAACATTGTTCTTTGATAACTAGCTCAAAAATAGATGGTGAGCCTTCAAAATCTTGCTGCCAAAACTTTCGATCAAAAACAGAATAATCACGAAAAAAGTTTTTGAAAACTGTCTATTTTCTACTCATAATGAGTATTTGAACATGTCCGTGGTGATGTTCAAAAAATTTACACGGATGCATCTAGTGGTGGTGGTGGTGGTGGTGGTGGTGGTAGTAGTAGACGTATACTAATACTAGTAGTGGTGAAATGGAAGAAGAGAGGAATCAACAATGTCAGGAAGTAAAACAAATATTGATCCGTTCTTCAGTTTGAACCGTTTATTTCCCACTGTGATTATATTTCTAGAGCTATATGTAGCTATTGTTATCTTATTCTAACGTGCCGTCCAGTTTGTTTGTTATCCTATAATGAACCCGGTCCAGCTTTAGTTGATCATTGGGTAGGGGGCATCATCGTGCCTGACGGGTTCACAGTCTCATGTCCTTTAACCACTTCCTACGTCCTTGCACTGAAAACACAGAATAAAAGGCTATTATATTCTTTGTAGTACCAACGACAAAGGGTTTGAAAATCATTAACTGAGGACTGAGGTAAGCAATCATAGTAACTCACAACTTCTGGCTCATACGAAATTCTTCCGACTCAATAGCTAACCAATCACGATTAGTATTACAATTTTGTGGCTACTGTTTCTAGAGAAGCGTTATCCACGGGGCCCTCCTCTAGATCAGTAAATGGTAAACAACTTACATCATCTTTGCATTCTTTGTAAGAAGCTTTGCACCATTTTTTGCAAACTTTTTCTAGTTTTCCACAACGCTACGAACATAAATAAGTTTTTGAAAATGTTAAATAAAATCACAGATATCATCCGCACGGCTATTGTTAGCTTCGTACGCAGCCTGAAATATTTTATTATGCGATTCCTGATTCAGTACAGGCTGCGCTCGGAGCTAAACATAGTTTTTTCGAATCATTTTCATTGGGTATAGATCTATGTATATATATATGGGAGATGTGCTCTCTTGCTTCATACTCTTTTGTGTATAGCTGATCCCCTTCACTTGTCTAAAAGCCCCTAGCTAAATCCCCCGACCGGCTCAGGTAACAAATAATGACCTACCTTATTGTGTTTGGATAGTAACCCCTTTGCAATCCTCTAAATCCCCCCGACCCACTCAGGTAACAAATAATGACCAACCTTATTGTGTTTGGATAGTAACCCCTTTGCAATCCTCTAAATCCCCCCGACCCACTCGGGTAACAAATAATGACCTACCTTATTGTGTTTGGATAGTAACCCCTTTGCAATCCTCTAAATCCCCCCGACCCACTCAGGTAACAAATAATGACCTACCTTATTGTGTTTGGATAGTAACCCCTTTGCAATCCTCTAAATCCCCCCGACCCACTCGGGTAACAAATAATGACCTACCTTATTGTGTTTGGATAGTAACCCCTTTGCAATCCTCTAAATCCCCCCGACCCACTCAGGTAACAAATAATGACCTACCTTATTGTGTTTGGATAGTAACCCCTTCGCAATCCTCTGAATCCCCCCGACCCACTCAGGTAACAAATGATGACCTACCTTTGATGTACTTAGACGTTTGCAAATCTTTTTAAGCGTCTTGCATCTCTACAAAAAAATAGGTTGGAAAAAATGAATAAAAGTGAAAAACCAATTTGCAACGGAAAACTCGCAACTACCGATTTCGAAAAATTGAGAATCGCACGAATAGATTTACAGTGGAGCCTAAGAAATCTTGAACACCTAAAATATGTTTGGAAAGTACTGAATAGATATTGTTTTCTAACCAAACACATGCGAGAGCTACTAGCCACTAATGTGTAAATATCGTTATCACCGAACTAGTTGGATCATTTTAATTCTTGAGGTGAGGTACATGCAGAAACTCATAAGGGGGTTGAAACGTAATAATAATAATAATAATAATAATAATAATAATAATAAACTCTAAAAGACAGATATACTATATATTCCATTGGGAAAGTGAGTAAATTCCCTCTGTATATGCCAGTAAATCCAGAAAAAGTTTGATAATCATTATGCATGTGATTGAAGCTCATAAGGCGGTTGAAACTACCGGTTCAGTAATGACCCTCCCTTAGTGTTTGAATAGTTACCTTTTTGCAAAGCTTTTTAGTCCTCTTACATCCCTACAAAAAAAAACTATGTTAGAAAAAAATGAATATTACAGTCAGCCTTCCCTTCCAAAATATATATTGACCCTTGAATAGTTCACAGTTCTCCGCGCCATCTTGAAAGGTAGCCGGGCCTTTCCACCGAAGCGAGACGAACAGTGAGCTTGCAATGATAGAGACCTCTATAATACCTTGGACAATAAACCATTTTCGAGGTATGCGAACGCTTTCAAAAAATATCGCAGGCGCAGACATGAAAAAGAGGCATTTTCGGGCAGAGTCAATAGCGCGCGTTCGTCTCGCTTCCATGCAAAGGCCCGGCTACCTTTCAAGATGGCGCCGATGGAACTATAAAAGGGACAATCTACACAGACTTGGAAGTTAAATTACTTTTAAACAAGCATAATTCATTTACCTTACGACATAACTTATCTTCTTTCGAGTCTTGACTTATCATGCCGAGATTTTGAGCTTCTAAAAACGCAGCTCCACGTGCTTCAAGACGTGTGTTCGTAAGAGACGTGGCATGCGTTATAGCCAGACACAGGGCTATTACGACAAGTGCAGCTAGAAACTTGTTCATTTTGATGACCAAATCAATGAAGGCTGAATCCAAGACCAATAGTTAAAAAAAGTCCGTAAGAAACGCGAAGCTAGAACTTTAACTAATGAGAAAGAAGCTAGACGACAAGGTCACCATCAAAAAGTATATCTATATATGAAAAAAGAAAACCTGCTTTTTCAATCAAAGTTTTAAGCAAATATCCCTTAAATGAGCAATTGTAGTTCACTTGTGAAGGCAGAATCGAATTCAAGTTTTGTAGTACATTCTACACCCTTTTAATAAATCCTACAATGCTTTAATTTCCACGTTTGACGTCAAATTTATTCTTTTCAATTTCATTCAAAAGAACAAATTTCAAAAGAATAAATTTGACGTCAAACGCAGAAAATAAAGCATTGTAGGATTCATTAAAAGGGTCTATAGGGAGAATTGAAAATATACCATAACGTTTTGTTGTACTGATAACTGAACCAACACACAGACCCATTTTAATTAATTCAAAGTTTTTTGGTGTATAGAAGTGAGGATCAAGGTCACGTGAGCATCACCGTCTTATCTCAGAAATTTTCGTCCTAAAATCTTAAGCTATAACGTTTGGGCAAAAAATGACAGTAAAAAAAAATGATTCTGGCAATAATTGGCCTTCAAACCAGGCTTTAAGCTACTTGGGTGGCGGGGGCTAGGGTCTCCCCAATATTTTTTACCTTGCTACGGTCCTGCAAAAAGAAGACAATTAAGTTAACTAAAAAAGGAACGTTCAGGCAGAAAATCTTGATAGCAGAAATATATACTATGGTATATTGGAGCGGAACCACTCGCCACAAAGAAAGTAGAAAGAAGAAAAACTACAAAAAGAAGAGAAAATTAAGCATAAGAAAATAAAATCTCGGAAACTTACTTCAGAATGCGTCGATGCTTTGCTTTAAAGTGATGCTCAACCTTTTACAAGACCTTGTTTATATATCAAAATTGACTCATTATTTTTTTATGATCAATAAATATTTTAAAAGCAATTTAATAGCTAGTGATTGGATTGACGTCATTTAACGACCCACTCAAATAGAGTTTTAATAACTCTAAAAAAAAGTCATTATAATAAGAACTATGTTTGTGAATAAATCTCTGAAATCAGTCATCAGAGTCATCAAACTTTTAACTATTAGGGACTAATTACGACAATATTTATTAACGCCGCTATTTAATTTGATGTTTCGGCTCCGTTTGGTTTAGGTTGAAATTCTTCTATAAGTTTCATTGGGAGAGAGCCGCCAATATAAACCCGTATTGTCGGCTAAGAATTGGCGGGAGATAGGAAAATCTCGATACAAAACTTCGTTACCAAGGCCAATACGGAATATTTTTTCTCCCAACTAGCCGCCAATATAAACCCGTATTGGCGGCTCAAAATCGCAATAAGTTATAAGTATTTCCAGTTAATGATAAGGATATCAGTGAGATATTTTCATTTATCAGTTGAATTCTTTTTGGCGTAATTATTTTAGACTGTAAAGAGTCTGACACGATAGGCCGTCAACCCCCATTTTTCTTGTTGAAAAAAAAAAATAAATAAATAAACAAAACACCAGCAACAGTTACAGTGCGAATTGACAAAGACCGTGGGCACCCAGAACTATTTCAGAAATTGTGTATCGCCAAGAGAGCATAAATAAGAGAGGGAAACTTCATGATACCACGCGCGCCATATGCATGTGAATTCCCGGTTGGGCTATTTTTACGGAACTTAAGTTAAGCACTCGAAATCCCGAGGTTTCTAAACTGAATTTAATGATAGAGGAAGATCTGGAAATAGGTGTTACTTCTTGATCTTGAGACGTGAACGACGTGCAATTGCTGAAAATCGCATTCTGGCGAAAAATTTTTTGATGACGTGGACGTGTGCGCGGCGCTCAAAAACAACATACTTTTCGTCGATTTTCTCACTTTTTTCGACAAAATCTATTAGATAAAGCAAAAAGATCAGGATTGGCTATGTTCTGTTCTCTGATAAAACACGACTGAGGTTGTTGAACACTCAAAAAGACGCGAAATTTATGTTTTCCCCCAAAAATCTTTACATCTTTTCGCTACTTCCTGGTTTGGATGAAGCACACAATTTTTGACGTACTGGAGTAGGGTGAGGCGAAAATTGACTTTATGCGAATGCTAAAAATAGCCCAACCGGGAATTCACATGGCGCGCGCGCGCGATACGTTTCCCTCTCTTATTTTAATATGCTCTCTTGGTATCGCTCGTTGAACAATCTGAAACAACTCTCTAACTACAAGAAGTTCGACTGACTTCAAATCAGTCAAACTTCTTCCAGTTTGTTTCAGATTATTCAACGAATGACACGCGATTTCTGAAATATTTCTGGGTGCCAACGGTTTTTCGATTCGCACTGTAATATATAAGACCAATTAGGCACTGTATATATATTATATATATTTTTATGATTATCAATATGGACTTTTGTTGAAAATAAAACAAGATTTCTCAATTGGTTTCGATCGACTGCAAGTACATCACTTGTAAAACTTCCCATTAGAAAACGCTGCGGTGAGATTAAAGTGAACAGCATTTTTTTAACGTATTTCATAATATAATTTTATTTCTTGTGACAAGTGGCCTAAGTTTTTTTCGCGGGCGGCAAAATATTACTATCCCCAGTCTCCTGGACGTTGCTAATGCGTGGTTACCAAGGAATTCTTTTTCTTTCTTGTTGTCGAACATTCTTAACTTTTTGATGGATAAAATGGTGACCAAATAACACCTATCCAATACAATCATGGATACAGAACTACGGCAAATTCGTGTGATGTCCAGAGAGAAAGACGAAATAGAGGAGCTAGGCAGTGTAAGGCTTTTTTTTTACAATGCAAAATGCGAGTCTGTCATATTAAACACTTGTCATTTGTTCAACTTTTAACTTATCATCGAGAAGTGAACACGAAGATCAAGAAATCTTCTGAACGCTTTATAGACTTCTTATTACTTGTATTACTTGACGATTAAGTTATAATTCATGCAGTTTTAGACATTATTTAAGTAAGATGTTTAGTGTTGTAGTGTCCTATAATTAACGATTTCAACTGCACACTTTTTTGTAGGTCGTTACTGCAGAGGAACAAGAAACAACGAAAGATTCAGTGATTTTCAACCCAGGATCCTGCCTGCACACAAAGAAGTTTGCCTGTGTCTTCATACCATGTGCTTTACCGCTTTTCTACCTCGCAGGGGAAAGGTAAGCATTCATTGTATCCATTTACCTCCACCCTCCCCTCCCCTCTTGTTTGGTTCACACTGCATAACCTTATCATGCACCAATATTTTTTTAATGTTTTTTTTTCTTATTTAACAGACTCAATAAAAAAAATTGCTCATGTTTTGCTTCCCATCAAATTTAGAAAAGTAGTTTTCTTATTCATGTTTAATCTCAGGCTAGTCTCCTTTGCAGCCGTCATTAGTTTCATCCCCAGGCAGCTGCAAAGGAGATTAATTTCAGGCCTGTGATCAGTGGCTTTGAAAAAGGCTTCATATTTGCCCTTTTATGGTTGAAGTGATGTTGAAAAGAGGTAGAGAGGGAGGAAAGGCTCATTTGCTCCTTCAAACTAGCCCTGATAATGTAAAACTCTGAAGTTACCTTGTATTTGCCTCTTTGCATTGCTACTTTATGTGCTGATTAAGACACAAGGCGCAACAAGGAAATCCGGCAATAGACTATACATATATAGTATATATACAGGTCAATCAAATAAATTATTAAAATAGTCTTCCTTGTTGCCATTTTCTGAGGGAGAAAAAATTGGAGAGCATGGAAAAACCCTTGAAGCACTCAAACCCTTGTGGGACTTGAACCCGGGTCGCCTTGGTGTTTTTAAAGAAATTGTTAAAAAACTTACATCAATTGTTGTTTTTATGTTGACAAATTATTGTAGGTTATTTGGAGTATCTGTTCTTTGTTTAATGGGGATGTACTTGGTTGAACTTACTTCAAAGAGCAAGAGGAGGTATGGAAGATAGAGTCATCATTTTTGATTTTATCTTTAGGCGATGATATCAAAATATTACTGTTATCAGAACTAGAAGTCTAATTGTTATCATTATTTTTCCTTCATTAATGTAAATGATTTTGATTGATATACTTATATTTTTTATTGCAGTTCTATTGTAACATTTGTTTTGAGTGTACTAGCATTACAGTTAACTATCGTCTATTGTCTTCTACCATACATTTGGTGAGTTGTATCAAATTTGAATATGATTAAAAAAAGTTTATCCAAAAGTAATTCATAACAACCTCAATGTACTAATATTAGTGGCATAACAGCAACAGCCCCAGCCATATAGGCAAATAAACTGCAAATTTGACGTAAAATGACACTCGAACAAGAAAATTCACAGGAACTCCATCGATTATTAAGTTACAGCCAGCTGATCTGAGAAAAATAATATTATCCAACAGGGCTCGACACTAACTTTTTTACTAGTCCCTGGGTTAGTCACTGTGGATGATCACTAGTCCCAAGATCTTTTACCCACTAGTCCACAGCAAACCTTCACTAGTAACCATCTCTGTAACATCTAACAATGAATAAAACAGTACATTTTGGACACTAAAATCATGCCTTGTGGCAAGCTATTAGAATTGTATTTCATGCACTTAATTACTGGGCGTTTTAATCATATCATAATTATCACAGACAGTAAATTAAAAAAACCTGTGAAATTTCACAATATAAAGATTTATAAATCAGCTGTTACAATAATTCTTTCCTCTGGCATTTTTGTCATTAATTTTCTATTACATACAATAAAGAATAAAAGTGATCAAATTTAAAGGACACTCTTTTTTGTAGTAAACCTGTCATTCTACATGTACAATCAAATTTTTACATATTAACTAAATTTTGCAGACAGAATTCAACAGAAAAGTTCTATTAATATAATAAACCACTCGAATCCTAGTCAATCCTACTGCCTTACGATAAAATAGATCAAGGTACACGGCACGGTTATGGTGTGGCACAAACAGAAAACCAAATTTCAGATGTTTTCATCGATGTACACAGGATAGCACTAACACAGTCACCACAAGGCATGTCCAGACCGTGCTCTAAGTTTTTCATAGTCTTACGAAAATCACAAAATTTTTATGACAATGTGTATAGAATTTATTCCTTGATTCTTTTTTTAACTCATCTGTCTTCAGGAAATCCTTGTTCAACATTGGCCTTGTTTTCATCTATAATATGTTCCTTGTTTTGTCAGGTAATAATATTGTACAGTTTTACATCGTAAATGTGTTGTGTTTTTTTGTACCAACAAATCTGCCTAAATATAGATGTTCCAGAATTATTGAAAATGTGTAATAAAAATGTTGCTGCTTATTACTGCAAACCCCTAAAATAATA
Organism: Anthopleura xanthogrammica; assembly: GCA_964019055.1. Taxonomy (NCBI): domain Eukaryota; kingdom Metazoa; phylum Cnidaria; class Anthozoa; order Actiniaria; family Actiniidae; genus Anthopleura; species Anthopleura xanthogrammica. The sequence goes on along the minus strand of OZ025219.1, from coordinate 6,319,380 downwards.
TGAAATTTAGATATAAAAGAGTTTCTTGTCGCTCATCCATTTGACCTTACACATGGATCCATCCATTCTACTGTATCCATTTGTTTATAATATATATATATATATATATATATATATATATAATATCCATCCATCCATCCATCCATCCATCCCTCCCTCCCTCCCTCCCTCCCTCCCTCCCTCCCTCCCTCCCTCCATCCATTCATCCATCCATCCATCCATCCATTCATCCATCCATCCACTCATCCACCCATTCATTCTTCAACCCACCCACCCACCTGTCATTAAGATTTGCTGAATGATTGTTGGTTGTTTCTCTTCACAGGAGGAGTTGGTCTTTTACATCTGAAGCAATTACAATATGAAGAGCCAGATTTTGTTGTGGTAACTTCAATTCCCATTTATTACTTTCATTCTTAATTTTTATTTCATTTCTCAATTCATCTCAAAACTGCCATAGAGAACAATAGTCAGTTCGGCAAAATTCATGCATTGTCTATAAATTCTGACTTTATGTATAATATTTCTCATGAATTTTTTGAAATATTTTGAAATAATTTCATAGCCTTGAAAGCCTCTGGAAAAATCCTGAAAATTAATCCTCTCGCATTAGTATGAACCCTGTTTTTTATTTAACATGGGCACAGGCTGCAAGGTGAAAGTACTGGCCTCTCACAAATGCAACCCAGTTTCAACATTAATTCTCAGACTTGTTGTTCTATATGAGTAGAGTTGCTTGTTGGTTCTTCTCTTAGCTTGTGCTTTGAGGGTTTATCTTTGGGTTTTCAGGTTTTCTTCCCTTTGCAAAAACTAATTTCTAAATTCCATTTCGATCATGGAGCTATGGTCACAGGTTTGTAAGCCACTGGCTAAAAAATAGCTGCTGTTACACGTATTCTTTTTCAAGTAACTTGAGCCACGCTCAAAAAAATTCAAGTTGCACATGAACATGTCACACATTAGTTTTGACATTGCAACTTTGGGAAATTTTTTGAGAAAGTAGAAACCAAGTCAACTTTCCGTGCAACTTTTATGCTTGAAAAATAAGTTGCACGAGGTGGTGTTACACGCTAACAAACGCTTGTTCAACTTGAACCTTTTTGCGCGCGGCTCAAGTTGCACGAAAAAAGACTAGACGTATAACAGGGGCTTAATAACTTGATATATTTTTTGTAGTACCTGGAATACATCCTGTTTGTTTCATACCCACTTACTGGTCAGTTTGTCATGACAAGTGTGTCAGCACTTTTCCTGGGTTGGTGGAGTGCGCCATTCTTTTGCATCCTGTATGGGTAGGTATAATCAACTTCATACTGTATACTTGGGCATAATATTTTCCCATTTCTGTCCACATGCCATTATTAAACTTGAGAAGAAGATTAATTGTTTGAGATGTATACACTCTCCTGTAATTCAAGTAATTCTCTGGGTTTTCAGTCGTGGAAGGAATTTTCCTTTAGTTGTTTTACGTGATAATAAAAATGATAATAACAACAGGGTTAGAATTTCAACTTTTTAGTGACAAGATAAATTTATCTTGTGCATAGAGCAGCTACAAGATAAATGGATTGAATGCAAACGCAAAGACTTTGTGTTCTTCACATTTCATGATTATTTTCTTAAAAGAGAACTAGCTAGAAAATGCAAGTTCAATTTCTTTTCACTCAATATTTGTAATTTTCAACTCGCATTTAGCCAATTATCTTGTGGGAATTTCGAACCCTGAACAAGGATGAATATAAGATAACAATCATCGAAACAGAACAGGATATATAACAGTAATATAACAGGAGCATCTTGATTTCAGGTTTCTGTTTATTCAAGTGTTTATGCCTCCTAGTCGTCCATCTTTTCTTCATCAAGATGGATTTCATAAACCCGGACAACAAAAAATATCTGATCGTAAGTGTGGGTGTGTTTAAAGATTTTGGTTGGTACTGTACTCAACCATTCGTTGGTTCGTTTGTTGGTTCGATGGTTCTTTCGTGTGGTTCGTTGGTTGGTGTCTTGGTTGGTTGGTTCGTTCGTTCATGGTTCGTTCGTTCGTTCGTTCTTTCGTGTGGTTCGTTGGTTGGTGTTGGTTGGTGTCTTGGTTCGTTCGTTCGTTTGTGGTTCGTTCGTTCGTTCATTCGTGTGGTTCGTTGGTTGGTGTCGGTTGGTGTCTTGGTTGGTTGGTTGGTTGGTTCGATTATTTATTTTACTTTTCTACATTTCATTGCATTGTCAGGTTATATTCTTGGACCAATGGAGAAGACCCTTTTCTTCTTTAACATGTTATCCATTCCTGGATCAATGTTTATTATCATCTACTTGTTGGAATTTCTACATCTGGTAACGTGGGTAAGAAAATAAAGACATGTTAAAATTTGTCTGATTCAGAATATTAGAGACTGGTCACAGATCGAATCTTAAAACAGCCGGAGCTGATCTTAGTCAGGGCGCTGCTAACTCACAGATGGAACCCTGAAACAACCTCGGGGCCCAGCAGTGATAGACAGAGAGGTGAATACAGACAGAGTGAGAGAGAGTTAGAAAGAAAGAGAGAGAGAGAGAGAAAGAGAGAGAGAGAGAATGAGTGAGAGAAACTGAGAGACTGAGAGACTGAGCAAGATTTGCTGATAACCTGCAATCTTTGCTAGTAAGCCATGATGTGGTATTATATGGCTTGCAAAGTAACGTCTCTCTCTTTTTCAGTTAAAACTTCTATTGTGTGGTGTCCTTCCAGTTTTTCTCTGTACTTGTTTGGATTCAAAAGACGTCATGGATTTTCTAGACTTCCCCTCCAAACGAGTGTCACAAGTAAGATGGTTATCTGGGCTTCTCAGTCTGGTGAGTGAGTACACTCTTGATCTTTATCCATCTTCCCTTGCTGCAAAGTGTTTTTCTTCTTCTCCTCAAATGAAGATACTTAACTATCCCATTCCTCTCCTACCTATATCGAGTGATCAACCAACCAATCAAGTTACCAACCTACAGTGTACCTACTTGCTTATTTATTCATGTATATTTTTCTAGTTCCTTGTTCTAGTGATAATGTGGTCTAGTGGAGTGCTATCTGTCAAGGTGTTACCAGTATTAATAGCATCTACTGTGCTGGGCTTGGTGATGGGTATAACTGCCAAAACTGCTGATTCAAAGGTAATAGTTTTCATTTTTGGTGGGAAGGGGGTATTGGGTGGGAGAATCTCTTTATTTAAGTGTCTAGTCTTTCTAGCGCTTTCGCACTAATTGGGGACACTTTTCACTCACACACACTACCACTACATTCAACATTCTATGCACACAACGCTCACTCACAGGTTGATTTTTACAGAGGGAGGAAACCGGAGTACCCGGAGAAAACCCTCGTAGCATAGGAGAGAACAACACATCAAACAAACTAAATCCACATATGACGACCGCAGGGCTTGAAGCACAAAATAAAACGTTTATATTCTATTTGTTATTCTGCATGTAGGTCCATCATCATGTTTCAAGTCTCCTCTTTGTCTTTCTGCATTTATTTTTACTTTGGACAGTAGCATTTAACATTGGGTATCCTTTAATGTGCATCTATTTCTCAAAAAAGTACTGTAGAAGCATCAAGATACGCAAGCGCAGTAGTACTTGTTTACATCAAAAACATTTATGTCTTGCGTTTGTGTTTGCGTTGCTGTAGTTCACACGTAATCTTGTTAGCATTTCCGTTTGTGTTTCCCCAGTTCACACGTTAAAAACGCAAATGCAAATGCAAGCACAAGGAAATGGAAAAGTTTCCATTCCTTGCGTTTGCGTTGCTCGTGTAAACCAGATTTTATGGTTGCTCTTTCACAAGAAATATGTTTATTATTTCCTTGACAATACAAAAGGAATCTGTTCATAAGTCGTTCAGTTCATGCACTTGTATTGGTCCTTGTCATGTCCAGCCTGACTGTACTGTCTGCCATGGCTGTTGTGATGTCCAGTAACATAAAAAAACAGCAATTCAGTTTGGTCTTAATTTTGCATTCTGTTGGTGAGTATTGGTACTCGTATTTCTAAAGTAGACATTTTCCGTGAATTTCCATGATTACCCATAAAACTAAAAATGACTTGAATGTGAATGTTTTCATGAATTCACTATATTTCATTATGATTTTTGTGACAAATTATATTGTTTCTGTTTTCCTTCAACAAAATGTTATGTATACTTAAGGACGTTCGCGGGCATTGTTTTTGCGCATCTGTTCATGATCTATGTTTTTCAAGATCAAACTCCGTCACGCTCGTTGCGAAAACATTTTCGATCGGCTATATCTCGAAAACAATAACGGTGACCCCCATTTTTTCATGAAACTTCTATGAAGGTCTTCTTTCACCATGCGAAGTTTGAAGGGAAAAAAAAGCACATGGAAAACGCTTTTTTCCCGCGAACGTCCTTTATAGGCGACTTTACCGCTCGATCGAACTAGAGGTTGAACGTGATTTCATGCATTCGCTATATTTCATCAAATTTGCTGGAATTTTTAAAAGTGATGGTATTATCTGTCAACAATTTTAGGTATGGTTATATGTGAACACCTTCTACTGGAACATCACCTATACTCAGTACACTATGCAATGCTAACAGGCCTTGTAACCATTTATGTCACTTCAAGGTATTTTTTATTTTTTATTTATTTTTTATTTATTTTTATTTTATCTTATTTTATTGTATTTTCATTTTATGTATCAAAACTTTTTTATGTATCAAAATACATTGCTTCCAAATCACAAGCGGAAAATTGTACAAATTGCCGTCACCAAATAGTAGGTTTTGTTGGGCATCAAAAACTTTGATCGAAGTCTATACCCAAACCCTATTTATCGCGACAGCAAGATGTGCGATTTCACGAGTGTGATTGTGACTAAAGCACTGTAATATGAAATTTTAATTTCAAGGAGTTATATATAAAATATTGTTTAACATGCTATTTAAAGGAGGCACTATAGTTATATCTCCTTGAAACACAGACACGTTTTTACTATTCTATTGCTTTACTTCAAATAACGTAAAATTAAGTACGTGCGTTGGAAGGGGCTATAGATTGTCAGAGGACAGTTTCTCATAAATGTTTCTGCTTTTCTTAGTACTCGTGGTTTCAACTTTAAAGTCGTGCACCTAATATAGACTACCGATTGAGGGAGGGGTTAGTTGTGGGATGCACCTTGTCCCTTATCAGACCACTTCACAGTGAAAGATTACGTTTTTAACTCTTTTTCTTTTTTCTTCATCTGTGGCTCAGCTTCACCTTTTCTCTCGATTTTATATCTTTACAAGCAATGCACCAATACGTCAATTCTTTTTCTCGCTGTTCCATCCTCACCTTTTATTCTTCCTACAATTTTTACCATCAGGTTATACATTGTTGGTGTGGCTGGTTGGCATGTAGCGTGGCTGTGTTCAAGTGTCCATTGCAGTAAACTATCCATGTGTATATCCTTCTTTCTACCACAACATACACTAGAGCAGGGATTCCTTTTTTCCAATTTCTTTCAAGTTAATTCTACTTTACTCAGTCTGCTGTTCAGCTTGGTTGTGTTACGACTGTTAATATTTTACGATGACAAAACAGTTAGCCTTGCAGAGGTAATAATTGATGTATTGCTGTCAACTGTTGGATGCCTGCTCCCCCTCTACCAGACTCGTACACGTTTAATTCTTATAATGTATGCAATATATAATGTAATTTTCGTATATATACAATCTGGACTTATAGATCCGTAGATTTGGAAAAAAAACTGAGATTTAAGCATATTGAAATTTTCTAACTTTTTTCGATGGAAAAAATCGATTGGGAAATTAAGTGAGGTGGCAATAGTGCATCGCCTCCGACCTCTGGCATATCGGTCTCGACTCTGCGTCACATGTGAGTACAGCTTGTTGGGTCTCTCCCTTGAGTGATCAGTTAGCAGTGCCCTGACTTAGATCAGTTCAGGGGCTGTTTCAAGGTTTAATCTGTGATTTAGCCCTGCCCTGACTCTGATTCGTACAGAGGATTTTTCAGGGTTCTATAAAATTTGAAAATGTTAAATACATTCAATTTTCATTTCCGGCTAATGGAAAAAACCGTAGTTATTTCTAACTTCTCTTTCTCCTCTTTGATTTTATAGGGTGTTAAGATGTGTTTCGGAATAGGTGCAGCTCTCTTTCTTGTCTATGATTCTCTTATTTTACCGCTGTGGCTCGTGCTGATCAATCAATGGCCATCTACAGCTGATGCTGCAGGTACAAATGTAAACTTTATCCAAAAGTACAGCTACTTCATCATTGAAAGAGCGATTATCATTTTATTCTTATCTTTTTACTTTACTTTAAACTAGCTTCTTGAGGAAGGGGACGTGGGGTGGATGTGGGATGCCACAGCGTCTGGGCTTTGCGCCACTTTTAAAATATTTGGGTTCTAAATGACACCAAATTTCATCATAATAATATAAACATGGAGTGCCACAGAGACTGGGTTTTGGGCCAGACATAAGACTCTTCGAAAAAATTACAACACATTGTGCGAGTGTGGAGTACCACATGCTTGGGCTTTGGGCCTATCAAAAGACAGAACAACGGCTGTAAATATATTCGGATTCGAATTCTATTAACTTTTTCCACGTTACTTCTTTTTTAGCCACTATATTATTGTTGTGGGGACTTTTGTGTCTCAAAGTATCTCTTGTCCAACTATCGCACAATCTTGATGCCAGAAGGCTTAACATCGTGCTCCTGTGTGGAGGAGTTTTGGTGGAATTCATTCAACCACAATTTGATGCATTTAAGGTATGTTAAGAACTGATATTTTGATACAATTGACAAGCTGTTAATTTCCGATTCCAAAAAACAAAAAGTCCTTGTTTTTACGAGGGTAGCACTTACTTAAACCTTTGGCCCTCATTCCATGATCGAATTGGAATTTAGAAGTCGATTTTTGTGGACGGAGAAAAGTTTGAGAACCTGGAGAAAAAACCCTCGAAGCACAGGAGAGAATCAACTAGAAACTCTGCTCACACACGACACCGAGTTCGGCGGGACCCGAACCCGTTTCGCATTGGTGAGAGGCGAGCGCTCTCACCACTACGCCACCCAGTCCTGTGAGTTAGCTGTGTCCTGACTGTTATCAACCCAGAGTTTGTTTTAGGGTATCAGTAAAATTTGTGCCCATACACCTGTTTAAAAAAAACTTACATCGGAGACCATAAATCTGAAACCGAAATAAATTGTGTGAGCTGTGAATTTAAAAGGAAAGAGTATTTTCTTATGAAGGAAAGTGATAATTGTTTTGTCTTTTTTAGTTAATAGTTCGCAACAATGAAGTTATTATCTAAATATGCCACCAACTTTGAGCGATAACCTCAGTCTCAGATTTCAGATCTCCAACAACGTTTTTTGAAATACGTGTATAAGATGGAATATTTCCCGTGCAAACAAAAGTTGACAGTTTTTGTGTGTGTTTTTATGTCATAGGTTTGTTGGAGCTTTATTGTCTACTTTGTTTCTCTCATTTGGCCTTCACGTGGTTGGGAAACTCTTTTAGCAGAGTAAGTATGCTGTACTACTGTATGTTGATAGTAAAAAGTTTAGTTCTTAGTGTGACTGTATCGATTGAATAATATTTAAAGGGGCACTTGGATGAAAATCGATGAAAATTGGAAATGCCTTGAAACTTGGTTAAACTTATCTATATGGCCCCAATAGTAGCCAAGCAACATATTTTCTTCACAGTCAAAATTTGCGGATAAAAATTATATATTTATGACTATTATATTATATATTATAACTACGAATATAACTATTCGGACTTTCAAAATATGGGGCGTTTTCATCCAAGTGCCCCTTTAAGCATTTAGATGGGAAATATCAAGGGTGGCGTAGCGGTGATGCAGTGACCTCTTACCTCTGGGTCTGGACTCGGCATCGCATGCGGGTAGAGTTTGTCAAGATTCCAACATGATTCAAAGGGTTTTCTCCTGGCTCTCCAGCTTTCCTCCTTCCACAAAACCCAACATGCTAAATTCTAAGCCGATCTGTGAGTTAGCTGTGACCTGAACTTAGATCAGCCCACAGGTTATTTCAGGGGTTGATCTGTGTGTCAGCTGTGCCCCGACTTAGATCAGCCCACGACTTGTCTCAGAGTCCAACAAAATTTTGAAATTTTGTTAATACCGTACCGTGACCGTGCCGGTTGTCGTGACCGTCCGTATTGTCACACAACCTTACCCACCTATCCTTGTCAAGCAATCATGCACAGAAAAGATCCGATGCGGGACTCCGCCTTCTTTTATTTTTACTTATTCTTTCTTTCTTTTATTTTTGTTTATTTTTTTAGAGACCAGTGCCTACCTTGGTTATTAATGATATCAACCATAACAGCTTTAATAGTATTAGTCAAGTTGATCAAGATCGAGCAGTACTCTATTCTTGGGAAAGGGATAATGTCATTTATGGTTGGATTCCCCATCGGTCTGAAAACTGCGTCATCGGTAATAAACAATTATTTTTTTCAAATTTGCTTGTTTGTCTTTTTCTCTTCCTATTTTCCTGTCTGTCTGTCTGTCTGTCTGTCTGTCTGTCTGTCTGTCTGTCGGTCTGTCTGTCTGTCTGTCTGTCGGTCTGTCTGTCTGTCTGTCTTTCTTTCTGTCTGTCTTTCTGTCTGTCTGTCTGTAGTCTTTCTGTCTGTCTGTCTTTCTGTCTGTCTGTCTGTCTGTAGTCTTTCTGTCTGTCTGTCTGTCTGTCTGTCTGTCTGTCTGTCTGTCTGTCTGTCTGTCTGTCTGTCTGTCTGTCTGTCTGTCTGTCTGTCTGTCTGTCTATCTGTAGTCTTTCTGTCTGTCTGTCTTTCTTTCTGCCTATCTGTCTGTGTGTCTTTCTGCCTGTCTGTCTGTCTGTCTTTCTGCCTGTCTGTCTGTCTGTCTATCTGCCTACCTATGTAAATATATCCATCTATTATTTGTTTTGTTTGTTATTAGTAACAGTGTATGAGATGATACAAATAAATACTAGTAAATATTATCTTCTATTGATATCAGCTGCTTCCACTGTACCGTCCTCCATTTCTGTGCCTCAGTTATGGTCTGGCCTCATCTTTAGTAATCTTTTTACTCGTTTCCTCATGGACCGAAGTAGTGACTTCTCAGCGTGCTTATCGCGGGTAAGTTTTTAAGAGTTTTGCTCTTATGTACTCATTTTCCCCCTTCTATCTTTTTACCTTTATTTCAGTTTCTGGTGTTATCATATTCTTTTCAGGTACAGTTACGTTGGGCTGATAGCTAGTTTATTCATATCATATTTCCTTGAGTCTTCTATGGATAAGAATTACCACAATAGTAAGAGAGGTATGTAAAGCGAAAAAAATGTTTTTGCAAGTTTTATATAAATGAGATAAGCTGTCCGAAATGCAGTGTCGTGACCTTGACTGAGGTTCCGTGTCTATGCATTTTCATTGGCTGGACAATGATAGCCTGCGTCACATCCGGACAAATACCCGGATACACGCAGGCGAGACAATGATATCGCGCGCTGTGATTGGCTGAAAGGATGTTTTCTGCGCTAAGTTTACAGCCGTGGCATGCTACAACATAGACGAAAGCATTCCGAAATTGAAATCAAGTTTTAACACTGGAACATTTTGTTGCTAGCATGTTGCTAACATGCCCTTTAACAATTAGTGTTACTCAGTCCTTGTTTTGTAATTTTATATCTATTTTTTATTTTTTTTGGGGATATATTTTGGTTTGGAGCATGGTATTGTAGTTACCTTTTTCCGGTTAACATGTTTATCATGTTTATCTTTATCAGCAGAGGTCGTTATTATCAACTTTATTTTTTTCTTTGTTAGGTACGGAGCAGAGAGAGTGGTTTGTTTCTTCTCCATTTTTAGTCTACCATCTTGTTCTTCATCTTATTCTTGCTGTTAGTCTCAAGAAAGAAGCCCCTCCTTCCAGAGAAAGTTTGGTAAGTTCCCTTGTTACTTTACGTTATTTTTCTTTTCCCTTCTAATTTTTTACTTTTCTTTCCTTTCGTTTTTTGTTTTCCTTTTTTTTTTCACAATGCCTTGCCATCTCACGGCTCTCCCTTCTGCATTTTTGTCTTCCTGTCGTTTTCCCTGTATTTTTGCGTGTTCACGAAACTCATGCACGAACAGAGAAATGAAGTACAAAGAATTTAGTAAACATTTCGGGTCATTCACCTTTCTTCCTATCGTTCTATCATTCGGTTAGAGTTCACATCAAATAGCTGGGTTTCACTTGACGTCATTTCCTGTCTCGTGCAGAATGCTCATCACCTGAATCACAAGTTTTCAATAGCATTCTTTCTAGCTGACTGACAGCACACGGTGGTCAGTGTTTGACCACCATTTGGATCAGATAATGAGTTTCAAAGACTTTTACCAGCTGATTGAAACCCAGCAATAGCTGGGTGTCCCTACCTCTTTGGACATGCCATTTGCTTCCTTCCCCAGAAGATACCAAAACCCTTAGTCCGACGTATTCTTAGCAGCAGATCATCCCTCGATCGTGTTGATGGAGTCTAATTTTGTTATTCATTTATGATATTTTAGGAGGACAGCAAAGGAAAGCTACCTCCAACAACTGCTCTCTTGAGTTCCTCATTTCTTGCCAACATATCTGTCATACTATCATGTGCACTGGGGCTAATGTGCACTCCGAATCAGTATTGGGAATTATGGGTAAGTAGGTCTGCCATCTTCCTCAATATATGTAAATGTATATATCTGTAATAGTATCATGTGCACTGGGCATATGTATAAATGTATTTATCCCACACCATAGAAAATACAGCCAATCAGAAAGCAGGAAAGACGTTGTATATTCGTCAGTATTTCCCATCATGCTCTGCGCGTTGAATCTACGCATTTGTATTTTCTATGGTGTGGGATAAAATGGTTGTACAATGGTTTCTCGAGGCATACCGTGGATATCCCACTCGCATTTGTATTTTCTTTGTATACAAACTCGCCTAAAGGCTCGTGTGTATACTAGAAACTACAAGTGACTCGTGGGATATTCCACGGTATGCCACTCGAAACCATCGTATAACTAGTATATATCTGTAATAGTATCATGTGCACTGGGGTTGATGTACATATTTTATCTTTATTATCCACCACAGGTATCCCTATGCACCTGTATCTTCCTGTTATGGAGACCCGAGGGCTTCACGCTTTATGATGCTCGCCGTATTGATATTACTCCAGCTTTACCTGCTTGTGTTTTCTTGTGCTTGAGTCTGTATGTTGGCACGATTATTACAGCTTTACCAACAAATGCAGGAATATTATCAAGCATTGGTAAGCCAAAATCAGAACCCTTTCATTCCCTTTCCTTTATAGTTCTATAACTACTACAATCGCATGCTCGCTTACATCCCCCTCCCCCATCCACCCTTACAAGTTTCCTTCCCTCCTTCCTTTCCTTCCTCCCTCCAAACCTCCATTTATTCCCTCTCATGCTCTCTCCCTCACACGCTACCTTCCCTTCTTCACATTCTTCCATCCGTTTCCCCTCCCCCTTCCTACCAATGTTCTTTTATTTTCTCCCTCCATCGCCTAATCTTTTTGAATTCATTTTCCTTGTCTCCCTCTCTGATCTCTTTAAGTATTTTTTTTCATATTTGACACCACATTTTAACCCCATCTTTCTAGGATTCTGTATAGAAATCATTTTTCTCCACTGTGCTCTTCCCACCTATTATGGCCTAGCGCATGCTCTATGGAAGAAAGAGATACCGCTGACACTACAACAGTTGGTCGTTTTCTGCGCACCTGCTAACGTAGTCCTTTTAATTTACTGCTCAACCTTAGCTGGCCGTGTTCTTGGAGTACTGGGAATAGCATCTACTTACTGGATATTTTTCCATGTCGAATGTAAGGACTTTAAGAACATCAGTTAGTAGGGGTAGATTTGTAATTCATTTAGATAGTTGATATTAAGAATATATATGTCATATTTTAAATTGTAAATTGAAGATAAATTAAAGACAAAACATCACTTTAGCTGTTACTGATGATCGCGTAAGCGTGAAACTTGGAGTAACAGCTAAAGTGATGTCTTGTCTCTAATTTATCTTCAATTCACAATTTATTACGCTCTACATTTGAATGTATTGAGCACTCTACCGACAGTATAGACATACATCTATATTTATGTCATATTTTATAAATCTATCTAGTGCAATTAATATATCAGTACATACAACAGTTCAAACTTTTTTTCCCGCTCGTTAACCCTAAGTAGTCCGCCAAGCAGATCAGCGTTCGTTTGGAGTACGTGAAACATTATAAACATTATATTTACTGAGCTAACTTTAGTAAAATAAGCCAGTTTCGCATTCGATGGAAACCACTGTGTTTGAAGACTGCAATTCAAGACCGACTCAGTGAATAAGTAATTTTATTTTACTACTAAACATTAAACAAAACGTATACGTTATGCTAAATAAATATTCATTGAGTTTTAGACTATTTTTACAAGCCCATTCGAGGGGCGAATCCATGGGTGGTGAGGTGGGTTAAGGCCACCTTAAGGGGGGACTTACCCATTTACCAGCCACGGTTGCTATGGAAAGTATTTAAATCTCTAAAAGGTTTTTCTTATATTATAACTTCATAGATAAAATCAATTTGTGAAATGGATCATTTTCTGATATGTGCGATGACGTCATCTCTCTTACGCAATTTATAACGTCATAGTTCACTAAAAATTAAAAAAACAAGCGAGCGAAATTATAGCCGATATAAATTGAAACAAAACTGAGCATTATTTTTGAAAACGGTGAAAAGGCCAGGCTACCAAGCCATGTTGATTTTTTTAATTCTAAATATTTTCCCACTCTCTTAACGTACAGTAAAATCCATGCTTAACTTTGTTCCAATTCGTGTCAGCTATAATTGTGTTTAATTTTTGGGTGAAACTGACCAATTGCACGCTTGTTTTTAACTTTTTATGAAATATGACGTCATTAATGACGCAAGAGTGATGACGTCATCACATAAAAAAATGGTCTATTTCACAAATTGGTTTCATCATGAGCTTAAAACTTTACAAAAACGTCTTAGGCATTTTTAAATCCTTTCCTTAACAACTGTGGCTGTCCCCCCTTAATGAGAAGGTTTGAAACTAAACAACCTTTAAACATGTTTTTAAAAGGTCCGGTGTGAATGGGGTATTAGTATTTTGAAAAGGATACGTGACGACTACAGTAAAAGAACGCTCACCCAGGATAGCATACGTCTTATACTTAACATTATCTAATAATAAGTTATCATTGCCTGAACGAAGCCTGTGCCTGCCACGTTTCTTTAGATTAATGAGATCTGTAATATAATTATGAGCAAGTCCACGTACAGCTTTATACAGGGCGGTAAGGGGTTTTCGCATGAAATTGTCGTGAACGGGTTTTTTTCATTTTCGTGATCTGTGATGAGCATGGATTAAACGTCATGAATCGTGAATTTTCTTGAAACTTTAACGTTTAATATTTTCCGGAAGCCGTGATCTTCCTTTTTCATCAGTTCGTGAACCGTGCCGAGACCCAAGACTAATGACAAAAGACCACGGCTCCCTAAACGTTAAAATTTCAAGAAAATTCACGATTCATGACGTTTTATCCATGATCCATGCTCATCACAGATCACGAAAATTAAAAAGACTCGTTCACGATTTCATGCGAAAACCCCTTACCTTTTATAATTTACATGAAACGCGACATGTTAATTTTGCGATTTTGCTATAAAATCGTATTCTAAGTCACTGCCAAATATTAACAAAAAAATGCGTCGGTTCCCTGGTTTTGACTTGAATATAATGACTATTGGAGGCACTAGTGTTTGTTCTTAGTATAACAAAGTGTTTTATCCCTACTTTCTTTTCTCGATACTTTTTAAAAAGGTCACTAACTTTTCGCGTGATTATATCGTCCCGACACTTGTTTTTTTGCGTCACTTTGATTTCGAGATTTTGGGGGAATCGCGAAAATCAAGTGTCGCGAAAATTTCTCCTAATAAGGTTCGTTTCGTTGTCATCTCGACAACAATTCTACTAAAGAATGACTTAGAGAATCACTAAGAATTGATAGGAATTCGAATTCTGTTTTTTTTGATCATATATGTCTGTACACGTCAGGTTTTTACTGGGTTTCTCACCCTAATAAGTATTTAACCTTTGACTTCCAAGATCAATCGTTACATTTTTGATGGCTATTTTCACCGAGCTCCATGATCCCTTGGACATCAAAGCTTATAATCTTCGTATTGTCTTTCCATAGGTATCCTTTAGATCTCTAATTTTGTTCAAGAGACCAATATTATAATATGTTCTGAGTCACTGCAGCCTTGTGCTACGGTTGTTGGCGGGAAAAGAAGGAAAGACTATCTTTATTTCTTTATTTCTTTCTCCTCCCAACCCCCTTCCCCTCAGGTTAGATTTCCGGTTGCTTTTCATCTGGATCACTGAGACGTTTGAATCTTGCCACGAGTAGACACAAACAATTTCATTAAAAGAAAAAGAAAAAGAAAGAAAGAAAGAAAGAGAGAAAGAAAGAAAAAGAAAGTTCAGAGAATGACTGAGAAGAATATCAAAGAAAAATTACACAGATTATTATGAGAGTCCTACATTTACATATTGACCAAAAATTTCAATCCGCAAAGTTTATTCTAGACGTTTGTAAATTACTAATATTTGCGCAATCTGTATGTCACACGGTACACAGCATGTATTTCGGTCGTGCTATAGCGAGTGGAATGTTACACCACCCATGCAGTAACTGCATGATCGCGATAATGATCTACAAACGGACTTTGGTTGCCATGGTGAAACCTCTTACGAACAAGGGGTTTGGATTTCGGATCGTAAGACGGAAAGGAGTTGGTGGATAATGATTGGTGACTCATCGGCGTTCTATGCTTATGCTCGCACGATCATATGGGAGTTAAAAGATGGAAGCAGAGAACTGAAGACGTTAAGAATGTGAAAAAAAAAATACAAAAAATGCAAAAAGAAGAAAGAAGAAAGAAGAAGAAAAAAAAGAAAAAGAAGAAGAAAAAGAAAAAGAAAGAAAGAAACAAAAATAAACTCATGATCTGTGAGACAAAGGAGACTACTTTACGTGAATAGTTTACAGCAGAGAGGTTTTGATTGCATGCTGTAGAGCGATTCACGATTACGACTCCTATTACGAATTCAACTTCGTGATAACATACACCTATTTCAATAAAGGTCGTCGCAGCCGAAAGCGAAAAGCGACAAGCAACACTAAGCCAAGACCACCTGCAAACAATGCTTTAATTGGCTGAAGATCGGGACAACACTTAATTAAAGAAAGGAAACAGTTACAACCTACCATTACAATACAACGACTACTTAACTATTGCGTGTAAATAATGAATATGGAGTAGAATAAGTGTTCTCTGCCCTAGAGATGAATGCGGATTTAGTTTTTTTTTTTTTTAAATAGAAAAAAATGTCTTGTTTTATATGATTCTTCAGTTCTTTAGTTCTGTTAAAGGTTGGAAGGTTGTACTCGAGAGTTATAGCTTTCCGTTGGCCGGACTTTGTCTCGCCCTAGAGATAAATGAGGAATTATTAGTTTATTTTGAAAGAAATATTTCACTCTCTTACTAGACTATTATTTTGCCTCAGAAAAAGAAAATGAGAAAAAGAAAAAGAAAATCAGCAGAAAATTAATTAGTTGGATTATGGAGGAAACACTAACTGCATGAATGTAAAAAAAAGCCACAAAGGGTCGAAACAACGAGTCAGTGTGTGCATGATTGATAATGAAAGGAAGAATGAGCGAGGTGTAGATCATAACAGAGCATAGAAACTGGGGCGTTGATCTCTATTTTTAGATAATATTATATTAATTAGTTTTATTTTGGTAATTATAGCCGCCGTAGACGATCTTAAATAGAATGGGAAATACTTGGAATAAATGGCCCAGCCTAGGCACATGCATGCATGGATTGGGTATTTTTTCTTTGATATTCTTCTCAGTCATTCTCTGAACTTTATTTTTCTTTCTTTCTTTCTTTCTTTCTTTCTTTCTTTCTTTCTTTCTTTCTTTCTTTCTTTCTTTCTTTCTTTCTTTCTTACTTTCTTTCTCGTGAATGGTCAAGCACCCCAATAATTATGTACCTCTCGCCAAAAGAAAGGAAAAACATAACAGAGACAAAGAGGATGTACACATCCCCAAATACGGTACCGCAAGCGGTCAACGTACATTTCTGTATAGAGCTACGTACACAAATCTGGAACTCTCTTAATACATCTCTCAAGTCTACTGACAACATATTGACTTTCAAAAAGAAGCTAAAGTTGAACTTGATGCAAAACAGAGATTAATTAGACGAAATAAATTAGAATGAACAGTTTATTACGATTTTATCGTATTTTTGTAGTTTCATCATTCTGTAAATTATATAACATGGAATAGCCTGTTATTGGGAAATGTTAATAAAGTTTGTATTGTAGTGTACTTTCATTTCTTTCTTTCTTTCTCTCTCTTTCTTTTTTTCTTTTTTCTTTCCCTTTCAAATCCATATAAATCAGTACATACTGCCATTTTTCAAACCGTACGAAATCAAAACAATCTTCATTATGAAGACAATACGAGCCATTCTTTTCCGTCTAAAGTCTAGAGATACCAGATAATACCAACAAACGCTTATTGCGCAAAGTCTCGACGCATTTCCAAGACCTGTTTCACGCCTCACTTCCTTATTTTCATTCATCCGGCGGAACACCGCAGCTCTTCGTGACCAACCATTTCCGCGATATCATATGAAATTATACTTGTCATGACATCCACTGATCGCGAAGGCGTGGGTCACTCGAAATATTTGCTTCCGTTGTTCATTACATTCCTCTTCCCGACCCAAAATTGCTTTCGGTAATTGCTTTTAGTGATCAAGACAAATTCATGGATTGGTGGAGGGTAGGGTAGGGGGAGGCCGCCTTGAATCTTGGCGTTTTGTTTTAGTCGGAAAGAGAAAGTGGGGACTTCCCAAGGGGGGGGGGAGGGGGGAGACTCCCATATATAGAAGGGTGGGGATGCTCGTCTGAAATTTTGTAAATGGCCGCTTAAAGGTATCAAAATACTCTTTCTCCTAATAATAAAATTCGCAAGTTTCACCCCTTAATACTACCAAATGACG
The DNA here is from genome assembly GCA_964019055.1 of Anthopleura xanthogrammica. Taxonomy (NCBI): domain Eukaryota; kingdom Metazoa; phylum Cnidaria; class Anthozoa; order Actiniaria; family Actiniidae; genus Anthopleura; species Anthopleura xanthogrammica. Next base: position 6,302,224 of record OZ025219.1, on the reverse strand, counting down.
CTAATTTTACCCATTTTAGTTAGTTTTTCGTTTGAACACCCTAAAAAGTAACGAAAATTACCCCCAAAAAGTACGACGAGCATCCCCATCCCCTCCACATCGGAGTTCCCCTGGGGAGGGGGGGGGGGGGCTTGCGATAAGCCTTGTGTTGAATTGTGGTACTGATTGAACGCGCTCAAATTCTTCAAGTGTAGCTTTGATTTGCGCACCTTTAGCTCGATCAAACGCCATAAATCCAGATACCGCAAATGACTTAACGATATATATTTTGTTGTTCCTTTGTTTACATGGTGTATATACCAAAGGCCTGCATGGTATACCGTATAAAGGCCTTCGTGGTTAAACCCAAGAACTTTCTTTCCTATCCTATCTCGGGAACGCTATCTCGGCTGTTCTATTTGTGGTTTTACCTGTGTAACGCTTTGCTCAAGGTTATCACACAGAATCAATTAATCTCTTTCAAAAAACAATTTTAAATTTCCTTACACATTTTAATGAAGATCTTATCTAAAAGACAAAAGTCATAAATTTACCCACATCCTTTACGGGCGACAAGTCCACCACAGTGTTATCTATCGTGTGTGAGCAAGCCTTCTGATAATAATATGATTTTTGCGTGGTGTCTTATCCCCCTGTCCTGGCCATTATCCAGGAAGAAGATTGTCTGCAGGCGTCTTCTTCTTATGTAAGCATCATCCCTAAAGGATCTTGTTCTTAATTTCGCAGAAAAAAATCTATCCCAACATTTTATGCAACTTTGTTATATGAAAACAGCCAAGCATCTTAGAGAACGTCATGGAAAAGGAATTTGAATGTAACACAATTTGACATAAAAGATAACAGGAAATAAAAGTTTAATCAATCAGGAGTTTCCGGTTCCGCTATTTGGCGTGTTCGACCTTTGACCCAATGACGACGAAAAATTAAATATAAACCCGCAGTTAATCTGCTGACTGCAGTAAATCCAAGAGCAACTTAAGAAAGGTCTCTTTTGCGGATCAGATATCGACAAGTGAAGACGTTCCAAGAAACGCTGACGGTAAGTTGGACAAAAAATCTTTCTTTTGACTTAAACAAACTAGTTTTACTTCTTATTTAAGCCACGCTAACACAGCTCTATTAAGTTTTATTAGATTTTTCTTAGCCTGGGTAGCGAAAGGTTCGAAAATTTAAAGGAATTTCAGCGCATTAAGCAAGAGTCACATACAGCGCATGCATGACTTCTGCCCGCTAGAAAAAAAATTCTTCTGAGTTGGTGATGACGAACATGGGTAAACCATATTTTATAAATTCAAATCAGATATCGGTTCTTTATTTCTTTTCCGAGTTTTCGATTTAAGTTTGAAACTTTTATCATGCAATTTCGGTCTTAAATCTCTTACTGTTCAAGTGTGATTGCAAAATATTTGTTTCGTCTTTTAAGAGACATCCCATTAAACCTCTTAATTTTTTCCTGTAAATATTATCATTCCAATTTCGCAAACATTTCAGTCTCAGAAGCTCTTTCTGAGAGATATATTTTTGATAAATTTAGATTCCAAATTCGCAGCTTGGAAAATTTTTTTTTTGCTGGCTGTAACTCGATATGAGCAGACTCGCGATAAATTGTTGCAATCGTGATCTCGATTTTAGGAGTGTCCAATAACTGGAGCAAAACTAACCCTAAACCTGATCTCCGACATCGCGATGCCCCTCCTACAAAGAAACTTGGGATTGATCTGTCGTATTCTGTTGTCTTTGTTTGGATGACTTAGGGTTTCGGTAATGATAACCTTAACTCAGCTTCCAACTGAGTCTTGCGCTTGTATCTTCTGTTCCTGGTTATTTTTACCTTTGTATGTACTTTCTGCTCCCTTTTTGTTTTATGTGATATTTTTTTCGAGGGAGTAAGGACCGCTTAGTCTGTTGATAACCTTTCGACTTCGCCTGAGTGATCATTCAATCCTGTTTGTCCAGTCATAATTCAGCAGATTAAACACAGTTGATATCAAATTGCTCGGCCCTTAGCTAGCCCCCAAAATGCAGAGAAAGAACTAAGAAACGACAGCCACAATCCTTGTTCTAATTTTAATTCCCAGGGCAGACATTGCGAGGGAGGTTTCGTGGCATAAGATTTTTTTCTGCCAAGCCCTCAGTCCCGCCTCCATTTTTTTCGCGGTTGTTCTCGTTCTTATCCATGATCTTCCAGACCTTCCTTCCCCTCAAGACCACAACCTCTAAAAATAACTTTTACCATAACCAAGTTTTTGATCTCTCAGTCGTTATTTTAGAGACTTCTATGCCTTCTGTAGCTAATATTTTAGCCAATAGGATGTGTTTTGCTGGACAGGTCAGAATCTCGAAAATATTCTCCTTCAAGTGGTTCGAGCATCCGATTTTATGACCGGATCTTGATTCAGCGGTGATTTCAGTTAACTAAAAATTTAAAGCGATATTAATTTATCAGTTGATGGATTAATTTCTTTATGCGTTTGCGCAATTGGTATACTTCTCATCGCATCGCCGCACGATTTTTTTTTTAGTGTTTTACCAGTTTTCTCGTGTACTTTCGTTTAAAAATGTATATTTATCTGGTCGATTAATATATTGTTATTTGTGTTCTTTTGTTTCAGATATAAAAATGAATTCTCTTCTATATTTATCATTATGTTTGAGTGCCTTGTTCGTGAGTGTAATCTCGTTGAGTTGTATGTCATGTGATCAGGTACGATGCGAGACTCCAACATGCAAGAAAGGTAAGAGAATCAGATTATTACATCGTTCATAATTGCCGAGCGCATGCAACTACGAACCCCTCCCCCCTGCTCAAGGTTTTGCCACTGTGCGCTATTAGCATTGCGGCTCCCCCAAAGCATAGTTTCTGTTATTAATTAGAACGAAGTGAAGGAAAGTAATTTTGAAAAAATGGCTCATTACGAATACAGCCTCATACAAGATTGTGCACAAGATTATATTGTATCTAGACTACATTAGGGTCTTAGCTAGGGTCTTCTCTTTACGCATGCGCATGGACAAAAATGGGACACTTGTATTTCATATCCACCCTAATCTCTAATACGATGCACTAACGGCAATAAGTCTCCAGTATTAGGCCTATATCAAGATATAATAGTTTAATACATCCGCTGCGAGTGAGGTCCAAGACAACGTAATTAAAACAAATAAGATAAAAAACGATGCCGGAAACAATCATTCAAAGCGAAAACAGAATAAACATTTGTTTTATAAATACGAAGAACGACACTCAAAGAAAGATCAAAGCACTTTTTTAAGAGATGACAAATCCGATCATAACTTTTTACAGGGTCGTAAACTCAAACAGTTAAGTTTAGCTCAATTTATTGCTATTGGTATTTGAATTTGGTAATTAACTTTATCGTCTTGAGCCTTGCTTTGTTTAATTTCTACTTAATTGTGTATTTATTTTCAAATCAGTTAAAAGTTATCTCTAAACAAATTTAGCATTATACTCAAAAATTCGTCCAGAAATAATAAATATATATTTATAAGAAACAAGAAATATAAATTTCGGACAACGGAAGCTTAACTTACAAGCCCTAGTAATGTCAGAATAGGCAAAATATAGTGTCATTCTAAAACGTTATAAGGCTCATGATCAGTTTGCACCAGAGATTTAGCGCTTTCACTTCGTGGTGCTTTCATGAGGTCTAGACAGGAAATATGATGTCTCCAAGGGTTTGACTAAATATTTAGAAGAAACATAATCCATAGTACGTGCTTTGTGACATCTTGTTGACGAGGTTGGTGTGCGACGTCCTTTCCCTGCTTGCGGATCCAAAATATTTCTTTCAATTCAATTTTTACGAGATTCTGAGGACATCACGACAAAGAAACGAGATTGCGCAAACTCCCCTTGAAACCCCCCACCCTTCGTTTCTCTATTTGTTTAAGAGAAAATGGCTGTCATGCTGGGGAAAATTTGAGTGCTTGCGCGCAACAACTTCTTTGAGGCTGTGGTCTGCGATTGACTGCACGCACGTGTTAGCCTCATTTTGCTAAAGTTTAGATGTGGTTAAATAAACATATTATCAGTATTAGTGTACATTATTCCTCACACGCTTGATGCACGCTCTTGTCACGAGACGGCGCAGCACGTGAAGAGAAGCACGGGTGGCGTAGCGGTGAGAGCGCTCGCCTCTCACCAATGTGACCCGGGTTTGAGCCCCGCCGGCCTCGGTGTCGTATGTGAGTAGAGTTGTTTGTTGGTTCTCTCCTTGCTTCGAGGGTTTTTCTCCGGGTTCTTCGGTTTTCCTCCCTCCACAAAAACCAACTTCCAAATTCCAATCATGTCGATCTAGCTCGGTTGCCTTGACATTGTGTCCTTGACCTGTAAGGCTTTCCTTCCACCTCAGAGTGGTAAAGTTCGTAGAATAGAATATTATTTGATCTAGGTCGTTGAGAAGCAAATAATTTTACAATGTGTTTTTCATTGATAAGCAGCATCTCTTTTGAAAGTAATTTCATTGTTGCAATTTTGCGGAATTTTCTTTCTTTCTGTATTAACTTAACGTAAATATTTGAGAAGCTAAGACATTTGACTTTGATGTAAGAGGTCAAAAAATAGATGTTTACGATGATCATTTCCCTTTTTCTTTCTTACTTTTTTTCTTTTTTTTTTCTTTCTATCGTTCCTTCTTTCTTTCTTTCTTTATTCAATCTTACTTTCTTTTATTCATTCATTTATTCCTTTTTTGGTCCTTTCTTTCTCTGTTTATTTTTCTCTGTTCCTTTCTTTTTTCTTTTTCTTTCTTTCTTTCATATAGGCAAAGAAAAACTGTTTTCTATCTTATAAATTCATTCGCTGACATCTATTCTAGTCTTTTGCATGGAATATCATTCATCACTTATCAATAGCAGCTGAACTGTTTTATCTTTACAAGATTACAAGATAATACGGCAAAAGGAGCTAGTCTCTTTATGGAGAAATTATTCATTGCAGTAAGACTCTGTCAGTGACCACTCTCACTGCCTACACCTCATACTAACCACCTCTCATGATCGTAAAGCGCCTTAGAATATATTCATATAGAAATGACGCTATATAAATCATAAAACATTATTATTATTATTATAAAATAGAAGATGAACTGCTTCGTTTGTGCGAGATAATAAGGAAAGGCCTACTCAGAGGCACTTGCTCGCTACCACTTCCATCATCTACACTATTAATTTATTCATCGTGTATATTGATAGCAGATGAACCGCTTCGCCTTTGCGAGATAACTTTGCAAAAGGACCTACTCATAGACACTCATCCCGCTCCTTGATAACTAAGTCGCGCGTCTCGTTCTTTCTACCTTTACATTCTCTCACTTTCTTATCTTTGTGATAAATACTTCAAAATATTAAGTGTTTCCTTTATTTATCCTGGCAAATGTTCAAGCTCTTGCCGCTTCACGCCACGTTGTTTACACCAAGGAACTATATTTTTAGATGGAGGTTTCTTTATTTAAAATCGTTGTATTGAGTTTCATCTGTGTTTTTCTGTAACGGTTTAGAGGTCATTTGTCGCCACCGTCTGTTTTAAAGTACCGTCTGTCAACATTGAATATCTCGGATATTTTAAGCCTGGGTCACAGATATATGTCTCTAGATTAGTTTCACTCTATGACTTGAATTGCTAGCTGCAAAATGGAATCAGTTGGAAATAAAAATTGATAAAAGAAACAGTAATTCTTATTCTCAGTGTTTTAGGAATTTTTTTTTACTTCTCAGCTGTGGTATTTCACCGTCTTTTTTCATTCTCAAGGTGTCCAATTGGAACAATTGCATTCAGTCACCATTCCTTATAAAGCATATCATAGATGATATTATTCCTAGATTCTGTTGCGGATAACTAAAAGATCGCGCGGAGACTGGGGAATAGTGTAGTCTAAGGCTCACAAAGCATGCTGGGTCAAGGATTGAACCCAGAGTGTTTTGGGAGTATTGCAGTGGAGCAGCCAAGTGAGAGATTGAGAAACAGCCTATTTTCTGTCTTATTAATTTTCTTATCCCAAATCTCCTTATTAGGTTAAATTATTCGGTCATGCATGAAGAATGCCGAGAAGTACTGGGTACAAGATAGTATTCCGTGATCGATATTAAACCTTTTTTTAATTTTCCTAGGTGTTGGTATTGTTAAGGACATTTGTGGCTGTTGTGACACGTGCGCCAAGACTGAACAACAACGTTGTGGCGGGCCATGGAATATGAACGGCATATGTGACAAGGGGCTGTCTTGTGTGATGCGTAAGAATGGAAAAGTCATCCCTGAGCGAGGTATCAATTTATTTTTCGGGAAGTGCGAACCAAGTAAGTAGAATGAATAAATTAAAAAAAAAGTTTTACTCTTCCCCCTCGTCTTTTTATTCCCTTTTCTTTCCTCATTTTTCAATTTCCTTTCCTTTCCTTTCCTTTCCTTTCCTTTCCTTTCCTTTCCTTTCCTTTCCTTTCCTTTCCTTTCCTTTCCTTTCCTTTCCTTTCCTTTCCTTTCCTTTTCTTTCCTTTCCTTTTCTTTCCTTTTCTTTCCTTTCCTTTCCTTTCCTTTCCTTTCCTTTCCTTTCCTTTCCTCGCCTCGCCTTGCCTTCCTTGCCTTGTCTTCCTTGCCTTGCCCTGCCAATTTTTCATTCAATTGTCTTTATTTTCTTCTCATTCTCTTTTTATTTCATTCCCTTTCTTCTTCTTCCCAAACATTGGAATAACATCTTGTACGCAACCGCTCATTTTAATTCAATTCTGTTTACAGAAAAATGTGCAAATAAAATCTGTCACATCCACCAAACGTGTACTGTAACCAACGAAAGAGCAGTATGTGAATGCCCAAGACATTGTAAAAGCAAAGGCAGACCCGTCTGTGGATTGACCAATGGCATCGAGTATAATAATGAGTGCCAACTTAGGAAATACGAGTGCAAACTTGGAAAGGAAATTGGCTTTAAGCACGGACCCTGCAAACGTAAGTCTGAGTCTTGATTAACGATGTCTTTTATTGTTCTTCTCGTTTCATTTGATTGTTAGCTCGTTTGTGCGTACTGTACTTCTGCTGCTTCCTTCCTTCCTTCATCCGTATGTTTTCTTTGTGTTTGTCTGTTCATTTGATTATTTAATTGTTTGTTTGTTTGTTTGTGTATTTGTTCATCTGCTTGTTTGCTTCTTTATTAATTGCTTTATTACATCGTTTTATCTTTAGGTTGTTCCATGGGAGGAAAACCGTACAAGTTTGGTGAGAAGGTTACAAAAGGAGCATGTGAATCATGGTAAGCATATTATTATCAGGACAAATTTTTAGGCAATTTTTTTTGGATTATCATTAACCTCATAAATTATTGCTCTGTAAGATTCCTGTAAATTCCTCTACTCGCGACGCAATAACTATCATTGCGATGAGCTCGAAAGTTACAAATAAGTAATATCAAAAAGCGCAATCCCTTAAAAGATGTTCTATGCGCTGATAGTTTTAGATAGCCTGCTTCGTGTATAGACCTCTTTACCTTGGGCGTAATGTTTTCCCATTTCAGACCACGTGTCATTCCCTAGAGTATCATTTCTCATACCACATGTCATTCCCTAGAGTATTTTTTTTTTTAACGGTTATGCATGAAAAGACACATAAATATGGATACAACTCAAACAAAGAAAAGAATGATACATGGTCTCAAATGAAAAAAAAAAAACGTCCAAGTTAATGGGCCAATTAAAAGCCTTAACAGTGCATTTGTTCAACTACCCTGAACCTGTGAACTAATCCACTTCTGCATTTTAGTACTTGTTTCCATGGAAGTTGGCAGTGCAAGAACTTTTGCGCACCACCTGAGCCACTAATCGCACCAAAAGGTGCACGATGTGACATCAGAGAACAAAGAATCATTTGCGAGCCTGGAATGGTCTGTAAACCCAAACCTAACCAATCAAAAGCTAGTCTTTTTGGAATCTGCACCCTGGAGAAAATCACGAAAAACACAGGTAAAGGAGCGATAAGAATATTCAACATTTAAGTGCAGAGTGGGGAAATTATGGGAAATAACAGACAATACAGTTGTCAGTTTTTGTAATTGACCTTTAAGCCTCGCTTCAATGTCTTCGAATACAAAAGAATTTAACTGTAATAATACCTAATCGTCTGAGAGAGGAAAGGGATGGGGAGAGAGTGGGGAGAGGAGAGGAGAGGAGAGGAGAGGAGAGGGGAAGGAAAACTTAAAACTATTCTCACTTTAATCTATTCTTTATGTTTCCATTCCAGAATCCATTCCAACACCACCACCCCTCCCTTGTCCCCTCAGAAAGTGTAAACCTTGCAAATATGGATATATTGTGGATGAGGATGGCTGTCAGACCTGCCAATGTAGAATTAAAAGTAAGGACACTTATCCCAGTAATTATGATATCAATATTTTATACAATTATTATGAGGTTTTTTCCCGATTCCAACAGTATTAATTAGAGCGCGCATTCTGTCACACTCACAAGCATAGTGCACAGATATTTGTAGGATTATGTGTATCATGCATGACAAGCGTGAAAAACGTCTGCGCATGCTCTAAGTCCGCATGCAAATTAGTCAAAAGCGTCTTCTTGCTATTGTAGAAATATGCAAATTTGACTTTCACACTTGCCTGAAGAATAGTCTTTACAAAATGCCAAAACCTAAAGTCAGTTCTTGAAACTTAAGGCTAATTCTTTCATATTGTCTTTATTAATACAGTATCTTGGTCTCACAAAAGTATACCCACGAACTTTTTTGTATACTTGGAGAAAACAAGCATTTATTTTCTCACTAAAACTCTTGTAAATTCTTGGAAAGCGTGCTGAAAGGCACACATGCGCAAACGTTTTTCTCTAGTGTCATCATGCATAGCATACAGTTAAAAATCTATATGAGTATTGACCGCAGTCATATTTCGAAAGCCGCAATAGCCCAATTCCGAGATGTGCTTCGCTTGTCACGAGATATGCTAAATGCTCAGTGATTCGTGACACGAGAAAAGAAAACATTTAATTTGGCACGGAGCCTCGAACTGAAACCTTTGTGCGTGACAAGTGAAGCATATCTCGGAAGTGGGCTATTATATGAAACCATGAAAACAACCGTACCCCTGTGCTGCATGATCTAAGGCAAGGCATGACTAATCACTCTCAGATCAAACTGAAATTTAGAATCTGAGAAGTTGTGGCCTTTGGGAAATAAAATATCTTCAGTTTTATGCATAAACATTCCTTAATTGTACCTGCCCTACATCAGAACCGTCGCAAAACCCTTCTATATAGAACTGAATAACAAGATCAGCTTAAACACCTTGTTTGCTCTGAAACCCTTCTGTTGTCACTGAGTTAATTTTCTATTTTGATTTATTTCAGAATCCCCCTGCAGCCTACCCAAACAGGCCGGACCCTGCTTAGCATACATGCCACGCTATTACTACAACCCCAAGGTTGGGAAATGCATGAAGTTCATTTATGGTGGATGCCAGCCCAATGCCAACAACTTCAAGACAAGAAAAGCTTGCGAGAGAAAATGCTTGGTTTAAAAAGACCCGAGAAAAACCAGCCACCAAGATGATCAACCAGAGATCATTCGCTATATTCTCTGTTGCCCTAGATTAGGGCTTTGCTACGTACCCATAGTTAATGTTATCTTACCTTGAATCATTTCCTATATCACATAACATTAATTCTAGTAAACTTAGCTTCCATTAAGTTTTTGAATCCTAAAAATAAAGAAGAAATTTCTAACTAGAAATTTGAACACGAGTTCGTGTGAACTCCTAATGACGTAAGAGATTGGAGAGGTGACGTATTGCATAATCGCGACATACATTCTGGATATACAGAATGTTAAGGTTCAGGAGTAAAAAGAGGTTTTTGTAGTTCATGTTAAAATTGGATTTGTCGACATTTATGTGTAACTTTTTTTCGTAAATAAAGTTTACATAATTGAAATATGTTGTACTCCTTGCCCCAGTTCCTCCATACTTGAGGAGGAGAGGAGACTGGGAAAAATCTATCTCGTCCTAGACCTTGTCCTGCGATTTAGTCCGCTCGCTAGTTGCTCGATCAGGGACTGGAGCTAGAAACTAGGGGACGGATGGGGAGAGTGGAATAAAGGGCGACACCGATGGATTTCTTTATAGACCACGTGACGTCAATTTAGGGGACAAAACAAAATAATATTAATCTTCTGAGTATCGGTTTTGTCCTTCAAATTGAGCTGTATTCTAACGTGCTGCAAGGAGTCTATACTTGCCAGTTATCTTCCATTCTTGCAGTTAATTCTCAACGTTACGTAAGCCAGCACCAATTTCGTTATAGTAATGCCAATAGCAAGGTCAAAAAGGGCCTGCATTAAATGTCAACAAACAGCCGAAATTTTAGGGAGGTTGAGCCCGCCTCACCCCTCCCCTCCCCTAGAGAGAACATGTTCTCTTGGTGATGCAGAAACCAATGCATTGTCAGAATTGTTGATGGCCAATTATATATTACGCGTCAAGTTATCAAGGCACATCCTGTTTGATGGCAAATCAATACAGCCATACTCTAAACTCGTAAACATGTATGAAACTAGATAATCCCAGGATTATCTGTTATCTCTAAGACCGATGTAGCCCATTCAATACGTTCCAGTATGTTGTTACTATTATTAACACTCACATCTCCTGTTAGGCATTCCATTAAACAATATACACTGGGCAAAATAAACTTTAAGAAGAATCAGAAATATATTGCATTTGATACGGAAAAAATAATTGTTTCCTGACCCCATTGACATGGAGATAGGTTGACTCTATACTAGTACAAGGGTTAAAAGATACCGACGAGTCATTTTCTTACATTCTCCATGGCCAGGGGGCAGCGAAAACAAAGAAAAGATAGCCTTAGCAGTAGGGACAAATTATACCCTCATGTAAATAGCTTCCCGAAAACCATTTTTAAACTCCGACCTAGATAGCGTTGAAAATTAATTCTTTCTTTAACAGCAAAACCTTTGAAGGAAAATTTTAATAATCGCAAGAGGGCAGCTGAATAATCCAAGAAGGGTTGAAATGGATGCACCAAAACTACACTGTGTAAAGTGCGCACTATCAGCCCTCTAGGAAACCAGCCTCAGCTGTTTTATCTCTGTCTTGTTTTACGATACACTTAGATTATATTATTTGGCCGGTCTTTGTTAGACAGGGAATCAAGGATGGTTTAGAGGTAGTGCACTCGCCTCTCACCTCTGTCAGTATAAGGTTGAATTCAAGGACTTGTCATCGCACGTGAGAAGAGTTTGTTAGGTCTCTCCTTTGAGTCGAGGTTTTTTTCCGGTTTTACCGGTTTTTTTCCTTTGCAAAATCTAACACTAAATTCCAATTGGATCTGTGAGTTAGCCCTGCTTTAGATCAGTCCAGAAGTTGTTTCAGGGCTATATCTGTGAGCCGAGCCGTGCCCTGACTTAGATCAGCTCAGAGGTTGTTTTAGGGTTCGATACAATTTGGAAGTTGAATTTGAACTTGCTTTATTACAATATTTGCACAGGGTGTAACAGTTTTGCTAAGCATCCTGATCCATCCCCCAATCCCCCGCTTAACGTTCATCATCTGCTGTAAGGAGATAAACAACTTCCCTCTTGACATACGGCATCCCAGCTAATCGTATATTATAATCGCACAAAATCTTTAATCGTATTTCTTTAAAGGCTAATTAAAATCCGGTGACTTTAGCGCTTCCGAACTAAGGCCTATAGGCACGGTTGGTGATGGGATCAAGAGACTGCCTGCTGGCGTGCGACTTGTTTTGCATGTCTCTAGCTTAATTATATCGCAGACTTTGCTTTGATAACGAACTGGTCTTCATCCAATCGAAATGGCCCGACACGACGCCGTCGCGGTCCCGGTATGGCTGGTCATCCAAATGCAAAGCATATTCATTTAGAAATTAAAACATTTTGTGCGCATTTTCGTGCTGAAAAATGAAATTAACTAATATCCGAAAAATAGGCGCAGAAGCGTAGAAATTATTAAATAAATAAGAGAGTAGTAAGAGGGGTTTCATTCAGCTCCCACATTTGGGAATTCCCAAGGTTTATAGCGATGCGCCCAGTGCGCATGCCCAAGACTCGATAGTTAGGTTCAAACTGTATCAATACCATATGAAGCGAAAATGTACGTGTTTTTGGGCAAAAGAGCTGTTTTAAGTACATCAATAAGGTAATCTGACAAAAGCGCCTTCCAAGGGTCTTTAATTGACGTGAGTCACGAATTTGCAGCTTATATTGGCCCGGATCCTAGATAAGAGTTCCTTCGGCCACCAATGAAGGCGATGCACAAAACAAGCAACTCGTACATAAATTCTCAATCTCGAACAATACCAATATACTGTGGCTTTTAACTGGTATAATAACTTATTCACTGGAGCAATAAAGATGAAATTCCTTGGCAAGATACATGGTAATTAAGTTTTTCCTGTACATTAAGTTAATTGCGTTCAACACCAGAGGTTGCTCGGTCACGGAACGTCTGGAATATTTGACATTAACAGCTATTAACAGGACTTTTAAAATAATTACATTGTAAAGAAATAGTTCAAAAAGCCGAACCCCAGTCATGGATGCATGTGTAAAACGCCTGTAAAATTCCAAGTAGGGTTTATTTATTTATTTAAAATGGCTATTTTTAGTTGTGTTTCTCGGCGCTCGTGACCAACTGAAGAAATGGCGTCACATATGGCTGTTGTTCGGAAGACTCTCGCCTCTTCATTCAAACCCACCTGTTTACAAAAAAGAGCCTTTTTCCATAAGGAAATCGTTATTCAGCAGTGTGGGCGTCAGTCACCGACATTGGAGTTAAAGCGATTGTTTGATCGTTAGTGGTGTAATTATCTCCACGCTTCAAATGACGATTCAACGCCTTCAAGATCGCTTTATTGAAATCTGGCTTCATGAAGCTATACACTAAAGGGTTGACAAGCGAGCTGAATGCAATCGTGAAGAACGATATTATTTCAAGCGCTTCTGGGATAACGTCTATTCTGTCGAAAATTTCTCCTGCAGTGGTGATGAAGATTACTGGAAGCCAGCATAAAATGAATGATGCAGCTACAATCAAAAATACCTTGGCAACCTTTGCCTCGCTCGTCACCCTTCGTCTCTCTTGTTTGGAACGCTTGGCCGAATTCAAGGAAAACTGTTTTCTGAGTTTGAGGCTTCTACGAACACGACGAAAAATCGTACAGTAAGCAATAATGATAAAAATATAAGGGATAACGACGCCGATTAATTGTAAACCAATAAGGTAGATCTTGTGAATTTTCTCTCGTCGGTCGGTGTTCCAGATCAAAGGAAGAAGAGAATAGGCAACTGGGATGATCCAAGATGCAGCCACAACTTTGAGGAAGATTTTGGATATTTTAAAGGAATATTCCAGAGGCTGATTAAGAGCCAAATAACGATCGTACGTCACAGTACAGAGGTTTGCAACTCCAGCAAGAAGGATAATAGAGACCAAATAGCCAATAAAATCAGCAGTTCCAACAGGATTAGTCAAGTAACAAGGGAAGAGAATTCCACCGACTAGAATATCCGAGATGGCCAAAGACACGATGAAACCATTCGTGAATGTTCTAAGATTCTTGTTCAGACAAACAAGGAAGCATACCGCAACGTTGGAGACCACAATAGCAATGGAAAGAATACTTAAAGAGACAAGTATATATAGCGGTGTAGTGTACATCTTGGACTCAGTTGAATCGATGATTTTCGTCTGAATGGACAGTTCCAGAGAAGAACGATCAGGTAGGCTTTCGGGGACACTAACTGTACAACAAACCCGCCAGCTCTAATCTACTAATCTCGTTTCCCGCAAAAATTATAAAGGTTTTTAGCCGAGAGATTTAAGGCTGTGCCTGTCCGCCAAAGACTGAGTAAATCTCAATTAATGCTGTTTTTGGTTTGATACCTTTATCGCTAACTAATTAGCATAACCTAGAAAGTCCCTTGGTTCAATTAAATCTGATGTGTTGCTAATGAGACAATTAAGACTGTCCTCGAGATACGTATGATAAGTAGAGAATTCAAAGAACTACACTGGGACTAGCCGTTTGCATTTTCTAGTCACCACTGGGGAGCTTTCGTTAACTTTGTTGGGAGAAAAGAACAGTTTCCCTCAAGCTGAGATAATCGTTTTCTCGAATGGAATGAATCAGTCCTAGCGATAGTAATCATGTTTTCTTATTCCATTCTTTCATAAAAATACATCAGGTCTGTATCGATGACTCGCCTGACACTATGTGCCATGGAAAAATCATATTTTGTAATTACGTGGGCTATAGATGTTCCGCGAACTGAAAAAAGCAAGCAAACATGTCAGAAGTACAGTGTCCAATTTACTCTTTGCTCACAACTGGAACAAGAAAAAAGAAGCTAAAGCTTCGAAATTCCCTTTCGTTACTACGTTAGACTTCAGATAAATTTTAATATCACAATTCAAGATATTGAGACAAAGTTGTAATTTTAATATTAGCATCCAATACCAGATATCTGTTTGATTTGGGATTATCAAGGTGTCGGAAGTTCGCCAATGCAATTGCGATATCCCAATCAAACCTGCTCGTCGCAAAAATTGTTTACTTGGCCTAATCATTCGTCAAGCCAAAAAATGGAAATCTCCTTTATTAACTAAACAAGGACGCTTCCATTTACTTTCTAGATTATTTTCTTATTTATTTTAATGAAGAAAGTCGGCATGTGTTCGTATTTTTGATAGTAAACCCGAGCCATACAGGTTGGCCATTATTAGTGAGAATCGTTGGTCTTTAAAAAGGTTCCATACAGTCACCAAAATTGGCACCTAACGAGCTTTTTGATATTGATCCATGTATCAGGCTAATAAACTAACAAGCTGATATTATTTTAATTATAATGCTTTGTTTTGATCATATTTTATTAACCACAAACACTAGATATACACCTTCAATTAACCAAGCCGCTTCGTGAGAAAAAAAGGGGCAACACTCGCTATTACGGTTTAATTTTCAAATGAATTCTGAACGTCGGATTACTACAGAAACATCGAATACTTGAATTAAGTCTTTCGGTGACCGAAACACACTTCTGAGCGGGGTTCCCTGTGGAGTGGAACCCATTTCTTCTGTACACCGCTATATGTGTTTTATTAAATATCGCGGATACTACAATGAAACTAAGAATACACGTAGAATGCTTAGAATATCCAAGAATCAAGAAAATCAATAAAAAATTTCAATAAATCTTTTAGAAATCCAGTATTGCTTTGCTGCTGTGTAGTTTCATTCTTCAAGTGGAATATGTCTCAACAGCGAAAGGTTTTTTTTATTCATTCCCAAGCTTACGGACTCTCGTCCATCATCAGGGTTATACATTGGATTAGCTAAATGTATAATACATGCACCTGATGATCGATGGACGAGAGTCCGAAACTTGGGAATTAATAAAAACCTTTTTTTGTTGGTGAGACAGATTCCACTTGAAGAAATATTTTAGATTTTTTTTTTTTTTTTTTTTGAAGAAGCGGTAGTTTTCTGAACACAACAGGATAACAATGAAAACATGAACTTGTAGATGATAATCCTTTCAGCAGATACTGTCAAACGTTTGTTCAGTACTTGAAGATTTTGCATGTTGATTGAGATTCTGAACCTAAACGCGCGCGCCCTGATCATGACGGAAGTCATTCCATCATCTAACATAACACTATAAGTGTACATCTGAACACTTTATTAGGCCTTCATGAAATTTATCCATGAATAAAAGATTTAGACTTTACTTGTGAAAAATATCTTTGGCGGCAACTTTTTTTAGTTATTAGAGCTTGTAGTTTAGAGGAACTTCAAAGAGAATCTCTGAAAGAGTGCGCTTGTAAGTTCTTCTGGCGTTGTTTTTAAAATCGCAGTTCGGGCCCGACAGTCGGTCAGTGAAGCCTTTTTCAATTGACCGAATTCGAATACACCTGTGGTAGTAAGTGTTGTAACATGATGCTTGCCTAGCTTAAAGATGTCAGATAATGAGAAGTATGAATTTGTAGGAAAAATATAACTGCAATTTTGTCTTTTTCTGTTCCTTCGTTTTCTTTCAATTGTTTCTTTTTTGTTACATTCCTGTATTTTTCTTTCTTTCATATGCCTCTTTCCTTTCTTTTCCTTTCTTCAGCTTCCTTCCTTCCCTCCCTTTTTTATAAGTCGTGCTTTCTTTCTCCCTGACTATTTTCAACGTTAACGTTGCTATTAAATGTACACGATTTTTTACTTATATAAGATAGAGCTGGAAATTTTTCAAGATTCTTCCTCGAGTGTCCTGAAGGGGTAAAATGGGAGCTGGGATTCGTCTTTTTTTGAGGCTGGGAAAATTGGATTCCATGCACTGGGACTGGGATTTACCCATTACTGGGATTAGGATTTGGCAAAATCTCTAACTCTAACTCTAGAACTCGGACTGAGATTTTGCATGACTGGGACTGGGATTTCGCAAAATTTTGGGCTGGGAAATGGGATTAGGACCCCGTTCAGGACCCTCTTTCTCTTTCTCTAGGAATCAGTGTTTTCATGTTCGGTATCACAAAAACTCGGATCCATAATAAAATCCCCTCGACCGAATTTCAAAAATGTTAGAAAAACATTCCGGTGACAAAAGTAGTAGCGTTTTTGGTTATTAATGTCGGCTCCTTTCAAAACGGAATAGTAACAACACGCGGACCCTGATCCTGAAATGCAAACTTTAATATTCAAATATTTTAATTGAATTACAAAGAGAAAGACAAACGTGAATTTTAGAGCATAAAAGACGACGATCTGCTGGTAGATCAGACCACCTGGAGCCCACTTTAGATAAAAGTGAAAAGTAGAATTAAAATTACAAAAGAACGCCATTTTCAAATTGATGTATTTTAAAAGGAAGATAGTAGGGAGCTTTATATTTGACTACAAGTACGAGTTCGAGATTTTGTGGATAAAAATTTTCCACTACAAACTCGTTGTCGTCCTCTGTTTGGCACAACACAAGTCTAAAACAACAGTTGAAACAATGCAAGGTTTGCAATAGGATACTTTAAAAGGAATAATCTTGAGTAGTCGTTGTCGTACTTGTCGTCAAATCTAAAGCTCTCTAGTGTCTTGAGACCATGATAAAGGCCAACAGGAGAATCAAAAGCAAAAATATCGTGCTATTTGCAAGTCAATTAATTTGGCGCGGTTTGATTTCCCTATGAAATTCTATTCTATTTTCGTATATAATGGCTCTTGGCTAAGTAACTATGTAAAACGGCGATTTTATTTTATTTATTTCCACCTTTTAATTTTATCTAAAGTGGGCTCCTACTGTGTCTATACCTTGCTTTCTTGGAATATATATACATCAGTTTTCTTCTAGCCTATTTCATAAAACCCTCAGGGGCCTTTTCTTTTGGTTTCTAACATCTTACCCGTATATCATTTTGCCAAATATTTGGCTACAATTTTTGACATAATTTTATCGTATTCATCATTTATAAAAATCCTTTTTTCGTCACCGTAGCATATCAATAGACCTTTCCAGCTTGGGTGTAATGTATTTCTATTTCACAACACAATCTATAGATACTCGAGAAGTTCTATCAGTGTAGACATCTCATTGAGACAACACAGAAAAGTGTGCGAGGGAATTCAGAACTTTCCTGGATTCGGCTGAGTGAACAAAAAGTCGAAGTTGGACTTGAAAAAATACAGTAAATGTATGACCCCAACCTCGACTTGGAGCCAATGTTTCGTGGTCAGTAAACCGAATTCAGGAAAGATATTTTGGAAAGCATTACACTCAAGTTGAAAAAGGTCTAAATAATCTCGGATTAATCCGTTTAAGAGAGTTAATACCAATATACAATATACGAGAGCTTTTTGTTAATATTTGATCAGATCAATACACCTTTCCCGAATTCGCTTGGATGACCACGAAACAATGGTTTCAAGTCGAGATTGGCCTTGATAAATAACAGAATCAAATTCAGTCTCGACTTGGAACCATTGTTTCGTGATCATCCAAGCGAATTCGGGAAAGATCTATTCTGAATCACAAAAGAGAAAGTTTATTACAGTAAAATTTCTTTGAAGGTGCGTCATTAAAATCGCAACCAGGTACTAGGTCCTCTTATTATTGAGCCCGACCCTGAAAGATTGCCTTGAATTCGCGTTATAAAAACTGATGTCGAAATATTTCAAAATGTGAAAGATTCGAGTTTCGGTGTGTTGATGTAGGATTTGTTTACTAAAAATATTTCATTATATATAAATTGTGTTCTTCAGAGCACAAACAGTTGCTAGCTATAGCTTTTGTTCAAATTGTTGGGATCCCGTTCGGGCACGCACGGATCTAGGTAAGGGTCTCCTGTGTTGCCTGTGGAACTCTTCCAAAGGATTTTCCCAAAAATGTGGGAAATTGCATCTCAGAGAATGTAAGATTGACATTTTGTTGTTTCCCAAGATCAAAATCCTAGATCTGCCCTTGACTTAACCTCATTACCTTGGGGTGGGGTAGGGTGGGGTGGGTGTCCGTAACGAAAGCTGTCCAAAATTGTCTCTACTTAATAAATGCAATTTTTGCTTCTTTAAACAGGACAGCTGCATGCTACCAGTGTGAAGGTTGCCTACCTTCCCACCCCTATAGTCAATAGAAAATGTTAAGGCTAAAAACGAATAACAAAGGAAGCCCGAGCCACAAATCTAAATATTTTCTGCTATATATGTATAGATTTAATTTGTTGCTAATATACAAATTTCTTTAGCGCTTTAGCAGTCATTTACAGTGTTGCCATGGCTACTGAAGTGAGCTTTTTAAACTTTGGTAGATACCAGATATATTCCTTTGAGTAAGATTGTGACTTAGTTCGGTTTAAAGTTCTAGAAACCCCTCCCCTCCTTCATAACGGCCATCTTTTTTCTTTAATCTTTGGCTTAATTCTCTGGGCTTCCTGTTGCAAGCAAAGAAAAATGGGAGACTGTGCAGCCTTTTCATTTACAGTCCCTCTCGGCCAACTTTATGAACACAGGTAGCCCACTACGAAAATATATAAAGAGCAAACCAGAGAGATGCCTGTGGAACGATCGGCGGAGGAGATGTAAAGGGCATGTTTTAGCACCATAAGATAAACCCTCATAAAACCTTTTGTTCATTTTTCGTACCACATATCATCCATTTAACTTGCATTACTATAATATTCTATAATATTCTATATTATTGATTCACTCTATTTGAAAAAGGCAGCTAATATTTACAATGCTATATATAATAATACTAATATGATATACTAAATATACCTAGCTTTAGACATTCGCGGTTAGCTCTGTTAAGCTCCCACTGCTCAAAGACATAAGTTGATGTCCAAATCCCCCTTGCTTGAGATCATTGGGTGGTGGAGTTAGATCTTTCTCAAACTGCACTAGTTGACCCATGAAATTGAGGTTTGGGGATATTGTGGGTCGTTTTTCTTTTACAAACCTAGAAAAAAATTAGAAACAGGTTGTTTATTCATTTGCTGATTTACATGTATTTGTTACTATTTAGGCATTTAGGACCTCACATTTATACTTAAAGACTGCTCATTGAGGTACGTTTGCATTTTTGTATGTTCCTTTTCCATCCATCCAACCATCCTTCTCTCTTTCCATCCATTCATCTATCCATTAATTCACTCATTCATCCCTTGAAAGACACTTTGGGGTTCGTGCTACATCTCCAATACAAGGTTCAAGGACTTTTTAAGGTCTTTCCAAGGTCAAAAAGTACGATTTTCAAGGGTCAATTTTGTTTTTGATTTTTTTCTTAACGTCAATAACTGAACGACAGCTATGTCATTATTAAAGGGTATTTTAATCTTGATAAAATCGACGTAAAATGATAGAAAGTAGCATACCAACCTTGCGGTTCTTAGAACAAAGTTACAATAGAAAAAACAAGTGAATTGTGAACAAAAATTAGGTTTTTCAAGGAGTATTCAACATCTTTTCTGTTTTCAAGGGCTTTTCAAGTGCACTTAAAAATGGGTTTTGAATTCCAGGGCTTTTCAATGATTTCAAGGAGTAGCACGAACCCTGTTTACAAGATAGACATCAGCTCTAGTTTGCTATGACAAGTCTCTTATCACATTCGTGTTGTATATACTATTTATAGTTTGTATACTATTAATACATGAACAAACCTGTAAGCTTCGTCAAGTGGAAGACCCAGGTGCTTCATGATGTAAGCAATGGCTATTGTTGCAGACCGCGACTTGCCAGCAAAGCAGTGAACTAGAACCCTACTATTTGCTTCACGGGCTTTATCTGCAAATTAAACAGAAATCAGTGAACAAACTGCAACAAATGACCAAAGAAAATGGAATTGCTAACAATTTTGAGGGACAAAGGCTACATGGTACAAAGTACATTTATTCGTGTTTGCTATTTTATTATAAATGTTGTACCAAGCTGGCAAACTGACGAATTTTATCCATCCAATGAAACAACCTCTGGGCTGATCAAAGTCAGGGGATGGTTCAAAGATCAAATTTGAATTTAGTGTGTTATGTTTTGTGGGAGGAGAAAAACTCTCAAATCAAAAGACAGACCTACTGTAACAAACTCTACTAACATGTGATGGCCACTAAAAACAACTTTCTAATAGATTTCTGACAGTTTACTATAGGATCCATGGTTTTTTTTTTAATTATGGACTGTTATGGCATTTGATAAATACCTATGTCCAAAACCTACACAGTATACAGTCATATGAAATAGAATTATTTACAGTGAATCTCTGTGTTTGCTTACCTATAAATTCAAATGCTGCTGGTAGCCAGTCAATTATATTTTCCTGTACCGAATCTCGTACAGGTATTCTCATGTAACGTGTACTGTTATCTAGATTTGCAGGCTCAGGACAAAGACAACTAACGTTCAACACAAAGTCAATGCCGTTAGCTTTTCTAAAGTCTGCATCCAGAGCATGCTCTTGTGCTCCGAGATATAAAAACGTAAGTATATGTGATGGTGATTCGAACTCTGATGTCAAGCAAGGTTGAGAGAGTACTGCTCGTGGACTTTTGTAGCAGTTGGAGTTGGAGTGTGATTCACAGAGCTCGGGGAATGTCTTGGAAAAGTAAGAAAAACCACCTGTGGACATAAATTAGATGCCAAGATGAGAAAATTATATTCAAGTAATTAAGTGATAATTAATTAATTATTTATTAAATAATTATTGTTTGTACAATGTACAAAGAACTAAATTCACATCTTAGGAATCAAAGGAATTATAACCATTCCCTTGAGAATAACATTCTTTGTTTGAGTTTCATGTATGATATTATATACATGTACATTTTTTGTATATTCTGTATTTCTTCATGCCCATTGTAAACAAAGAAATAATACTCAAGGGAATGACATGATTTGAAATAGGAAACCAGTGATTTCGGCCGTTTAATGGCCAGGCATTGACCAGGATGTCTTGTTACTTGATTTCAGCAACATATACCTCGACTTCAGTCAATTGAAAGTCTTTACAGGTCACCAGTACTTTTTTTCCTGGACAAGTGTTGATCAAGACTTGAGCAGTCTGTCAAGCCCTGTACACATAATATTGACTATTAAGTAATGCATGAGTAATGCATGAGTCCAATACCACTCATACGCCACCCTTGATTCCCTAAATATACCATTTTAACTAAGAATCCTGGACAGCTCACCCTTTAGAAAACAAACATCCTTGAAGCTCTTGACCAACTTATTTAAAATAACAAACATAAAATTGTCCTTTGCTAGTGATGATGTGTCCAAAGTTGACTGATCATAAACAATTATCTGACTATGGTCCTGAGTTTTTTCATCTGCTGTTCCTTTAAGAAGTTCATGAATTGTGATTTTGTTCGAAATGAGACGTCGTTTTATAAGTTTTGAACAGCCAATATTAATGGATTGAGTAACATGTGCATCATTATATTCCAGAAATGATCTGCTATCGATTATGAGTAGTTTTTGAAAACTTTGTCCAAGAATAAATTCTGCTAGTTGCTTAGGGTGGATTGATTGCATTCTTTACAGTACAGGTGCGAGAAGGAGATATTCCTGTTTGATTCTTGAAATTGGTAGTTACTAAATGAAAAGGAAAAAAAAGAAACAGTTAATGATCTATATACATGTAAGTATATCAAGCTATAATATCTTTTACAACACATATGACACATCATGTCAGAACTGTTGTCTTAATCAGAGCCTTACAGCCCTTTTCACATTTCTGCGACCTACTGACTCCAGGCATCTGGCATTTTGGCTCCCGTCAATAAAACTATGACAGGCCGAATTCATTCCGATAGTGAGCAACAAAGAAATTCCCATGTGAAAATGGCTTTCTAGTCACAGGAATTTCCTTATCGCTCAGTTGGAGAACTCGGCTCGTCGTAGTTTGATTGACGGAAGCCAAAACGCCAGATGCCTGGAGTCGGTTTGGCCGCAGAATTATGAAAAGGGCTGTAAGCACAATGAAACCAGTCTCTGGTAATGAAGACATTACTAATAACCCTAACTCTAACAAATTATATTGGAAATAATAAACTCATAGCTACATTAAACATACAATTCAAGACATAATTATTTTGACTCAAACAAAGAAAAAATTACCAAAAAATATGCCCATATAAGGTACGTAATAAGCCTTTAACAAATTCACTGGATTTTTCTACATACATTTTCAACCTACAGTACAGAGGTAGGAATCCAACAGATCAGTGCTTTACCAATTGCAACACGAGAACTTTGCTTTCAAAGAAGTCTTATGTATTTATGCTGCCAGAGACCAGCATAACCTGATTTTATATAAGGACAGCAATAACTAACTAAAGCTGATTCAGCAAAAGTTCTGTATCTATAATTAGAATAACGTCAGCATTTCGTTAAACCAGTCAAGAGTCAGAGCAAAAACAACCATGTCAACCAGGTTTTTTTAAATTCTATTTTTGAATGTTCAGGAAGGAAAGAGTCGCCTGAAGAATAATTACTGAGCTTGAAGCCCCGGTCTATACTAGTGAGTACTTATTCTATAAGTTTCAAGTTTAATATCAAATTATTGTTTTATTAATTATTATAGTTATTAATTTCAATTGGTGATAGAGGGGGGCATGACATGGCATGGGAATGACACCTTACCAACAGTTATGTTTGTTTTATGTTTTTTTTTTATGTTTGTCACATCATATTTGCATTAATGAACCTCATAATTTTATCTTTTTGTATAAATCACAAACTCAGATTAACTTTATTTCTAATATAACAGGGAACCTTATTTTTTCATTTCACATATATTTCTAGGGGAATATATTGTTATTTGAATGACTCATTGCTATTATGTTGCTGCTTCAGTTTTACCGGAGATTTGTTTGACGTATTATCAACTAAAGGTATACGTAGTTGATCTGGCACGTCCGGACCTTATAGTGATGACCAGAATAGCAACATGAAACAAGTGGGAAAATCAGGTATATACAGCAAAACATACCCGATTATTTTAATATAATTAACTTGCTTTCATTCTACTTTATATAAGGGAAACTTTAAGCTCCTCTGTTCAACTCATCAATATTCATGAAAGAATACACAATCGACATCACTGTGAAGAGGTTTATAATTCTGATACAAAATTGCCTCCGTTTGCATAATTTTCAATTTTTTTTCCCATCATATTACTAAATCTTTAAAATATCAAATTCTTGTAGAACTGATACAACGTACACTGTTGCTCATATTGAAACACTATAAGATATTACTCAATAATTTACACTTAAAGCTTGAAACTTTTTTGAATATTCTATTTTATATGATTGTCATGTACTCATGATTAACGTTTCCCATGTGATGTAATCACAGCATAAACCTTATAGCAAACTGTGAAAAACAATAAGCATACTGGGGAAAAAACTATCAAGTACGTATCGTCAGTATTAATTTTTATATTTTTGTTGTCCTTAAAATAAAGTGCATGATATATGCTTTGACCACTGTTCGTACTGATCAGATCTGATCTGAGTTAATAGAAATAGCCACACACACAGGTAGCCCAAATATCCTAACTTATTTGTTTTGTTGTTTTTATTTTTATGCATGACTTATTGATCCTGTTATTTTGTTCCTGTTATAATTTCTGTGTGCCTCAGGGGCTTTGGAATGTCATCTGCCTAGTTATAGAGTTTTGTCCTAGATGTCTTTTTTATAAGAAAAATTAAAGTCATATTTCCTGTATTTAAGAAAGCTTTTTACAGTAGCTAATTTTGAATATAATTCTCTACATTCATTGGTCAATATTTTTCGTAATATAATTTATTTATCATTAATGAAGTAAGTTGCTTTTCATGTAGTCAGGCATGTAGAGTAAAGATACTTTTTTTATCATAAAAAAAAGCACTATTGAAATAAAGATTATTGTCATGATCATTAATAACAATTATCAGTCAATCAAATGTGCTTCATACAACAATTAATGCTCATATATTTAATAGCTTACAAGTCCAATACATATATAGTTTATTAGATAATTATTAATTTATTGATATATATGAAATTTATTTGTTCATTTATTTTCTCCAACTAATTTTTTTTTTAATTATGTAACCACATATTTATAAATCCAATAAATATAAGTCCAATACATATATAATTTATTAGATAATTATTTATTTATTATATATATGAAATTCATTTGTTCATTTATTTCCCCCCAAAATTTTTTTTTTTAATTATGTAACCACATATTTATAAATAATTATATGATATACTGTAAAAGTTTTAAAACGTTTGTTGACACTACAGGTGGAAAAGTCACTTTCACCTAATAACTAGAGAACACTGTCTAGTACATGTAGCTAATATAAATTCTGACCTTAAAAGAAACAAGTTTTGGTACATACATTATAAGGTTTTTAAACACATAACAAACTCCTTTTGAGGTTTACAGTATCTTACGTAACAGCAGGGATCTCTATCGCTTTTTTCCTGTTTCAGTTTATGAGCTCTTGATGGCTCTTACACTTTCATATATAGTAAGGTCAAATTAAATTTTCAAGGTTAAAAAATAATTAAATTTATATTTTATTTTAATAGCTACAAGCAACTGTCATTGCAAAAGCCTTTATTAATGCTGAAAATGTGTGGCTTTTGATAAGATGATTAATTAATTAGGCAATAAAATATACAACACTCTTATCTCTAAATATTCTAAAAATTATTACTTGAAGTTTTATAAAAGTTAATATATTGACCTGTGCATCCATTCTCATAACAGACATCAGTCCAAAGGCCTTTTATAGTTCTGACAGTGCAGACAAGTTTTATTCTTCTAAGTTAGAAGTTAACATTTGTACTGACATCCATTGTTTGTACTGTGAGTCATATTTTATTATGGTGTACAGAGACCAGAATGTACCAGTATACACCGTACATGTATTTCTACACTTACTCAAAACTACAATTTCACACAAAGTACACATGTATATTAAAAATGTATTACTTCTTTATAATCCTTACATTAAAAGCATTAGAAGTCAGTTAGCACTAGCAGTAACATCACTCATGATAAATAAAGCTGCATGACATAATTCTCAACAGTTTGTGGAAGATAATACTGTAATTATACCCCTAGCCTGCCAAAGAAGAATAGATGCTTTCTGAAGCTAAACAATCATCAATGTAGATATATTCTATATTTGCAATTAATGAGAAATTATCCAAGACATAATATTATGGCTGCAATCTGTTACTGACCACTACAATTACACTATTAATATGTAATTTAGACATGATCAACATCATGTACACAGAATCCCTAAAACGTTGACACATTTGGAATATATATACATACAACTGTAAGTATATTTGAAGGATATCGGTTTCAGTCATTTTTCAACAAATATGTGTTACCAAGTTGTGTTAGAATACCTAATGAGACTTTTTAACATTTTTGCAGTTAATTTGCTCCTTGTTTAGTGTCGATTTTTTGACAAAAATAGCACTCAAACATATGAATATAATATATCGCAAAAATGTCAAAGTTTTAGGGATTCGGTGTATATATATTATGTATACCTAACCAAAAAAATGCAACTTTAGATATTTATATTTCTTTTGTTCTCAAGAAATGAAATTAATAGAGAAACAAAAGACACACACACACACATATATATATATATATATATATATAGGAAGTCTTTGTTTCGATTTTTCCGTAGTACAGTGCTCGATACATAAAAGTAGAGCGGAATATATATAAATATAAAGTTGCAGAATTTTTTTGGTTAGGTATATATCATATATATATATGTGTCTATATCAGTCCAAACGTACATGTACATACAGAAAAACAAACTTGCCAACTAAACAATTTCTTGATCCAACAAACTGATGCCAATAAAAACAAAAGTTTTAGTTTCTAGTTTTCAAACGTGAGGGATTTGCTAGCTGGGAGTTTGTTTAAGACTTATCAATAATCTACGAAATGGTGATCACATTGTTAAGGAATGCTTAGTAATTGCTATCACCTCAAACATTCAGAAACAAGATGAAGATAAGGTTATTGTATTTCCTAAAGGTAACTTTATATGTCACATCGACTTGAGAAAGGAATGCAAAACTTTCAAATGATTTGGAAGAATAATTTTTCTCCAAATTTGGTGTGCATGAGTATATATGTCACTTTCAAATATTATTTATAAATAGGTTCAAGAAAAAATACGTCTAAATACAAAAAATACCCTTTTTTGTTTATGTTATTTTTCATTTTAAATATTAAATTAGTAAATTATGTAAGAATTTGTATGTGTCAAAAATGTTTCCTGAATACAATGTATGCATGGGAGCATAAAAAAATTAATCTTTATATAATTTTAAATTTAAGAAAATTAGAATCAATGATGATTTTTATTTATTTTTGGTAAAATTATACAAGTTGTCAAAATTCCAGATATATCTCTTAAATATATATTTTTTCATTTACATTATTTTTTATAAATTAATAAATTTTAAATATCCAACAAATTGAAATTTGAAAAAATATTGCAAAGGAAAAAATTAAGAAATTAAAAAAATATGCATTTGAAGCTCCTTTGAGTTCTTGATCATTCAGTTGATTTGTTTTTCGTTTTCGTATTTTCATTTTTTTTTTTTTCATTTTTTCATTTTTTCATAACCCTCCCCTCCCTTTCAAAAAATATGTAAATAAAAGAAATCATTTCATATCAACGAACGTAAATCTTTGGCCCAAAATTTCATCTTCCAACAATGACAAAGATATGCTTCATTCAAATATAATTTTAAAATAACAAAATATTTTATGTAACGTTGACCATTTTTTTTTCCAGTTTTCTTTCGCACATTTGAAAGAGATATTGGTAGGCCATGTGCTTCAAAAAAACAAAACTCGAAAAAATCTTCAAAGAAACTGTGCATTTTTGTTTGAAAACTGAAATTTTCGTCATAAATGCAAACGGTATTTTGTGATTTAGGTCACAGAAAAGTAAGAAAATCTGGTAAAGCAAAGTTTGTAGAAATAAGTGAGCTTATTTGCAAATGAGGTTCAAATTTAAACTTAATGTGTACTATTATTTTACTCAAGCGTAGCAATGAATGAGCGCAAAAAACAACCAGCTGATATCTACTATTTACTGAAATACTCACCTTAAATCTGACGCTGTTGTTATAACCACAGAGTCTAAAAACTATGAGTTTTTAGAAGGATGTAAAATTACAAATGCGAATAAACACGAAACGGAGGTTTGAAGGTAAGCCGCACCAAACAAGGAAAGTTTTACATGAAATCGTCCAGAACTCAGGTTAAACGTGCTTGAGGACTAAAGAAACAGGGTTGGTGATTCTAGATCTAAAATGCTGAGTTAAGTACAATCATTTAAGATGATCGTACGAAAACCAGAAGAAAGAAAGGCTCAGAATTTAGATGAAGCAACACAACTATCTTCTTTAGTTGGTTCTATTTTTAGCAGCAATGAAAGCGCTACGTCATTTTCAGCCAATCATTCATCAGATTATCCCAGTGACTCGATATTAGGGAGGGGTGCCTAAACCGACCTTTAAATCCCTCCTAATATCTCCAAACTCGACCCTAACAAAAAACAAAACATACAGAAACCTAGAATACGACCTATTAATCATGATCACAATCGAAAGTATCATAAAAAATCGAGAATTTTTGAGTTATAAATATTATAATTCTAACGCCTACTCCCCCTCCCCGTACATTTTTAAGTGTTACGCAAGCAACCGCAAGTACCTGGTTACGAGTTTCAAAATGGCTGCCACGATATTGAGAAATAATTCTGTTAGATCCCTTTACATTATTTCACGTAGCTTAAAATCAAGGCTACCGAGTAAAAAAATTACAAGACTCTCATCTTCTTGTATAGACCGTGAGTATAGTTGGAAATTTTGAGGGCAATTGCATAAGACTTATAATTTTTATTTAGTTTCATAAGAAATATTCCCCGCAGTAGTCGAGTCCTTTACGGGTCCACATGTCTTATATCGTAAGCTTATGTAATGGGGTAAAATCCTGAAAAAGCCCTGTTTCTTTATAGTTAAGACTTCCTTCTTTACCCTAGTTTCTCAAACCAAAATTGCTGAGCTAAACTTAGTCTTATTTTCATTTTCCAAACCCGCGAAAGTGAATTTTTACAATGGACGCCAGTTATGTCATAGTATGACTATATGCTGAGCATTGTGTTACTGTATACACGCTATTAACATAAATGACGACGTACCCAAAATTAAACACTCAAAAAATAGCTCGTTAGGACTTGAACATGCTCCAGTCATGTGAGTGCCTCGAATGTGGAAAAACACCACTCACACGCGTTCTGGATGACCAATCATCTTAGTGTAATGCTAGACCAACAACCCTTGGGTCAGCAGTTTTAGCATGTTTGAGCTTGACATGATTAGACATTCATGATTGGTTATTTCATACCTGATTGTCCTGATGATACATCCTTCCTAGAAATATCTTCTGGGATCAAAACCAGTTTCAGACAGGATATATCTAAAGAGATTTCCAGTCGAGCCTGTTTTATCAGGGTTTTTTAGGCCAAAATTTTTTGACCCCCTGAGGTTCAACTAAAATATCAATAATTAACTTCCATATATATTCCAAGAGTTTCCTGTTTGGTAGCCATAGCCACAATATTTTTGGTTGAACTTAACAAAACATTTTTTTTTCAATTTGGCTTTTGTTATAATCATGAATCAACATTGACCACATCTTTTGAACATTATGTCACTCTTATGGTATGATTGCAAACTACCTATGATTGTATGATGGAGAACAAAAATAATCGTTTATTCATTAGCATGCGACATGTATGGCACAATTTGTGATGACTACATACACCTACTGTACCATGAAAGAGTTGACATGCTATTTTTAGTTGGTGTGCAATTGTGACAAACATGAGATTAAGTCATTGTTTTATAGCATACATGTATGACAAATATGACACCTTGTAATACCTATTTGTGCAGCTATTATGAACTTGTGAATCTTTTTAATTGGCGCGCAAGCATGACGAACATGAAGATAGAGTCATAGTTTCATAGCATATGACATGTGATGCCCATATGCAGCTAACATGAATTTGTGAGTCTTTTTACAGTGCAAATAAAAAAAACGTGTGGATCCAGAAAAATTCAAGTAATGATCATTTATTGTTTTGTTGAACTATATGAAACAACTCTCCAACTACAAGAAGTTTATCTAACTACAAATCAGTCGAAATTCTTGCAGTTAGAGAGTCGTTTCAGATTTTTCAACAGCGAGACACAATTTCTGATTCAGAATTATTTCTTGGTGCCCACAGTTTTTTGATTTGCAAGTTTAAAATGGTGCGCAAGCATGACAAAGATGAGGATCATTGTTTTATTAGTATGTGATACATATGGCACAAGTCTTTGTGGTGACCTATATGCAGCTACCATGAAAATGTTTAAATTTTAATTGGTGCTTGACAAACATGTGACAAACATGAGGACCCAACCTTCCATTCAAAACAGCCAATTGTTGAAGAAAAGAGCATGAATTGATTGGATATACATTACACATACATGAACTCTGAAGTCAAATACATTTATTACACCTGCAATCCTAGCCAACCCCCCCCCCCTCCCCCCCACCATTATCACTGACCTTTCCTTTTCAGTGTAATTTCTGCACTTTATTTAAGGAATAAAAAGACACGCAGGATGTGGAGAGAACACGAGAGAAGCGTAGGTTTCCAGCTTCTCAAGTGTTCTCTCCACATCCCAAGTGTCTTTATCAGAGTATAATACATGGAAAACTGTTTTTCATTGCTTTTATAAAATAACTAACTTTTCGAGAGAGAAAAAAAATGATGTGAGCATGTATTATGCTCTCATAAAACATGGCTTTTTGACCAATCAGAGCGCGCGTAATATCAAAGTTATTTTATAAATATATATTAGGACCAACAGCACTAAGCCCTCTTTTTCTTAACATGCTACCAGGTGTTAAACAATTAACGATGACAGACTAGTAATCCTTTAGACTTATAGGTGGGGCTGGGCTGAGGAGGCAGGGAGGCAGAAATTTCTATATTTTCATGTGCTTGTACATCTGAGGTGTTTGATGCCTGTTTTATTTTCAAACCAGCTTCAATTGGCCTTAAAGTTGATCAAAAGGAATTCCAAAGAGTAGCACTTAGTTTTGCAAGCAATGAAATGGCACCATTGATGAGCGAATGGGACCTAAATGTAAGACTATTTTAATTAACATTCTTGTCATTATACTGTATGTTATGTAAAATCCCAGTTATAAGCCTACCCATTAAAAGCCCACTAGTCTGCTAGCTAATGCAAACTAATATCTTTCAACCTATATAGGCCCACTCCCTCTCTCCCCTCCCCCAGTTATAAGCCCACCTTTGGTATCTCATGTTCATGACATTGATGAACCATGAAATATTGTTTGGGAAAATAGAATAATGAAACAACCTATTCCTCTCCATCCCAAACTCTTCTTCCATCATTTATAAGCCCCCTACTACAAGTCCTCAAAAACCCAGCTGCTTACATATGAGTATAAGCCCAGGGCTTATAACCTGGATTTTATGGTTAATTCACAAATTATCTCCTTTGTTAATTATATGCATATATATATTTTATAGAACTTCAGCTAAATCCTGGTCTATTTATATGTCTTAGGAACATTTCCCAAAAGATGTCTTGAAGAAAGCTGCATCACTGGGTTTTGGAGGTCTGTATCATATTGTATATTACTTATTTCCATCCACATGTTACATAGTTCCATCTGGCTATATTCATTTGGAAAGACTAAACAACAGGTCAGAAGTGCTATATTAATTAATCATAATATTTTTGTCCTTGTTTGTTTTTGTAGCAATTTATGCCCAAGAGGAGTATGGTGGAAGTCATTTATCCAGGATGGATGCCTCTGTGATATTTGAAGCTCTGTCTACTGGATGTGTAAGCACTGCAGCTTACTTGAGTATTCACAAGTAAGAGATACAAATTAAGATAAAGCAACATTTTCTTTCCAAACCATTAAAGGTTACATGTTTAGTTCAACCGACAAGTACAGCTGTAGTGGACTAAGGCAAATCCTGCATCCAATTCTTGTCCACAATTCATGACCGGCAGTTATTTTTATCCTAACTTGTAAACCTGCCTCTCTTGTTAAATTTTAGTATGGTAACCTGGATGATTGATGCTTTTGGCTCAAAGAACCACAGAGAAAAATATATACCAGATTTAGCAACAATGGAGGTACATATACAGACATATTTCATTTTGTCCCTCCTTTCCCTTCTCTCTTTCTCTCCCTCCATCCCTTCTTCCTTCTGTCCATCCATCCATTCATCCATCTCTTTCTCGTTCACTTTCTCTCCCTCAATCCCTCCCTGATCTACAGTATCCCACTGCCCATTCGTTCATTTTTTTGGTCTGTTTCTTTTTTCAGTCATTCATTTATTTATTCATTCGTCCACTTATGATTATTTACTTTTTCATTCCAGAAATTTGCCTCCTACTGTTTAACAGAACCAGGTATGGGACAAGCAAATCAGCTAATTCCTATCTACAGTACTATTAATATAGAATTATTCTTGTCTTTCATTTCATCATGAACTTGATGTCTGGAATAATGTCAAACGTTTGTCATCTATCATGTTGTAGATAGTGGAAGTGATGCTGCATCGCTATCAACTACAGCGAAGAGAGATGGTGATCACTATGTACTTAATGGATCCAAGGTATAACAAGTGCCAAAGACTTGTACTATTATTAATGGAATGTAGGTTTTACCAGCTTCAATATGATTGTAATATGACCCATTTTAATACATACTGTAATATAAAGATACAAGTTACAAGTTATAATGCCCTACAAGAGAAAGGGCACTTTTCTGGAGGGCTGGGGAAAAAAAGTGAAGTGAAGACACTGGATATTGATTGGTGTTACTTTATTGGCTAATGGTGGTTATTGTTGATAGGCATTCATCAGTGGTGGTGGAGAAACTGATTTGTATCTTTGCATGGTGCGAACTGGAGACCCAGGTAAGATTGTGGTTGCTGCTGTTGTTATTGCTGCTGCTGTTGTTTCTGCTGTGTTGTTGCTGCTGTTGTTGCTGTTGTTGTTGTTGTTGCTGTTGTTGCTGTTGTTGCTGTTGTTGCTGTTGTTGCTGTTGTTGCTGTTGTTGCTGCTACTGTTGATGTTGTTTCTGCTGCTGCTTTTGCTGCTACTGTTTCTGCTGCTGTTGTTGCTGTAGCCTGCGTAGCGGCGCATTTTGGGGGGGAGGGGGTGGGGAGCGAGAGAGGAGGACTGGGTAGGAGGGAAGAGGGAGGGAGCGCCTGCAATGATGCTATTGTTTTAGTGTTAAACGCCTACTCGTTGCTATCCAATCATAGTCATGATAGTCTTCGCGGAAAGGTAACCAATCACGGCTCAGCTTAGGTTTTCCCAAACATATATTTCATAGTGTAATCCATCGTTATATTATGATATTTCTCGATCATCTAATTCAACTCCGCTATACCTCCGGGCTATACCTACACATATTTCATTGAGTAAGCGATCATTATTAGTGATATCCTTCGTCCTACTATAAAGTCAACTCGGCTACCCAAACATATTTCATCAGTAGAGTAATCGTTATTCGTTATGATATTCCTCCTTCCAATAAGATTATTGAATAACTGAACTCCAAATAGCGAATGATTTCTTGATAGCCTGTAAATATCTGCGATCTGTTGCACATTGCAAACACAATTGAGTGTTTGCCAGTTGTTATTTAATTTTCATCGAGATTTTCTAGCTACTCCGCCAGAGAGCATAAATATAACCCAATGGATTGAGCTTCTACGATTCTATTGAGGCCGTTACAGTCAGTACAAATTCAAAGCCTCGACAATCTTGTTCGACAAGGGTCAAAGATCAAACTTTTCCCGTATCCAGTCGGTAAAATGGCCACTAAATTCTTACCAATAAATAACTGACGTATCGTTTGATATTTTTCTTTCTTTAGATTGAAATTTTCGCCTTTAAATTCTTTTAGACTAGCTAGATACTACAATTCTTAAAGTCTCTTCAAAATCTTTGTCGATAATTACTACTGTGCTGTTATATGTTATTTCAGAGATTGACATGTGATGATTGATGTCAGTCACCTCTCAACCAATAGGAATTTCCCGCACCCAGAATGAACGAGTAAAAACGCTTAAACAATAGCGTCATTGCAGGCGCTCCCTCACTTTCCCTCCTCCCCAGTCTCCCTCCCCAAAAAAACCCAAAATGCGCCGCTACGCAGGCTATTGTTGCTGCTGCTGTTGCTGAAGCTGCTCTGGTAACTGTTGCTGATCGATGTTAGTGCTGCTGTTATTGCTGCTGCTGCTGTTGCTGCTGAGGTTCTTGCTGCTGTTGTACATGTTGTCACTGCTGCTGCTACTGTTAAAGCTGCTGTAGTTGCCTTTTGCTTCTGACTTTGTTGTCCCTCAATTTTTAGAGACTTTTTATCCTGTCAGCTGCCTCTTGCATTCACTAAATTAATTCATTGCAAGATTTCTTTTATCAGTTTTCCAAAGGCAATCTTTTGCATACTAGAGAATGACAGTTCTTCCCTTCAGTGTATATTGCCTAAAAGCAGTGTCCGCAGTACATTTTCTTGGTTATAATATTAATACAATTTAGTCCTTGGTGGTTGCTTATTTTCCTTGATCGGGATAGAGTTTGCTAACACAATTATTTACTTTATTTTATTAATTTTTTTCTTTCACATTTTTTCCCAGGACCTAAAGGAATCTCTTGTGTTATCGTAGAAAAGGGTACGGAAGGACTTTCTTTTGGCGATAAAGAAAAAAAGGTTAGCAATTCAGACCGTGCAAGCAGGGTCTCCTTCTACCTCTCGTTCATGGAGGAGGTAAAAGAAGACTTTGTTTGCAGAGTAGCAATTTCATTGTGCCTTATTATATCACCTTACATTCATAGTCATAGTGGTCACAGTCTACCAGGTAGATGGTCATTACTTGTCAACATTTTCATATTTTTTACATTAAGTATTTCTCTTTCTTTTCATTTAAGATGGGATGGAATTCACAGCCGACCCGAGCAGTAATATTCGAGGACTGCAGAGTACCTGTATCCAATCGTATTGGTCAAGAAGGCGATGTACGTACATTCTATGATAATTTTTTTTCCTGCCATAGACCATTTTCGGAATTATCTTCGTGCGAGGCTGCTAATAGGAAAATAAAAAATAAATGGCATCAATTTCATATGAGCATTTAAGGACATTATCTGCATGTTCTGCTTGAAAATCACTTCCAAGCAACGGAAAGCCATTTCAGTGTTATAACTGCAGTATTTCGTCAAAGTATATGTGATCATTGGAATGCAAATATCAGAGCAAATGCTATACAGTTTTCGTAAGGCCTCATACTAAATGTAGTGAGTTTTTTTTCAAAAATTGATCTGGAAGGAAGATTTAAGAGCCGAGCTTGGTTAAAAGACATTCTCTTTTACTATACAGGGTTTTAAAATTGCAATGAAAGGACTTAATGGAGGGCGCATTAACATAGGTAAGAATTCTTTTGATTCTATAATTCTTTTGACCTTGTACGTCTCCTTCAAGTAGGCCATGCCACGTTCACTATTTTCAAAGTAAAACTACTAGATTACGATGCTTTGGTCGTATGGTACTTCATGTAAGGTACCAACACGTGGATCCCCAAATACATTTATTGGCAGGAATAAAATAATGTACCTTATACGACGTTTCTATCTTTCGGCAGTAATAAGAAAATGTGGTAGAAATGCTAATCAGTTCACTACTCGACTTTCGAATACACAGCACTATATCTACTGCTCCTTATGATGTTTAATGGCTTATTGCAATATATGTTACAGGGCCGTAACAAGGGAAGGGGCTGGGGGGCTTGACTGAGAACCCCAAAAGCAGTTTGTTTCTAACTTAATTCTGTTCTTCATAAATTTCAGCTTCTTGTTCACTTGGTGCTGCTCAGATAGCGATTGAAAAGACAACCCAATATGTAAAAGATAGAAAACAATTTGGAAAACCTCTCATGGAAAATCAGGTGAGTGCAGGGGTCAATCACACGCTATGTATCACAGACCTTAGGAATGTACATCTGCATGGGGCAAAAATTATGCATTGGGAGGCAACACAAATGAGGATCCAACTACACAGTAAATTTGATAGGGCTGATTTGGCCCCACAGAGCCGTTTTGGCATTTTTAAAATAGTGCTATTTTGGCCCAGAGATGGGTCAAAATGGACCAAAATGCTATTTTGGCCCCATGAAAGCCATTTTGGCATAGCTTTATTAGTACTGTTTTGGCCCAAGGGTAAGCCAAAAAAGAATAAGAGGCTATCTTGGCTCTACCACAGCCATTTTAGCCCTATTACATTTTGTGCTGTTTTGGCCCAAAGGCTGGCCAAAACGGGACGAGGGGCTATTTTAGTTTGCGGGAGCCATTTTGGCCTCATAACATTTAGTGCTGTTTTGGCCCAAAGGCCTACCAAAATGGGACGAGGGGCTATTTCAGTTTGCGGGAGCCATTTTGGCCTCATAACATTTAGTGCTGTTTTGGCCCAAAGGCTGGCCAAAATGGGACGAGGGGCTATTTCAGTTTGCGGGAGCCATTTTGGCCTCATAACATTTAGTGCTGTTTTGGCCCAAAGGCTGACCAAAATGGGACGAGGGGCTATTTCAGTTTGCGGGAGCCATTTTGGCCTCATAACATTTAGTGCTGTTTTGGCCCAAAGGCTGGCCAAAATGGGACGAGGGGCTATTTCAGTTTGCGGGAGCCATTTTGGCCCTATTACATTTAGGGCTGTTTTGGCCCAAAGGGCTGTTTAAGTTTACTATTTGCTAATTGGGTTACCATATAAAACAAAAGGTTAATTATAATATTATATCCTATATATGAAGCTGTTCTGGTTCTATCATGGGCTAAAATCTGTAAAATGGAAACCAAGGTGCTATTTTAGAATCCAGGGGGCCATTTTGGCTCCTTACATATCTTGTCTAAATTTGTTTTTTATTTTGAACTGATCGTGCAAATATTTTTTTGAAATATATAAATTACAAACTTTGCCGTAGCGAAAAAGCAATTTGAGTAAATATCATTTGATTGTATAGCCAATAACGTATATGAAATGCAAGCCTCCCCGAAAAAATGATCCCATAATTCATTGCGTCCCGAAAGACCATGATTCTCAGCGGGGAAGGCATTTCAAAGCCCGCCATTTTCAAGAAGCATGGCCAACGACATGGTGAACAGTAGCTTCTTTATGTGATTCTTTTAAACCCTTTTGGGTAAGAATATTGACTGAAACTCAGAAGAACGGCACTTAAGATGTTCAAGATCATTTTGGATCAGTTTTTTTTCCTTAAAGAAAGCTAAATTATCGGTGAGTGGATTATTTTAGCCGAACCTTTGTCCTTTGCCTTTAAAAGTTTACAACTGTAATAATAAACTTCATGGAGCTTCAAATGTTTTTTTAGGGTTAATTTTTGATAATAGAAGCCGATGAATTGTGTAGAATTGTCTATGATTATCTGTGGTTTCGCTTTTTCAATACTTTTTAAGCTCATGGTTTTGTTTGCTTCTACCTAGAGATGGAGATTACACATTATATATGGAGCAGCAATTGACTACATACAGTCATGTAGAGTAAAGGAGTAGCAGCTACTTGCAAGTATAAACTGATATACTCATAATATAAAGAATATACAATGTTTTCAGATAATTAGGTTTTTTTAGGTTTTTGACTAAATTGAAAATTCGCTTTTGTCTCTGATCGTGATTGCTATTTTTATTAAATCATGGTTTATACACTGTAAACAAGTCTTCAACAGTTATTTTAATATGAATAAAAATGACTACACCGATTATGGAGCAAAAAAGGCGATTTCCGGATCATTTAGTGGCTCTAGACATGGGATAAATTGGTCCCTATAAAATTGGGCCAAAAAACGGTCCTATTATTAAGGGCTAAAACGGTCCCGTCAAAAGAGGGCGGTATCCGGGTCAAAAATTGGCTCTAGACATGAGCTAAATTGGCCCCTATAAAATTGGGCCAAAAAACGGTCCTAATATTAAGGGCTAAAACGGCCCCGTCAAAAGAGGGCGGTATCCGGGTCAAAAATTGGCTCTAGACATTGGCTAAATTGGCCCCTATAAAATTGGGCCAAAAAACGGTCCTAATATTAAGGGCTAAAACGGCCCCGTCAAAAGAGGGCGGTATCCGGGTCAAAAATTGGCTCTAGACATGAGCTAAATTGGCCCCTATAAAATTGGGCCAAAAAACGGTCCTAATATTAAGGGCTAAAACGGCCCCGACAAAAGAGGGCGGTATCCGGGTCAAAATTTTGGCCCCATTTTTGGGGCTGAAACGGCCCCGAACTGATTTACTGTGTAAGGTTTTAAATGGGACACTTTTCTTCAAGGAATTTTTTTCTCGTCAAATTTTCCAGTTGCCGAAGGGGAAGAGCCACGAGGTGGTTAGACTGTTAACAGTCCCTTTCATCCCCTACTAACTCAGTAGATTCCCGCTTCAAACTCGCCCCCACTGCCGCGCGACCAAGTTAGAGAAAAATTCCGATTCGACTGAGTTAGGAGGAAAGAGTGGGACTGTTAACAGTGTACAAGGTGGTTGTTTTAAACATTAACCTAGTTCTTTCCTATCATATTCCTCATCCATCGGAGGTATCATGTCTTGGCAGTTCTCCTCACTTGGTCAAAAAGAATAAAAAGAAAAATACAAACTGCTCGCAAACCAATACTTCAGACACACAAAAAAGTGGCCATACGCCCACTATTGACTTGAGGTCGTAATTTTTTTGCTATACTTTTTCGTATGGATCTTTTTTAGCATGTGCAATTCAAGATGGCAGAAATGGCGACCAACCTAACTGCATCTCGACTGATGGTTCGACACGCTGCCAGAAACTTGGACAGTAATTCACCCAACGCTGCTTCTCTCTGCTCGATGGCAAAACTTTTCGCAACGGACCATTGTTTCCAGGTCAGTGTACCTCAAATTTTTTTTGAGAAATTATCATTGCGCATGGCACGGGCACGGTAGATGATTGGCATCCGTGTGACCAATCACAGCGCGTGAGATTATGGCTCAACCAATCAGAATTCAAGTAAACAGAAGCTTTGTAGCCGTTGCACTGCTCGATAACGTACGCCCGTTCTATGACTCAAATAATTTACCGGACACATCAGAAAGACCACAAGTTTCCCATTCAACGAAAATACAGACATGACGTGCCAATTTACTGACAGATATTGTGGTAATACAAGAAAACCCAAGATAAGGATGTTTAATATTTTGTTGACGTTTTGTCTGACACTTCGGTTTTCGTCGTAATAAATTGAAGAAAGTCAAATCACAGACAAAAACATTGTAACTACCTTTTACGGAACCTGACTGCAATGCAACGATGTTTTTAAGTATTAAGAGCGGCCGTCTGTAAATATCGCCTTACGTGTGTAAAATGAAAAAAATCAAAATTCCTGAAACTTTGTCAGAATATAGGTTTTGGGGGACTATTAAACAAAAAAAAGTTTAAGGTTCATTGGATTAATATTTTAGCCGCACGACGATAATTTCGATTTCATGGTTCTGAGGGGGTGTTTAGCGTGATTTTACCGTAGTAGTTTAAAAGATCGACTAAAAATTCAGGACTTTATGGAATCAAACACTGAAAGGTTATTTGATAATACAAGATACCGGTAAACATTTCAAGGGGTTGATCTTTGATTTCCGTTACATATTTAATATTTTTCAGATTTTTGAATATTTTCCTTTTCGGACCCTTTTTTCGTTGACACAAAAATGCTCAGTTTCGAAGGCTTATATCGCCACTGATATGTGGCCTACGGTAAACAAATTGCAATCCGGCTTTAGTCCAATTCCTCTGCTTCAGATAGATGTAATAATATTTTGGGGCCGTTCAAAATTCCGGATTTTAGAGCGCGAAACATATGTAGACCAAATGTCTAAAAACTCGCTGTCAGTTGATCGCTCAATTCGCGACGGACGAGAGAAAAAAATATTTTCGTCCGTAGAAGCATCTCCTACGAAGTTATTATCTATGTTGAAGATAAAAGGAACACATTTACTTACATTTCGTCCAGTTTATTAGTAGTTTTGCTTGTGTTTAGCAGGGATTTTATGGCAACATGACTGGAAGACCATCAAATAACTAATGAATGAAATAATCTTTCTTCCTCACATCATCCTCGTTCATCACCAGAAATCCTCAAAGTCCTCAAAATGATCTGAATAACCCACGCCAAGGTTTATCAGAGTAAAAGAAAGGTCTTCAGTTGAGATTATGTGGCTTTTAAGGTTGAAATCGTTCAACGACCTTGATGATTCTTTATGTCAACAGACGCTTGCGTGACACACAGGAACCCCACTCTTTGTAATACCAATATCATATACATTCTGTTGTACGACAGAATAGTTTACTCTCAGTCGCAAATGAATTTTGGAAATGGATTAAGTCTTTAAGCTGAGCAACTGCACGAATTAACCATCCTGTTTATCAAATCTATATAAGGTGCTTTACGACGGACTGATATTGCTGAAACATCTATATCAAAATGCTCACATATGATACGAAGGAGGGAGACACTCAATTTGTTCAAGCGGTTTTTAGCACTCAAGGTACAAAGGTTATATGAATCAAAAACTATTGGGTGTTGTAGCTGACACTCCTCTAATATGGTAGAGCGTGTTTTGGAGTACGCTTTCTGATCCTCAGCTGCTGCTCTATCTTCTGGTATCTCCTCTTGCCTCTTCTTCTGTTTGGAAGCTCTTCGAGAGAAGTAAGACTGTACTTGCTGGGGAGTTAGGAACTCACTCAAAACAAATCTCCGATTGCCATTTTGGTCTCTAGCATAGCGCATATCTCGACTCACAGTTGTGGGATCGAGTTTATGCCCTGTCTCCTTCCCTATTTCAAACTTCTCATTGAGGTATGACTTCTGTTGGTCGTTAAAGCGAGTATTGGCTTTTGTTGTTTTAAGTGCCCAGCCCTGAGGTAGCATATCTTCAGTATTGACGGGAATAGCAGAGCTTTCCATGACTGGTTGTATGCCAGCGCCATGCAGAAGTTTTTCTGTGTACATTATTTTTGCCTTGTCGAGGAGGCTTTCTCTCTCTAGTCTGAGCTTGCATGTACCATATTCCAAATGGTTCTCAAGGGATTGATAACGATGATAATTTTTAATACAACCCTCAACAGGACAGGTAAATAGTTTCGATGACTCCTCCTCCTCATTATCATCAATATCGTCATCGTCATCGTCATCGTCATCGTCATCGTCATCGTCATCGTCATCGTCATCATCGTCATCATCTTCTCTGCCGACCGCCTTGATGGTATCTATCGTTGGCGCTTTCCCACGTCTTGATGGTGAGATGTCTACGAAATCACCGTCAGAGAAACCGGAACTGAAAGGAGTAATGCATAACCTGCCAGACACTAAAAATAAAAATGTGTTAAAATTCATAAAATTTTTATCTATTTTTGTAAAGACGTATTAAAGCGGAATATTTATTTACCTTTCAATTTAGACCATGGTACGATCTTCCCTTCTCCAATGTTGTATGCTTTCCAAACGGTAATCCCTTTGTCAGTGACGACGAAATTGTTTAAAGTGCTTATACCGACAATTTTTATGGGCTCCAAAGGCTTAATTCCTCCTGCATCTACCACTGCCACTCGTACACCACGCACCCCTTCATTAGATAAAATGGCATCTCTTAGTTGTGCTGCATTCACTACATCATGACCTTCGTTTATATAGCGGCGAACATGGCTTTTGATTGTGGCAGCCTTGCGATCGCATGCCCCCTTACCACCCTGGGGGTCACTGAAATCAACGCGGTCAACCTTTATTCCTGTGGTTTCCTCCATAAGTCGACAAGCTGCCAACATGTTGCCGCTGTGGTAGCAGCCAGCGTTGTCTTGACGAAATGCGGCGGACGCGATGTTTGGATTTTCTTTCTTTAGCTCGCTAAGAGTGTGCTGCATGATCGGTATAACCACGTTAGTGTCTTGGCTACAGTTCTCTACAATATGGACAAATGCTTGGTGCTGCAATTTACCATCTGCGAGCCGCCTTACAACAACACTGAGGTGCCAGGAAATGCCCCTCTTCCCAAACCAGTCAGTCTGGGTTTCTCTGTATTTTTGGGGCAAAAATTTCATTGCCCAGTCTTGAGTAATTAAAACTGAATTTTCGTCTAGTTTATTCTGGATCTCAGTGCGCGGTTTATCTTGTTGGATGGAACGCAATTGATGCTCTTTCCATGCTTCTATTGCAGATATTGATTGCTGACAGGTAAATATCATATCATCGCGTTCGTCGTCTGGTAGTGTTTCGGACACATTTTTTACTGACGACTTTATAGAAGCCAGGGTAGATTTAAGTTCTTCGCATGATGGGCAAGAGTGATCGTGGAGATGATGCTTGCAATTAGAACAGAAGAGAGTTTCTTTCTTGTCACTCAGGGCGTAAACTAGGCAGTGGTCGGCGACATTGGATGCGTCAGAAACGTGCACCTGAAAAGAATATAAAGTTAATAGAATGTCTGTTTCTTTTACACCTGGGTTAGCTAAAAGATAGCATATATTTGCAAGTTTAATTGTGTTGAATAGAGTCTATAATTTTGACAAGGATTGAAAAGAAAAAACGCCTTAGTGGGATTACCACTAAGTTGCCAATATACAGTATACAATTTCCCTTTGAGTCTTAAATACGGTCCACCTTTTACCAATCTGTCTTAAATAGGGTATGGATTTTCCAGATATCTTTGTCTTAGATGTAGGGTCAGGGTTTTGAGGCTCAAGCGGGAAACCCCTAACAGAAGCCTATTCAAGTACCCCCCCCCCCCCCCCCAAGAATCTCAGCAACTGACTAGTAACAGATGTGGTAGTATGAATTACCTTGAAGTCAGTTTTAATGTACTGTTTCCCAGCTTTCAATGCTCCCTCACAAGAACTGAGCCACTCTTTGTCACAACCATAGTTTCCGAGTTTTGTGAGCAACCCAGCCAGGTCATCAAAAGCCTTTGCCCCGTCAGCTGAAATATAGTCCAGACCTTGCAAAGACTTCCGGACAGTTGCAGTACAAACTGATAAAACCCGTAAGATGGTGGAGGGGCTCAAAGGTTTGGTTCCACTTTCTTTACAAAACTGTGTGTACTGCCTAATGATTCTTTGCGGAATCATCGATCGAATTACGTTCGGACATTCTAAGACTTGGCCATTTGCTAAGTGGAGGTATCGTTGACCAAACGGGAGGTCTTGAATAACATGTGGACTGGTTATGAAAGAGAGCAAGTGATCTAGCTGGCTCTCATCTACTCTCATTCTGGGACTCTTCTGCACTGGCACTGGTGCCCCACGACCGTACTTAAGGATATGCAGTCTGGCTAGCTTGAAACGATATTCTGTTATACCAGGGATAAATTTCTGGATCTGAGACAAAGGCACTAGGTCTGCAATTATTCCCAAGACCTGTCTTCGGGTTTCCCAGCTTGTTGCATTTTGATATGTCTCAGCTAAGGCCTCTAGATATTTTTTTTCAGCAGGTTGCGCAATCCCAAGAGCCTTTTCGACGCTTTGTGAGGTTTGAACAGCTTCCCAAATACTTCCAGTATCTCCGGGTGTTATTACTTCTAAAGCGGCCACGATTACATTTGTAGCCTTAGCAACACGATAATTTTTACTGCGCATGCTCAAGTTTTGCCACCGCTTTTTGGGTTGACCGATTGAATCTGTCCCGCCGCAGGCATGTAAAAAGTCATTAAGTTTTTCAAGCTTCAGACTGTTAGTGTCTGTAGCTGTTATAAATCCATTAGTACTGCTTGTTTCGGCATCTGACAGGATAGCAGTTGTTTCTTCGAATTCTACGATGGATTTCTTCAGGCTATTGGTGCTATTAGCTGTTGTATTTCCATTACTACTGCTTGTTTCGGCATCTGGCAGGATAGCAGTTGTTTCTTCGAATTCTACGGTGAATTTCTTCAGGCTATTGGTGCCATTACTGCTGCTTGTTTCGGCATTTGACAGGTTGGCACTTGCATCAATTGGTTCTTCTATAATTGACATCTGGCTAAGCAAGTCAGCTAGGGGGTCATCATTTTTGTTTCCGCCTCCAATTTCCTGCGAACAAAAAACCTTGATGTATAAGCAGTTGATTGAAACACTATTGCACTAAACGAAGATATATTGATGAGGTAATGACAATAATTGCACAACTATGTTTCCTTACATATACATGTACGAATTATTTTTTTGGTTTCAAATTGACTACATTGCTTTCAGAGGCTAAGCAATATGATAAACCTTTTATCTTCTAGAGGAGCATAGCCTTGCATTATAAAATTCAATTTCAACACTACGCTTACTCAAACAAATAAATAATGCTACCTCAATATCCTCAAAGGCAGTGGCTTGTATCTTCATCAGCGTAAGAGGGCTTGATTCGAGCTCTGTTTTTAACTGCGTACGGCATCGCCTGCATATGGCTGAAAAAGTATGTCCAAACATTTTCTATCAATCAAAAACATATAGAAACTCAGAAGCAGGATGCAGATCTTACCAGGGACCGGGAAGACTAGGGACTAGTCCTCTAAACGAGAAATTTACTCGACTGAGTAAAGACGGAATATATAATTTCTTAGGCAAATCAATGTTAATATGAGTAAATGATTCAAACTTTATACTTACGCGAACCAACAGGAAGAAGGTAATTTGTAAGCGTGTAGAGTCCCTCGGA
The DNA here is from genome assembly GCA_964019055.1 of Anthopleura xanthogrammica. NCBI lineage: Eukaryota > Metazoa > Cnidaria > Anthozoa > Actiniaria > Actiniidae > Anthopleura > Anthopleura xanthogrammica. Next base: position 6,257,866 of record OZ025219.1, on the reverse strand, counting down.
CTGGATGGATGAAATACCACGGTCTCCTTTGTATTGTTTATATTGATGCTTAGACCAACCAACAGGACTTGAGCACATCGTTTTACATGTGCGCCATCTTATACCATACAAATCTCGGTGACGTGGGCACACAGTAATCTTAAAGTGAGAGGGGGTGGCTTCGAATAAGCCTTAAAAATTAATTGTTAATTAGCGAGCGTTAAGGAAAATGTCCAGTACTGTACTGCCATATTGTATAAATAATGAATAATACTGATAGTCGAAGCAGGGGGGGGGGGGGGGGGACTGATCCAAAATTAATTTTTAAGTATCAGCGAAAATTCAGTAGTTAATACAGAATCCGTTTTAAGATATAAAAGTTTCATTTTTCAGGGGTTAGGGCGGATGGGGAGAGTTATGGATACGAGGCTGTTTCAAGCAACTGTAATACTATAGATGAAAAAGCCGAGACCAGCTTAAATTTTTTTTAGGTGATTATTCATTTTAGTATAGCGCAAACAGTGTCTACAACCAGTTAAATCCTACAGAATTTCCCCTCAGAAATCTTTGTTGATGTAATATAATATGCCATTTCAGACCCTGTTGTATATAGATTACTAGAAGTCAATATATGAGGTTTTATTCTTGTCTTACTTACCTGCTCGTGCTAAAAGTAGATGTGCCTCGGTCTTCAGCTTCCCATCTCTAATCTCCAATAACCTAAGATGCCCTTTAATCTCTCGCTGACAATTCTCGATCGTCAAACAAGAAAGGTCCTCGGGATAATCCCTACTTGAACCACACTGCCCGCTGACAAATCCCGAGTATCCACAAGTAGCCATATCAAAATTCACTCATCAAGTGGTGACTTCAAGCAGATGATTAAAAAAAACAGCCCTAAAGACGCGGGGTCTTTACCAAACTTTACTAAACACTTTACTACTAACTTTACTACAAACATTTACCAATCACTATGAAAACCTTTCTTGAATTACCGAAGTCGTGTAATATTTAACTTTCAGACACCGCGGAAACCTACCGCGACGAATCTCTCAAGCTGCTAGTTCGTTACCGCCGTGACATAAGCTAATTTGTCTATTCCTTATTTCAGTTCTGTTTTGAATTATCAAATAATGAAGAGTAAAATAATATAGGAAATTATGAAAAACTATCATTTTGTTCTGTCGTACAACAGAATGTATATGATATTGGTATTACAAAGAGTGGGGTTCCTGTGTGTCACGCAAGCGTCTGTTTGTTGACATAAAGAATCATCAAGGTCGTTGAACGATTTCAACCTTAAAAGCCACATAATCTCAACTGAAGACCTTTCTTTTACTCTGATAAACCTTGGCGTGGGTTATTCAGATCATTTTGAGGACTTTGAGGATTTCTGGTGATGAACGAGGATGATGTGAGGAAGAAAGATTATTTCATTCATTAGTTATTTGATGGTCTTCCAGTCATGTTGCCATAAAATCCCTGCTAAACACAAGCAAAACTACTAATAAACTGGACGAAATGTAAGTAAATGTGTTCCTTTTATCTTCAACATAGATAATAACTTCGTAGGAGATGCTTCTACGGACGAAAATATTTTTTTCTCTCGTCCGTCGCGAATTGAGCGATCAACTGACAGCGAGTTTTTAGACATTTGGTCTACATATGTTTCGCGCTCTAAAATCCGGAATTTTGAACGGCCCCAAAATATTATTACATCTATCTGAAGCAGAGGAATTGGACTAAAGCCGGATTGCAATTTGTTTACCGTAGGCCACATATCAGTGGCGATATAAGCCTTCGAAACTGAGCATTTTTGTGTCAACGAAAAAAGGGTCCGAAAAGGAAAATATTCAAAAATCTGAAAAATATTAAATATGTAACGGAAATCAAAGATCAACCCCTTGAAATGTTTACCGGTATCTTGTATTATCAAATAACCTTTCAGTGTTTGATTCCATAAAGTCCTGAATTTTTAGTCGATCTTTTAAACTACTACGGTAAAATCACGCTAAACACCCCCTCAGAACCATGAAATCGAAATTATCGTCGTGCGGCTAAAATATTAATCCAATGAACCTTAAACTTTTTTTTGTTTAATAGTCCCCCAAAACCTATATTCTGACAAAGTTTCAGGAATTTTGATTTTTTTCATTTTACACACGTAAGGCGATATTTACAGACGGCCGCTCTTAAGGCCGATTTACACGCTACATATTTTGCTTACAACTGTCACATGCAATCTGCTTACACAACGCTTACAACACGAATTGCGTTGTGTAAATCAAGCCTACAACTTGCTACAACTTTTTTCTTGGCGTACACAACAGTTGTAGGGTTGATTTACACGACGCAATTCGTGTTGTAAGCGTGGCGTAAGCAGATTGCATGCGACAGTTGTAAGCAAAAGTTGTACCGTGTAAATCGGTCTTTACAATCTTCTCTGGTTTTTAGATAACGAATGATTGTCTCCAGTTACACGGTGGATATGGATATCTAAAGGGCTACCCTGTGCAGCAATATGTACGAGACACAAGGGTACATCAAATATTAGAAGGTAGGTTTGATTGACATGTGTCAATCAAAGCATATGCATACAATATATATGCAACACAAGATTACACTAGACAAGTGCCAATCAAAGCCTAGGCATACAAGGCATAGAATACAAGAGTACACCAATATTTGGTAAGGCAAGTATGATTGGCATGTGTCAATCAAAGCCTAGGCATGCATACAATACAAGAGTACACCAGAAATGAAAAAGGAGGCATGAGTGACAGACATACAAATAGCTATTGAAAATAGATTCGATTAGTAGCTTACGTATTTGCTTGTACAATATTTACAATACGCGAATGATAAAGTAAATACAAGTATTTGATTGACACATGTCATCCATATTCTTGATAGTCGACATGAGGCATTCAAAAACCAATCCATGCATATAACTCTTACACTAAAGCTGTTCTTCTGCATCTACTAATGCTTGAATTATATGTATCTCTTCTACAGGAACGAATGAGATTATGCGGTTGATAATATCCAGAGATATCCTTGGCTTATGATAATAATAGTGAATCATGTTAAAATTAATCTCCCTCAACTTTGTCTTAGTAATAATAAAATATAGAGTAGTTTTCGTATAAATTAGAAACGACATGGTAAATTCATAGTCGTACTTTAGCTGTACCGTATCTTACCGTAACTGACCGTAACTACGCATTTTCATTGGATGAATTACCGGAAGACAATGGGAAGCCATTTCTATGTGACGGTATGTCGTACCGTGTATGTGCTGTAAGGCAGTACCGTATCAGTGTTTCCCACTCATACGAAAACTAGTACACTCTTTAAAGGCATGCCCTTAGTATTGATTGTATGTCAACTAAGAATTAACAAAAGAAATCGTAGTGAAAACCAACTCCCAGAACATGGCCGCCCTGTTCCTAGATACTAAAATAATGGAGAATTGGAGAATGCCTTTAGATCTGTTAGCCCAACACTCTAAATTCCAATTCGATGTGTGAGTTAGCCATGCCCTGACTTTGATCAGCCCCGAGGTTGTTTCAGGTTTTGATGTGTGAGTTAGCCATGCCCTGACTTAGATCAGACCGGAGGTTGTTTCAGGGTATCGATAAAATTTGAAGGTTTTGTTCGCATTCCTAACTCCTTGCTGCGCATCATAGATAAAACAAAAGACTTTCCCTTCTTAGTGCACAACCAATTGTATTCCAGCCGTTGAACTGTTCTTCTTCTGTGCAACAAAATTCTAACGCTTTTATCTGACAAGTTTTGAAAGGTAAAGCTGGGTGTAACTCTATTATGTTAGCATGTGGTAACTCTATGGGTAATAATTATTATTTAGTATATAGTACAGTTAATAATATTTTTTTAATTTATTTGAAGGTGTGATATAGTTTTCTGCTGGACAATTTCCAGCACAGAGAAAATACATTTCTCCTTTTAGCGCAATGCACTGTGGGATTTTAAATCAAAAATCGAGCATAATTACCCCATGATGCATTGTACCAAGAGCTCAACAAAGCTGTTTATTCTGGTGTTTGGTGTAAAAAAATAGGTCAGAACATGTAAATATGAAATAAATCCTAATTGAATAATAAAGAATAAACGAGGATAACAGATATCAATAAATACTTTTGAAGATATATATATTATTATTTGTGTGTGTGCTAGAGTAAGTGGAGGAATTGAGAGGACGTTCTTCATCTATTGATGTGAATGATTTGCCGCCGAAGTGGGCGACAATTTTACATTATCAAACTCTAGAAATTAAAAAAAAAATTTGCAAGGAAGCTGAATTAATGGGACTGAAAATTATTTCATTGGCGTAAGTTTGCCTTTTGTTTTTAATAAGGTTATGTAGTTACCCAGAAAGCTAAAAGGCACAAAGCTGCGACTGATAAGAATTATGGGTCATGGGAATTTTTCGCGCATTCCATTGTTCCTTCAGAATGTTTGCTGACCCTGTTTACTATAGATTCGAGAAACACTCTCGGACGAAGTTGAACAAAATATTGTGATTTGCACGAGCAGGCAATTATTTGGCGATGCTGAAGGCAGAGGACTAAATAATTGCTTGTGAGACACTAACAAATCTCGATATTTTGTGATAACCGAAAATTGTTTGATCTTTCAATCTATTTTTTTGTGTGTTTTTGCTGTCTATCAAACACTAATACCAAGTCATTTTCTGCTCAGGGAAGCGAGCTATGTTGACAAATGGAACATTACTGCGCATGAGCAGGCCATTAGTTGTAGGCAGTTATTTGCAGTTATATTGGCCAATCAAAACGACAAAAAAAATTTTGAATGAAGAAAACAGTTATTCATAGGTAACGTTGAAATTTACATTTCAGTATCCAGTTTTCCAGGGTAAATTTTGTCCCATAATCCTTCTTGGTAGCACCTTTTAGCTAATTTCTTGGTGACTTTATTGAAATAAGTATGTACACAACTTCTTGCTTAATGACTTCTTAGTAAATGACTTTGTATGAAATGCGATCGACTTATGTGACTATCAAAGACATGATTGCACTGTTTGAACTGATATTTTTAATTTCCATGATTACAATATCAACATTATTATCTTGTGCGCAAACAAATTCGATTGTAATGGCAAACACATTGCCACAAAATGCGTAATGATTTCATAATATTTTGACAACTTTAGCGTAAATCAAATAACTTTGTTGCGATGAAAGTGTGAGAACTTTCAGTGAGTTCTTCAAGAACGCGTCACTACTCGAACTATTGCAGGTAAGTGAAGACTAACAATATCAGCTAGAAGGATTTGTTGGTAAAGGGCTTGTTACATGATGAAGTTTTTAGCTGAAACTAGTATGCAACAGCGTTGCGAGACAAGTTTTACGGGGGTGTTACATGGTACAATTTCGCCCAGAAACTTGTTCGCGACACAAGTTTCGGTTACACAAGTAGAAAGCAGTCCTACTTTTCGTGAAACTTTCTCGTGACAAAAGTTTCACAAAGCTCGAGCTGATACACGGTGCAATTCGTTCTGAAACTTGTCTCGGATAACGCCGTTGCACACAAGTTACAGCTAAAATCTTCAACGTGTAACAGCTAACTTTTCTCAGACTCATGAAGGTTTTAGAAACTTCAACTAAATTTGGTGCTAAAAATTCCCCAACACATAAGATGCGCAGGAAATACAATATATACCAAATTAAAACTGGAAGTACAGTTGGTGTACTGTGGTCATGGGTTCGCGGATTCCCTGACTCACTCGCTATATCATTTATTCCAGAATTCCTGTTTGGTTCAGTCCTGTGCTTTAAGGGTTCTTCTCCGGGTTCTCTGGTTTTCCACTGTCATCATGGACTAGGGGCCAGAGCTTAATGTTGTTAACCACTGGATATTATTGTTACCCTCGTAAATTGATGATCCGAGGAGATTGCTCCCTCGTAGTATATGCTGCACAATATATCAATCCATCTCACTTCTTTCTTGGTGATTTCAGGTTGAGGTTGTGGCATACAAGTTAAGAGATTCAGTTGCCTATTTACGATGAGGATCTTAAGGGGCACCCTTTCGTTCATTATCATTCTAGTGTTATCAGGTAAGGACTTTACTAGTCATTGTATGACATGAGGACACAGTTTTGCTATAGTCGTAGTTTCTTTAATCGTGATCATAAAAAAAGTTGTTTGTCATCATAGGATCTATAGTTAGTCTTTATCTGATTCTTCATATATTCTTGTCTATCCTTCACTTACTACTACCTTAGTTGTACGCTTATAAAGTGAAATACTTTATTTTATTTTTTGCAGAGACAAGTGTCTGTAAGAAAAGGTAAGACTCGGCATGTTTTTCGTTAGCATCTTTTCAGCCAGATTTATACATATTTCAATAAAGTGTGTCACTAAAAACCAACGAAGCTGAGATTGCAGAGGATCACGGGAAACATTCATATCAAACAAGTAAAGCCTTTGATACAAATTACAGCTTGAGGATGCCAGAAGAGGTGGAACTGTAACCGGTAAAAGATCTCACGTTCAAAAACAGTTATCAAGCAGTTGAAACATGTAAAATGTATCTACCCATAATCCTTGCTGGTCTCAGCTTTGTAGTTTTTCCGAGGTGACTAACTCTATTTAAATTAGGTATATACGCCCTTTTCCGAAAGATGTTGCCAATGAAAAAGGCCGGTATATTTCAAAAGGCCTCTAGAAAGACTGCGGAGTAGCATCAGGGCGCCTTCAAGTTCTCTTTTATTTCATGCTTGCTTCCTCCCCTTCCTCTTCCTTTTATTCACTTCTTTGCCTCTTTCCTTGAACTCATCATCGTGTATATTAAGCCCACGCCGTCATTCAGAGTACAAATCAGTCGTATAATTAATGTCGTCATGAAATCCCTTCCTTAGATCAATAAGTCGAGAACCGATCATCCACGATGTTTACACACTTGACCATTTCATCGAGTTGGTAGAGAAGATTGAACAACATCCAAAAACCGACACCAAGACCTTAGCAACAATTGCTAACTACATAAGGGGACTGATGGGTAATCGAGATGAGCAATTCTGGAACTTATTGCTGCCTGGTGAGATCATTAGAATAGACCCCTTTCACGTGACGTCAAAGCAGCTCAAACTGGAGGACAAAACAAAAGAATTTCAATCTCCTGAGAATTAGAACCTATTGTTTTTTCCTACAAATTCAGGTGCAGTCCGACGTGCTGCAAGGGGTCTATAGATAAACTTCAAAAGGGTATCTTGGTGGGTAGTCTCCTTCACAACCGGTTTTAGTGTCGTTACATTACGCAATCCCTCCCCATACTAAAACCAGATGCGAAGGAGAATACTGGGTGGATGGGAGGGTGTGCAGACGGGGACAAGTTACAGTGACCGCTCTGAAATGTGCACTTCTTTGTGACATCTTGAGGTAGATATGTGTAGAAGGGAGTGACAGGTGTGTGGAGTGGGAGGTGAGATAGATAGATAGAAAGAAAAAGATAGACAGATGGCCGAAACTTGGCTGTAGGGCATGGGTGTTGAAGGCGAGCGCTTCTGAAACTTACTGTGACTGGTAAAATCTCGATAGAAAAAAAATATATATATATATAAGAAACCTATCTATCATACGGTCTCATAAGCATTCGATGGCATTCCCATGCAGAGATTTGACTTACTAAATAGTTTCAATCACCAACGTAACGTTGTTTACACTGAGGAGAGATAAGGGAAGGAATATGCGTAATTCAAACTTCATGAAAACTCTGCGCTAGCTACAAGAAAATACAAAAGATTCGGAACAATTAGCACAATTAATGTCACTGGTATTGCGTCGCGACTGCAAGGTGCAATTGGCCCCTCGTATCCTAGATTGAGTTCTTTATGTGTGAACAGTGAACCGATGCATGGAAAGCTTGGGGAAATTAATTTTCCCCTGATGTAAAGTGGTGAATGATTTCTCTTGTTCCATTCAATTGAAAATATTTTTGTCATTTTGTTTTCACATTTTAGGCCAATCGGCAGTGCTTCCAGATGGAGTTCTTTCTCAAGAAGAAAAACGGGTTCTCACAGACATGGTCAAACACCGCTACGATGGACAACGAGAATACGGCGTTGTACGCGCACCCAATAACGAAACGATAGCCATTGGTCACGTGGTTAATGGCATCTGTGCTGGAGCAGCCCACAACAGAAGGCAATCATTGGTTGCATGGTACAAAGACGCAGAAGACCCAGTCGATAATCTCTTTGCTGCTACCATCTCAGGGACCCTGGCACGTACGGGCCTTGAAGCGAAAAACGACCCAAGTAGGGCCTATTTTGGACCAGGGGGCTCCTGGCAACCCAACCATTTGTGCCCAGAACGTTATCAAAAGAGTACTGCGGTTAATTCAAGTGCATCGGATGCTCAAATACGTGGAGACGCTGATGGGTTCTTATTGGGTTACAAGATGAAGGAATGGACCAGGAAAGGTGTTCGCTTAGGACAACTGCTACGCATGTATTATTCAAGTGGAGTTTGTTATGATCGCTCGTTTGTCGAGTAAGTATTGTGTCTAGAAGGTAGCCATGTTTAAGATCTATGCTAAAACTGGGGTGCGCACCACTGAGTTTAATACTGAATTGAGTTTAGCGCAAATCACCACCACCGCAGGTGAAGCACTGGTGCCAAACATACGGCATATCATCAACACATGTTCATGCGTGATCATGACGGTGCCTCGTTTTGAGAACTTTCACTTGATAAGAAGTGATCTCTCGCGCGCTGTGATTGGTCCCTTAACCGTGCTGTGTTCTGTGCTGTCTCTGAGTCATACGAAACACATGAAGCCGCCTTAAAAGCAAACATGTGAGTATTTTCCCTTTCATTTCCACAGCTGTTTTCGATTGTCTAACATCAAAGGTTTAGTCAACGAAAATTTTCTTTTGGGACAAGTTATTGTACTTGCTTCTTCCTTTCGCGCCAAATATAAAGCCAGATACCCAAAAGTAACGAACAGTGACGTCGTTAGGTTAGCCACTGAAACAAGAGATGGATTCTTTGCGCATTTAGGTAAGTACCGTAGTCCAACCAAAATTTCAAGCCCCCCCCCCCCCCCATTTTCTCACCCATGTCATACCCATTACAGAACATGTGTCTTTCCCTAGAGTATTATTTCTTTGTTTAACGGCATGAATGAGAAGACACATAAATATGGGTACAACTCAAACAAATAATCTTATTGTCAAGAGAATGACACGTGGTATGTAAACATTGTATCGCAACGAATAAGGTCTACAGGTCTGCTGCAGCAGACTGCAATAGTTTCCCTAAGTATATTAGTGATATAACCTCTCTATGGAGGTTTAAGGCTGAGTTGTATAATTATTTTAGGGATTTAGATGTCAAATCGCAACGTTGCTCACTTAATTGGGTTATTGTTAGCTATTTTTAAAGTGCTAGTCTTACGAAAATGACACTATCCCTAACGAATATATCTTATAAAAGTAGACATGTTATATAGTTAATTGTCAAACTTTTATTTCGATACGAGACCGGGAAGATGTTGTATTTAGCCTGTAAAGTTCGGCATTTTCGGTCCGCCATTAAACAAATGCGTTCCTGTCAGTGGTAGCAATTCAACGAAAGTGACGTCATACGCGCAACGATTAAAATTTTTTTTAAAGTTGAGGTTTCTTCCCTGTCATTTTCTGCTGATATTTCGCAGGAATTTTCATCTAAAACGCACGCCATTTCAGAATATATGGGGTCGAATATAGAGTCAGTATATGGAGCGCAAAGTCAGAAGTGCGCATATGACGTCACGAATAAATACAACTCAGCTGACCGAACAATGGCGGACACACTTTTTAGCGATTTTAAGAACGAAATTCATTCCCTTAATTATTTTTTTTTCTATCCGATTTTTGTTAATTCGTAAGCTATACGACCTATTTGTGGATAATAATCACAGAAAAGTGATGATTTTACAGTGTCATTTTCATAAGACTAGTACTTTAAGTTACTACAACTAACATATTCTGTCCGTAGTTAACTAATTTTATATTGATTTTTACCTATTAGTTTTTTCGAGTCATTATTGAGTTTCATATATATTTATAGTTTTTTATGATATGTATATATATACATATATAGTAATATTATTCATTTTTATTAGCTACTGGATTTATACCAGCTCTTACCTCGACGTATTAGGTGATCCATCTTGTAGTGTAAATAAAGTTGTCTATAGATAATGAACAGTCCCTAAGGTGAGGATAAAATCTTATTTATTTCAGAAAAAATAGCGAAAGACACTCCTTGCGCAAATAAGGTTTCAAGACAAGGTTCGTAAAAAAGTATTTTTTTTTTATAGACTACAAGCCAAGGTTAGATTAGTTCACTTATCAGTTGCCTGTGTATCGAAAGAGTCTCCAAGTGTTTGCCATGATTTTATATATTTCAGGATGTGAGTTGCCAGCAAATATTGTATTTGTAATGGATGAGTCTGCAAGTATCGGAAACAAAAACTATTCGATGGAGAAGATTTTTGTCAAGTACGTTATCTGTTACTTTCCATCCCATCCCATCCAAACCCATCCTATCCATCCATCCATTCTAGATCTTCCATCCATCCATCCATCCATCCATCCCAACCCATTCAATCTAATTCCATCCCATCCATCCTTCCATCTTTCCATCCATCCATCCATCCACCCACCCATCAATCAATCCATCCGTCCATCTTTTCATCCATCCATGACCAACTATCCATCGATCTTTTCCTTCCTTCCTTCCTTCTTCCCTCCCTTACTCCTCCCTCCTTTCCCCTTCTTTTTTCTTCCCTCTCATTTTTCACCCTCAATATTCATCATTGCATTTTCTTTATTATCTTATGTTCAACAACCCTTTTAAATACCTTTTGTTGATGTACTACTAGGGTAATCATCGATAGTTTCGACATTTCGCCGTACCAGACTCGTGTTGCAATCGTCGAATTTGCGGATGATCCTTATCTATCCGTCGGACTAAACGACTACGGATCGAAGACTAGAATAAAGTGTGCCATTAATCGTTTTGATTATGAAGGTCAGCAATTCCCAATTTAACATCTGTAGAATAAATTATTTTACGCGTGATTGCTGCTTACTATTTTTTTCTTTGACATATATTTCTTGGAGTTTGTGAAAGGAAAATTGGAGGGAAATTTGTGAAAGGAGTGGAGTGGAGTGGAGTGGAGTGGAGTGGAGTGGAGTGGAGTGGAGTGGAGTGGAGTGGAGTGGAGTGGAGTGGAGTGGAGTGGAGTGGAGTGGAGTGGAGTGGAGTGGAGTGGAGTGGAGTGGAGTGGAGTGGAGTGGAGTGGAGTGGAGTGGAGTGGAGTGGAGTGGAGTGGAGTGGAGTGGAGTGGAGTGGAGTGGAGTGGAGTGGAGTGGAGTGGAGTGGAGTGGAGTGGAGTGGAGTGGAGTGGAGTGGAGTGGAGTGGAGTGGAGTGGAGTGGAGTGGAGTGGAGTGGAGTGGAGTGGAGTGGAGTGGAGTGGAGTGGAGTGGAGTGGAGTGGAGTGGAGTGGAGTGGAGTGGAGTGGAGTGGAGTGGAGTGGAGTGGAGTGGAGTGGAGTGGAGTGGAGTGGAGTGGAGTGGAGTGGAGTGGAGTGGAGTGGAGTGGAGTGGAGTGGAGTGGAGTGGAGTGGAGTGGAGTGGAGTGGAGTGGAGTGGAGTGGAGTGGAGTGGAGTGGAGTGGAGTGGAGTGGAGTGGAGTGTGTTCCTTGACTACATATTCATTTACTCAGGGATAGGCTCATTTCAGTGTCAAAATATTTACAAATACCGGCAGTAAAGTAAAGAATGCAAAGCTTCAACAATACAAACACTTTGAAATTCCACGGATCGTCACTGGAACGGTTCTGGCTATTTTGCGGCCTGCGGGTTGCGGAACACAGCGGTGTTTTGAAAAACGTTCCTCTCACGGCTACTTTCATCGTCTTGCATTTTCTTTTCCATCCCTAGCTGGCTCAACATACACAGGAAGAGCTCTTAAAATGGTTAATGATCGAATCCTCAGCGGAGCACAAGACAAAACCGGTCGCAACAAGAATGTCGGTGAAAGACTCATTCCGCAAATTGTTATTCTTCTCACTGATGGAAAATCAAACGATCCGGACACAAATTCACTAAAACGTGAAGTCGATCGATTAAAGGACGACATCCAAGGTAGCTGCTAGTCTCAGTCAAATACCATAAATTAGGTCAAATTCAGACGTCAATTTGCAATATTTTGCCGCGTCGAATTAATCTATTTGCTTTTGAGGCTGAGCGCTGTTTTGCCTTGCAACTAGTAGAAGTATGTATACCAAACGTAACATATGCCATCTCCTGGTGCTAAGCAGAAGAGCTGATGTCTTATGTGGTAGTTCTCTGCGTTTTCTTAGCCGCTGGCTTCAAAGGCAATTAGATTCGACGCGGCAAAAGTTCGACGTCTGAACTGGACCTTACTCTTATAGCCCTAGAGTAATAGACCTCATCGGCTTGGGCGTAATGTTGTCCCATTTCAGACCACGGGTCATTCCCCAGAGTATCATTTCATTGTTTAACGGTTGCGCATGAGAAGATATATGAATATGGATACAACTCAAACAAAGAATCTTATTCTCAAGAGAATGACACGTGGTCTGAAATGGGACAACATTACCCCAAGCCGATGAGGTCTATTGCGCGCACACAACACCAGAAGTTATTTTCACATTATATTTTGCCAATTTAAGGGGGAAGTAGATAGAAATTGGCTTCATGATAAAATAGTAGAACATTGTATATCATACTTACAGTTCCAATTTCCCTCTTTCACCTTTCAACTCATTAGGTTTGACGATGATTGCTGTGGGCATCGGTGGATATAAGCTAAAAGAACTGCAAATGATTGCCACCGATCCTAAGAAACACGTGTTCGAGGCCCATAACTTTGAGGGACTGATCAAGATGGTGACGTTCATACAGAATCGCACATGTTCAAGTATGTTATATACTAGTTATATAATGGTTTCGAGTGGCATACCGTGGAATATCACACGAGTCACTTGTAGTTTCTAGTATACACACAAGCCTTTAGGCGAGTGTATATACAAAGAAAATACAAGTGACGAGTAGGATATCCACGGTATGCCACGAGAAACCATTGTATAACCATTTTATCCCACCCCATAGAAAATACAAATGCGTAGATTCAACGCACAGTGCGTGATGGGAAGGAAGAGTGAAATACCGACGAATATACAACGGCTTTCCTGCTTTCTGATTGGCTGTATTTTCTATGGTGTGGGATAAATCATATATATGTCACAATGTCACAACATGTTGGCGCATAAGATTGTGCGATATATCTTATATGTTGTAGCTAAAACTAAGGCAACGCGCTTTGGGGGCTCATCGATCACACATAACTTTGTCTAGATCAGCAATGGTTTCCTGCCATGGCTGTATTTAGGTCCAGAGCTGTTTTCCTGTGAGCCACTACTGGAAAAAACACAGCGCGTATTTCCACTGTTATGCATACAACACGATTAATAACGTGGATGAGAGGCTTGTCTTGAATCAGCAACTAACTTTAGTTAGGTCTGCTCCCATTTTGCATTGCTTATCGGTTATCTTATTTCATTTCTAACTAAGAGTAAGAATGCCGCGGTGGTAAAACACTCGCCTCTCACTCATCTCTGAGGTCCGGGGTTCGATCCCAGTCTCCCCATGTGAGCTGAGTTGGTTGATTCTCTTTCTGACTCCAAGGGTTTTTCCGGCTTTCCGGTTTTTCCTCCCGCCTTTCAAACCGATCCTAACTAATTCAAACTGGTTAAAGCTGTGCTCCGGGGTCATACATGGACTGTATAGCGGCTGCCAGAGGCGCCTTCTCATTCTTTCATTTCGACCCCGTTGAGCTGCGCCACTGCTGTGCTTGCGGTGGTGATTAGCGATGACAAGTGTTTTTTGAGAGAAAGATATTCCGAATGTCGCCGCCCATCCACAACTTTTACTAATATCTGTCTCATCCCAACTACTTTAGTGTTATGCATACAATTCTATTATATTTCCAAACTAAGCCCTGTACTTTATAGGGTGTTCTGCGGTAGTTAAAATATTCGCCCTTTAGTAAAGGAATCCTGGTGTATAGTAATAAAATAACATTCCAAGATCACTTGGTGTCTTCTCGATTTGTTGCAGCTCCCGTGGAGTTGGACATTGATTTCAACGAAGGAGCAAATGAAACAGTCGTTACTGCCTTCGTCTCTCCCAGCAGGCCAAGATACTTTGTCTTGCCACGTAAACTCTTGCAAGGCATTAAAAATCTGTATATAGAGGTAACTATCATTGTTTGGGCTGTGTATTACTCATGGTCCATTACCGAAGGCTTTGTTTTGCGATCAACAAAAGTCAAAACGTTTAGTCTAAAGATTTTTAATGATCATATTCTGGCAGCCATGTTGGATAGCAAATGAAAAATAAATCTCATTTCAGACCACGTGTTATTCACTATAGAGTATTATTTCTTTGTTTAATGGTTGTGCATGAGAAGACACATGAATATGGATACAACTCAAACAAAGAATCTTATTCTCAAGAATCATTTCCTTGTTTAACGGTTGCGCATGAGAAGACACATGAATACGGATACAACTCAAACAACAAATCTTATTCTCAAGAGAATAACACGTGGTCCCACTGAAATGGGAAAACACTACGCGCCCAAGCCGAAAAGGTGGCTATCTACTGTGGCTGCCACCGCGTGATCATACAAAACCTCTATGTTGAAAAATATTTAATGAAGGTCGCATTTTGAAAACCAGATATACAAATTTTCTCTTTGGTTGGTGGATTTTGGTGGATTTTATCAAAAGTTTTTTTGAGATTTTTTGCTATGTCAACCAACATAACAGTCACGTGACATTGCTTCATGGTTCTCTCGGGCATCAAAGATGGCCCATAATTTCCTTAATACTGTTCATTAATTTTTGAATAGGAGTATTTGTGAAAAGATGCGGGCTTGAAATTATAGTGATCCATTTATTTATATTTGTTTCTTTCTTGGCCAGGTTACCCCCAAATATGGAACAGTTGCCATCTACGCGTCGAGACATCTAGAAACCCCTGGCCCACAGAACTACACTTACAAGATAGACCCTCTCAGTAAGTCCCTTGCTACCTCAGTTATTAGCTATAGTAGAAAAATACATATTACGTGTTCGGTTTATTTTATTTTATTATTACTATTATTTATTTATTTTTTTGCTGATATTTTTCTTGCTCGGATTTCGTTAAATATAATAATAATAATAATAATAATAATAATAATAATAATAATAATAATAATAATAATAAAAGACTTTCTAAGCTTCCCTTCATGGCTTGCGTCCCATGCAGCCATACATTCTTTGTTAAGTTTCGAGTTTTGAAAAAATCATAAATATTCCTAATTACATCAAAAAATGCTAAAACTCAGCAATAAGGTGCTATTTCTGAATATGCCAATGATTTTTTCAGCAGAGCTAATTTTTTGGGAATTTGTATCACGTGACCAGATCCTGCAAAGGGCCTATTTCTTTTAGGGACTAGTTTCGTTTATTCTGAGACCTCAGAATAGACGAAACTAGTAAGTTCCTATAAGAAATAAGACGGCTTTAGTGCCTAAAAGATGAAGAAAAAGGTTTAGAACCGTGTAAAATGAAGCTATTATTTATTATTATTTTAATTTTAATTTTTTATAAATTATTTTTTTAATTTTTTACTCTTTTATTTCTGTTTCTCTTAGATGACGGAGAACAGATGATATTATACATCTCTGACCCTTGTGAAGGTAAGAAGAGATGTAAAGAGAGGATGTGGCAATGAAAACGTGACAGTGTGGCGATGTTGAAGGTGGAACAGTTCTGATGATAGATGATGTAGATGCTGGTTAATTGAATATGATGACACGTGATTATTGTGATGGATGATGCTAACGATGATGATGATGATGATGATGACAGTCATGATGATGTTGATTGCAAGGATCATGATGGTGATGTGAATATTGATGGTCATAATGATGATGACAGTGACAGTGATGATGTCGGTGATGATGATATGACAGTCATGATGATCGATGATGACAGTCATGATGATGTTGATTGCAAGGGTCATGATGGTGATGTGAATGGTGATGGTCATGCATGATGATGATTACAGTGATGATGATGATGGTGATGAAAATGATGGTGGTGGTGGCAGTGATGGTGATGATTATAGCGATGATGATTACGACGATAAGGGTGTCGGTGTTACTGATGATGGTGATGACGGCGGTGATGTCGATGATGGTGGTGATGTCGATGATGGTGGTGATGTCGATGATGGTGGTGATGTCGATGATGGTGGTGATGTCGATGATGGTGGTGATGTCGATGATGGTGGTGATGTCGATGATGGTGGTGATGTCGATGATGGTAGTTAAGATGTTGACGACAATGATGAAAATGGTGAAGATGACTGTGATGAGGATGATCAAGAACTATGATGTTGATAACTTAATGATAACACCTTGCAACTGACCCACAGGCTATTCCAATACAACCTGTCCAAACGTGTACCTTGCCATATATGGTGATTCCTCGACACTTTCTTGTTCAGGTAAGTTTTCTATCCCGTCTATACAGTTAAAAACAGTTTAGTGGATGATTGAGCTTGGAAGGCAGATATAGCCTTTCTGGTTGATAGCAGATGACGGGCAGTGTCTGCCTGTCATTCAGTAGAGTAGTGGTGGGATTCATGAGGCATTCAGCTGATTGGAAACATACCGACGACAGCTGCCACCAGTCCCACTAGTTTGTTAAGTATGCACTTATCAATTAATTAATTTTTTTATTATATTTTGATTTAGAACGTTTCTGCACTCTTCCTAATCAAATCAAGTTTACAATAAAGAAAGGTATACTTCAACTAAACAATGTTTGTTAGTGACGAAGATATGGAATCATTAAATGGGAAATGGGAAATGGAAAAAAATGCGAATTGAGAATGAATAGATGGATAAATACATGATTGAATGAAGAAAATAAAAATGAAAGGCAAGCAAAAAGAAGACTGGAAATGGGGAAATCAAATAGAAAGGAAGGATGGATGGATGGAAAGAAGAAATTAAGGAAGGGAGGAAAGAAGGAAGAAAAGAAGGAAGGAAGAAAAGAAGGAAGGAAAGGAGGGATGGAGAGCAGGAGGGAGGGGAAGGAAGAGAGAATTATTCATATTATTCAATATTTCTTTTCTTCTCGTTCCATTTTTGTCTTCTCATTTACTTTTCCATTGTTTCCAGGTGTCAAACCATCTTACGGTTCTGCTTGCTCCTCGTTTCAAAAATCAGCTTTCCTTGCCATGGTTATCCTCATCGTACAGGCATTAACCATGTCTTATAGTCAGGATTACCTATTCTAACACGTCTAGTCATCGTGTCTGCAACTATACTGCCAATCTGTAAACATGAGATTTAGGTCCGATTTCCTTCCTTCCAATCCAGTCCAGTCCAAGTTTTACAGTTTTTAAAATAATCATCATAATAATCCTGCAACCTGATTGGTTAAAATGGTACGATATATTAGACCCCTTGCAGCACTTCGGAATGCAGTTCAATTTGGAGCACAAAACAATAGGTTTCCAATTCTCAAGAGATTGAAATTCTTTTGTTTTTTCCTCCAAATTAATTGAGCTGCTTTGACGTCAAGGGGTCTATGCTATCATAAACCCATTTGACGTCAATCATTGGTCAAAAATCAATAATTGAAGAATAAGTTGTTTTTTTTCCATATATACAGACTGCCAATGTAAACAACAATTTTATTGCTTTTATTTTTACTTGTATCAATATTCTTAATCTTGAGGACGTTCTGTACAACTGATTTTCGTCGTGATTTAAAACAAAGTTGTTTTATAAATGTAGCTTTTGTTATCTATATCGGTTTATCTTCATGCTTCGGATTTTTTGGGTCAAATTACAATTTACGTGGGCACTGTTGTTTGCACACTCCTCGGTAACCAAACAGAAGCATTAGGTTGCGTGCTCAGAGCAAAAGTCACTTACATTGTGCCTCGGGCCATTTGGATTCTTTCTTGGGACCTTGGACCGGATTCTCGAACTGTGGTGAGATTTTATACTTATCGTTATTATCTTTCTTTTAGCTGTGCCATTCTAGACCTGGGCAAGCCCATGAGTTCTTGATTGTGACCTCTAAAAAAAATTGCCCAGAAGTGACACTGATCTGGTGATCTTACCTTAGGACCAATATTGAAGTCCGCCTTTTTCATTCCATCGGCTTTTCTATAGATTTTTTAGACCTGGTAAAGAATTTTGACATTACTTTTCTTACTTTTGCATTGCATTTTCACTGTTCGGCATTTTTGGATAGGAACATATAGTATGCTGATAGTCACGCATTCTACGACGGGCTGCCTAGCAAATTTTACAATTGCATTCTTGAAGTTTTTTTGAGTTTGAAACTGTTTTTCTTCTTTTTCATCGAGTGACGGACTGACTTGATATAGAAAGTCAAATCTCGATACATGATAGTTATTTTTTTAACTTGGTGCAAGACTTTATGGAGTATCCAGAATGCCTCTAATAAAAGAGGTTTTGTGTTTTATGTTTGTATAGGCGACTCGGATGATGCAACTTTCTTATGCTGAAATAAGGGTTGATCAATTCTTCTGCTTGCAAGTGTATGCTTCTTTTCTTTACCTTTCCGGAATGACATCAAACCTTCCGTTCTTTCCGAGAATATTTTCTGTTCTTTTTTTTTTGGAATTTAAGAACATTTTTTCTGCATTGTTAATGTGTAATCTATCTTCCGATCACAGATAATGTCAGTCAACAATTTTTTTCCCCGGCACTTCAGTTCTACGCCACCTTCCACATCACGATTCAATAAGCTACAACCCCCGCTGTGCATTTGGGATCAGAATGTTTGAAAATGTGTTCATCTTTTTGTACCAAATTTTTCTAGTGATATATATAAACATTTGCAATAGAATAAAGACCCGATATCAACAGCTTCTTATCAACAAAGCGATGAGGCATAGGAATGTGTGTCCATTAAGAAATTGATTGATATCTCCGGAAAAACTGGATAAGAATATCATAAACCTATAATCTGCAGTCAATGGCTTATTCCAAATATACTTGGAAACACTCTAAAGATGTCCCGAAATGTTACCCAATGTTTGACTAATATTTCACTAAATTGTATTTCGTTTGCTTTTTTCAATAAATATTGCTTCAACATCAAAATTCTTTTATCGCTGTTGCTATGGTTACCTGAGTGACGTCATGATAGCCAAATAAATATCCAATACATATTTTCTTTTCAATTTTAAATCAACATTTATTGATGAATATTGCATTCTGGCGAGAACGATATCGTCTTTTCTTGTTCAGATACTGACGTTCCCGTTCTAGATTTCGAGCTGCTTAAGTTCCCTATTATTTCCAGTCCAAAAACTCAAAAAAATACCTTTCGTAGAGTTTTGATTTTCATTTGTCGATGAATTTTTTTGTCTACGTTGTCCGTGCATGTTTAATTACATCATTTTCGTTACAAAATGCAAAGAGAAATTTATAAATTTTAAAATAAAGTTGTGGTTTTAGAAACGTTGCGTGACAGCATGATGACCCTTTCCTACTTAGGAGCCCAATAGACCCTTTTCGAATATGGCGTCTTTGACGTCAAACGAGGAGAATGAGAATGTCCCAGATTTCGAAACCCAATGATTTCCACTAGCAGCATCCGTGACTGGAATGCCCCGGATTTCAAAACACAATAATTATCACTCATAACATCCGGGACATGCTCGGACTTCTCGTTTGACGTCATAGACGCCATATTCGAAAAGGGTCTATACTGGCAAACGTTTCCTCTTACTTTTACTATATGCGCATGCCCAGAATGACTACTTACGAAATACCGGTAGTCCCATACCTAGAAAGCAGGGAGCTCTGAGTACGAGACTGCTTATGTACGTGCTAGTATCCTGTGGAAGCACGATGGCACCTAGCTAGATAAAATTATCATATCATATAGGAATCCTAAAGGTGACTGCATGCCTACTTTTGAACACTCGATTTAAGCCCACGATTTGCGTACGCACAAAAACCACTGAATAAAATACAAAATTTTATTGAGGAACCATACACGTTTCGAACTTCGACAAGGCAAGACACTCAAATTGTGCACGAGACTCTATACTTTTCATAAGCTTAATTGAAAGATATTCTAAAAATTTAAGTTATATCAAAAGGTTTTTAAAAAGTTAATTTTTCTAGATTTTCTAGATAGATTTTCGTAGGAGTTTTTGTTGGACTTTATGAGATTTTTGAAAGCACCGAAAGACTAAATATTACAAATCAAGGTATTTCATAATTTGTCTTTTACTCAAAAATACCCATGTGGTATTGTAGAATGATTCACTAGCCGGCATTTGGGCGTGATATAGTGCTGTTAAGTGTGACGTCAATCGAATGAAAAAACGACTTCCGGTTCCAAAACGAAAAGCTGCAGTTTCATAAAGATTTTTCTTACTTTTTCTTCGTGACAGGATTTGTTGTCCAAAGTCCTAATTATTTCAGGTCCAGGTTAGATCATTGAAACTATTTTTCGCTTTTTTTTAGCGTTTTTATGAGCAGTTGGACCTTGAAATACGTCACAACTAAACAACCCCATAGTCTGAAAAGAGCTATTATTTTACTTGCATAATTTATAATTTTTTTGTTGTCACTTCCGGTGGCGCAATTTTTGCTTCAGAACCTCGTGTGTTAGCCTCCTGTGCAGCTGCTGCGAGGTGCTACCGGTTCCCGTCATTCCCAGAGCGTCTGCTCCAACTCGAACAACATTCCTTTCTACATTGTTTTCTATTAGCTAATCAAATCGCTAGGCGATATGCAATTTTTTTATTTTGAGTAGCCGTTGCTGTTAGTGCTAGTGAAGTCACTAAACTGAAATAAAAATTGCTTGTTAAACTGTAATACTCAAATAGAAACAAAAGAAAACAATGAGATTAGGGTCTACTAAAGTGTATTAGTCTAATATCTATTTCACAGGTTTAGTAATTTCAATCTAAACTTAGGAATTAGTGATAGAAACTTTGTATAAACTCTGAAACTCTTACCAGGAAATAATTAGATTCACTGCACTCCCCAAATAAGGTCAATGTTTCGTTTGTCGTTGAATTAGTGACGTCAAACGCTCATGGGTCATGTGACCATATTATACAAGCATAAATACTGATGTGTATCACTGCAAAGCATTAAATCTGTATTACTTTTGGTGAGTATGTCATATTTCTTTCCGCTGTTTTCAAGCCAATTCAAGACCAAATATTATATGTTTCATTTGAATTAACAATGACAGTCTTTTTAATTGTGAACATTTTGTACGTATTTAGATTAACTGAGAGGCAAGCAGCATGACAAGTTGTGGCTATTATTATCTTCTTGCCCTTTGCATTCTCTTTGGTAAGTTTTGCTGCTGGCCTTTTTATTTTATTTTGCAGAATATTATTTTATCAATGTAATTCATAAAAATATGACAATGTTTATTTTGAATTTTTCTAATGTTTATGAATCTGGGATAGCTTGATATTTCTCCCTGAATGAATAGATTGACTGGTTAACTCTCTTACAATGTTTCCCATCCTCACCAGAAAAATTAGAGGATAATATTAGTGAAATGAAATGCGTTCGGTGTGAATAATTCACACCGTTCACACCGAACGCATTTCATTTCACTAATATTATCCTCTATTGTGCGTAAATATTTACGGTGTTCAGCTTACCCATGAGATTAATATCGCCCTGGACCCCCACAGTTACCACATATACAACATTGCCTGGCTGCGTAACCAGCGTGGTTGGTCCTTGTAGTGTAGTGGTTAACACGTCGGACTAGTATACCGAAACCGTGGGTTCGAGTCCTGCCAAGGGCATATGATAATTTTCTCTTAATCCTTTATTTTATTAGAAAAATTAGAGCTTTGTCAATCCATTGTTGCCACAGGGAAAAGTCAGGATATTTTTTTTTCATTCAAGTTTATGGAAAAGTCAGGAAATTCTAATTTCAGTCAGGAAAAAAATAGATTTTGAGCAAAATTTAGAGAAAAGTCAGGGAATTTGATTGTTCACACAGTACTTGAAAATGTATGGCCCCTCCTAGCTGGTATGATGGTTCAATATCATTGTCATCTGCTCAAGACGGGGAACACACAAGGAATGCCTGGCTACGCAGGCTAAATTGAAAACATAGAATATCTGAATTATTGGGTCAGGGAAAATAATTCTTTAGTCAGAGAAATGAAAGTCAGGGAAAAGTCTGGAAATTTTGAGATACAATGAGTGTGACAGCCATGAAGCACCGATACTTGTGATTTTGAAATTACAATGCAAAACGCAGCGTGAGAAACGGAAGTGGTTACATAAAACACATTACTTTATTGTTTGTCAATATTGACACAGGATGTGACATATACTCGATTAAACGCCTGCCTTCCGGGCAGACTTGTGATACTATAAACTCAAAAAGCTGCAACACTCTGCTGCTTTTTCAAAACGGCTATTGCCGGAAATCCAAACAATTAACGCGTTTCAAGTAATTTTCACAAAAAAAATTCAACTACATTTCAAATTTATTATTCAGTATTTTGAAAACTTTTTTCCATCGCGTGTCAGGCTTTCATTTTCAAGTAAGTTAAGGTTCACCGATATTGACCCCCACACCCTGTTGTAGGTGAAACCAAGCAAGTTTTATATTAATATTCAATATTGTACTGTCCGTGAAAGTTAAGGTACCAGGGGACCTTCGCGACCACGTTCACTAAAATACCTCTTAGCGCGCAAACTACTCCTCTGATATCTATAAAAGTATATATTGTTTTGAAGCTTAATAACCACACATTTCAACCATATTTGACCATGTTGAGATATATAGGTGGACATATTTGCAAACTGTTTCAGCAAAAACGATTTATATCCGGCGTTCCAGAAACTTCTTGAAAAAGAGCGGTCGAAATTTATATAACTCGCACCCTTAAAAACTGATGAGGTTGATCAAAAAATTATGGTTGAAATCTGTGTTTCTTCAGCTTCAAGAAAATATATACTTTTATAGATAAAGATGAGTGCTTTGTGCGCTACGTGGTATTTAAGTAGTGAACGCGTCTCGAATGTTCTCTGGTAACTTAATGCTTAAACGTCTTCATAGTAAGTTATTCGTGTTCTTAGGTGCCTGTGTCCTCTTACAAGCAAAAGATGACAAGATATTGAAACGGTAAGTTGACGCGTCTCCAATTTTGTTTCAATTTTTGTCTTGAGTTTTGTGTTTTGAGTTTTGAATACAATGTGTGCTTTGCCTTCTCTCTATATCTATCAGTGCTCCATTTTGAAAGCATCTAGATCTAGACGGTTTAAAGAAACTGTTTGCCAAAACTATGCTTTGAGAATCAAACCAATATGACCTTTCGCATGTTCTCCTTCTTGTCCGAAAGAAATTCCCGTCTCATCATATTCAGAAAATGAATAATTCCGATTCTACTGCTGTTATTATTTCATTTAATTTCCATATTAGATCCAAGAGGAGAACTCCTACAGTGTATAATATTTATGCACTCGACCACTTCATTGAACTCGTAGAGAAGATCGAGAAGAAGGTGATCAAAGTTTACGATGTTGCAACCTACATTCGGCAACTCGGCTACGACAGTGATTACTGGAACACCGTTGTTGGTAAGCGGAAACTAGTTATTCATATAAATCGTAGATGAGAAGTAAACTCGTAGGATCATCAGGAAAGGCAAAAACTTTTCGGGAAAAATATGTCATTGATGACGTCACGATATATGATGACGAAACTAGGCGTGCTGACGTCATTTTTATCATTATAGGAACTGCACTTCCCTTACCAAGCGGTATATTGACAAGGAGTGAAAGGGATGTACTCCGAAAAATGGTTGCCCATAGATACGACGGGTCTAGTGAGGTTGGAGTCATCATTACGCCTGCTGGTAAAACAATCGCTATTGGTCACGTGATTAACGGGATATGTGCGGGATTAGTTCGGGACAAGCGAATCTCCCTCGCCAATTGGTCACCAGGTGCTGAAAAGGAATTTGATAATCTTTACGGGGCGACCATATCAAGGGATCTTGCGCAAGCCATACTGAAGAAAAAGAATGACCCATCACTGCCATACTTTGGTCCGGGTGGATCATGGGATGACACCAAATGCCCTGACACATATACTCGTTCCTCTGTTGTCAACACTGGAGCGTCCAACGCTGAACTCCTGGGGGACATAGACGGGTTTCTTTTGGGATATTACCTTCCACAGTGGGAAAAAAAAGGCGTTCGTCTGGGTCAGTTGTTTAGGATGTATTACTCGACTGGAATCTGTTATGACATGTCTGTTGCTAGCTGTAAGCGATATAGCAAGTTCAAAAGCTTGGTGGATAATGAGGGTTTATACGATCAAATATCTGCGGTTGCTGAAGCAATCTTTCTCAAGGACTCGGCAAGTTACCCCAATGTTAAGAAAGAGGACATATCACGTGCTACGCAAACTACTATCGAGAAATTCCTCCCTTACATAGGTTAGTAACTTATTCAGACAATGCGTCATTCTCTTGATAATAGGGAACTTAAGCAGCTCGAAATCTAGGACGGGGACGTGAGACCTGAGGTTTCAGAACTGAATTTAATGATAGAGGAAGATCTGGAAATAGGTGTTACTTCTTGATCTCAAGACGTGAAATTGCTGAATATTGCATTCTGGCGAGAACGATATCGTCTTTTCTTGTTCAGTTACGGCGTCCCCTTTTCTAGATTTCGAGTTGCTTAAGTTCCCTACTTAGCCTGAGTAGCGGCGCTTTGGGGGGGTCCCCCTACCCTTCCCTCATCCCCTCCCCCCCCCCCCCCCCGCCCCAGAAAAAAAGGGCCGCTATACGCAGGCCCGAAAAATAAGCGCCGCTAAGCAGGCTACCTGATGATAAGATATTTCGTCTTAATTTGAGTTGTCCTCTAATGCGCAAACATTAAACAAAGAAATGATATTCTAGGGAAGGATCTAAAAATGGAAAATATTGCGCCCAGGCCAAACGGGTCTGTAAACTTTAGTATACAAACTAACTATGCTTTATATATTATATCTCGATACCATATCACTTTTACCAAATTTTTGAGCAAAAACACTTCAAAGACAGATTGAACAGTTTGAATTTATTAGTCTCTTCCCACGTCTTCACGGTGCAAAAATGTGTGTGCTTTCTGTTCTTATTGTCAGTTTTTTTTTTGTTTTTTTTGTTTTTTTTTTCCTCTCATTTTGTCACTTCTTCTGTGTTTATGTGCGTGTGTTTGTGTCTACACATACAAACAACTAAAACAATAGAATCAATTTATAGAATAGTAAATGCAAATAGATATGTAAAGGATAGAAAAAAAATCACATGGAACAAAAAACAAAAAAACAAAAAAATAATAATATATATATATATCAAAAAATCTAATAAGTTATAAATATAAGTTGTAAATAATCTGAACTGTATATTTATATATTGTTTTTATTGGAAAATGTATTGCATGTATCATGTATTTCTTCTAGGGTATCACACTTAGTGTGATACTCGATAAGTTGTAAATAAAAAATAAAAAAATCAGTAGAAAAAAAAAAAAAAAAAAATCACTGCTCAATACTTATAGTGAACTTAAAGAAACAAAAACCCATCTTCTCCTTATTAGTACCCTGTGTACCACCTACGCTAAATCCTACGCTCAAAACTGTGAGCAGTTTTAAACTTTCACAGTTTTATGTTAATCATTGTTCCTATTTCCTTCTTGATCATCAGAAAAGCTACAAAACAAACAAAAGTGTCCTAAGAAAGAGGAGGGTAAGCAAAACTAATATCATTATACTTATTTCATTCCTTCATTCTTTCATTCATTCATCCATTCATTCATTCATTCATTCATTCATTCATTCATTCATTCATTCATTCATTCATTCATTCATTCATTCATTCATTCATTCATTCATTCATTCATTCATCCATTCATCCATCCATCCATCCATTCAATGACATTCATTCATTCATTCATTCATTCATTCATTCATTCATTCATTCATTCATTCATTCATTCATTCATTCATTCATTCATTCATTCATTCATTCATTCGTTTCATTTCATTCATCAATTCATTTACCATCTAGCCATCCATCCATCCATCCGTCTGTCCGTTCGTCTCTTTATCCATCATCTATCCATCCATCTATCCATCCATCTATCCTTCCATCCATTCGTTCGTTCGTTCGTTCGTTTGTTCATTCGTTGGTTCGTTTGTTCTTTCTTTCTTTCTTTCTTTCTTTATACTTTTCTTTCTTTCTTTTTTTCTTTCTTTCTTTCTTCTTTTCTTTCTTTCTTTCTTTCTTTCTTTCTTTTTTTCTTTCTTTCTTTCTTTCTTTCTTTCTTTCTTTCTTTCTTTCTTTCTTTCTTTCTTTCTTTCTTTCTTTCTTTCTTTCTTTCTTTCTTTCTTTCTTTCTTTCTTTCTTTCTTTCTTTCTTTCTTTCTTTCTTTCTTTCTTTCTTTCTTTCATCAAACTGAGGCGTTCTATTTTTACCTTCATTTTCACGGTTGATTATTTATGGTATTGTCTCGTGAACAGGATGCGAGCTGCCAGCGAATTTGGTGTTTGTAATGGACGAGTCTGGAAGCATAAAAGATCCCCATTTCAAAGTTGAAAAGGATTTTGTCAGGTAAAAAAAGTTGATCGAACTGTAGCGGTGATGATGAAGCTGCGACTGCGATAGACTTGAGTTCTGAATAGTTCTTTTTCTTATCCGATACATACCACTTTATTTTTTTGGTGAATAATAACCACAGACTTTAGCCTCGTTTATAATTTAGCTATCCATAGACACGTGGAATTTCGGTTACACATTCTTGAATTTACAGTTGATTTTTGAGAATGATTCCCTTTTGAACGAATCTGAGCTCGAATATGTACAAATGCGTAGACAAGAACGGATACAATGTTCAGCGGTATTTACCAATCGGAAAGACAAAAAGGACAATTAAGGCTTCAATGAGTGTCAAGTAAGCTTTTGTAGCGTTCTTGGGAGAGAGAAATAGGGTAGAGCCAGAAGGTTCTGGGAAGGAGGAGGGGAGGATCAGTGACTGGGGACGAGGAGACACGTTAGGCAGGCTACTAGAAGCTATAGAAGTCTTGGTGATGAACCGACTTCAATAGTTGTTTTGTTATACATTTTATAAAACCAAAGCAAACTGTGGTCTTTTTTGAGACCTTGGGTGAATTTGACATAATAAATGTGTAATTTGCAAAACTGAAACCTACATGTAATACATTTATCATGCCAATATCACACGCCATTAATCAGAGATGTACTGAATACTCACAGCCAGTGAGAGTAAAATGAATAATAGAGTCAACTATTTTCTTCTCAAATTTATTTGAACAGAGATATTATCGATGCTTTCAACGTATCACCACAACAAACTAACGAGTTGCCGCTCGTACTCACAGCCAGTGAGAGTAAAATGAATAATAGAGTCATAACTATTTTTTTCTCAAATTTATTTGAACAGAGATATTATCGATGCTTTCAACGTATCACCACAACAAACTAAAGTCTCCATTGTCGAATTCTCCACACATGCAGCCATTGACATTGGTCTCAATGATTACAACTCCAAAACGAGGCTCAAATGTGCCGTTAATAATATACGACAAAATAGTAAGTTATTTTCTATGACATTTAAGATTACAGAGCACACTCGACTCAGGGGTTGCATTGTCACTATTGCTGTTAATTGCTGCTGCTGTTTTTGTTGTACGTTGCTGTTGTTGTTGTTGCTGCCGCTCGTTGTTGTTGTTGTTACATTTGCTGTTGCTGTTGTTGTTGTTGTTGTTGTTACATTTGCTGTTGCTGTTGTTGTTGTTGTTGTTGTTACATTTGCTGTTGCTGTTGTTGTTGTTACATTTGCTGTTGTTGTTGTTGTTGTTGTTACATTTGCTGTTGCTATTGTTGTTGTTGTTGTTACATTTGCTGTTGTTGTTGTTGTTGTTACATTTGCTGTTGCTATTGTTGTTGTTGTTGTTACATTTGCTGTTGCTGTTGTTGTTGTTGTTACATTTGCTGTTACTGTTGCTACTGTTGTTGTGTTGCTGTTGTTGTTGTGTTGCTGCTGTTTTTGTTGTTGTTGCTGCCGCTCGTTGTTGTTGTTGTTACATTTGCTGTCGCTGTTGTTGTTGTTGTTACATTTGCTATTGCTGTTGTTGTGTTGCTGTTGTTGTTGTGTTGTTGCTGTTGTTGTGTTGCTGTTGTTGTTGTGTTGCAGCTGTTGTTGTTGTTGTTGCTGCCGCTCGTTGTTGTTGTTATTGTTACATTTGCTGTTGCTGCTGTTGTTTTTTGTTGTTGTTGTTGTTGTTGTGTGGCAGCTGTTGTTGTTGTGTTGCTGCTGCTGTTTTTGTAATTGTCGTTTTTCTTGTTGTTGTTGTGTTGCTGCGGTTGCTGTTGCTGTTTTTGTAATTGTTGTTGCTGTTGTTGTTGTCGTTGTTACTGTAGTTTTTTTTGTTGTGTTGTTGCTGTTGCTGCTGGTTATGTAGAGTATATTTTGCCATGGTATATATTCTAATACACTACGAGAACAGACCAATAAGATACCAACATTATTCAATCTAGTCATTGTAGAAAAAAGTACTTGACCAAGTCTTACTTACATTAACTTTTTCTTGCTTGTGTTCTTTCAGGTGGTTGGACTTACACCGCGAAGGCCTTACAGTTAGTCAAAGATGATATCTTTTTGCCCTTGCAAACAAATCAAGCCGCTACGACTGATAGTAAAAACGATGTCTCGAATATCATGATACTCTTGACAGATGGAAAGTCCAATGATCCCGATAGGGGGGCTTTAAGGCGTGTCGTTAGGCAAATGAAGAGCGATATCAAAGGTAAAACCATTTATAAATATGTTAGATGTAGAAAAGTGCTTTGGTTCTCTCCGTTTATCGAGTTTTTTAATTGAACAAAACATAACAAAATACGCTAAATTCCAATTTAATCTGTGAGTTAGCCGTGCCCGCACTTTGGTTGGCCCAGAGGTTGTTTCAGGGTTCTATCAGTGTGAGTTAGCCGTGCCCTGACTTAGATCAGCCCAGAGGTTGTTTCAGGGTTCGATCTTTGAGTTAGCCATGCTCTGACTTTGATCAGCCCAGAGGTTGTTTCAGGGTTCAATCTGTGAGTTAGCCCTGCCCTGACTTAGATCAGCCCAGAGGTTGTTTCAGGGTTCGATCTCTGAGTTAGCCGTGCCCTGACTTAGATCAGCCCAGAGGTTGTTTCAGGGTTCCATCTGTGATTTAGCCGTGCCCTGACTTTAGTCAGCCCAGAGGTTGTGTCAGGGTTTAATCTGTGAGTTAGCCGTGCCCTGACCGTTTAGATCAGCCCAGAGATTGTTTCAGGGTTCGATCTCTGAGTTAGCCATGTCCTGACTTAGATCAACCCAGAGGTTGTTTCAGGGTTCGATCTGTGAGTTAGCCATGCCCTGACTTAGATCAACCCAGAGGTTGTTTCAGGGTATCAATAATATTTCAAGGTTTCAAAGTTACAACATGAATAGAAAGATTATGAAAGAATGGATTAAAAACCAACTCAAATTAAGGAAAAAAGAAAAACATGAAAATTAAGCAATAGAAATAAAAAAGAAGAAGAAAATCCTATGAGGAGAGTAAAGGAAAGAAAGAAAGGGAAAAAGCAATGAAGGGAAATTTAACGCAAAAAAAATATGAAAGTTATTAAAATGAAAAACGGGACGCAAAAAAAAAAGAAATAATAATAATAATAATAATAATGAACTGTAAAAAGAAAAATCCCTGCAATGGGAAGGAAATAAGTATTTACAACACAGAACTAAAAGAAAGAAATAATAATTCATAGAAAATGCATGGTAAATGTAATGAAATGACAAGAAGGAGAAATAAGTAAATGAAATATAAAAGCTCTTAAAAACAGTTATTGATGCACATTTTCCTTTTGCTTTTTAACAGATCTTACAATGATATCAGTGGGTATTGGTAACTATGACTACGATGAACTTGACCTGATTGCAACAGACCCTTACAAACACGTGTTCACCGCCAACGACTTTACTGCGCTGCTTCGGTTGGTAAAGAAACTGCAAGCCCGAACCTGTACAAGTAAGGCGATCATTTCAAGACAATTCTCCCTTCTCACGCGGTGGCCATCTTGGATTTAAAGCGAGGCTAACCACGCATGACTCAGAATTCAAGATGGCCGCCGCGTGAGAAGGGAGAATTGAAATAAATAGGCATATTGTACATCAAAGCTCACAAAGTGAGTCCTGTAAAAATTGGAACAGGGAAATCAAAGGAACTATCAGAAAAATATTCTGTTATTTTCGTCTTTTGAAACTCTTTTATTTCCATAGAAAATGTCAAAAAATAAGGAAAAATTGTCAGAGGTCCGGAATTTTAAGAAGCGCCAAAAAAGCGTAAGAACTCACTTTTCCGTCATGATTTGTGCTAGAAGTTTGAGCTCATGCACATTGGCTATTTGGAAAACATTGGAGAAATACTGATTTTCAAAACAAGTTGTTTAAGATTTGATTGAATAACTGATTGACTGAACTGACAGAGCAATGACCTCCAGACAGAAAGGCGTGCACACAGAACTCAGTGACTCAGTTGAACGATTGACATACCCTGAGACATATTTAAACAGACAGACAGACAAAAAGACTGACTGACTGACTGACTGACTGACTGAATAAATCCTTATCCAGTGGATAAAACCTACACAAATGCTTTAAACTTTATTTAGTCTAATTCGTACAACTGGCTCCAGAAGAAGAAAAAAGACTAGACTGACTAACGAAACTACAGGCATAGACAAATTCTTTTTCTTTTTAATTTCAGCTCCAGTCCAGATGGATTTAGACTTTAAAGTCAACGGCAACAACACCGTTGTCACAGCGTACGTCTACCCAGGAAGTGTTCGGTACTTTGCGCTCGCTCCGAAGTTTTTCTATGGCGTCAAAGACATCGATATTGCTGTAAGTAATCCATGACTATGTAATTACGCACCTCGCTGTATGTGCGCGTTCGAAGCGTAGTATAATGGACCAAGAGAGCATAAATAAGAGAGGGAAACTTCTTATATACCGCGCGCGCCATTTGAATTCCCGGTTGGCCTATTTTTAGCATCCAAAGTCGTTTGGTTCTTGAATTTTTTTACCTACCTTTTTAATAATCCGCTACTCCGTGCTTGAGAAATAACTTGTGAGGCTAATCTTACCCATGATGCGTTGGGGCTAGAACAGGGGATTCGTGCCAGACAAGAAAATTGGTTCTTCGATTCTACAATCCAAAAACGTACTATGCTTTCCTGCTTTATACTGCTCTCACTGCAATTCGTTTCTCATATTTTCCACAGGTTTTTTCTTAATTTTGTTGGGTTCTTGCTGTGCTTTGCACAGTCCCCGCGCGATCGACATATTGTGTCCAGTCTTCTAGTAGTGTCTAGTCTCCTGATAGAGTTCAGTCTCCTACTCCTTTTTGTCAACCAATATTT
The DNA here is from genome assembly GCA_964019055.1 of Anthopleura xanthogrammica. Classification (NCBI taxonomy): domain Eukaryota; kingdom Metazoa; phylum Cnidaria; class Anthozoa; order Actiniaria; family Actiniidae; genus Anthopleura; species Anthopleura xanthogrammica. The sequence goes on along the minus strand of OZ025219.1, from coordinate 6,226,268 downwards.
TTTTCTAAGATGAAATGACGATATCATCTGCGTCACTGTCTTATAGATTAAGCCCATTTACGGCTCACTAAAGATCTACGCATCTCGTATCGCCGACGCACCTGGCCCTTCTAATTATACCTACAAGCTGGACCAGATCCGTAAGTATCAATATCGATAATCTATTAATATATAGTATATCATTAACCCCACTCTTCGATCCCTTGAACAAAGAATCCGCTAATGAATTAATCCATTAATATCTATCATAATATATGACCCCACTCTTCTCCTTTACGAGAAGAAAAACGAAAAAATGAAAAAAGCGACAAGCAGCAACATTATACAATTTGTTTTCTTTTTTCCTTGCTTCTCTAACGTCTTGATGTAAAATGGCTTAATCAAGAATCAAATAGTAGCACATGACAGCAATAACTATTACAACGTAAACATTATAGAATATCGTGCTCATTCTTTTTCATTTTTTTTTTTTTTTCAGCAATCGGCCAACAAATGTCGCTGCACATCCCAGATCCCTGTGCAGGTCAGTAAACACAATACAAAGAACCCTTATAGTACTGCTGGTTTTCACATGACGTCATAGCCGCCATTTTGGTTGAACTTTACAATAAGCCAATTCACAGTTTAAGAATCGTCTTCAGTGCGCATGCGATTTTATCCCGAATTTCTCACCTTCTTTTGTTTAATTAAAAACAAAAGAAGGTTTAAACAAAAGAAGGTGAGAAATTCGGGATAAAATCGCATGCGCACTGAAGACGATTCTTAAACTGTGAATTGGCTTATAGATTTGTAATCAATCTCTTTTGTTATATCAACCAACATGGCCGCCGTGTCTTTTGTTTTACATTCTCTAGGGAATGATTGAAAACCAGCAATACTCCCTCCCCTCTCACCCAGCCGAGTTGACCTTCAGAACAAACTCAAGGTCAACCAATCAGAATTGAGGATTCGACATCGTATTTTGATTAGCATTTCCCATGATTATACCAAGAGAATTTATGAAATACGAGTTCTTCCTTCTTTAAATTAATCGTAAACGCTAGTCGAACTCATGGCGGAATTTTATTTCAATCAACAAGAAAAGTCTACATTGTATACTCAGAAAATGCTCAAAAAATACTAACCAAAAATAGTGACCCATAATTCCTTTCGGGGAAGGCAATCAACTCAGCTGGACCTCTGGACTCGCAACCACATGTGACTGTAGAGTTTGTGAGGTATTTCCCAAGATTCGAGGGGGTTTCTCCAGGTTCTCCGGTTTTCTTCCCTCAACAAAGCCTAACAAGCTAAATTCAAATTCGATCTGTGAATTACTCGTGCCCTGACTTAGATCAACCCAGAGGTTGTTTTAGGGTTCGATCTGTGAAGATCAGCTCAGGTTGTTTCAGGGTTCAATCTGTGCGTTAGCTGTGCCCTGAATTAGATCAGCTCAGGCTGTTTCAGGGTTCCATCTGTGATTTAGCGTGCCTTGACCTAGATCAGCTCAGGCGGTTCATTTCAGTATCGATAAAGCTTGAAGGTTTTCTTATTGTCAAGATTGTAAAGGTGACTACTGATAGCATGTTTTGTTTCTTGTTCCACAGGATACAACAGCACCACATGTCCACCAGTGTATCTTGGCATCAAAGCAGATCAAGTGAACTGTGCTTGTACAGGTACACTATATCCAATCAGACATTGATTTAAAGTCGTAGAGTAAAATAGCCGGTTAAGAGATTGGAAAGATGAAAGTGGGAAGGGAAGTGAAGGGAAGTGAAGGGAAGTGGATCAAGTGAAATGTGCTTGTATAGAAAAGGAAGGGGAAAGGCACCTGCTTGGTAAAACCACTTGAAATTCAGGGAGGCTTGAATGGCAATCTTGTCCCTACGTTTCGGGGCATCCCGGCCACTGCACTTAACTTTCTTGCCCTCCCTATAAGGAATATGATTACATGGTATTTTGATAAAAGTATTAACGTTTCTTTCTCGTGACCTTCAGAGCCTGAGTGCACCGTCCCTGGCCAAATCAAGTTTACAATTCAGAAAGGTAAACATCTTGATTTTGTGAGCTTTTTATTTTAAGTTGGTTTTATCGTCTAGAGTGGAGCCAGAATATCGAGATACGCGGGTTCCTCTTCGCACTGTACAATAAAGCCATATTACCCATGTTACAAGCTTTGAAAATGTTTGGAGAGGGGAGGCAACATGCAACATGCAACATGCAACATGCAACATGCAACATGCAATATGCAACAATCTATTTTTGAAATAGCTATATACACCGAGTACTGGGATCGAACCACAGTCGCATTGGTGAATTGGATGGTATGATAAATGACACATGGCCTGAAGTAGGAAAACATATTGAACTAGATAAATTTCTTTTGGCTCATAATGTCATTTTTGTTTAATTTGCAGGCAAAGGTGGTGCAAAGCAAGTCCATGCGTCGCTTCTGTTCGTTCTCATCAGCCTGGTACTGTTCTATGTTCTTTAGTTCTTTGATCGGCGTAGCTAGGTTCCTTAACAAGCTTCAACTTCCTGAACGACATATCATGACTATTTGAAAAAGTATATAATCATAATGTTGTATATCTTTATTTGAAGTATTTTGAAGTATTTTGAAGTATTTTGAAGTATTTTGAAGTATTTTGAAGTATTTTGAAGTATTTTGAAGTATTTTGAAGTATTTTGAAGTATTTTGAAGTATTTTGAAGTATTTTGAAGTATTTTGAAGTATTTTGAAGTATTTTGAAGTATTTTGAAGTATTTTGAAGTATTTTGAAGTATTTTGAAGTATTTTGAAGTATTTTGAAGTATTTTGAAGTATTTTGAAGTATTTTGAAGTATTTTGAAGTATTTTGAAGTATTTTGAAGTATTTTGAAGTATTTTGAAGTATTTTGAAGTATTTTGAAGTATTTTGAAGTATTTTGAAGTATTTTGAAGTATTTTGAAGTATTTTGAAGTATTTTGAAGTATTTTGAAGTATTTTGAAGTATTTTGAAGTATTTTGAAGTATTTTGAAGTATTTTGAAGTATTTTGAAGTATTTTGAAGTATTTTGAAGTATTTTGAAGTATTTTGAAGTATTTTGAAGTATTTTGAAGTATTTTGAAGTATTTTGAAGTATTTTGAAGTATTTTGAAGTATTTTGAAGTATTTTGAAGTATTTTGAAGTATTTTGAAGTATTTTGAAGTATTTTGAAGTATTTTGAAGTATTTTGAAGTATTCTTCTTAGTTATTTGTAACCCGTGAAGTAGTTAGTAGACAAATAGACATTAGTAGCAATGGCGGATCCAAATCCCCCCCCCCCCCCCGATTTTTTAGAGGGGGGTCCAATCCAATCGTATACTAAGCAAAACCTGTTGGACCTTTTCACCACCACTCACTTCTACCCTCCCCCTGGTTACATATTAAAAATAAATTTGTATAGACTATCACGGTCATTGTACATGCACGACAACACTAAATTTTAGAATAAAACAATCAATTGAACTTCAGGCATGATAGGGGATCCGGAACCCCCTCCTCCTACGCTCCCCCCCCCCCCCCCCCTACCCTCCCCCCTCCGACCCTGGATCCGCCACTGATTAGATATAGGGGTGGTTATACTTAACCCGTGAAATAGTTAATAGATTAATATATTGGGTTATAGTTAGTTTACTTGGCTCTTAAAATGGTAGGTAGCCAAACAGAGGTTAGTACGCATACATCTTATTTCCATTGTTTTCTTTTGTGACTATTTGACTATTTAACAATTAGTCCTCGAGTCCGAATGGTCTACGAGTCAATAGCCCATGAGGCCGAAGGCCGAATGGGCTATTGACTCGTAGGCCATGAGGGCGAGAGGTCTAATTGTTTTAGTAAAATCCTACTAATCGGTCCAATAAAAGAATGCAATAAGTTTTGGATTTTGCTTTAAATATATATTTTTTTGGTTTTCAAAACTGGCGCTTTTCGCTACTAGAGGTCTATCACTAATAGACCCCTAGTAGCTCAGCCATTCACAGGGCTCGATTGGTGATAGACCATTAGTAGGTTTTTTCTAATACACATTAACAAGTAGTTTGTGTATTTTTTGGCTTAGTTTGTAATGAAAAAGACTTTTTTTTCTCATTCGTTTTTCCTTAAAATATTGTTACAGAATTAATGCCATAATGTTGGGTTTTTTTCTCTTTTCTTTCTTTTCTTTTTCTTTTTTCAACATTTCAAAAGGCTTGATTGACTTGACAGTTGTAAATTTCACTAGATATTTCAAGTTGAATTCAACTAACCATTATTGTGTAGAATCAAGACCTTAGGTTGGTCATTTCCCATTATTTAGAGTATAATAAAGAGCTTTGTTGTGTATCTAATGATGCAGTGGTTCTTGTTCTATCTTTTATTATAAACTTTTATTATAAACTCGTCGTCGACACATCATCTTTGTCAACATTAGCTTTATCACTATTGGGCACCAACATCCTCATTGTCATTCATCATCATCCTCATCATCATCATCATTATGATCATCATGATCATCATGATCATCATGATCATCACCATTATGATCATCATCATCATCATCATCATCCTCCTCCTCATCATCATCATTATGATCATCATGATCATCATGATCATCATCCTTATCATCATCATCACCATTATGATCATCATCATCCTCATCATCATCATCCTCATCATCATCACCATTATGATCATCATCATCATCATCATCATCATCATCATCATCATCATCACCATTATGATCATCATCATCCTCCTCCTCCTCATCATCATCATCACCATCATCATCATCATCATCCTCATCATCATGATCATGATCATCCTCATCATCATCATCCTCCTCATCATCATCCTCCTCCTCCTCCTCCTCCTCATCATCATCATCATTATGATTATCATGATCATGATCATCTCACTATCATTTTCTGTCAACGTCTCCTTCAACGCGATCGTTATCACTACTGGACATCAACACCCTCATCGCGCGTCCGTCATCATCACTACTACATCATCACGTCGTCTCACTATGATTATATCTCAGGGTAACTAGTCACCCCCTTCACCACCTCTATATCCGCCCCTGGTATTTCCCCTCGTTATTTACAGGTTGTCATGGTGGCAAACCAGTCTTAAAATGAGGGCCGTTTTTCATCATCATCATCACCATCAACATGATCGTCCGTGACTATCACATCATAATCTTTATTAAAATATCGGCGCAAGTAAAGCGTTTATCTTATTTGAAAATCAATCGATCCACTTGTCATGTCCGGTCAAGCAGCACGAGTTTGTCCAATATGGCCCCGAGTTATTCATCCAAACTGGACGAGGTTTTGACGTGCAATCCATTCTAGCTACTTCACATATGAAACAAAGGAAAAATATTGCGGTATTAGTCGAGAAATAATAATAATCTTAAACTGATATTGCTCAATTGTGCATGCATGATTAATGGCTGCCTAGAAGCATCTCTGACGTTATCGTTTCTTTATACTTGAATGGTTTCGATAAAATATTAAGACAAACAACGATACAGAATCGATCTCATATACACGATTGATATCAGGGAAAATCTGTAAGTATATATAATCTAGCAAAAACTTTGAATTTGAAGTTCGAGGACTCTGAGACAAGGAAACACTTGTTTTCTTTCCCTGTTTACTTGAGTCATAACCTTTATTTATGATAACATAAGTTTTAGTTCTTTGTTTTTCAACATTATATTCGCAGTCACATATCGAATATCCGCCGTTTCGTGACAACCACAAATATTTCATCTCATTCTAAATTTTCAAGCTCTGTTACTTATAAAATCCCGTGCGTAAATTCTCTGCAACTTGCATGAATTATTCTTCAATTTAGCTCATTAAACTTGATCAAATATTTGGTAAAAACTAAATCATATCTATATTTTTCCACGTCGAATTTAAAATTCAATCACCTTGGAATTGTAAGCAGTAGCTGTGAATTACTGTTATTTTTCCAGGAGACCTGAATAAAAGCACAGTGGAAAACGATGTTGAAGCAGGCAGCATTTACTGGCGTGCTTTGCATGCTCTCAGGTAAGCCATTCAACTTACGAACTTATTGTTAATCAAAATATTTTTGATATTTTCTCTCGTACCAAGCCTCTAATCTTTAAATCTTGTCATTCTTGGTCCACTTAATGATAATTTGATAATCATATACGATTGCTAACTATTGCGTGCTTTGCATGCTCTCAGGTAAACCATTCAACTTATGAACTTATTATTAATCAAAAATATTTTAGATATCTTCTCTCGTACCAAGCCTCTAATCTTTAAATCTTGTCATTCTTGGTCCACTTAATGATAATTTGATAAACATATACGATTGCTTACTATTATAAGGTGTGATGACTTTTCGATATATATGTCTTTCTAACACCTTAGGTGTGGATAAGTATTTGAAATAGCATGATAAGGTTCTGCTAGATCGCGCATCTAAGTACTCATCTACGTCAATATGCCTACATCATAAACTTTAACCTTAATACCAATTTCGCAAATTCATGCAGAGCCCGATCAATAAAAAAGTTTGCCTCTAAAAATTCTATTTACACCATGGCCAGGCTTCCTATGGATCAAAATTGTCAATTGACAATAAAATGTTACATAGCATGTTGTTTGTCTTTTTCTATTGTATTATTAAAATAGAGTTAAAATGAACAAAAGTCAACGGATTTCCACACATCAAAACAAGTTATTATCGAAAATTGGATGAGACAGCATTAACTGTGCAATGATAAACAATTTTGTCAATATGTTTCAAGTTTTGCCTTTAAATGCAATCAGTAGAGTGTGATGATCTTGGCATGAATCTGAAATATGGAGCTACGGACTAGATAAACCTAAAAGACCGTGAAAGATAGCTGATGAGACATTATCATTAAACAATGACTTAGGAATCACTTTACTTTGATGAAACTTGTCACTGTCTGCTGCACATGAAGCCTACGATTTAAGTTGATAGAGACATCTATCAAAATGCAAAATAAGATTTATTAGTAATTGACCTTTGAAAATGCTCTTCGGATTTTTTTTAGCTCATCGACGAGATATTACAAGAACATGTCCATGATGAACAAACTTATTTTTACTTAAGTCGTTTTGTGTACGAGCTGGAAAAGCTAAATAAATGGCGAATATTTGGTGTAATATGTATTCCTTTTTCCTATTTCATTCAACATTAAGATGAATTATCTACAGAAATATCAAAACCTATCCATATGGGAAGTTGCATGGCCATCTTCTTTCAGACACCAAAATCTCGCTGGCCTTCAAATATTTTTTTCAAATAAAACTATGCATATTTAGACTTTTTTCTCGTAATAGGATCGAAAAGCAAAAACTTCAAAGCTTCAAACATCGCTTTTCTGGTTCTAGTAGTGAAAACAAAGATGTAAAATGCAGTGAAAACAACCATTCAACATGTCCAAGTTTTTTGTCAATATTAGAAGTTTGCCGAAGCATTCAGTGGCCTTCACGAAATCTTATTTAACATCAATGAATGTACCTTCTACGAAGTAGTTTCTAAGGGATGGAAAGATTATTTTTGCATTGTAACCAACTTTTTCTGGTCTTCAGGCCATTTTTCTGGATGAGTTTACAACCACAAACAAAACCACATGCATCGTGAAGTGATCTTCTTTCGGTGAATTCAGAGAAGACGAATAATTGTTTTCGGTCACTTCATAATTAAGACAGACATGACTTCTGTACTTTCAGTCATAGATTAAACGTGCTTTTCGCTTTTCAAAAATAAGAAATACTTCTTGATCCATCTTTGGCTATATTATTGCGATGTTTTCTTCGCATTTGCGAATAAGCGAAGTGCGCGGGAACCCTGTGGTGGTACAGGACGGACGGACAAAGTGATTGCAATCAATTTTACCATTTTTTCATAAGTATGGTGGTCCTTCGGCCCGCGCGAGAGCTCCGCTATTAAATCACTAAATAAATCAAAGCTACACTGTATTGGGTTTTTAAAAAATGCTGCAGTCCTGGCACTATTTGGGTTAGTTTCTATACATTTATTACATTGTTGGCAGAAAAGCCTAGACTTGAAGCAACCGTTTGGAGTACAATGGAATGCAACTCGGATATTGATCTGCTATAAGACAACAAAAGCTGAACATATTGACACTAGATAATTTATTTTACTTATAACTGAATGAGTTTTGCCTTTCAATCAATATATTATTTTTTCAATCAATATATATTATATATTATTATTATTATTTATTGAAAAAGTTGCCATCATGCGTCTGGCACTGATTTTCTTATTTCTTTTTCTCCAGTTTTTATTGTTTTAAGTGCTGCGGACGCTGATGCATCAAGACGGTAAATATAGATATATCTGATTAAATAGGGAAATGAAACCTTCCCCATTATCAAATCATGGCACAAGGCAAGAAGCTAAGTAAAGGGTTAGAGAGGGAGGGAGGGAGGAACAGTGTAAGGATAGTCCGACCGATGGAACGAACAAACAAAGACAGACGCGGAAGGATGAAAGAAGGGAAGAAAGAAGGGATGGAGTAAGGGACGGACAGTCGGACAGAAGGACAGACAGGCAGAAGAGTGGAGGAAGAGCCGGAAAAAATGGATGGAAGAAAGGACAACGGGGCGAAACAAGGACGGGGAGGATGCGACTGATTAGATAGCTGACTTAGTTCAGTGCTCGTTGTACCCCCTGCAAAATGTTCAACCATAATATAATATTCGGGATATCTGGAATACATCAACTACTCTATACTAATTTTTTTGTCTCTAGAACCAAGAGGAGTATTCCCATCGTCAACCATGTCTATGCACTCGATCACTTCATCGAGCTCGTAGAGAAAATCGAGAGGAATGTATCAAGCTTTTATAACCTTGTGAATCATATACGTCATCTGGGCTCCTACACTGATAGTTATTGGTCCACCGTCTTAGGTAAGTATTGAATACCTATACCGATTCAGTACCGGTCTGAGTCGAGAGGGCGAAAACAAGACTATTCAGTCGTCCGTGATCTGTAATCTATGTTGTATTTTTGTTTACATCCATTAAAAATTAATTTTAGGCATGCCTTCGGAAAAGCCAGCTTTTCACGTGCAGATTATAGATGACTGACTAGCCTCGTTTTTGCCTCATCGACCAAGGCAGTCTGCGTGTGTCCGCCATGTGAAGAATCGGTTTAAAACGAATCATTTTTACGGATGTTTTAGACTGACTTTTTCCTCCGTTATAACAAAACCATCTTATGTTAAAAATAATAATAATAATAATAATAATGATGATAACAATAATAAAAATAATAATAATAATATTATAATAAAACTTTATTTCCAGCTAACTGTAAATTCAACGTTACATATCAAGAATAACACGAATAAGTTAATTATATTATATTATAAAATTATAAATTATCAAAAAACAATAATAATAATAACAACAATAATAATAACAATAACAAACAATAATAATGATTATTAATAATTAATAATCATTTTAATAAGTAGCTATTTAATAAGATAAATAATAATAATAATGTAATAATGATAATAATAATAATAATAATAATAATAATATCAACTTTATTCTTTTATTCTTTATTCTTTAAACGTCCTTAATTACAGTTTACATAAGATAAAATAATTAATTTATATCTACACTAAGAAAAACTAAGAATAATTAATAACTAATTAGATATTATTAAATAGATATATGTTTAGAAATATGTTCTTAAAACGCTCAGTCTTGATACGTGGTAATATAAAATCGTGTCCCTTTTCCAGGGGGATCTATAAGCGCTCTACCAGACGGAATTCTAAAAAGTGTGGAAAAAGATGTTCTCAAAAATATGGTTGCCCATAGATACGAAGGATCACGTGAGTTAGGAGTAATACGCACGTCATCTGGAGAAATAATAGCCATTGGTCACGTGATTAACGGAATCTGCGCAGCGTTTGTTCGAAATAAGCGAGCCTCACTCACGAAGTGGTCACCAGAGGCAACCAAGACGATCGATAATCTGTACGGGGCGACCATATCAAGGGATCTCGCCCAAGCAGCTCTCGCAAAGAAGAATGACTCATCACTGCCATACTTTGGGCCAGGTGGATCATGGAATGACAACAAATGCCCCGAGAGATATACTCGTTCCTCTGATGTCAACACTGGAGCGTCCAACGCTGAACTCCTGGGGGACATAGACGGGTTTCTTTTGGGATATCACCTTGCACCGTGGATAAGAAAAGGCGTTCGTCTGGGTCAGTTGTTCAGGATGTATTACTCGACTGGAGTCTGTTATGACATGTCTGTTGCAAGCTGTAAGCGATATAACAAGTTCAAAGGTATAGTTGACGTTGAGTCATTGAACGAACAAGTTACTGGGGTGGCCGAGGCGATCTATTTAAAGAACAGTACAATTTATCCAAACGTCAAGAAAGAGGATATATCAGATGCTACAACGTCCACCACACAGCAGTTCTTTCCTTATGTGGGTAAGCTAAAGTTCAGGCCTGTTGTTTTTAATTTCTCAGACGCATGCTGCTAATGGTAGATTTTCTTTCATATGATGTATGGATCTTTAATTGTTAACAGAAAAAATTAATGGATCATCACAAACATGTCCAGAGAAACCAGAAGGTGAGCCCAGCTTATGATTGTCTTATCTGACAAGAAGTCACTAGTAAAGAACCGTCCATAATTGGTCACCTAGGGGGGACCCCTTTTGATACCGGCTGTCGATGTATAGTCTCCTTTCACGTGACGTCAAAGCAGCTCAATTTGGAGGACAAAACAAAAGAATTAATTTCAATCTCCTGAGAATTGGAACCGATTGTTTTGTCCTCCAAAATGAGCTAAATTTCGACGTGCTGCAAGAGGTATATAGCTGATTTCCCCTTCAGTTGCCTAGAAGTAACATTCCCCTTATAACGAATCCCCGTCGAATTATTTTTCTCAATCAAGTTAAAAGTTTTAACAAGTAAGTCAATAAGGTTTCCATTCTTCTTTTCTTCGCAAAAATCAATTTCTGGATTCCAATTTGACCACGCCTCGAGCGCTTACGTCATGAGCCTTGAGCTTGGGACACTGAGGCCCCGTCCACACTAGTGCGTTTTCATTTGGATCCGTTTTCGTTTGATCTGAAAACGCATCGATCGCTTCGCGTCCACACTACCGTTTTGCTCCGTTTTCGACCGTCCACACTAATACGCTCAAAAACGATCAAAACGATGGCGTGACATAAGTTTGACAATATGCGCATGCTCAAATAGTACATATGACGTGAGCGTTTTCATTTCGATGCGTTTTCAACCGTCCACACTAATACGATATGTATGCGTTTTCATTTTGATCCACTTTCAAGAGTTTTTTCAAATCGATGCGTTTTCGATGATACGCTCAGCGTTTTAGTGAGGACGGAAGGCCTAAACTCATCAAAATGTATGCGTTTTCAAACTAAAACGCACTAGTGTGGACGGGGCCTAAGTAATCACTCCCTACCACGTGATGGACGTAAAATATGTTACATTTTACAACTCACTAGTAATTATTAATTAAGTAAAGTACATCGACATTTTCAATGCTTGCTTTAAAGGATGTGAATTGTCTGCAAATTTGGTGATCTTGATGGACGAGTCTGGAAGTATTAAATTAAATGGTTACAAAAATGAGAAAAAATTTGTCAGGTAAAAATATCTTGTCATATTGTGATATTATTTAGCTCGTGAAAGAAGGATTGCTTTTTTAAAATAAATGAAAAATAAAATAAATGTAAATATCATAAATAACTTTCATGATGTATTCATTCTGTCATTCCACAGCCAAATCATAGATGCTTTCGAAATCTCGCCACTTCAAACAAACGTAGCCGTCGTTGAGTTCTCGAACTATCCAGATCTTGCAATCAATCTCCATGACTACGGTTCAAAGACGAGGCTTAGTTGCGCCATTAACACTTTAGGATATAAAGGTAACCTTAGAAGCAATTACCACGGGGTACCCTCTATGTACCTAAGGCTAAAAGTTGCGGTACTGAGAATGGAATTTTTCGTGAATATTAGTAAAAAGGTATAAAGGGATGCCCCCCCCCCCCTCCCCCGTCTCCGCTGTCCATAGGAAATAAATATGAAATGATGCAAATAGATGTTTACTAAAATAGCAGTGGAATCAATCCATTTGTCTTAGGAGGGAATACTTACATGGATAGAGCACTGAGATTGGCGAAAGACCAGATATTCCTGCCCGCCCAAAGAAAAAGTTCACGTAACAAACGCGATGTGTCCAATATTTTGATCCTCTTGACTGACGGCAGGGCGACTAATAAACCAGCTTTTGTAGAGGCAGTACAAGAAATCAAGGCAGAAGTTAAGGGTACGTAATATAACATAACCATTACTGTTCTAAAGAAATGAAGTTCAATAATAACAGAATGGCAGCTTTTTTTACTTTCAAAAAAGTTTCTTGACTGGCAAATCCGCGTTACATATTTCTTGATAAAATCTTGTAGTTTTGAGAGGGGGAACTTGTATGAATGTTAAGTAAGATTGGCTCTTTCCAAGAATTTTCAGCATTTTAGTTTGTATGCCCATGCACTGTAGTACTAGTGTGTATATTCTTTACTCCACAGACCTCACCATGTTAGCTGTTGGTGTGGGTAACTACATCTACAGTGAGCTGCAACTTATAGCAACAGATCCTCAAAAACACGTTTTTACTGCGATTAATTTTGACCATCTTCTTGAGATCGTCAAAGATCTTCAAAACAGAACTTGCAAAAGTAAAGCCCTTGAATAGGTTACAGGGCTTCCCAATAGCACCTCCTGAAATTGATCGTACGATTTGCCGTCGGGACAAAGTAGGTTTTGAACGTCATTCAAGGCGTTTCGTTGACATTCCATAGGCACGTGGTCTTGAAATTAAAACTTTGTGTTTTCCGACAATGTCATGGAAACACTTTCAATTGATATTAACCTCAACCAAAGTCCTATTTTGTCGCGACGGCTACTAGTCTATTTCACAGTTCCCTGAGCAATATCTTGAAAGGTAGCCGTGCCTTTGCATCAAAGTGAGACATGAGATCACCTTGCAATTATAGAGACCTTTTTAACACCTTGGACAATTATTCCCATGTCTCTATCATTGCAAGGTCATCTCATATCTAGCTTTGATGCAAAGCACGGCCACCAATCAAAGTATTGCGCAGGCAACTGTGAAGGGGATTATTGTACTATTTGGTGCGTATGATTGGGAAGCACTGTATAATATTTGAAATTTTCTCCTAACTTTATCGTCTTTCAACGTAGAATTAATGCGCTGAACTAAAAGACAATGTCGTCACAATCATTCTTCTTTTTGAGGTTTTTTATGTGACGTCACAATTTAGAGAAATTTCTTTAATATAAGAAAAAAGGAGTTGATATTCGAAGTTTTCATACAGATATTAGTGAAACTGTGAAGTTTCGTGAAGATCGCGCGGAAACTATCGAAGATATGAATTTTTAAAAACATGAAATTTTACAAAGAAATGTATGATGGCAGGCAAAATTTAATTGCCAACATACATTTCTTTGTAAAAGTTGTCAAATTCAAAAATTCATACCTTCTCTGGATTATGGACAATCTTCACAAAACTTTGCAATTTTACTAATATCTACATAACAAATTTGATTGCAAACTTCTTTTCTTGATTAAACAAAAAAATATTTTTTTGGGGATTACGTGACATCACAGTGAAAAACCCCAATATCTTGCATTGCCGTTACGAGTTACACTTGATCTTCGACTCCCGGTGACTTAGCTGATGAGTTTATTCTCAATTGCTTCAAATAATTTGTTCTTTTTTTTTTGTTCTCAGCGCCAACCCAGATGAACTTGAATTTCCAGCACGATGAGAACAACACTATTACCACAGCTTTCGTATCTCCTGGAAGTATTCGATACTTTGAAATCTCTCCTAAATATTTCTATGGCCTCGGTGAAATCCTAATCATGGTAAGGATTGTTTAAGTGATCGAATGGAAATATCTTATCAAAAAATGCGAAACCATGCAGGGTAAACCAATATTAGCCATTACCAAAACGGGCCAACGACTGGAACCAAGTTTATCAAATTTAATTTTATTCAAAAACAAAACCTCACTTCAAGAAAGATCACATAAAAATGAGTAAGAATTGAAAATTTGATCTAGTTGAGCAAATTGTAACAAAATAATGATTTTTATTTTAAATTTTCTGGTTGGAGGGATGCTTGGAGGGACACAATGAACATGCAGTTCTCTGTAAACTTGGCCTTGTTTTAATGCTAATAACTGTTTCTGTACGGCCAAACATCCTGAAACGTGGTCAATAAGCTTTTTGTATGTTGTTTTTTCATGGGATGGGGTTATTTTTTTCTGGGACCTAAACTGAATTGTTGTTTTAATTAGAACCCAGTCCCTTTGACGTTTTGATAATGGCTCATATTTTTCTATTTTTTCCGGTCCGGTATTCTAAAAATATTTTCTCAGTATCTGCCTGTGGTCCGGTATCCTGACGTCATCCGCGCGCGCGCAGATAACAGATGCAAAACAAGTGGTGAGGTCAATGGAAAAATAATAACTTATGTACCGTCCTAAAGTCGGTTAGGATAGGGAAAGACCTTGCACTCGGCCTTGAAAACGTATATTCAAGACCTCGGCCACAGTTTTTCCCTTTCTAGACCTCGTAGCCGGTAAATAGCATATTTGTATGAAAGCACGGGTGCATGGTGCGCATGCGCTGGTAATGCACCGCCTTTCACCTTTGTGGCACGGTCTACGGTCATTGGTTCTATTTAATTTGCTTCTATTAGAATAGAGTTGCTTGTTGGTTCTCTGCTGCGCTTCAAGGGTATTTGAATTTCTCCTCCGGTTTTCACCTATTAACTTTACTTTTAATTTTTTTCTTCAAAAATTAACTTTCTAAATTTCAATGTGATCTGGCGTTAAAGGCTTAAATAATGAGCCCGTGGTTCAGGAAACTCGGTGATCAGCGTGTACGACGTAAAGCAAATTACATTACATATTAAAGTTTTGTATTTGTGCGCGCATGTTGCTTATCCAATCCTGAAAAAAAAAAGGTCAATTCTTCCTTCAAAGTCACGGCGCCTTCGCATCATAACATCTTTATAACTTTTCTTCTCGCGCAATGGAATACCACCTTGCGTTTGATAAATACTTCACTTCCATTCTTTATTCTTTGTTAATGTTTGCCTAGATTAAGCCACTCTATGGTTCGGTAACAACTTTTGCATCGCGTGAAACAGTGCATCCAGGACCTGGCAACTACATTATGAAACTTGACCCGATCCGTGAGTATCAGTATAATAATGTTGGACTGATGAGGAAGTGATTGTCAAATTTTAAAACTCCTTTGAGAAATACCAAGACAATAGTGAAAATTAGCACAACAAAAAAAGCTACTGAAAGGGATTCTGGAAGCGTAGGTACAAAACGTCATCATGCTTGAGGCGTATTGTCGTCGTCCGAATGCTGCATGCATTAGAACGATGCATTTGAGCAAATACAGCTATTTCAAAAACCGTTGAATACTGAATACTGAATACTGAATACTGCATTCCTAGGCCAAAGGGAATTGTGGGTCCAATTAATTTGAAATAAAAAGTAAATATTCAGTGATTTACTCTCGATATGTAGCTGGTATCATTGTTTCAGATGGAATGCACAGAAAATAAAATCAATGTTTATTATTTATTTTACTTTAGACAATATCACATGACCCAAAATGCATTTTAGTCTTGGAATGCACTATTCAGTATGCAGTATTCAGTATTCAACGTTTTTTGAAATAGCTGTATACGAAAGGTGTTTATATTATGTTTCTGGCGTTATTTCTGTTTGTTTCATTTAATTTTTCGTCTTTTAAACGATTTCATATATTTTTTTCTCACTATCAATGATACTCATATCGAATTATAATTGATTTCCTCAGCTATTGGACAAGAATTAGGAATGGTCATAACGCTTCATTGCACGGGTATATATGACATAACAATTTTTAAGAATATTTCTTTCTTTCTTGTTGATTCTTCCATGGTAGTTAGCTGATCTGAGGTGTCATCCTTAGTTGTCTGGAGACTCGGGAAACGGTTATCTCTTTATTTTATTTTCCCACTCAATGATTAATATCATAGTAAATGTATGCAAAATATCAAAAACTTCTCCTGAAAATCTAGATTTATCTCAGATATAAACTCGTATAAGCCGATTTTTCACAGGCTTCGAGACATCTTAGTTTTGCAGTGACGTCATTTCTGCATCACTATTTCAGATCAGCTTGTCATCTATCGATCCAACCATCTTCATCATATTTCTTCTTGATTGTCGATATTAATAGCTATTAATAATATGCTTTCTTACTTACAGGACACAATATCACCACGTGTCCTCCTATCTACCTCGCTATCAGGGCAAACGAAGCAAGCTGTGCCTGTAAAGGTAAAAATATTCTTACATATTTACTTTCTTAAAGGGGCACTTGGATGAAAACGCCCTATATTTTGAAAGTCCGAATAGTTCAAGTATTTAAGAATAATATGACTCAATCATGATTATGAAAACCAGATTGGCAAAAATTTTAGCCTGCGTGGGAGCCACTCGCAGTTGAGAAATTTTGGTTCAAAAACTAAAAGAACAATAGGGTTGAGTGAATGACATCATTTACTCACAATTTAGATGCTGAAAAAAAATATATAATTTTTATCCGTCCGCAAATCTTGACTGTGAAGAAAATATGTTGCTTGGGGCCATATAGATATTAAGTTTAACCAAGTTTCAAGGCATTTTCAATTTTCATCGATTTTCATCCAAGTGCCCCTTTAAAACATAGTTAATGGGGTGGAATGGTTTGGAAACTATTATTCTAGGTTTTTGTTTGACTTTTTTTTATTGTTATATGACGTTGACCGTGCACAAAGAAGGAAAAGTTGCAGCGTTTATTCATCGTAAATTAGGGAACATAGACGATTGTTTTCTAAAAAAATTTCTAAAATAGGAGATATTTGTTAATAAATCTATATGATAGAGATTAATTGTTTACTGAAAAGGGCAATCATGCACCTTTTTGAACGCTTTCTTATTTATCATCTAGTTACTTAACTGTATCTGCGCGGAATTATTCATCTTAAATTTTACATTTTCAAAATGTTCGTACATGAAAATAGTACGGAAACTAGTATTTGCAGCCATACTTGCTTTGGTTCATTGTGCACGGTCAATATCACGTGATGGTACGTTTCAACATCGCTCGCCAAACAAAAACCCAGAACAATATGTTTCCAAACCATTCCACTCCATTAACTATGCTTAAAATGAGAAGGAAATAAAGGTATAAAGTGAAGTTGACTGTATTCATGTTGTGTTTCAGAACCCGAATGCACAACCCCGAATCAAATCAAGTTTACTATCAACAAAGGTAATAAAGTTATTTTTACAAATTAACGGCCATACTTGACCCTCGGATTGAATCTTGGATGCGAGGCTAACATGAAACACAATAGAAATCGCACTTTTTCTTGATGGAATTTGTGGCATTTCTTTTGTATTTCAACGTTGGCTTCGCATTCAAGATAATTTTGAGAAAGGTCGATTATTCTTATGTTGAAAAGTAGCCGTGCCTTTGCATCGATGGCGCAGGGAACTGTGTATTAGGGGACTATTCTGGATTCCAGTTCCACAAACAGGCCGGTGCATTCTGGACTAGTTTCGCTACAAACGACATCATATAAGGCATGATATAAGCCAGTTCAAAGTTTAAGAATCGTTTTCTGTGCGCATGCGATTTTATCCCGAATTTCTTACCTTCTTTTGTTTAAACCTTCTTTTGTTTTTAATTAAACAAAATAAGGTGAAAAATTCGGGATAAAATCGCATGCGCACAGAAAACGATTCTTTCAAAAGTTTTGGACTGGCTTATACCTAAGCTAAACCACACTGCACCATGTTCGCTAATTAAATTTCCTTCAAACTTTTATGAACTTTTTCTTTTGTCTTTTCTTATCTTTAACAGGTGGCATAATCAGCAGTGTCAGGCAGATCAGAGGCTCGATATTCCTAACTGTTATTGGCCTGGCTTTGCTGCGTTTAATGTAATCGTAATATGGTTCACAATCATGCCATACATTTCAAATTTTACCACTGTTCATTTAGTAAAACAATTGCACAATCCAAAAGCCGAAACAAGCTTAGAAGAGCTAAAATATTTTATTACCATGCGCATCATATATTGATAATCGCGTAGAAGAAGCCCCTTCTCTTATCTTGAGGGGACCTCTGTCGAGGTAGAGATTTTCAAATACTCCTTTCCTATATATGGGCTTTTGTCACGCGGCGGCCATATTGGTTGAAACAATGGGTTTTAATTCCGTTGGGTCCCCTTGCCCTCGCTTTGATGCATTTCAGAAAGTTCAAAGGGTTTTGCTCCCATGGAAATGAACATGGCCGCCGTGTGATAAAAGCCTAATCACTGGTTTCTTATTCTTGACTTTGAGGGGCACTTTGCATAAATACGATTATAGCGTATTATTATCCTTCACTGCACATGAAAACTATTGTGTTTATGCTGATGAGTAGAATCCAAATCCTTTTTGGGTTCTGAAAATCATCCTATGAAACAAAAGCTGATGTATTCATATCACCCATACTGCATCTCGGGCTTGGCATGCAACATGCAACAAGCAATAAAACCTTCACCAACCTTGTTTGAAATAGCTGTATTCTCCATTGTTACCGGTGAAGCAGTATTCATTTTTTAGAAGGGGGAGGGTTGGAGAAATAGCTGTAAACATTGGAGTTCAATTTGGTAGTCCCACATCTTAGCTTTGAAACTTTATTTTCCTCTAATATTTTACTGATAAAATAATAATGAACTAATAATTACATGAAAATAATGAAAGTGATCGAGCCTCCTTATTTTACTAAATATTTGATGATTTTACTAAGTATTTGACTTCATTTAATTCCTCCGGTCTATCCCACACACACCACACCACACACACACACACACACACACACACACACACACACACACACACACACACACACACACACACACACACACACACCCTCCTATTAAAACATTGAATTCTCCCTAAATAAACCTAAAATGATTGTTCTAAAAATAGAAAATGATTACGCCAATAAAATATAAAGCCTCTTATATGAATCGAGAAAGTCTAATCAATATAAACATCATCAACTTAAAAAATTAATAGACCTGAATCAGATTGGATAAGAATGTACCTCACGATTGTAATGCAAATTTTAAGAGATTGGCTCATCCTAGAGATTTTATTTTTATGCCAAATTATCCAAAACAATCTATCCAAAAAAAATCTGCATGTAGTTTTGGAACTGTTACATTTGTCGTCCCTGACTCAGAAAATCGAGTAAGGGCATTTCAAAAAGCCGTTTATTTTCTAAACTAGTGACCCAAGCAGTCCAATTTCGAGTATTTCATTTATCAGGAATATGTTAACACATGTTCACTGGAAAATATTAAAATTATTTCAATAAAGCAGTTAAAATCTGTTGAATTGAAGTTGTTTGCCCCCTCAGCAACCAAGTAACTAATCTGCATTACAATACCAAAACCATCATGAATCAGTGAATATAACTTATTAGATTAACGTACAGGTACGATGACGAAATTCCTTGGTTACTTGCTATTTAAATTGCCAACAAGAAATCTATAGACCCCTTGCAGCTCAATTTGGAGGGCAAAACAACAGGTTCCAATTATTAGGAGATTGAAATTCTATTGTTTTGTCCTCCAAATTGAGCTGCTTTGAAGCAGCCTCCCTGTTTGACGTCACTTAAAAAGGCGCCTATTAGAAAATCAAATAAAGTGACAAAACCTATCGTTAAAATGGTTGGCACATATTAACATCACAATGAAAATGTCTATAAACATCACAATGGCAATGTCTATAAACATCACAATGGCAATGTCTATGTACAGCACAATGGCAATGTCTATAAACATCACAATGGCAATGTCTATAAACATCACAATGGAAATGTCTATTCACATCACAATGACAATGTCTATAAACATCACAATGGCAATGTATATAAACATCACAATGGCAATGAATATAAACATCACAATGACAATGTCTATTAACATCACAATGGCAATGTCTATAAACATCACAATGGCAATGTCTATAAACATCACAATGGCAATGTCTATAAACATCACAATGGCAATGTCTATAAACATCACAATGGCAATGTCTATAAACATCACAATGGCAATGTCTATAAACATCACAATGGCAATGTATATAAACATCACAATGACAATGTCTATAAACATCACTATGACAATGTCTATAAACATCACAATGGCAATGTCTATAAACATCACAATGGCAATGTCTATAAACATCACAATGGCAATGTATATAAACATCACAATGGCAATGTATATAAACATCACAATGGCAATGTCTATAAACATCACAATGACAATATCTATAAACATCACAATGGCAATGTCTATGTACAGCACAATGGCAATGTCTATAAACATCACAATGGCAATGTATATAAACATCACAATGGCAATGTCTATAAACATCACAATGGCAATGAATATAAACATCACAATGACAATGTCTATAAACATCACAATGGCAATGTCTATAAACATCACCATGGCAATATCTATAAACATCACAATGGCAATGTCTATAAACATCACAATGGCAATGAATATAAACATCACAATGGCAATCATTTGCATTAGATTCGGCACGTGAAATTCGACGTCTAAACCGGACTTAAGAAACCTTAATTCCAATCAGAATAGATATCATAAATACCTAAAAACTAGCTGAGTCATCTAAATGAATCATAGTTTGTTTACTTGGACTTTCGTTCTGACACTTGAACAGGACTTGTAAACCCGTCTTCGGGTACACCAAAAGGCAAATCATCACGAAGATCAGATGGATTTTCTTCGTGTTCTACTCCTTCTCTTCTCGTCTGGTCATCATTAGCATTAATTTCATCGCTATCTTCATCAACATCATCACCATCATCATCATAGGATGGTGGTGGTATCAGAAGTGGGCCTCTCACAGCCCCATAATCTGGGGGTCTGGCCTCTTCTTCGTGTTGTCTTGACGGAGTAGCTCTTCTCTGACTATTATCAAAATTTAATGAAAACAGGAGACGAACAAGAAGAGGACGTTGAGTTCGAACAATAACTGGGTACCCTGTTGTTGATGCTCTTCGAAGGCAGCACAGTCCAACCGAAATCAAGTATACTACAATGAATACGATTGCTGCAGCTACGCCTATCCAGACAACTGTCATAAAAATAAACATGAATGAAGCTAATTATTATAAAAATATTCATCCATCCATCCATCCATCCACCCATCCATACATCCATCCACCCATACATCCATGCATCCATTCATCCATCCATCCATCCATCCATCCATGCATCCATCCATGCATCCATTTATCCATCCATCCATCCATCCATCCATGCATCCATGCATCCATTTATCCATGCATCCATTTATCCATCCATCCATCCATCCATCCATCCATTTATCCATCCATCCATCCATCCATCCGTCCATCCATGCATCTATCCATCCATCCATCCATTTATCCATTTGTTGGTTCATCATGTCCCTTACTTGATATATCAGATGATGTGTAAGTCTTAGATGAAAAAGGCGGATGTAAGGTAAACGGTGATACGGTAGAAGGATATGATGTAGGCGTAGATAAGGTAGGCGGGATATTCGCAGGACATCCATCTGGGCAGCAGCACTTGTGTTCTACTTCAAGGATCTCATAGACCGAAAAGAAAACAGCCATAAGAACTATATCCCCGTTAGGGATGGCAAAGTTATAATAATAATAGTCTGGTAGGGGTATGGGGTACCTGTATCCATATCCCCCCCCTTCCCCCAGCCCGGACCCCCTGTTTTTGTTTTTGTTTCTTACCGGTTCTGCTTTGTCTTTTGTTATAATCATCTCGGCTGCGTCAATCAGGATTTTGCTCTGGTTACACTTCAACCGAACGGTAGAAATCATTCCCATACGCCTTGATTGCAAAGAATGAAATCATAACTAACACCAACAAAAATAATAATATTATTTATCATAACTAGAAACTACAACTTTCTAACGCCAACTAGTATCAAAAAAAGACCTCTGTTTCATAAAACTAACATCACATATGAGCATCTTTCAATTAACTCTCTCATTATTCCATTAGGAGCACTTTTCTTTGCTCAAATATGCTAGTGAAGGGCTGTAGTGAGCGTAACGAACGAGCGAACTTACAAAAAAGATATAGAGGGACATTTAATTAGTAACTTACGTGCCTCTCTGCTTGAAAATGAACTCCACAATTCCTTTGTTTACTTGGCAATAAACATCATTCTGGAATCCTATCCCCTCATGCATTTGCCCATCATCACTCCAATAACAAATCTACAAAACAGTAACGAGTACGAAAATATTATTTTATGAACCCTAAGCTAACTACTCATTGACTACTAGGGGGTCCATGCATACCAGAAAAAAAATTAATGCAGCTTAATTTGGAGGACAAAACGATAGGTTTCAAATTTTCATGAGATTGAAATTATTTTGTTTTGTCCTTCAGTTTGAGCTGCTAAACGAAACTTGTTTGTTTTATGTGATGTCAAAGCAGCTCAAAACAAAAGAATTTCAAACTCCTGAGAATTGGAACCAATTGTTTTATTTATTTATTTATTTATTTTTTGTTGATTGTTATTTGTCTTTTTGCTTGCTTTAATAACGAGCTTACCGCCACGTTCTGACATTCCGGTGTGTCTCCTTGTACAAATGGTATGCATGGGTTGTAACCATACTCGTAATGACCTGATTTGTTTTTGAACCTTAAATACAAAGTGTAATTATTAAAAATCAATGAATAATCTACTAATGAATGGAGGAATAAAAAGATTGTCCATCTAGTCCATACCTTGCACCGTCCTTCTTTGCCAGTGAACTAAGATTATAGATGTGCCCATTGTATTGACATGCGCATGGACTCAATGTTGTGATCGAGGAGGATGACAGCTTGAAATAAGTAGCTTGGACCATTAAGAAAGGGAAATAGGTCCAACAGAGATGCAACATGCCGTACTTTAGTAGAATATACTTAAAACAATGACAAAGAAAGATTTTGATTAATTGTTTAAAATGTGTAGTCAAATGCTATCAAAATAAAGCTGAACAGAATTTGCCTTTTTCTGTTAAGTTATAAAATCATATCATCTGATTACATATACATATTTGGCGTCACCACCAAATGACACTAGAAAGGCCAACTGACACTGGAATAGTGCCAACAAAAAGAAGTCAAAAAATTGTACTTAATTTCCTCAAATATCTTGAGAATAAGTTAAAAAAAAAGGAATTATGATATTGTTATTATTATTGCCAATAAGCTACACATTTGAAACAATTCATGAAATTGTTTGTGCAAATACACTAAGTCTTTAAGTTCTGATATGCAGAACCAGACTATTTGCATATATAAGATTAATGTAAACTAAATGTTCCATATATATTATTTCTACAATACATAAAACAATGAAGCTAGTAAATAAATAAATCATAAATAATGCTTTCTTTACCAAGCACAGGCGGGAAAAGCAACAAATACACACACACAAACCGAAGAGTGAAAGTTGTTTCCTTGCCTGTAGGTCACGAGTGATACGTGAGGTATAAACATGCCCAATATTCTATATTTCATTTAAAACGTTATTTTTCTTACGGAATGTTCTAGGTTCTATAGCTTCTTCATATTAAGTTTCTTACCGTATTTTTGTGACTTTTTGGAAGTTAATAAATGGGTATAAATCCCACGATGTACACCAATTCAGTCTTGAAACAACGTTAACGTTTCAGTCTGTTGCAGCTGTTGAACATCAACCTTCCTTCAAACTCAAACTTGCATATCATTGAAGTTAGCCTTGTTCATAAACTGAACGGATACTCGTTTTTTAGATCATCTTGATAGCACTCTTCTTGCCGTTTACAGTCTTTTTTTCGGTAGTTGTGTGTGTTTGTGAAAGAGTGTTTTGGTAGTTGATTAAGAAAGATGGCAGTATGCTGCACTAAAAGCGGAAGTTAACCTCGTGATAGATTATTGTTTACAAATTGAACAATTATAGCTTTAGGGTCCAGTGCTCACTCATTTAGCAAGCAAGCTGTTTTCAGCTAACAAGCAAGTTTCGTATAGCAGCTCAAACTGGAGGACAAAACAAAAGAATTTCAATCGCCTGAGAATTGGAAAGCTATTGTTTTTTCCTCCAAATTAAGCTGCATTCCGACTTGCTGCAAGGGGTCTATAACATAATGTAATCAAGGCGGATCCAGGAATATTTGAAAGGGGGGGTCCAACCAGCTGATCTGAAATAATGACGTAGAAATGACGTCACGTTTACCAAGCTAATTGACCGCCGTAGGCTGGAGCAACGTTGGGGAGCATGCTCCGCCGAAAAAAATTGAAATGCGATTTCCAGCGGTTTGAGAGGCATTAGACTTTCTTCAAAAGTCGAATACTCCATTTGGTTCAAAAGAAGTGAAATCTTGAAATCGAATTAATAAGCTCGCTCGATATTTTTTTGCCGTCAGTTGACGTTGCACGAGATTTTTTTAAGGATCGAGACCTTGCGCGATATATTTTTTAGATTTAAACAACCCCCCCCCCCCCCCCCCCAATCAAATATCAAATTGCCAGTCCCTAACCTCAGGTATGACAGGCGGGTCGCGACCCTCTCCCCACCCTCCCCCTGCATCCACCCTTGGTGAATAAAGTGAACAAGTTCATCACTATATTTTTCAAGTTTTATTTAGCAGTTTAAATCATTACTTAACCTAGATCTACATTTAAGCCTGGTTTCCTGATACATTCCAAAAACCTCAGATAAAAAAAAAACATTCTAAAAAAGCAAATAAGAGCAGAAAAAGCTGGAAAAGGCGACGTCTTCCTCTGTCTTTCTTGCACTGAGTCTTGATGAGTCTAGTCTCATTCACAGGTATTACCTTTTTGCATGTTGTACTTAGGCCAGTATCCCAGCTTTTTTTCGATGCATGACAAGTAATCGCCCTCTTTGCATTTACCGTCAGGATCAAGGACCCACTTAATGCCAAGACGACCCTGCTTTTCTTGGTCAAACATTTCCTTTACATGCTTTCCTATTGCTTGCTGTGAACCTGACTTGTGCTCCTTTAGTCGTCGTCGAATATTTTTTGAAGTGCCAACATAAATGACATTCCCGGCTTCACCAATGCAATAGATCCCTTCGTCTTCAGGAGCTAGGGACGGATCGTAATCGTTCCTTTGCTTCTCCAAAAGTGTGTTGCAGATACTGGAAGCCATTTTCTTCTAATAAGACTGAAGCCGGAAACAAGAAAAGGTATTAAATCAATGCTTATGCCTGAAGACGGTTTAATAAATATATCGATGTCTTCTTTGTCATCTTTCACTAGCCCAAAAAGTACAAGCCAGAAAACACATTTTTTAAAGATTATATAATATTATATAAATAAATATATATAATATTATTTAAAATTGTCAAGTTAGCTATAAGGAAGATAAGATTCATCAATTATGACACAAGGTCACACGACTAAAGCAGTAAAATATAATAAGCTTCGTAGGAATAAAAGTTACAATCGAGGGATTATAATCAGCAATAGAATCCTTTAGGTTGTCTAGTAGTTAGAATTGCCGATATTACTAGGAACATAACTGAGCTCTTGATCCAGCCTCGTTCCTTCGATTGAACATGGTATTCGATTGAATTTCTAGTTCGTGGACGTTTTAATTCCAAGAAAAAGGGGAACCCCCAGCCGATTATAAAGCCGCATTTTTGGAAGTACATATGAGAATTTCTGATTTAGTTGCAATAGTGCGATCATATATACGTGTGTAATTAATAGAAGCCTTTTGGCTGTCAAATTTTAGTTTAGAATTGCCGATATTACTAGCTAGGAACATAAGTTCTCCGGAATTGCAGTAAACAGATTTCTTGCGTTCTCTATGGCATTCGATTCGATTTCTAGGAAGCGTTTTTGTTGAATTCCAAGAAAAGGGGGAATCCCCAGCTGAATCGAACATGTGGTCGCATTCAATTAAGGAAGAATATATGACCGACAGTTTTCAGATCAGCTCCAGATTTTCTTAATTTTTACGAGAATTTCTGATTTAATTGCAACGGTGTTGCAACAAAGTTACAAGTTTTACTCAGTATTTACACTAGTTTTATACTCAGTAAAAAATATGGAAAATAGCATAGAATAATAAGTTAAAATCGTGTAAATATAATTATAATTGAAGCCTTTTGGCTGTCTGATTAGAATTGCTAATTGCTTTCAGATCAGCGCTGCGTTTTCTTAGACATTTTCATGTGGGTTTCTGATATAATTGAGAAACAGTTACACGTTTTATGACACCAATAATACCCAACGTTGGACAATTTTTTTTCAACTTTCTGACTCAGGGTACGAATTGTAGTTTGTACAAACAACGAATCGCACTGCATACAACTATGTTCTTGTGAAACTTGTATCGAAGCGACTAAAGACGAAACAAATAGGACCGAGAATTCATCGTTAAGACAGTTGGTTGAAATCCTATCGAAAAATTGGTTTAGAGATAACTACGTTCAATACGCTTTGACAAAAGATGAACCATTCATGGATAGCATGAAGACTATAAAAAACGATTTTTGGCGCCAGAAAACGATTGATTAATATCGAAATCCCAATAAATTTAATTTCCTTTTTGTTTTGTCTCTGATAAACGACTCCTCTGGAGCAATGAAACAATTTCAAAGAACTTACCTCTAAGCACTTAATTTTCTTGTAGAAAAATGGCGTCCAATCCTTAACTAGACTCAACGGTTTTTGAAAGCATCCCATAATGCTTGATATAGAGGAATATACTAGTACCCAGTCTTCTTGGCCGAGTTTTGTCATGCAAAGTTGTAACGTATGTCGAAACTCGAAGCTAAAATATGACTTTTCTACAATAATATCCAATCACCTTATTACATGAAATTAGCGATTTCGGAGGTCATTTATTTCGCGTCACTTTATAATTATTGACCATTTCACGGTTGTCGTCGATCAACCTCAGCCTCGACAACTAGCTATAATTCCAGTCTTCTGGACCTTAGCTTCCGTCAATCAAATTTCCAATAGTCTGAGTTGGTAACGTTTTTGATTGCGCAATTATGAAAATGGTTGTAATTTCGCGATTTCATTGAATAAATATTCATAATTAATTTCCAAACACAACCATACTTTACAGAAAACGGCTTTATTACGTACGTAACAGGGGAAAGTAAAACAGCCTAAATTTAAAACGTGAAAACACTTCAGTCCTATGAAGTGTAACGTATAACCCCCAGGCACGACAGGCACACAAACGTCAGTCTGTAAATTTTTTAGTTTTCAGAAAAGGTTTTCTCGGCCAATTAATATAAGACCTGGAATAATGCATGAATGTTCATATATTTACTAAAGTAAAGGTGCTCTTTCTAGTGCTGGCATAGCATTCTCACGCAGTTTATTGCTGCGAAGCCGTAAGGCGAGCAGCAACACTAATCATGACACAACAGGTACTACATGTTGGGATCCCTGTGGAAGTTATGCCAAGAAAAATCTCGAGTCTGTCGTGCCGGATTTTTCGGAGGATGCTCGGAACATGATCGGGAATCGGAGAGTACAATGGAGATCGATTATCAATCGGAAGAGCAACAAAAACACACACAAACCGAAGAGTGAAAGTTGTATAAAACATAGCCAATATTCTATATTTCATTTAAAACGTTATTTTTCTTACGGAATGTTCTAGGTTCTATAACTTCTTCATATTAAGTTTCTTACCGTATTTTTGTGACTTTTTGAAGTTAATAAATGGGTATAAATCCCACGATGTACATCAATTCAGTCTTGAAACAACGTTAACGTTTCAGTCTGTTGCAGCTGTTAAAGATCAACCTTCCTTCAAACTCAAACTTGCATATCATTAAAGTTAACCTTGTTCATAAACTGAACGGATACTGGTTTTGTTTAGATCATCTTGATAGCACTCTTCTTGCCATTTACAGTCTTTTTTTCGGTAGTTGTGTGTGTTTGTGAAAGAGTGTTTTGGTAGTTGATTAAGAAGAGATGGCAGTATGCTGCACTAAAAGCGGAAGTTAACCTCGTGATAGATTATTGTTTACAAATTGAACAATTATAGCTTTAGGGTCCAGTGCTCACTCATTTAGCAAGCAAGCTGTTTTCAGCTAACAAGCAAGTTTCGTATAGCAGCTCAAACTGGAGGACAAAACAAAAGAATTTCAATCTCTTGAGAATTGGAAACCTATTGTT
This sequence comes from Anthopleura xanthogrammica, assembly GCA_964019055.1. NCBI lineage: Eukaryota > Metazoa > Cnidaria > Anthozoa > Actiniaria > Actiniidae > Anthopleura > Anthopleura xanthogrammica. The sequence continues at coordinate 6,197,844 of OZ025219.1, read as the reverse complement.
TTGTCCTCCAAATTAAGCTGCATTCCGACATGCTGCAAGGGGTCTATAACATAATGTAATCAAGGGCTGATCCAGGAATATTTGAAAGGGGGGGTCCAACCAGCTGATCTGAAATAATGACGTAGAAATGACGTCACGTTTACCAAGCTAATTGACCGCCGTAGGCTGGAGCAACGTTGGGGAGCATGCTCCGCCGAAAAAAATTGAAATGCGATTTCCAGCGGTTTGAGAGGCATTAGACTTTCTTCAAAAGTCGAATACTCCATTTGGTTCAAAAGAAGTGAAATCTTGAAATCGAATTAATAAGTTCGCTCGATATTTTTTTGCCGTAGTTGACGTTGCACGATATTTTTCTTGAGGATCGAGACCTTGCGCGATATTTTTTTTTGGATTTAAACAACCCCCCCCCCCCCCCCCAATCAAATATCAAATTGCCCGTCCCTAACCTCAGGTATGACAGGGGGGTCGCGATCCCCCGACCCTCCCCTGCATCCACCCCCTGCATCCACCCTTGGTGAATAAAGTGAACAAGTTCATCACTATATTTTTCAAGTTTTATTTAGCAGTTTAAATCATTACTTAACCTAGATCTACATTTAAGCCTGGTTTCCTGATACATTCCAAAAACCTCAGATTAAAAAAAAAAACACTAATAAAGCAAATAAGAGCAGAAAAAGCTGGAAAAGGCGACGTCTTCCTCTGTCTTTCTTGCACTGAGTCTTGATGAGTCTAGTCACATTCACAGGTATTACCTTTTTGCATGTTGTACTTAGGCCAGTATCCCAGCTTTTCTTTGATGCATGACAAGTAATCGCCCTCCTTGCATTTACCGTCAGGATCAAGGACCCACTTAATGCCAAGACGACCCTGCTTTTTTTGGTCAAACATTTCCTTTACATGCTTTCCTATTGCTTGCTGTGAACCTGACTTATGCTCCTTTAGTCGTCGTCGAATATCTTTTGAAGTGCCAACATAAATGACATTCCCGGCTTCACCAATACAATAGATTCCTTCGTCTTCAGGAGCTAGGGATGGATCGTAATCGTTCCATTGCTTCTCCAAAAGCGTGTCGCAGATACTGGAAGCCATTTTTTTCTAATAAGACTGAAGCCGGAAACAAGAAAAGGTATTAAATCAATGCTTATGCCTGAAGATGGTTTAATAAATATATCGACGTCTTGTCATCTTTCACTAGCCCAAAAAGTACAAGCCAGAAAACGTATTTTTTAAGATTATATTAATATTATTTAAAATTGTCAAGTTAGCTATAAGGAAGATAAGATTCATCAATTATGACACAAGGTCACACGACTAAAGCAGTAAAATATAATAAGCTTCGTAGGAATAAAAGTTACAATCGAGGGATTATAATCAGCAATAGAATCCTTTAGGTTGTCTAGTAGTTAGAATTGCTGATATTACTAGGAACATAACTGAGCTCTTGATCCAGCCTCGTTCCTTCGATTGAACATGGTATTCGATTGAATTTCTAGTCCGTGGACGTTTTAATTCCAAGAGAAAGGGGAACCCCCAGCCGATTATAAAGCCGCATTCTTGAAAGTACATATGAGAATTTCTGATTTAGTTGCAATAGTCCGATCATATATACGTGTGTAATCAATGGAAGCCTTTTGGCTGTCGAATTTTAGTTTAGAATTGCCTATATTACTAGCTAGGAACATAAGTTCTCCGGAATTGCAGTACATAGATTTCTTGCGTTCTCTATGGCATTCGATTCGATTTCTAGGAAGTGTTTTTGTTGAATTCCAAGAAAAGGGGGAATCCCCAGCTGAATCGAACATGTGGTCGCATTCAATTAAGGAAGAATATATGACCGACCGTTTTCAGATCAGCTTTTCTTAATTTTTACGAGAATTTCTGATTTAATTGCAACGGTTTGCAACAAAGTTACAAGTTTTACTCAGTATTCACACTAGTTATATACTCAGTAAAAAATATAGTAAAATATCATAGAATAATAAGTTAAAATCGTGTAAATATAATTATTGTTGAAGCCTTTTGGCTGTCTGATTAGAATTGCCGACAGCCTTCAGATCAGCGCTGCGTTTTCTTAGACATTTTCATGTGGGTTTCTGATATAATTGAAAAACAGTTACACGTTTTATGACACCAATAATACCCAACGTTGTGCAATTTTTTTTCAACTTTCTGACTCAGGGTACGAATTGTAGTTTGTACAAACAACGAATCGCACTGCATAGAACTATCTTCTTGTGAAACTTGCATCGGAATTCATCGTTAAGATGATTGGTTGAAATCTTATCGAAAAATTGGTTTAGAGATAACTACGTTCAATACGCTTTGACAAAAGATGAACCATTCATGGATAGCATGAAGACTATAAAAAACGATTTTTGGCGCCAGAAAACGATTGATTAATATCGAAATCATATCGATATTAATCGATGATCCCAATCAATTTCATTTCCTTTTTGTTTCAGTTGTCTCTGATACACGACTCCTCTGGAGCAATGAAACAATTTTAAAGAACTTACCTCTAAGTACTGAATTTTCTTGTAGAAAATTGGCGTCCAATCCTTAACTAGGTTCAACGGTTTTTGAAAGCTGACCCATCCGATAATGCTTGTTATAGAGGAATATGCTAGTACCCAGTCTTCTTGACCGAGTTTTGTCATGCAAAGTTGTAACGTATGTCGAAACTCGAAGCTAAAAATATGACTTTTCTACAATAATATCCAATCACCTTATTACATGAAATTAGCGATTTCGGGGGTCATTTATTTCGCGTCACTTTATAATTATTGACCATTTCACGGTTGTCGTCGATCAACGACAGCCTCGACAACTAGCTATAATTCAAGTCTTCTGGACCTTAGCTTCCGTCAATCAAATTTCCAATAGTCTGAGTTGGTAACTTTTTTGATTGACAGAAGCTAATCTAAAATCCCTAACGTCTTGAATAGGACTGCGTGGCTATTCTAAAAATAGCCCGCTTAATAGATGCATGACTCAGACAACTGAATGTAATATTATACTGAAAAGAAAAGGCAGAAACACATTTTATTTATTTATTTATTATTACAAAGCATTGCTTTACAAAAAAAGTTGTCATTAAAAACCAAACGGCAGAAATCGGACTCAAGGAGATGAGAAATTCGGTTTGTTTGTCTGAGTTTGACGTCACTGCCACGCAGCCCTATTGGTGAGCTGAGTTGATTGCGCAATTATGAAAATGGTTGTAATTTCGCGATTTCATTGAATAAATATTCATAATTAATTTCCAAACACAACCATGCCCTACAGAAAACGGCTTTATTACGTACGTAACAGGGGAAAATAAAACAGCCTAAATTTAAAACGTGAAAACACTTCAGTCCTATGAAGTGTAACGTATAACCCCCAGGCACGATAGGCACACAAACGTCAGTCTGTAAATTTTTCAGTTTTCAAAAAAGGTTTTCTCGGCATTTAAAAAGTTATTTTTCCTACGGAATGTTCTATGTTTTATAACTTCTTCATATTAAGTTTCTTACCTTAGTTTCGGGACTTTTTGGAAGTTAATAAATGGGTATAAATCCCACGATGTACATCAATTCAGTCTTGAAACAACGTTAACGTTTCAGTCAGTTGCAGCTGTTGAAGATCAACCTTCCTTCAAACTCAAACTTGCATATCATTGAAGTTAGCCTTGTTCATAAACTGAACGGATACTGGTTTTGTTTAGATCATCTTGATAGCACTCTTCTTGCCACTTACAGCCTTTTTTTCGGTAGTTGTCGAGTGTGTGTTTGTGAAAGAGTGTTTTGGTAGTTGATTAAGAAGAGATGGCAGTATCCTGCACTAAAAGCGGAAGTTAACCTCGTGATAGATTATTGTTTACAAATTGAACAATAGCTTTAGGGTCCAGTGTTCACTCATTTAGCAAGCAAGCTGTTTTGAGCTAACAAGCAAGTTTCGTATAGCAGCTCAAACTGGAGGACAAAACAAAAGAATTTCAATCTCTTGATAATTGGAAACCTGTTGTTTTGTCCTCCAAATTAAGCTGCATTCCGACGTGCTGCAAGGGGTCTATAACATAATGTAATCAAGGGCGGATCCAGGAATATTTGAAAGGGGAGTCCAACCAGCTGATCTGAAATAATGACGTAGAAATGACGTTACGTTTACCAAGGTAATTGACCGCCGTAGGCTGGATCAACGTTGGGGTGCATGCTCCGCCGAAAAAAATTGAAATGCGATTTCCAGCGGTTTGAGAGGCATTAGACTTTCTTCAAAAGTCGAATATTCCAGTTGGTCCAAAGGTAGTGAAAACTTGAAATCGAATTTATGAGTTCGCTCGATATTTTTTTGCCGTATTTGACGTTGCACGATATTTTCTTAAGGATCGAGACCTTGCGCGATATTTTTTTTTTGGATTCAAACAACCCCCCCACCCCCCCCCCCCCCCCAATCAAATATCAAATTGCCCGTCCCTAACCTCAGGTATGACAGGGGGGTCGCGACCCTCCCCCTGCATCCACCTTTGGTGAATAAAGTGAACAAGCTCATCACTATATTTTTCAAGTTTTATTTAGCAATTTAAATCATTACTTAACCTAGATCTACATTTAAGCTTTGTTTCCTGATACATTCCAAAAACGTCAGGTTAAAAAAAAAACACTCTAAAAAAGCAAATAAGAGCAGAAAAAGCTGGAAAAGGCGACGTCTTCCTCTGTCTTTCTTGCACTGAGTCTTGATGAGTCTAGTCTCATTCACAGGCATTACCTTTTTGCATGTTGTACTTAGGCCAATATCCCAGCTTTTTTTCGATGCATTCCAAGAATTCTCCCTCCTTGCATTTACCGTCAGGATCAAAGACCCACTTAATACAAAGACGACCCTGATCTCCTTCGTCAAACATTTCCTTGACATGCTTTCCTATTGCTTGCTGTCCACCTGACTTATGCTCCTTTAGTCGTCGTCGAATATTTTTTGAAGTGCCAACATAAATGACTTCCTCGTCATCTTCACCAATACAATAGATCCCTTCGTCTTCAGGAGCTAGGGATGGATCGTACTCGTTCCATTTCTTCCGCAAAAGGTTGGCGCAAATACTGGAAGTCATTTTTTCTAATAAGACTGAAGAAACAAGAAAAGGTATTAAATCAATGCTTATGCCTGAAGATGGTTTAATAAATATATCGATATCTTGTCATCTTTCACTAGCCCACTTGAGATGTGGATGGGGGGGGGGGGGGGGGGGGGCTGAGCACCCCCAATCATTGTTTAAGGGTACTTCTGAATCCCCCCATGGACATCTCCTTTTTTTTTTTTTTTTTTTTTGCGTCGGCGATTTGGACAGGGTTCTTTCTTTGCTTCCGCGATGTTTTTTTTTTTTTAAAGTTTTTTTTCTTTTCTTTGCAATTTTGGCGATAACAGCCCCCCCCCCCCCCCCCCAGTTGTTATGTCTTTCCGCCGCCTATGGCCCAAAAAGTACAAGCCAGAAAACGTATATCTTAAGAAAAAATTTGTCAAGTTAGCTAAGGAAGATAAGATTCATCAATTATGACACAAAGTCAACACGACTAAAACCGGAGTAAAATATATCATAAGCTTCGTAGGAATAAAAGTTACTGTCTAGTAGTTAGAATTGCCGAAAAGCCTCGTGTCTTCCTATGACATTCGATTGAATTTCTAGTCTGTGAACGTTTTACAGCTAATTTACGTCACGCGTGACAAATGTAGTTTTCAAGTCTTCATATTAACATTTCAAATCTCCGATCAACGGCTCCGATATTATTCCAAAACAAAATCAGTTAAAAATTAGGTTTTGGACCCGCTTTCATGAATGATTGTGAAATAATTACCAAAAGAATTCACTTGCCAACCACATCGCTAATTATCAGCTTCAAAAATTTTTTTTTTTAAATAAAGATATTATGAGTTTCCGGATTTTTGATTAAGTTGGCGCCGAGATTTGGAATTTCAAACGAAGCCGCCGAAAATCCATTCGAAATATTCGGGTTACTGGTCACGCGTGACGTAAATTAGCTGTAATTTGTTGAATTCCAAGAAAAAGGGGAACCCCCAGCCGAGCATAAGGCCGCATTCTTGGAAGTACATGTGAAAAGTTATGCCTTAGTTGCAATAGTGCGATCATATATAATCAATGGAAGCCTTTTGGCTGTTAAGTTAGAATTGCCTATATTACTAGCTAGGAACATAAGTTCTCCGGAATTGCAGTACATAGATTTCTTGCTTGGCCTCATGCGTTCTCTATGGCGGTTCGATTCAATTTCTAGGAAGCGTTTTTTGTTGAATTCCAAGAAAAGGGGAAATCCCCAGCTTAATCGAACATGTGGTCGCATTCAATTAAGGAAGAATATATGACCGACAGTTTTCAGATCAGCTCCAGATTTTCATAATTTTTACGAGAATTTCTGATTTAATTGCAACGGTGTTGCAACAAAGTTACAAGTTTTACTCAGTATTCACACTAGTTTTATACTCAGTAAAAAGATATGGAAAATATCATAGAATAATAAGTTAAAATCGTGTAAATATAATTGTAATTGAAGCCTTTTGGCTGTCTGATTAGAATTGCCGACAGCCTTCAGATCAGCGCTGCGTTTTCTTAGACATTTTCATGTGGGTTTCTGATATAATTGAAAAACAGTTACACGTTTTATGACACCAATAATACCCAACGTTGGACAATTTTTTTTCATCATTCTGACTCAGGGTTCGAATTGTAGTTTGTACAAACAACGAATCGCACTGTATAGAACTATCTTCTTGTGAAAGTTGCATCGGAATTCATCGTTAAGATAGTTGGTTAAAATCTTATCGAAAAATTGGTTTAGAGATAACTACGTTCAATACGCTTTGAAAAAAGATGAACCATTCATGGATAGCATGAAGACTATAAAAAACGATTTTTGGCGCCAGAAAACGATTGATTTATATCGAAATCATTTCGATATTAATCGATGATCCCAATAAATTTAATTTTCTTTTTGTTTCAGTTGTCTCTGATAAACGACTCCTCTGGAGCAATGAAACAATTTCAAAGAACTTACCTCTAAGTACTGAATTTTCTTGTAGAAAAATGGCGTCCAATCCTTAACTAGGTTCAACGGTTTTTGAAAGCTGACCCATCCGATAATGCTTGATATAGGGGAATATGCTAGTACCCAGTCTTCTTGACCGAGTTTTGTCATGCAAAGTTGTAACGTATGTCGAAACTCGAAGCTAAATATATGACTTTTCTACAATAATATCCAATCACCTTATTCATGAAATTAGCGATTTCGGAGGTCATTTATTTCGCGTCACTTTATAATTATTGACCATTTCACGGTTGTCGTCCATCAACCTCAGCCTCGACAACTAGCTATAATTCCAGTCTTCTGGACCTTAGCTTCCGTCAATCAAATTTCCAATAGTCTGAGTTGGTAACTTTTTTGATTGACAGAAGCTAATCTAAAATCCCTAACGTCTTGAATAGGACTGCGTGGCTATTCTAAAAATAGCCCGCTTAATAGATGCATGACTCAGACAAGTGTAATACTATTCTGAAAAGAAAACGGAGAAACACATTTTATTTATTTATTTATTATTACAAAGCATTGCTTTTCAAAAAAAGTTGTCATTAAAAACCAAACGGCAGAAATCGGACTCAAGGAGATGAGAAATTCGGTTTGTTTGTCTGAGTTTGACGTCACTGCCACGCAGCCCTATTGGTGAGCTGAGTTGATTGCGCAATTATGAAAATGGTTGTAATTTCGCGATTTCATTGAATAAATATTCATAATTAATTTCCAAACACAACCATACTTTACAGAAAACGGCTTTATTACGTACGTAACAGAAAAAAAGAAACAGCCTAAATTTAAAACGTGAAAACACTTCAGCCCTATTAGACTATATGAAGTGTAACGTATAACCCCCAGGCACACAAACGTCAGTGTGTAAATTTTTCAATTTTTCAAAATAAGTTTTCTCGGCCAATATACCACCTGTTAAACTCGTCGCTAATGATGAGCTTGGCGTTAGGTGCGTGGTCGGTGGGAATGAGGGAGTCTGGCACGAGATTAGCGGTAACCATGGTAACCCTGTCACATCCCACCGAGCACCTGTCACACTGACGGCAAACAGTCAGTGGAATACTTACCTGCATACTTACCTATCCATGTCTTACAGGAGAGGGTGGGTGGGCAGTGAAATTGCTAGTGAGCGTCTGGACCAGAGTTGCTTGCGATGGCTAGCGTTAATAGCGAATGGCTTTCACATAGCTAAGGGCCAACCTTCTTTGCGAGATCACGTGGATAGCGTGTGATCGCGTTGGGAATCGATGGCGTAGATCATAATCGCGTACCGCAAGTTGCGAAGTGACGTTTGCGATGATTGAACACGTAGCGTGTGGTTGCGGGGGCGTGTAGCTAGCGTAAGATAGCGGTTGCGATGGAACCGAGTTATTGTCGTTTATCCCTTAGCTCGATTTTAACTTTGCCTAAATTGCATTTAACCACATAAATACTGCATGAATCTTCATATATTTGCTAAAGTAAAGGGGCTCTTGATATTTATTATATTTATCATATTTATTATATTTATCATATTTATTATATTTATCATATTTATTATATTTATCATATTTATTATATTTATTATATTTATTATATTTATTATATTTATCATATTTATTATATTTATCATATTTATTATATTTATCATATTTATTATATTTATCATATTTATTATATTTATCATATTTATTATATTTATTATATTTTTTTTGCGGGTCTATGAACCCTGACATTTTAAAACCGCGACATATATTTACACATTCTCGCATTTGTTCTATTTAAATCTTTCATCACTTGTCATTTCTATTTCTATTTATAGAATTAATGACTTTAACACTTCTCGTGAAATAATTAAATTTTACTTTCACATTCAGCGATTTACATTTCTGTTCTAATGATTTTTCTTAAGGTTGCTATAGTAACAGTTCAACATCTTAATTTTTAAAGATTTACACACTGTATCCCAGTCCGGGATATTTATTTTAATATCTACTATCTTGTATGTCGATCTTGTTGTTCGTTAAAACCCAAGAGTGGTTTTATCTGTAAAATAGAATCAAGAAAAAGATCAGAGATATGTCGTATGTTTTCAGTCAGTGATCGCGGTAAATTAACTTAAATCGAAAAAAAAAAAAAAGATTAAATAACCACGCTTACAATATAAATTGCTTCGTGTAAGTCAACCCGACAACTTGCTCACAACTGTTGTGTACGATGAGAAAAAGTTGTAGCAAGTTGTAGGAATGATTTACGACGCAATTCGTGTTGTAAGCGTGGTGTAAGCAGATTGCATGCGACAGTTGTAAGCAAAAGGTGGTTGGTCGGCAGTCCATAGGTTGGTGGCTTGCAGGTTCACTGTTCTTGGCTTATATATCCCGTTAATTTATATATAATTTCACATCAATTCACCACAAATCAATAGATCACCTAGCTGATCTGAAATAATGACGTAGAAATGACGTCACTGCAAAACGGAGGTGTCATGAAGCCTGAGAAAATTGACTTATAAAATATGAGATAAATCTAGATTTTAAGGAGAGTTTTTTGATATTTTTTATACATTTACTATGGTATTCATTGTTAAGTGGGAAAATAAAATAAAGAAATAACCGCTTGCCGAGTCTCCGGGCTACTAAGGATGACACTTCAGTATTACAAATTTTCTCGATTCTGATTGGCTAACATATTATCTCAGATAATAATAATAATAATTTATTTAAAGTCGATGACGTGGGAAGTGGTCGCCCAATCTTCCGAGCAGCGAGGCTCATGTTAAAAACGCTCAAAACTTTGAAGATTGATATTTTATCAAAACAAAATGAGTACTTCATAACACTTCTACTGAAGTACCTTGATATGGCATAAAAACGACAAGTCAAACGATTATATTCTAATTCAAGAAGCCCGATAAGAGAATTACTGAAACTAAAAATACTGGGGAAAAAAGAGACTTTAGAAGTTAAAAATAACTTTATAAGTTACTATCGCGTTATCTGATCTACTTCATAGTTAACGCTTGAAAAATTCAGATGTGGGTAAACAGATGGATCAAAAAAGTTTTAATCGAAAAACAATAAAATTTATTTGTAACAAAAGTCTTTGATAGACTATTATTAAGAGTTTTCTGCTTACCTCTCTTCCTGTTCTTGAAGACAGGGTTTGTTCTTTTAAATCCATCGTTTTCATTATCAGTTACTGGTTGAGTGTCCAAAATCTTTTCTCGTGGTTCATCGCCAATAGTATGTTGGCCAAAGATATACCTCTGGGAATCAACCACACATATTAGAAACAGGACCACGAAGCTGAACAATACGACCCTTGAATTCATCTTGTTAAACAACTATGAAAAGATGAATAATTTTCGACTAGAAATCCTTAGTTACTCAGCTGTAATATCCTTCTTTTAAACACTAACAACCTCTCAAAATCCCCCTATTTATATTGCTTCGTGTCTTGGAAACCGAATACGAACAATTAACTAGTGATCATGCAAAACCGTTATATAAATATATCTGATCTATCTAATAACTTACAAACATTATATCAGAGATAGCTTGTTAAGCCGCTAATATGAAAGTTAAGTACAGGTTAGATAAACGTCACATTTGCCTAGCGGTGTTAATTGGAAATCACAATCAATGTTAAAACGAGTACGTCCAAAGAGTGGGCAGAACAAGTCTTAGAGATCGTCGAAATTATATGTGTAAGATCAGATTTGAATTCAACAAAGAAAAATAAGAAAGAAAGAGAGAAAGAGAATATGTTTTCTGACAAATGAAGGGAACGTTTTTTCCAAGGTAAATATTGATTGTAAGTTGTCTGTTTCATTGTCGTAACGGATTGGATTTCAACTTACTAGGCTGTTAAAGGCCAACTACCGGCTCGGGCTTTGATTCAGAATGAGTAAACAAATAAAAGTGTCAAAAGAGACTGAAAATTAAGAAAGAAAGAAAGAAAGAAAGAAAGAAAAAAAGAAAGAAAGAAGAAAAATATAATTATCACCAAAATATCATTATAGTTGCTGATAAATATGTAATATATACAATATGAGTGGCCGTGTTGTATCAGATATACAACCACGAGCCGAAGGCGAGTGATTGTATATCTGATACAACACGGACACGAATATTGTATATTACTTATGAAACGTCTAGGTGTATACATTCATGTTCTACTAAAATTTTAAAGATAAAATTGAATTTGGCTGAGAAAATTGGAGTTAAAGTTTATGCAAATTAGGACGATTCTGTATCAGATATGGAACCTCCTCCACGGACAATGATTTCTATTGTGTTTTCCTCATTAATTATTCATGAGTTTTATAACAGTTATTACAATCATCACCTTTGATATTACTAAAATTAAACTGTCGTTGTTCTCGGTTATGCTTCTGTTTTTCAGTAACATTGTTTCGCCGTTGTCGACCGTTGGCAAAAAAAAAACCGAATAAGATTTCTTGGTATGGAAAGTAACAGACGCTATTTGCCGGCAGTTCTGCGCATGCCTGGTTATGCATAACATGGTTGGCATAGTTTCAGAAGGCAAGTTGTGGCATGAGCGCTGCTATTAAAAGCATCTTTGAGCGGTTGTGAAATTGGAAATTGTGTTTGACGATCGTACTGATATCAAAATCAATTCACACGTTATCGTTAGAATTTAGGCTACTTAACCGTAACGAAACCCCTCAGAACCATCGGTAATTGCGGAAGACCTGGCGGGACGTTTATTCCGAAAGATTATAAAATGGTCATAAAGAATTTTAATTGAAATTAAAACAAGACAAACAGGAAAAGGAAATAGGGGATTTCCTTTGAGCAATTACCCTAGATTTATATAAACAGTATTTTAATTTATCGATAATGTGTGATTTTTTTATGCCCCTTTTTGGAATGAGCGTTTCATTTTTAAGATCTGTTTTTTCATGTCTCGGTTTTGTCTCGCTTGATTTGGATAATGCCTACAGTTAGGAAGGATACCCTAGCACAAGGCTTACTGGCCTGCCAAGTAGGGTCATTAAATCTAGATAGCTCGGCTTTAGAAGAAGAAAAATTGATAAATATAATATTATTCATTTATTATAATAAAACATGGGATCTGTGGGGAAAAACTATCTGCAGTGACAATAAAGAAAACAAACATAATTATACGAAAATTTGCTGATATTTTAGGGCGTTTATGTACCTTACTTGCACGAGCTATGTAATATCTAGGACGCGCGGAAGTAAGCGTTATATTTAAAAAAATCTCGTCCACAACTACTGTAAATAACGAACTTGAAGACTTGAAGGTCTAACAAAAGACGAAACTAGTTCCTTAAAAAAAGTTTTACTTAGCTTAAAGCTAAAAGTTAAAGTTAAAAGAATTTTAAAGGTTGAGAACCATTTGAAATGAAAATTAATGGTATATTAAAAAAAAAAAAAAATTGCGTTAGGAACACATTTAGAATGTGTAACAATACGAGCAGCGTGACTCGTGACTTGAATAGGGCACTAAGGTCTTCAAGGTGTGTTTAGCATGTTAAGAAAACAAGAACATCCCTGACGTTTTATAGAATATATACAGTGCCTGTCGCACCTTTGGGCTCCTTAGCAATGTCAACAAGCAAAGTGATATGATTCACAAGAAATATGTCTAAATATGTCTTTCCAATTCATGCGACGTGTCTTTCTCTTGAGAATAAGGTTCTTTGTTTGAGTTGTATCGATTCTATATTCAACTCAGTTAGGAGGTTCCCCTATAATAAGACGGTATAGCCCTACCACTAAGGTAACCCACCGGTGTACTCTTATAAGAATAAGAGGAAACATATAGGAGCACTTAAGGTAACCCTATTACTTAAAATTAAATTAAATTAAAATTAAAAAAAAGATCTTTGATTTGATTTTTGTCGAGGTTACCCTAGTGGTTAGGCCACCACTCTCTCCTTGTAAAAAGGTCCATAAATGGTAATGGTGATGATGATGATGATGACGATAATCATGATGATCATCAACATCATGATCATGCATATCACGATAATGATTTTGTTCATAATGATGGTGATATTAGAGAGTTTAAGAATCCCGTTTACAGCAAACGTGAAACGTCAGTGGACCAGTGAAAATTTCTTTAAAATTAGTAAAAAGGAATCGCAAAAATCTCCAAGTCGTAGATAAACAAAATAATATTTCTTTTCGTTAAGAAAGTTTGCAAAAGGTAAAGTGAAATACAGGAAAACGAAGAAAACTTGGTCACGTTTGCCGTTTGCGGGAGAAAAAAACGCGAATCTTAAGCTCTCTATTAAATTCAATAATACGTGAAAACGATCATGTTAAAGCTCGGTTCCTAAGGAATTTTTTTTGTTAAAACACATTCCATGCTGAATTCAACATCTTGAAGGTTATTTTTGAAAGCTTATTTATTTAATTCAGTGCGAACTTTGCGAATTTTTATTTGCTCGATCATTTCTAATTCGTCTCTTTTATGTCCATTAATACGATGTCTACACATCTTATAGCAGATGTATCGTAGATTATGATGGTGTACTTAAAACTTAATCTTAACCCCTTCGTTATGCCGCTAAATAGCTATTTTTGGCCATAATTGTGAAATTTGTGGTTTTATTTAGCTCGGCTACGTCTCGTGGGTACATAACATTTTGACTAACTTTTGACGTCATATCGTGGCAATTAAGAGGGCATACCACGCTAAACCATTTGGAATTTGTTGCCAAGCCCATACATAGTTACTTCACAAGAACCGTCAACAACAACAAAATAGTTCTTTCAAAGGCAAAGACAAACTTCGGGAAACGTTGTTTCTCCTTCCTCGCTTCATCATTATGGAACAAGCTTCCAGACCAAGTTACAAAAATCAGTTAGCACCAATTGTCTTACTTTTCCCATAAGGAAACAAATTTGAATAGGAAAGAAAATTCGTGAAGCATTTCGGTAGTGATTTAATAATAGGATAAAAACATGACTTTTGGAGGGCATATTGTTTATTTGTGGCCCGAGTAGCATCAATTTTGCGCCCTAGCGCAGTGAGGGTGCAAACGATACTGCAAGGGTCACAAAGACATTATTTGCAGGCAAATAAGAATTTTATGTTAACACACTGGTGTTGGAGTTCCTGTGTTAGAAACATGTTACGTAACATTGCACGTGCATTTTGTATCTGGACACGTGAGTCTCATTACATTACATTGGACCCCCAATCTAAGGGTCTTTTGTGCGTCACATGGTACAGCATTCATTCAAGTCAGGATTCCTTCGTGCAAAGACGTCTTTTTACCCCACCTCCTCCCCTCACCTGTCCACTGATGTAGTGCTTATTCTGGCGATTATTCTGCCCGCACCTTTACTGGGCATTAATTTCAAAATTGATTGTAAATAATCCAAATTATATTCTATTAGTTAAATTCAAATTATTTTATATATATTGATTAAAAGCGGCAGCGGGTTCATTCCCGCAGCCATTTACACACCAACTTGAGTCTGAATTTTTTCTTGCCCTGTAAACGAGCTCGGACAATGCAGCACATAGCTATTTTAGTAATCTGTTCCATATCAGTGGGAAAAACATAAATAAACAATATGCTCGACAAAAGTTATGTTATTATCATTATCATTAATATACAAGACCAAATCATACAAAGTCTTGAATATCGAAAGTTAGAATTTTAATAAATCATTTTTATTCAAAAACAAAGTTTTTATACATACAAAACAAGAAAAAATCAAACGCACGCGCTTTGAAATGGTTTCATTAAGATCTGATTGGCTGACAGCAGTCGTAAGACATTCTCTCAACCAATCACATCGAAGCAGGGCGGTAAATGCATTTGCAGCCAGCGCGCTTGTCGTTTGGCCCGCTAGACTGAACGTTTTAGTGAGGGCAGTTTAATATTTGGCCTTGTATATTGATGATAATGAAAATTAAAGGTAGCAGAATAAAACGTTTTGGTATCATTCGGAAAGCGTGTAATTTATTCTTTAGAATTTGACTAAAGCCCGTGGAAGTTTTAAGTATTTCAATAGATATTTTTGAAAGCGCTTGTGCATCTCGAAAATGGTCTATTGTTTGATAATGTGTACATTCCTTAAATTACCGTGAGCTGTAGTTAAATTCTAAAGAATATATTACACACTATCGAGGCTGAGGTTGAGCGACGACAACCGTTAAATGGTCTATTCCATGAGCTGTTCTAGTCAGTTTTGGAGTCCTTAATGGACAGTTATTAATAGATATATGAGATCGGAAGCCGCCCTAATCGTTTTGGAATATCATGTCAAACAAACCTTCTTTCATTCAAATATGACTTGAAATCGCATAATTAGTTTTAGCCAAAAGGCGCAAAAATTGCCAAATTTACCATAATACTTTTATTTAATTAAGAATCTAATCCCAAGCCCCATTCACACTAACTAACCTTGGTATTTATTAATTTATCTAACGCGTTTCCTTCGTCGTTTCAGGGACCGCGGAGCATAATTTTGATTGGGGGGGCTAACGACCACCAAATACTGGAAGACCTAGGGGGTTTGGGGGCATGCTCCCATTATTGGGGGGGCTATAGCCCCCCAGCCCCCCCCCCCCCTCCCTGCTCCGCGGTCCCTGCGTTTGGCTGCCATCTTTATACAGGGTTAAAACTACATCCCCAAAGTAGTTTAGTTAAAGAAGGTTTGAAAGTTGTTGAGTTAGGCGTACAGGCTGGTGGAAGGGCACTAGTTCAACTAAACAACCTTTAAACATGTTTAAAGGTCCGGTGTGAATGGGGTATAAGTAATCAAGTTTTGTTCTTCTGAAATATTTTCATCAACCTCAACTCAAATTACTTTTTATTTGCCTAAATTGTACGATTTTACATAATTCAATTCCTTCAGATATGTATATTTCATATAAGTATACTTTTATTTCTTAAATTAATCAATTTTTTTCTGATAATATAATTCTCGTTTATTAATATATATATATATATATATATATATATATATACAGCGATATGCAGAAATTCTGATCCTCTTGATAAATATACAAGTATATCAAAAGTATGTCAGAAATTATGGGATATCATCGCTGATATTTTTTTCGAGTTGCCTATCACTAGGGCTTTCTGAAAAAAATCTATTTAGTTCTATTTTAGTTAAAAACTGTTCGTTCTGTGGACGTCAATCAAAGTGTTTCCATGACATCTCTAGAATGTTCAAAAGGCCACATGCCTATGTGGATGGAGACGCCCTTGACTGACCTCCTGACCAAAGCTACTTCGTAGCGCACGCTCCGT
The DNA here is from genome assembly GCA_964019055.1 of Anthopleura xanthogrammica. Lineage (NCBI taxonomy): Eukaryota > Metazoa > Cnidaria > Anthozoa > Actiniaria > Actiniidae > Anthopleura > Anthopleura xanthogrammica. Next base: position 6,181,530 of record OZ025219.1, on the reverse strand, counting down.
AGCGACGAAGATATCAACATTCAAATGAGTTTGTGAGCAATAAGGAAGATAATTGAAATTTCTTTGTTTCTTTCATTCATTCATTCATTCATTCATTCATTCATTCATCCATCCCTCCCTCCCTCCCTCCCTCCCTCCCTCCATCCATCCATCCATTCATTCATTCATTCATTCATTCATTCATTCATTCATTCATTCATTCATTCATTCAATTCATTCATTCATTCATTCATTCATTCATTCATTCATTCATTCATTTATTCATTCATTCGTTCATTCATTCATTTCATTCATTCATTTCTCATTCATCCATTCATTTATTCATTCATTTATTCATTCATTTATTCATTCATTCATTCATTCATTCATTCACTCATTCACTATTTCTTTTTCCGAATCCAAAACTCATACATAACGTATTAATCATGAATCAATGTTCAAATAATAATTTAAATTCAATAAATAATAAATATATCGGTCGTCAGTTAGGAAATAATCGGATGAAATTTTTTTAGTTCAATTATTTCAAAATTGGCATGTCGTCCTATTGCAATTAAATTATAATCATGATGACAAACGTATAATTATGAAAATACACACACATACTAATGAATTAGAAAGTAGTCGAATTACCAATCATTAAGTACTTTCAGACTTTTCTGCGGTGACAAAATATTTTGCGTAGTTTTTTCGGTTTCCAAATGTAGTTGAACGAGTGTCATTATAATCAAGTACTTTTATCCTTCCTTCTCGTATGCGCTTTAAATTTTCTGGAAATACTTCTGCGAATAAAATAAACGTTTCTTGCAATTCCTTGTTTACGAAATTGTCATAATTTTGACTGAAGACATCGCCAAACAAAACGAAAATTCTTCTTCTTCTTCGATCCGTTATTTTGAATCCAGAACAAAATAAACAAAACCGAGAAGCATGCATGGGCTGCGTGCTGATTGTTTGAAAGTTAATTGCTATTGTTTTTCCTGAGTTTTGATTGGATGAGAGAAACTATCCAATTACTAAGAACAGTTTCAGTTTTCTTAAATTAACTCGTAGTTAATAACTATGGTTTTTAAAAATGCGTATGAAAAGGATCCAAATTAATGTTTAATTTGGACAGGACGAAACATTTGAAAATAATACCATAGTTGGTTGTGTGGTATTATAGAGTGATTATGCAAATAATACTGGATCGAGTTAATACTACACGAGTGTTTCAGAACTTTCAGCAGTGAACAACGAACATGAATACAGGATAGAGTCAATGCTATACTCTTTGTATGTATCTTATATTAGGTAAATTTTCTGTTGTTTACCTTGAATCTTGGGTTGACCTGATTCATCTATTCCTTGCTGTCTGTGATACTAATTTGAAGGTCTCTTTTGCCGATTTGGTGCTGTCCAAATACAGATGGAGATCCTCTTTTGCCGATTTGGTGCTGTCCAAATAAATATGGAGGTCCTCTTTTGCCGATTTGGTGCTGTCCAAATAAATATGGAGGTCCTCTTTTGCCGATTTGGTGCTGTCCAAATAAATATGGAGGTCCTCTTTTGCCGATTTGGTGCTGTCCAAATAAATATGGAGGGTATCTCTTGCCAATTCCATTCTGCCCAAATATATATGGAGGGTATCTCTTGCCAATTCCATTCTGCCCAAATATATATGGAGGGTATCTCTTGCCAATTCCATTTTGCCCAAATATATATGGAGGGTATCTCTTGCCAATTCCATTCTGTCCAAATACGTACAGTGGAACCCTTGTTGCTTCGCGAAGATGAATATCTTGAAGGGTGTTCTGTTTGCCTTGGTCTCTAGTAACTTGCTCTTTTGTTTGTACAGATATAGCAAGGCAAACAGCGTAAGAAAATATAAGGATAACAGTACTGCACAATTTATTCGGCATCTTGATCTTAAACTGCAATACGGTCAGAAAGAAAGGTACGCAGTTCGAGTAACGAGTGTCTGTGACTCTAAACCGGCCGCACCTTATATAGAGACCTGAAAGTCCGCCAAACCTGTTTAATGAATGTCGAATTAGTGTCTTTCTTTGATGACCTATCACCTAAACAAACATGTCTACAACAAAGACGTTCTGCTCGTAAAAATTACTAGTTCGTTTGGTACTGGAGTCCATTTCAAAATTGTGACGCAGCTGTGGGTGTATGAGGGGGATAAAGGTCTAAAAAAGAGTTATTCAAAAACGTTTTATTTTTTAAATTTTAAAATGCTTTTTTTTTTATTATTTTTTTTAGTTAAAAAAGTAATAAAATTTTACAAATAAATCAACCAAACGTGGAACATTGTTCTTATAACAAGTTCTTTTCACATGCAGAAGATAACCTTTTTTTCCTTTGCAGCTGTTTGTAGACGCCCTCGTCAAATTCTCACCTTATATTCTTTCATAGAAAATGCCACTTTCTTTGCTTTTGATTGTCCTACCTAAAACCTTTTAGAAATAATTACTAGAATTCCTATCCTATTTCCCAGACATCGGTTCCTTTTTTCGTTCATTTATTTTAAGAGACAAAAATAAGATCTAATATTTACCTTGGGGCGGCCAAAGACATAACGTTGAAAGTGAAGTTCCTTTGAAATTCAAGAAAGTGGTTGTCAGATCACCGATATATTTGTTTGTACATGATATCAAAGTCTTTTCTTATCCAAGATTTTGTCAAAGAGTTCTTCCTCAGCAACAGGTTGTTATCGTACTAATTGCTATCTTTTTTTAAATATAACACTAGGGCATCATAATTAAAATCAAATCCTTTTGATTATCATTGAAAACTGCTTTTGAAACTATATGTGAAATTTGTGAAAGTATATGAAATTCTGTTTTCAATAAACAACAATTGTCAGAGAATTGAATTAAGTTTGTTCAAGTGGCGAAATTAAAACAACTTGGCTATGATATTTTCTGGGAATATTCCTTGTAAAAGAACTAAGAAAACGACATATTAGATAGGTGAGAAAGGGAGATTTAATGAAGAAAATAAATTTTTAAAGAATTTTTTTGGTAATATATAATTAAATATACTAAATTAACTTTACACAAAGCAGAACTGAAAAATATTTATAGTGAATATCATCTACTATAGCTGCCACTTTTATTCCCTTAGAAATGATTACAAACCACATATAGTGAACATCATCCAACATGGCTGTCATGCACTTTTATTTCCTTAAGAACGATTACAAACCACCTATAGTGAACATCATCCAACATGGCTGCCATGCACTTTTATTTTCTTAAGAACGATTACAAACCACCTATAGTGAATATCATCCAACATGGCTGCCACTTTTATTCCCTTAGGAATGATTCCAAACCACCTATAGTGAATATCATCCAACATGGCTGCCACTTTTATCCCCTTAGGAATGATTCCAAACCACCTATAGTGAACATCATCCAGCATAACTGCCACTTTTATCCCCTTAGGAATGATTCCAAACCACCTATAGTGAACATCATTCAACATGGCTGCCACTTTTATCCCCTTAGGAATGATTCCAAACCACCTATAGTGAACATCATTCAACATGGCTGCCACTTTTATCCCCTTAGGAATGATTCCAAACCACCTATAGTGAATATCATCCAACATGGCTGCCACTTTTATCCCCTTAGGAATGATTCCAAACCACCTATAGTGAACATCATCCAACATAACTGCCACTTTTATCCCCTTAGGAATGATTCCAAACCACCTATAGTGAACATCATCCAACATAACTGCCACTTATCCCCTAAGGAATAAATACAAATCACCTATATATTGAACATTATTCAATAATGGATTTAACTTTTATTTCATTATATGTGAGATAAATATTCCTTATGTCTATAAAGTAGGTCTCTTTTACTTCCTTACATACAAATTATATTTCACTATTATTAAGAGAAATTCAGCACTAAAAGAGAGATAGAAAATGGGCTTTCTAGGTCCCCTGAAACCTGTTTAAAGGGAGGCGTATAAGTATACGTACCATCTTGTATATACTGATTGTATTTGCAGGAAAGATTGACTTTTGACAAACCTATCTCACAATACTTACAGAGGCGGAAATCGCTGGTCAATATTTACCTGTTCAGCCTACTATCCTAAGTATTCAATTAAAAAAGCTTTGTAAACAGAACCCACATTCAGTGTTATCGATATTGAAACAATTAAGAGTTTTCGAGATGAAACTCGCTTTTTGATAATCTAATAAGTACCTTTTGTTGTCACAATGGCTGTCTTTCAACAAGTTGGATGTCTCAAAGTTAACTGACAATTCTGTTTGATATTTTTCTTTCTTATATACAACCGAACGTCCTAAATAATGTCGAAGTGCCAGAATCTGTTATAAAATAGTCCAAGACTTAAGCAAATATTCATAATTTTGCTCGAGGCAAAGTTTCAGAGAGAAGGAATTACTGAAACGAGCATGACAAATTGTGAGACTTGCATCCATAGGTTATTATGATGAAAGCAACGTCTGGGAAGCATTGTGGACGGAAATGTAAGAAATATAAGTATCAAATATCAGAACAAGCAGAAAATGCCCCCTTTTTAATATGATTACGATAAGAATTATCCATCGAATGAATAGATGAGAAGATTTGATCCCAGCTGTTCATTTATCTACATCCGTTCAACAACTATATGGTAGGTTATCTTGACATAAGAGTATACTCTTCATTCTACCATAACAAATGCCGAAAGAACAGAAAACGATTTGTAAACTTGAAGAGATATTTTGAAATAAATAAAGTGATGGCGTAAATGAAAGTGAGACACTAGGCACTCCAAAATTTAATTCAAAATGGGTCAAAAGACTGGAAGATGGTTAAACGTGCAGATCTACATGAACAAGTTTTTTACATATATTTTGCTAAACTTGCAAATCAAATAATTGAATTAGGACAAAATAAAATAATAATTTGGAAGAATTATTATTCTATCTTATTTTATTTTTATTTTATTTTTATTTTGTTTTAATTATCCTCACCTGGCCTTACTTAGTACCACTTACTGAATTTTACTAAGCTGCCGGCCAATAGTCTCCTTAAGCCCTTCCCTCCCAGTTTTGTTTTCTTCTGCCTTCCCTTCATTCAGTTCCTGAGTTGATCTTTCTCTTTTTCCTAGTTGGCTTACGGAGACACTGACGCTTCTCTTCTCCATATTAGTACCGCGTGTTTGTCGTCTTATTCTTGTTATTTGTTGATGGGGGCTACCTCGCCGGGACCTTCTGAGTGCGTTAGAACTAGTTGTCCCCTCACTTAGTTTAAGTGTTTATATGTTGCCTGATTTTTTTTTTTTTTTTTTTTTTTTTTACTTGTCGTAATTCGTTATTCTACGTGGAATTCCCTAAATAGAAAACAAAGACGAAGACGAAAAGATTGAAAAACAAAAACATCTCTACTATTAAGTTTGAAAAATTTTAAGCAATCTCTATAATTTCTTGTTCAGAAAGAAAAATGGCTTTAATTTGAACATAAAAAGACCTAGACCTAGGATATCATCAAAACGGGGTCGTAATTATTCTTGATAGATACATGTTAAAATAAAGAGATGATAACTAGCGGTAGGCTAGTGTGGGCTGCGTCGGTGTTTCTAATAAAACAGTTGTGATAAGAAGGTAAATTTTACACCGTAAAAAAATAAGAAAGATCACTTACTGACGTTTCGGACGCTAGTCCTTCCTCGGAGTAAAAAAGGGCTAATTTTTCGCACAATAGAGTACAAGTACTGCGACTGAGATTTCTAGTTTTATATTCTTGGTGGTAAAAGAAACAATACAATACAATACAATACAATAAAGATTTATTCCAGATGCAACTAAGTAGATACATATACAAAATATAAAAGCTGAATAGAGCAGGCGAAACACTACAAAAAAAAAAGTAAAAAAAAAGGGCATCTAGAAAGGAAGTTAAGAGGTTATCCCTATGTAAAAACTCCCTAAACAAAAGACAATAGTGCAAACTAATAAACAAACTTCTTTTAAAAAAAAACAACATATAAAGACGATGCTACTTCGTGTTATAAAATGGCCATCAAAAAGGGAGATGTTCCTGGTAGTGATAGGGAACCTACTTGCTTTAAACCAGGGACCGCGGAAAGGGAGGGGTTGGTAGGACTATAACCTTACCACTTTTTCCCATACTAGTCTCTTATATTTTCCAATCTTATCCCCACCACTTTTTCCCATACTAGTCTCTTATATTTTCCAATCTTAGCCCCACCACTTTTTCCCATACTAGTCTCTTATATTTTCCAATCTTAGCCCCACCACTTTTTCCCATACTAGTCTCTTATATTTTCCAATCTTAGCCCCACCACTTTTTCCCATACTAGTCTCTTATATTTTCCAATCTTAGCCCCACCACTTTTTCCCATACTAGTCTCTTATATTTTCCAATCTTAGCCCCACCACTTTTTCCCATACTAGTCTCTTATATTTTCCAATCTTAGCCCCACCACTTTTTCCCATACTAGTCTCTTATATTTTCCAATCTTAGCCCCACCACTTTTTCCCATACTAGTCTCTTATATTTTCCAATCTTAGCCCCACCACTTTTTCCCATACTAGTCTCTTATATTTTCCAATCTTAGCCCCACCACTTTTTCCCATACTAGTCTCTTATATTTTCCAATCTTAGCCCCACCACTTTTTCCCATACTAGTCTCTTATATTTTCCAATCTTAGCCCCACCACTTTTTCCCATACTAGTCTCTTATATTTTCCAATCTTAGCCCCACCACTTTTTCCCATACTAGTCTCTTATATTTTCCAATCTTAGCCCTACCACTTTTTCCCATACTAGTCTCTTATATTTTCCAATCTTAGCCCCACCACTTTTTCCCATACTAGTCTCTTATATTTTCCAATCTTAGCCCCACCACTTTTTCCCATACTAGTCTCTTATATTTTCCAATCTTAGCCCCACCACTTTTTCCCATACTAGTCTCTTATATTTTCCAATCTTAGCCCTACCACTTTTTCCCATACTAGTCTCTTATATTTTCCAATCTTAGCCCCACCACTTTTTCCCATACTAGTCTCTTATATTTTCCAATCTTAGCCCCACCACTTTTTCCCATACTAGTCTCTTATATTTTCCAATCTTATCCCCACCACTTTTTCCCATACTAGTCTCTTATATTTTCCAATCTTAGCCCCACCACTTTTTCCCATACTAGTCTCTTATATTTTCCAATCTTAGCTCCACCACTTTTTCCCATACTAGTCTCTTATATTTTCCAATCTTAGCCCCACCACTTTTTCCCATACTAGTCTCTTATATTTTCCAATCTTAGCCCTACCACTTTTTCCCATACTAGTCTCTTATATTTTCCAATCTTAGCCCCACCACTTTTTCCCATACTAGTCTCTTATATTTTCCAATCTTAGCCCCACCACTTTTTCCCATACTAGTCTTTTATATAGCCCCACCACTTTTTATGGTGCTCCGCGGTCCCCGTGATCAGTTCAAAAAGAAAAACCTTAATATTTCAAAATGAGATTGTAAATTAGTATTATAACTTACAATGAAATCCTTCCACGTTAAGAAATTATAATCTTTTCGAATTCTTAGTCATGTGCTTTTTAAATTTCATTGACCATAAACCAAAGGTGCGACAGGTACTATATATATTCTATAAAACGTCAGGGACGTTCTTGTTTTCTTAACAAACTAAACACATCTTGAGGACCTTAGTGCCCTATTCACGCTACTCCTATTGTCACACATTCTAAATGTGTTCCTAACGCAATTGTATTATTATTTTTAATATACCATTAATTTTCATTTCAAATGGTTCTCAACCTTTAAAATTCTTTTAACTTTAACTTTTAGCTTTAAGCTAAGTAAAACTTTTTTTAAGGAACTAGTTTCGTCTTTTGTTAGACCTTCAAGTCTTCAAGTTCGTTATTTACAGTAGTTGTGGACGAGATTTTTTTAAATATAACGCTTGCTTACGCGCGCCCTAGATATCACATAGCTCGTGCAAGTTAGGTACATAAACGCCCTAAAATATCAGCACATTTTCGTATAATTATGTTTGTTTTCTTTATTGTCACTGCAGATAGTTTTTCCCCCACCAATCTCAAGTTTTAAAATAATAAATAAATCATATGATATCTATCAATTTTTTTTCTTCTAAAGCCGAGCTATCTAGATCTAATGACCCTACTTGACGGGCCAGTAAGCCTTGTGCTAGGGTATCCTTCCTAACTGTAGGCATTATCCAAATCAAGCGAGACAAAACCCGAGACTTATGAAAAAACAGATCTTAAAAATGGAACTACTTTAAACGCTCATTCCAAAAAGGGGCATAAAAAAATCACACATTATCGATAAATTAAAATACTGTTTATATAAAACTAGGGTAATTGCTCAAAGGAAATCCCCTATTTCCTTTTCCTGTTTGTCTTGTTTTAATTTCAATTAAAATTCTTTATGATCATTTTATAATCTTTCGGAATAAACGTTCCGCCAGGTCTATTGCAATTACCGATGGTTATGAGGGGTTTCGTTACGGTTAAGTAGCCTAAATTCTAACGTTAACGTGTGAATTGATTTTGATATCAGTACGATCGTCCAACACCATTTCCAATTTTACAACCCCTCAAAGATGCTTTAGCTCATGCCACAACTTGCCTTCTGAAACTATGCCAACCAGGTTATGCATAACCAGGCACATCGCCAGAAAACCGCGCCGCTACCCATGTCACGCATGGTTAACCCGGCTCAGAAAGTGTCTAAAATATAGCCTGTGTGTTGGCGGATCAAAAATGTCTGCATCACAATTTGTAATTCATTTATAGGACATTATAACCTGCAAGAAAAATATTACTTTAATCTAAATTTGAGGTTTCCTTTTTAAATTTCAAAATGACTCCTAGAGAAATCGCACTGAAAGCAGAGGTTTGTATGAGAACGGAAAAATAAACGAAAGTTAAATTAGTTTGTAATTCGCCGAAACAGAGAATAGACGACAAAAGAAACAAATGTCTGCATTCAGAAATATTGTTTAATTATTTGAGCACCAGCTCGAAACTAAGTCTCGGCTCTAGGATAAAATCCGAGGTTTCCTTTCGATTGCTGAACAATAACAGCAGTTAAACAGTTTAAAAATACCTCCATGTTTCCCCGTTAAAGTTCGCAAAATGCCCTGACTTCGGGGCTTGATATCTTCGCAAAGAATAAGCCAAATCTCATAGTTGAAACGCCATTTTGAAGAACAACTCTGGATCGGGGCACACAATAGCATATTTGGTCCGAATATCCAGTGGGACCCCCAGAAAATAGCGCCCAAATGTATGTACCATCGCAGGAAGGTCCGTAAGCCCGCGAGTGAATCAGAAATGTGAGCGGTCTTTAATAAACTTGCGGGAACTTTTGAAAAACGCGCGAGTTTCCACTAAAAAAATTCTAAGATAAAGTCGAGATGGGCCTTAATCTTGATTCCCTTGTTTAAATATCTTCGATAGAGTAAGTTTTTTCTGTTTCCACTTATTAAACGCATGCGCAATGCGCCCATTGAATACCGCTGACCGCACTTGCATGTCGCAGTTTTCTGGCGATGATGTACTGCCGACAAATGGCGTCTGTTACTTTCCATCCCAAGAAATGTTATTCTGGTTTTTTTTTTTTTTTTTTTCTTTTCTTTTTTTTGGCAACAGCAAAAACAATGTTACTGAAAAACAGAAGCATTACCGAGAACAACGAGAGTTTAATTTTAGTAATATCAAAGGTGATGATTGTAATAACTGATATTCATCAGTAACTATAATGATATGTTGGTAATATTTTTCTTTCTTTCTTTCTTTCTTTCTTTCTTTCTTTCTTTCTTCCCTTAATTTTCAGTCTCTTTTGACACTTTTATTTGTTTACTCATTCTGAATCAAAGCCCGAGCCGGTAGTTGGCGTTTAACAGCCTAGTAAGTTGAAATCCAATCCGTTACGACAATGAAACAGACAACTTACAATCAATATTTACCTTGGAAAAAACGTTCCCTTCATTTGTCAGAAAACATATTCTCTTTCTCTTTTTCTTTCTTATTTTTCTTTGTTGAATTCAAAAGTAGGTATGTAGTGCCGGTTCCGGGGTTGCTCCCGCTTGTACCACTCCCTCAACCTCACGTACGAACAAATCACGCCTAAAATTTCGGCACACTGATACGGCTCAAGCCGCATACGATCGCTCTCGCCTTCCCCCTACTACCAACATCACGACCAGCCCCCCTACTCCCCATCGCGATCGCTCTCGCCTTCCCCCTACTACCAACATCACGACCAGCCCCCCTACTCCCCATCGCGATCGCTCTCGCCTTCCCCCTACTACCAACATCACGACCAGCCCCCTACTCCCCATCGCGCCCCCACGAGCCTTCCCCCTAATCCCCCATCGCGCCCAAGCCACGCCATTTCCACGACCACTCTCGCCTTCCCTGAAGTCCAAAGATCACGACCAACCCCCCTAATCTCCCATTATGCCCCCACGAGCCTTCTCTGAACTCTAGAGATCACATCTGAATCCCCCAACACGACCACTCCAGACCTTCCCCAAAATCTGATCGAGCGTGCGCAAAAAGTGAGGATGGAGATGGGGGAGATGGGGGAGGATAGGGGAGGAACTCCCTCACGAAGTAAATAAAAGTGCTTTAAGAAAGATGCAGATACATAATAAAGAAAAGATGCGAAAGAAGAATAAGAAAAGTCTTCAGAGAGAAGAGATCCACATCACTGAAAAAGCGCTTGAACAGGTCATGAGAGCGTTCCGCAAGTCCATGACCACATTACCCCAAGTGATCGAAACTCCTCCAAAAGAAGAACCTCCAACGCCACCACCACGAAATTATCCCCAACTGATCGAAACCCCTCCAACACCACCACCACGAAATTATCCCCCCTCGCCCCTCCCACCAAAGAAAAAAGACCATTCCTTCTTAAAGAACAACTGGGAGAACAGGAAATGCGTCGTATCCACGAACCTACTTACCAAGGAAAAGAGCTACTTTCGGAGCATGTACGCAACAGGTAAGCGCTTAGGAATAAACCCAGGCGTCATAATCGCCTGTTGTGAGGGAAAACCTTCTGCAAAGACCGGAAAGTCAAAGATCGATGGTCAAAAATATGCGTTCGCTTACTTCAAAGAAGAGGAGTTACCCGAGGGGTGCGCGTTATTAAAGGCTAAGTAACGTAAGATATCAAAGAAGGACTTTGACATCTAATACGCTTAAGAATATCTAGTCTATCATAAAGAGAACAAGAGAAGAAAAGAAAATGGCTTAAGAATCCCTACTCTATTATAAAGAAAAATGTCACTAACAGGACCAAGGCTAACAAGTATGATAGATTATGATGTAAGTAACCTACGATTCTCTAAACCAATACAAAAAGAAGTACTAGGAAAGAAGATAAAGTACAAGATAATCAAGATAAACACAAAGTACGACGAGGAAACACAAGGAAAGCTAATAGTACCATCTGGGTGGGTATTCTCGTTCGGTCCTTCGGAAAGATTCGAGGGGTCAAGGAAGGACTATAGCATACCATTATGCATGTGGGATCGCGAAGGACCAACCGAAGACCAGAAAAAGTGGTTGAGATCCTTCGACACGGTCGTAGATATGTGCGCCGAAGCCGTACTACACTATAAGGAAGAACTTGGACTAATAGGACTAACTAGATCGGACCAAAGAAAGATCAAAGGCGGACTAAACCCCTTCTGCTGGAGACTAGAATGGGTAACGAGAGAAGATGGGAAGGTTAGGTTAGAGGAGGAGGGAGGACCTACGTTATGCCCAAAATTACCGACGAACAGGGTTACGGGTAAGCTAGAAGGAAGATTTTACGACATGTCCGGAAAAAGGATAGATCCACAAGAACTTATTGATATGGAAATGGACGTAGAGGCTGCGTTACACATCAGTAACATTTACGTAGGATCTTCAGGTAAAGTAACCTTAGTCATAAGAGTATGGGAAGTAAACACCAAAGATCCTAAGAAGTACAAGAGACCACTAAGGCCAATTCCAGAAATAGATGAAGAATATCCCTCTACCTAAACAACATCCATCCAACTCCCACCGATACGGCAGCAATCACCGCTAAGTTCACTTCATGCGAACTATCGCCAGTAGGCTTAAGATTCCTCTTAGGACTCTTAACAACGTCATTGGTTTTCTCAGTCTTGCCAGTCGTTTGCTGGGGGGTGTTCTTCTTTTCCTCACGATCCTTCTCCTCTTTCATCTTATCCGCGGGGTTAGAGACCTTCATCTTATCCTCTTTCATCTTATCCACCTTCCTTTTCTCCTCTTCGTACTCGCTCTCGGTCTTCTTATTGATCTCATTCGCTCCAAACTTCATCCAAGTATGTGCTTTCCTAAGCTCATCGTTGTATCCCACCACGGGGTTCTCATTCATGATAAGCCTACTTGGCATCAACCAACAACCAGGAGCTAATGCATAATCCAACACCGCGTTAGAATCGTTCACAGCACTTTGGAACGATTGGATCCCCTTAGTAATACTGGTTACGAGGATGCTGGATTCGAGGAGTTGTAAAAATATCCTCTGTGTTTCCTGGGAAGCACCAGTGTCCCCCTCATCATAAATGGGGGAAAGCGATCTGACTTGAGCTCCAAGGATGCAAAACACGAAGACTTCGATGCTATGATTAATCCTAGCCAAGTTCTTTAACCCCCTCCCCTTTTCCAGGAAGAAAGGTTTCCAAGGTTGCTTTTCTAGGGGCTCAATCTTGCTTATCATGTTTTTATCACTAATCCTCCCAATGACGGTACCTCATACCCATCTGATAAATCTTAAGCCCTCCATTCTCCCTATCAGGCACGTAGGTTTCCCCCAATCCTTGGTTAGGACCTCCCTTGTTCCTAAAATCAGGATCCTTAAGTCCAAACTCATTCTTTAATTGTTCCCAGGCAACCTCGTCGTACTGATTATCAAGCGGATTAAATGCAGGATCCTTGGGAAGCGAACACTTTAACTCAGTCAACAATCTGCGCATCATAAAAGCCACGTGGAATCGGAAAAACGGAATGTCCCTCATCATGTCAACCCCAACTCCGCACCCCTTGGTAGCAGCCCAAACGACAAAGTTCAGTTGTTGAGGCCAGTACTTCATGTTAGGACCTGCTACCCAAACATCACATTCCTTTGCAGTGGTGTGTGTTATCGGTATTTCCTCAAAGATGTTCCTGATTGTTATCTTGAAGGATATTTTTGGACTAACGGGAATCAAAAGATTGGTTACTAAGTCGGAAAAGCCATCCTCAGGCTTGTTATTGGAAAAAGGGTATGTCGCTCCAGTTCTCGTGAGGTATTCGGGGAAGTTGGGTTTGGGAGGTTTGGGAGGTGTGGGTCTAGACTTAGGTTTGGGAGGTGTGGGCTTAGACTTAGGTTTAGTAGGAAAAAAGTAGTGAGTCACATCGTTACCAAATACATCATACATCTTTCTTCTTTTATATGATGTATTTCTTTCCCATTAAACCTCTATTCTATCCTCGCGACGAGCCCTATACTCAAAACCCCCTACTCGTAACGCTACTTCCTTGGTTGTGTAAGTTGTTGAATGAATTCCTCTTTCACCTCCTTCCTTAAACCCTCGATGTCGAATACTTTTTTTTGCAAGAATTCTTCATTCTTCTTCATCCTAATCTCTCCCCTAAGTTGCTCGTACTTCCGCATTTCACCAAGAATAAGAGTAAATTCTTCCTCACTAATCCTGTTATCCTTCAAAGCTTTCGAGACAATATCGTTAATACTATTAAGCTTAGAACGAATGAGCTGAACCGTCTTCTCGTGCTTACTTACTTTCACAGTGAGCTTCTTAACAGTCATTCCGCACAAAGCAGAAACAACCCCCATAAAACCCCCCACCGCGGACAGTGGTATTCCAATTGCCAATCCGGGACCCGTAAGTGACGTACCAATGCCTCCCATCGTAAACAAGACAGAAAGACCTCCCGAGGTCATTGAGAAAGTATGGAAAAACAACCTCCATCGCGAATACTTCTTTCGCACTTTTTCGTATCGATCGCGCTCACTTTCTAACTTCATGAGTACAGAATCTACCTTATGTAGTCTAAAATCCTCGCCATCAGTGAATTCTGGAGCTGTTGGATAGAGACTCGTTGTTCTTTTAATATCGTTATCCACCATTCTTTTCTATATTACGTTACTATTCTTATGTGATTTCTACTGCAATCATCATTGGATATATTCCATCAGTGATGACCTTATTATCACTATCCCTAACCCAAAATCTGATACTACTGATCTTTTCTCCCAAAATGGGGGTAGTGGGGGTATTATTGAAGACATGTGATACGTTCTCGCCGAGATCTCCCGCGCCTATCGTGGAAAGCATCTGGGAAGGAGCGAATGTCTTGTATGATAACGAGTCACGTTGTTCGTCGACTAGGGTATGAAAGGAGTTCACGAGGCTACAATGGAGACAAAGAACGGTGGGGGGTTTCTTAAGAGTTATCGGGTGTGCTTTCTTTTTCTCTCCATCCCAAGGTAGATCCTTAGGTACCCCCAGGAAAGAGGCTAAGTTTGGACTTAGGGTTGTGCCCTTCTTGGAGGTACTTACAACCCATTTCTTCTCATCATTTTCTTTCACCTTCAAGGGAAAGCTTTGTTCTCCCTCAAGGAAAGATGCGAGGGTATCCATGTGATAATTCCCCCGAGGAATCCTAAGACTAACTTTTCCACTAGCAGCATACACAAGTCCTTCTTCCATAAGATCATAGAGTCCATTCTTGAACATGTAACTCAACAACGTCATCTTACTCTTCCTGCTTATGGGATACTCCAACCAAAGCGTCTCGTCCGGCTTCCTTAATGTCACGAAAAATCTTGTCATTTATGTCCTTTATCCTTATCTCTTATATCCTTATTTCCTTTTCTTCTTATATTCTTCAACAACATACACCACCACGGCTACGATCAACAACCACGCATTCTTAGCCAAAAACCCCACGACCTCTCTCACCATCTTGAATAGGAACGAAGCGATAGCGCCAATCAACCCAGGTAGCAGCGCCGCGAACTTTGCGCTTAGGTTCTTCAAGCCCCTCCCCATAGCGGATAACCCTGCCTTGAGTTTGGAAAGGATGGCTCCGACCACGACGAGGGTAGCTGCTAGTACGGAAGCCACGGTGACTCCTCCTGCTTTTTTGAAGATCTCTTTGATGCGCTCTTTTAGAGGAACTTTTTCTTTCATAGCTTCGTTTTCTCCATCTATTCGTTCGTTTTCTCTCTCTAGTTCTTCTATTCGTTCCACGTTATCAGGATCGTTCTCCTCATTCAACCTTTCAATCTCTTCTTCGTTTCGTTCTATGGTTCTCTCGTTCCCTTCCACGACCCCATTCCATCGCTCACCCAAACTTTTCTTCAGCGTGGGGGAAAAAGTCTCAGGTTCATCTAAGAAGCGTGGCTTAGAGTTATCTTTTCCCGACTTCACCCACACCCTACCATATTCATCTTCTCCGACTAGTACCATCTTAGACTTACCTACTCTTTTCTGAGGATCCCAGTTTGGATACAGCTTCTTCACCTCTCCTGCGGCAGACTCCATCCTAGCTTCCCTTCCCTTAAGATTACTCATCTCAAACTCTTCGATATTCTGCTTGAGCCTACTACGATATGTATCATTATCCTCGTTCTCTAACCTCTCGTACCCCTTTAGTTCCCTATCACTCATATCCCTCCCCCTCTTCGAAAAGAACTCCCTAAATCTCTTCATCCAACTCCTTTCACCTATATCCTCACGCTCCAATAAGGGGTCTAAGTCATCATCATTGATGTCGACACGCCCCTCTTCCGTAAATGGATCAAAATCTACGTCTCCTCCAAATTCTGCCATCTTTTATTTTACTCTAGAAATAACATATATTAAGACCAAGATTCCCCCAATCCACAAGAAATTCCTCACGTACTTCTTTCGCTCGTTTGCTTCGTAAGCCCCTCCAAAACCACCATTACGAAGCCTATCAATATACGAATCATCATCCTCACTAGGTAATCTCATGCACCTATTTAGATCTTCTTCAGTCACCTTGATTGCCCTATTTATGAAGAAGTTCTTAAGTCTCTCGTACTGAGATCCCTTGCTCATGTTTTTACCCCGCAATAACCATTCTCTCTCATAATCATTGATGTCGACATGTAACTCTTCTTCACTTCCTACCATTCTTTTATATTACTCTACTAATGACGTACGTTAAAGCCAACATTCCCCCACCCACGTAAATCATCTCGTACTCTTTCTGTTGCTTGCTTGGTTTGTAATAATCTGAGAACTTAGGTTTCTGTTGCGTGAATGGGAGAGGCTTGGGATGAGTCTTAGCATAGAGTAAAAAATCTTCATTTGTTTCTCTCAGATTCTTTTCTGCTCTTTTCTTATTCTCATATTGTAGCTCCATTGCATCTTTACGCTCTTGCCTCTTCTTTTCACTCTCCTTTTCCCACGCCTCCATATCCCTCTGATACTCCTCCAAGGCCTTATCATGACGAATCTTTTCCTTCGTCGAATCATCTTCACCCGCTATCGCCTTAGCCAAGTAAGACCCTCCTATGAATGCCGATGCGGTGAATATTGCTCCACCAATCATTAATGCTATTGACGCCATCTTATCTTTCATTGAGAAAGATAAGCGTTTAGGTATTTATTGGTAGTTTTTAGATGCTCATGGGTAAGATCTTTTTCTCTTCTAGGTAGTGCTTCAAGTACGTGGAACCCGCGAGTACAGCCACCCACTTACCATAATTCGTCAAGCTATTGGATGGATCGTTAATGAATGACTCTTTCGTCATCTTCTTCCCTAGGAAACCTATTCCCGCGGCGATTCCTACGATCACTGCGGATTCCATGATCTTTTTCACGAGGTCATTTTCTACTTTCTTTGCCATGCCCTTTATTTGATTGGGGGGATGTCATTGCTTATATGAATTTTCCTTAAGGAGTAGGTTCCGCATGGAGTTAGAGTTAGAGTTAAGCTCCTTCCATTCCTATAATGGGCTTGGGTTTCGTCCTATTTGGGGCTGTGGGCGTGGGAGTGTTATCCGCGGGAGTGGGAGTACTTTGGGAAGGCATAGGCGTACTTTGGGAAGGCCTGGAGGGAGGATTACTCTTTCTCCACCTGAAGTATAGATCAGTAGCCGTTAGCCCGAGTCCTATCATCGTTAATACGCTAGTGAAGTCGAGGCCAGGCATCCACGTTCCCCCCGATTCTTCTTCTTCTTCCGGGATAGCTTTCTTTTCCGCAGCTTCCTTTTCCGCAGCTTCCTTTTCTAGCAGTGCCTTCTTAGCTTTCCTATTATATTCCACCAACTTCTTCCCGGCAGCAACCTTCTTAGGATCTTTTTCTCGAACGATCCTTTGTGGTTCTTTCGTAATTCGTTCTTCATCAGCGCCCCCGCCTCCACCACCACCATTTTCTTCTTTTGGCGTTTCCATCTTTATTACTTATCAACAAATGCTTAAGTCTTGCTTAATTCTTGCTTAATTCTTCTCCATATTCCCTAACAAGTTGTTCCGCGGGTTCCAAAATTTCCGGAGCTGCGCCAAAGAAATCCATCTTCACGTGTTTCCCGACTTGGAAGAGAAAATCTGCTAATGCTATGAATCTTCCTCCTTTCAGCGCGACAAATCCGATGTCGTTGGTTAAACTTTCTCTCAGAAACTTGTCGTTCTCCAAATCTTTGTTAAGTTCTTTTTTATCATCAATCGGAAGAACCCGTGAGATGACTTCTACTGCTATTCCCTGAAGTACGTTCATTAACCCGTTCGCCATCTTTGCCCCCGTGGCGGTCTGATATCTGTTATAGTATTTTCCGCTACCTCTTCGTCATCCTCCTCCTCCTCAGGCTTTGACTTTGGCTTCTTCTTTGGGGGAGTTGTTTCCTTTACTTCTTCTGTCTTTGAGGGCGTGGATTTTTCATCGTATTGTTCCATGATGGATGCCATGTTACTTTATCATCGTCAATATGTACTTAGATCAAGCATTTCTAGATCCAAAACTTCTTCTTCTTCCTCCTTCTCCATCAGAAGTACGCGTGAGATGATTTCCCCTAGGAATCTATGAGCTACGTTCATGAATCCAGTCGTGGGCTGATACATCTTATGATATTCCTTAACATCCTTTGCTGGTAACTTTATGATATCTTCTACATTTAGTTCGCGTCCGACATGTTCGCTAATGGTTCCTAACAAAGCAAGTATGCAAAGTTGTTCGCGCTTTTCCCTTAAGTCTCCCACCTTCTTCTCGAACTTAGACTTTAGTTCTTTTTGGGGGGAATCCATAATAACTTTATCATAATCAAGATACACTTAAGCCTGGTACTTCTATCATAATCAAGATACACTTAAGCCTGGTACTTCTACGTAGGATTGATGTGGGTGTATTAAGCAAAAACATATTCTGGAGTACCTTTCCTTCTTTAATATTTTCATCAAGGCGTTCCTCTCTTCGACATCCATAGTCCCTCCGAATTCTTCAAAGAGTAGCTTATTCGCTGATTGACTTGGACTGTAGAAGGATATGATGCACGTAACGTTCTCGCGGAAGGGTTTCGCAATGGAGGTAATTTGCTGGGTTAAGACCCAAATAGAGATCTTATCGTGTCTTCCCGAAAATCCCAGCCTAACGAAGTGATTCGACCTATTTTTTAACTCTTTTGAGAAAGCACAATCATCCAAAATAATTAGAGTCTCCTGCCCCGAGAATATGATCTTACACATAGAAAGTAGATCACAGATCTCGTTCACATCATCTGCCTTGGGCGACAGGACGATGAATCTAGGATCATCTTTAGCGAAGCCTCGGTAAGTAAGATTCTCCACATAAGTTGGACAGATAAGTACGATGTATTCGAACACGTATCGGAAACTATTCCTTAGCGTATTCACTAGATAATGAGTCTTTCCGCAATTCGTAGGACCTGTTATGATACAGTGAAAGGGAGTCTTATCTTTTAGTTCCTCCATTCTTATTTATTGTATCATAACTATGCTTTAATACTCGTAATCCCTCTCCCCCACGTGAACTCCCCTCTAGGGCATGGGGTTGGAGCCCCCACGTTAGTACCAGTTTTGCTTGAAACTCCTCTTCTCGAACTCCACCAATCCGTCCGCCACGACGAATAAGTAACACGTCATTTCCTCATCTTCGCTCCCAGCAGTTCTCTTAATGTACAACTTCACCCCTCCCTTCGTAGCGTCAGAAACGAGCCCACTACCATGGATGCCTCCATCAGGATGAGTCCTCAAATCAATCCACAGGGCAAACTTATCCTCGTAAAACTCCTTTGGAGTTATGGTATCCGTTAATCCATATCGCATTACAATGGACTCCCAAAAGTCCGTTGGTATCATCCCATCGGAATACAACTTATGGGGCACGCTATTCACGTTGATGTCTACTTTGGTAATATTGGGGTTCGTGAACTTTTCTGAGTCCCTAGCGCAGGCCGTATATGGGTCTATGAATATCAGTAGGATCCCAGTCATCGATCGTAGGGGTAAGTTGATCTGTTCGTTGATTACGGTGGTCTTCTTCTTATTGATGGGAAAACTCTTGTGCATCAACACGTTCTCGTAGTAGAATCCCCTACCATCTTCGTAGCTGGTTAATGCTTCGTTTGCTAGATATTCGCTCGTAATGGTCTCGTACTCTAGTTCTAGATTGGATAGGGTATACTTTGCGTCCTCTTGGTCTGAGGTTACGATCTTCGCGTTTGTGGAAAAGGTAACCTGGAAGAGTAGAGTATCTACTAATCCGTTGGAATAATATACTCCATGAGAGTCGAGAATGGCGTGGGATATGGGGATTCTGTATCGTGTTCCATAGATCGCAGCAAGTGCAACTTCTGCAGAATCGGTCTCGACCTTATCTCCAGCTGCTGTTCTTAGTTTCCTCATGTTTTCTGACGAGATCCCTTCTCTTAACCTATTCTTTCGTTCTTCCTTTCTGAGGAATAAGTCACCGTAAGTTTGATAGAGATCATATCGAACCAAATCTTCTATTGGTCTTCCACCAAAGGTAACTCTCATCTCTTCGATAAGATTCTTACCCAGGTTATTAACCACGGTCTTATTTGCGTCAGAGGTGCTCCCATCCTTCAAAGTGAGATCGACCAAGAGTGCCACGCTTCCGGGAACAATGACAACGTTCTCCGGTAACTTGGGTATGTGAACATCCAACGTTCGTCCGGGATCCACTGTGGCTGGACTAAAGCTCACGCGATGAATGTTCTTCTCTGCTTTGAGTCCGTAGGGCACTTTAAAGATCCTATCTACATCAAGCTTTTCTGGGATTGTTCTTGCCATCTTTCTTATTTATGTAATAATGAGCTACTCTTTTAAATACTATGGAAAGAAGAAAGGGAGCTACTCTCTTAGATACTATGGAAAGAAGAAAGGAGGAACTCCCCCACGAAAAGAAGCTTTCAAACGTTTATTACTCAACCGAAGGATATTGGAAGGGATATTCCGCGATCTCGAGACTATCCGAAGCAACAGGCATTTCCGAAGAGATCACGAGAAAGTGGCTTATTAAGCAAGCTTTGTGGCAAATTTACCTCCCTGCCCCCACATACATTCCCAGATACCATTGGAACATTTCTGAGCCTGATCAGATCCATCAAGCGGACTTACTCTTTATGCCTCACGATACAGTGAAGAAAAAGACTTATAAGTACGCTCTCGTCGTGGTCGACGTTGCTTCTAGATACGTGGATGCTAAACCTTTGACTGCGAAGTACTCCACGGGAGTATCTGAGGCTTTGGAAAGCATTTATTCTAGGAAATTATATTGGCCTGAAACTTTGATGGTTGATCCAGGAACGGAATTCAAGGGAGCTTTTACGAAACTTATGAAGAAAAGTGACGTAGAAATCCAAAGATCAGATCCTGGAAATCACAGAGCACAATCCCTCGTGGAGCGCGCTAATCGAACGATCGCTGAGAAGCTGTTTAGTCATCAGTATGCACAAGAGATGCTTATGGAAGTTTCTAAGACCCACGTTGGGGACACGAGGTCACGAGAATGGGTGAAACAACTTCCTAGCGTGATAAGATCTATTAACAACGAAGTGAAGAAGATTACTGGGAAGAAAGCAAAGGAGGCACAAAATCTAAAATCCCTCGAGCTAAAAGATCCCATCTACAAAAGACCCGTGGGATCAAAGGAAAATAGGATCCCTGGAGGGGTTTTTGTTCGATACTTGTATGCCGCTGGGGAAGAGGAGGGAGGACGACAACGCGCTACTGATCCCATTTGGTCTATAGAAGTTTATGAGATATCGCGTGCGACCATTACTCCTAATCAACCTGTGCTTTATTATCTTTCTGAAAGTTGGGTAAATCCTTTGACTGATATGGGAAGGCACGGGAGAAAGACTCCCAAGCGTTCTTTTGTTAGAGAGGAGTTACAGATTATTCCCGAGGACACGGAACTTCCGCCTGATGGTGTTTTGAGTTAAAGATTGTTCATGTAATGCCCGTGGGCTAAAGATTGTTCATGTAGTGACCGTGGGCTAAAGATTGTTCATGTAGTGACCGTGGGCTAAAGATTGTTCATGTAGTGACCGTGGGCTAAGGTCGTGATAGGATCTCCTCGTAAGATTACTCGCTTGTCGTCCTTTGAGGAAAGAGCGATCTTATTAACCTTTTCTGAAGTTATTTCGTGCGATCGGCTTCTGAAGACTCGCATCGTTCTCATAAGTTCTTCTCCAGTAAATAAGCAATATTTGTAGTGGGGGAAGCGAATACTGTTTTCTACGACGCATCTTTTGATTCCCTTGCACTTCTTTTCCTCGTGGGGGAGTTCCTCGTGGGGGGCTTCTGTTCTGAAGCAATAGAGCTTCGCTCTTAGCGTAACGAATTCCGTGACTTGCTTTCCAGCTGTCTCGTCCTTCATCATTCCTCTTACTTTCTTGTTCACTCTCTTCTTTATTCCCGCGTGATCTTTGGGATAATTGCTCGTATCGAATAACCTCTCGATGTCCCCTTCCATGTCTTTGTAAAGATCGTGCGTCTGGATTTCGTAGATTAGACTATCAGTATCAGTGTAAAGAAGGGTTACTTTGTACTTATACTTCTTCTTGACGTAGTTATAGTGAAAGTCATACATGAATTTCTTAGATAAGTCTAAGATGGACATTCCTAGGTAAATGGGCTTGTTGTACTCTAAGTGCGTTCTTCTCATGTGAATGGCGGCTAACTTTTCAGAGAAGGATTTGGCTCCAATGAAGTTCGGCTTACGAGTTAGCTTATTCGCTTGCTTTTCGTTTGTGACTAGGCGTATGTCTCGTCGATTACGAATGTTCTCCATGGTCTTTCCGAAGACAGAGTTGTTCATAAGCTTGAAGAAATCTTTCTCGAAATCGTTCGTTGCGTTGGTTCTTAAGTCCGTATTTAGATCAATGTACTTTTTTAACCAAGGGGATTCTTCAAAGGAAATTCCCCTATGGATCTTCGTGATTCTTAGTCCCTGGCTTTCGTAAAATTTTAGAGTATCGTGATGTACTACGTAGTGTGACTTGTCGTAGAAGTTCGGAATAAGCTTCATTACTCCACTTTTCGCTTTAAGGTGCTCTGGGGCAAGGGGATAGTCGTTATGGAGATTGTGCAATTCTTGAGGATACTTTAGATCAACGTCTAAGATACAGGGAATTCTTCTCCATTTCTCCAGCTTACTTCGAGTCATCCATTTAAAGCCATTCGTTGGAAGGGATTGGGACATTGACCATCCGTAGAGGTTATTTGCGTCCCAGTAGGGAATGTAAGTGCTTTTTTCCTTAGGATTGTAGTTCTTCATGTACTTGTTATTAGCCTTTGCGTAGCGCTTACTTCCCACAGAGGCGATTCCTCCTCGGATTCCGCTTTCCATCATTAAGATCATGTCTATGTCGCTGAGGAGTTCTAGTCGGATGTTCGGGATTTTTAACATGGCGTTCCAAGCAAGTCCAGGAGCAGTGTAATACCAAGCGGGATCTAAGTCATAGTATCTTCTACAAACGATTCTGAAGTTCTCGAATACGTCCGCTAGGAGAAGTACGTCCGTTTGGAGATATAGGTCGTGATAGTCTTTCATCGTCTTCATGTCGAACGTTTTCCATACTTTTTGCGCGTGCTCGTAATCTTCTTTTGTGATGTCGCTATCGTTAAGATCTGAATGAAAGGCTTCTATTGGGGGTAAGTGGGGTTCCTCTAACTTCGTAAGGGAATCCACGTACTCGTAGGGGTACACTCCTTTTCTCATCAATAAGTTAAGATGTTCGCCTCCGTAAAAGGAACTGATGACTTCGAACTGGTCTTTCGTTAGATTGTTGGTAAGGTTACTCAAGCTGGAGGACATGAACTTGTAGCTGTCGAGGAATCTCGCTTCTAAGAAAAGATCATGGATTTTCCCCTCTTTGTCCGTGTAGTGATCCACGATGATTCCATTACTAAAAGAGATGTACTGTTCCTCATTCTTCGCGATACACTTAATCTTACCTTTGCTGATTCCTAGGGCTTTTACGAACAGATGGGCGTCATATCCCGAAAGATTGTGGAAAAAGATGGGAATGAAGTTCGGAAGTTTGTACTGAAGATTACACTTATTATGCGCCGCCCCTCGGAATTTCCCTGTGAGATGATTGTGATCTCTTACTTTGTCCCTTCCTAGCTCTTCCTTACAGATATGGCAGTGCTTTGCTTCTTCGTATTCCTTTCGATCCGGGTCGGTCATTACCATCTTTTTCTTCTCGGAAAGTTTTTTGTATAAGAAAAGAACATCTTCTTCTATTGATCTCATAAAGTGTTCTCCCAAGTCTTCTTCCTCGCTTTGAGCTGTGTATTTCACGATTTTTGGAGGAAGCGCGTTTTCGTCGTATTTGATCACGTAACAGTATCCCGAGGGCTTGTGCTTTTGGCATGGTTCTGTAAAAGATCTTTTTGGGTCTGAAGAACAAGAAGCGACTTTTTCCAGAATGCACTCAAAGTCGGCGTAGATGACGAAGGGAACTTTCATAGAATGAGGGTGGTTCTTGAACTGGAGTGCAGTTCCTTTGGGGGGAACGGTTACTTTTACGGATTTGTGTTGACCACACCATTCGGAATGGTCTCGGAGAACGTACTCGTTGGTAAAGGAGTTAAGACATCTTAAGCAGAAGTGTCTTTTATGTTCGTTACTCGATAGTTGAGAGGATAAGAGTCTCGAGATGTTCTTGATCCAACAATAGTGCTTCGTTTTCTCGTTGGAGATTAGTAGTAGGATGATGTTGTGCTCCCTGATTTCCCCTTCGTAGATTCTGAGGGGCTCGAATCCCCCCTTTTCGTAACCTAAGACACTAATCGCGTAGTCCTTGTTATTTTTCTCGAAGATTTCGATGTCTCGGAGCTCTAGGGGGAAGCGAAGTCCCTCCCAGTTTAACTTTTCCGCGTTTTCCTTAAGTGCTCCTGATATTCTTTGGGGATGGTCTTTTGACGTAAATCGGGCAATGGTTACCGCCCACTTAAAGCACTGATCGTCTTTGTTCTGGGGATTAATGATGGCCTTCTTTGTTAATAATTCTCGAGGAAGTGGAACGTATGTGCTACCTCTTAGGGGTTCGTATTTCGCGAAATGAATGCTTAAGGATACTACTTTCCGTATGACCCACCCAGAACCCTCGTTCTGGAATTCAGCTACTCTTTCTAGAATGTCCTCGGAAATTTTCTCGTATAGGTTTATTAAGTTGGTGCTTTTTGTTACTATTTCTGGTACTGTGTGGAAATGTCCTTCGGTACTGACTTCTTCTCCATCATTTCCGATCTTATGGAACTCACAGGTTAAGTAGAACTTAATCTTCGTGGGTTTCTCAGCTATCGAGATGGTCTCTAAGACGCGTTTTTCCTGCTTCTTCATGAATATGCTGGGATCCACGTCATCATTACCCCCAAGAATCCTGTGTTCCTTAAGATACGAATCGAATGAGGATTTTTTCAGCGTATTCTCTTTTTCCGCTCTACGATAAATAACCTTTATTCTCTTCTTCAGCTTCGCGATCTTCACCTCAACGCGACTCCTAATCTTGGGACGAATCAGTGGTAATAACCAGTATGCAAAATTTTTTAACTCCTCCTGGATTTTCTTGATGATGCGGGGCTTTGGATTTGAAGTTGACTTTGTCGGTCTTATTGGCGGGACTAGTGGTATTTTAGTCTCAGGAATAGGGCTGTCTAAGATGTTCTGCATTTTTTCGCTTCATGATAGCCTAGATATTCTTTGGAAACAATTTTCGCTTTCCACAGATCTCAAAGTTTGTCTTTGAGATCTTAATTGGCTCTAATTACTAGGATTGGGCTTATAAGGATAAGGCTGACTCATAAAGTCAGGATCCTTAGGTCGACGATATTGGTTGTATTGTACGGAATGATACGGATTGTTATGAGGGTTGTTCCAGTGCGGATCTATGTGTGGAACAGAACACATCTTATTAATCTTACTATTTATTCCTTTTCCTTTTGGCATCTTTTCTTTATGATAAGCAAGATTTTTTTTTCGACTTTATTTTTATTTACTTCGTGAGGGAGTTCCTCCCCTATCCTCCCCCATCTCCCCCATCTCCATCCTCACTTTTTGCGCACGCTCGATCAGATTTTGGGGAAGGTCTGGAGTGGTCGTGTTGGGGGATTCAGATGTGATCTCTAGAGTTCAGAGAAGGCTCGTGGGGGCATAATGGGGGATTAGGGGGGTTGGTCGTGATCTTTGGACTTCAGGGAAGGCGAGAGTGGTCGTGGAAATGGCGTGGCTTGGGCGCGATGGGGGATTAGGGGGAAGGCTCGTGGGGGCGCGATGGGGAGTAGGGGGCTGGTCGTGATGTTGGTAGTAGGGGGAAGGCGAGAGCGATCGCGATGGGGAGTAGGGGGGCTGGTCGTGATGTTGGTAGTAGGGGGAAGGCGAGAGCGATCGCGATGGGGAGTAGGGGGGCTGGTCGTGATGTTGGTAGTAGGGGGAAGGCGAGAGCGATCGTATGCGGCTTGAGCCGTATCAGTGTGCCGAAATTTTAGGCGTGATTTGTTCGTACGTGAGGTTGAGGGAGTGGTACAAGCGGGAGCAACCCCGGAACCGGCACTACATACCTACTAATTCAAATCTGATTTTACACATATAATTTCGACGATCTCTAAGACTTGTTCTGCCCACTCTTTGGACGTACTCGTTTTAACATTAATTGTGATGCTAGGCAAGTGTGACGTTTATCTAACCTGTACTTAACATTCATATTAGCGGCTATCAGCTATCTCTGATATAATGTTTGTAAGTTATTAGATAGATCAGATATATTTATATAACGGTTTTGCATGATCACTAGTTAGTTGTTCGTATTCGGTTTCCAAGACACGAAGCAATATAAATAGGGGGATTTTTGAGAGGTTGTTAGTGTTTAAGGGTTATAAGGGTATTACAGCTGAGTAACCAAGGATTCCTAGTCAAAAATTATTCATCTATTCACCATTGTTTGACAAGATGAATTCAAGGGTCGTGTTGTTCAGCTTCGTGGTCCTGTTTCTAATATGTATGGTTGATTCCCAGCAGTATATCTTTGGCCAACATCCTATTGGCGATGAAATTTTACTAAAGCCCGTGGAAGTTTTAAGTGTTTCAATAGATATTTTTGAAAGCGCTTGTGCATCTCGAAAATGGTCTATTGTTTGATAATGTGTACATTCATTAAATTACCGTGAGCTGTAGTTAAATCGTAAAGAATATATTACACACTATCGAGGCTGAGGTTGAGCGACGATAACCGTTAAATGGTCTATTCCATGAGCTGTTCTAGTCAGTTATGGAGTTTGGAGTCCTTAATGGACAATTATTAATAGATATATGAAATGGGAAGCCGCCCTAATCGTTTTGGAATATGATACACAAACAAACCTTCTTTCCTTCAAATATGAAATCGCATAATCAGTTTTAGCCAAAAGGAGCAAAAATTGCCAAATTTACCATAATACTTTTAGCTAATTAAGAATCTAACCCCAAGCCCCATTCACACCAACTAGCCTTGGTATTTATTAATTTATCTAACGCGTTTCCTTCGTCGTTTGGCTGCCTTCTTTATACAGGGTTAAAACTACATTCCCAAAGTATTTTAGTTAAAGAAGGTTTAGCCTGCGTGGCCAGGCTCCTCGTGGGGGATTGGGGAGAGGGGGAGGAGAGGCCCTCCCCTCCCCTCCTCTCCCCAATCCCCCACGAGGAGCTTGGCCACGCAGGCTAAAGAAGGTTTGAAAGTTGTTTAGTTAGGCGAACAGGCTGATGGAAGGGCACTAGTTCAACTAGACAACCTTTCAACATGCTTAAAGGTCCGGTGTGAATGGGGTATAAGTAATCAAGTTTTGTTCTTCTGAAATATTTTCATCAACCTCAACTCAAATTACTTTTTATTTGCCTAAATTGTATGATTTTTTACATAATTCAATTCCTTCAAATATGTATATTTCATATAAGTATGTGTATTTATATTTCTTAATTTATTCATTTTTTTTCTGATAATAGAATTATCGTTTATTAAAATATATATGTATATATAGTCCTTTATTTCTATTTTAGTTCAAAACTGTTCGCTTTCAAGAATCGATGACCGAGTCTTGCTGGGTTTAACATAAGATATCCTTCTGGGCTAGAATCATCATGGCATGGGTCCGGCACTCTGGAAGAACAAATAGCTAAAAGTAAGAATAATTATGCTTGTTCTCGATGTCAGGCGTGAGATTGTTGTCGCGACAAAGTAGAGTTCTGTGGACGTCAATCAAAGTGTTTCCATGACATCTCTAGAATGTTCAAAAGGCCACATGCCTATGTGGATGGAGACGCCCTTGACTGACCTCCTGACCAAAGCTACTTCGTAGCGCACGCTCCGTAGCGACGAAGATATCAACATTCAAATGAGTTTGTGAGCAATAAGGAAGATAATTGAAATTTCTTTGTTTCTTTCATTCATTCATTCATTCATTCATTCATTCATTCATTCATTCATTCATTCATTCATTCATTCATTCATTCATTCATTCAGTTATTCATTCATCCATCCATCCATCCATCCCTCCCTCCCTCCATCCATCCATCCATCCATCCATCCATTCATTCATTCATTCATTCATTCAATTCATCCATCCATCCATCCATCCATCCATCCATTCATCCATCCATTCATTCATTCATTCATTCATCCATTCATTCATTTATTCATTCATTTGTTTATTCATTCATTTCATTCATTCATTTCTCATTCATTCATTCATTCACTCATTCACTATTTCTTTTTCCGAATCCAAAACTCATACATAACGTATTAATCATGAATCAATGTTCAAATAATAATTTAAATTCAATAAATAATAAATATATCGGTCGTCAGTTAGGACACTACACGAGTGTTTCAGAACTTTCAGCAGTGAACAACGAACATGAATACAGGATAGAGTCAATGCTATACTCTTTGTATGTATCTTATATATTAGATAAATTTTCTGTTGTTTACCTTGAATCTTGGGTTGACCTGATTCATCTATTCCTTGCTGTCTGTGATACTAATTTGAAGGTCTCTTTTGCCGATTTGGTGCTGTCCAAATAAATATGGAGGTCCTCTTTTGCCGATTTGGTGCTGTCCAAATAAATATGGAGGTCCTCTTTTGCCGATTTGGTGCTGTCCAAATAAATATGGAGGTCCTCTTTTGCCGATTTGGTGCTGTCCAAATAAATATGGAGGTCCTCTTTTGCCGATTTGGTGCTGTCCAAATAAATATTGAGGTCCTCTTTTGCCGATTTGATGCTGTCCAAATATATATGGAGGGTATCTCTTGCCAATTCCATTCTGCCCAAATATATATGGAGGGTATCTCTTGCCAATTCCATTCTGTCCAAATACGTACAGTGGAACCCTTGTTGCTTCGCGAAGATGAATATCTTGAAGGGTGTTCTGTTTGCCTTGGTCTCTAGTAACTTGCTCTTTTGTTTGTACAGATATAGCAAGGCAAACAGCGTAAGAAAATATAAGGATAACAGTACTGCACAATTTATTCGGCATCTTGATCTTAAACTGCAATACGGTCAGAAAGAAAGGTACGCAGTTCGAGTAACGAGTGTCTGTGACTCTAAACCGGCCGCACCTTATATAGAGACCTGAAAGTCCGCCAAACCTGTTTAATGAATGTCGAATTAGTGTCTTTCTTTGATGACCTATCACCTAAACAAACATGTCTACAACAAAGACGTTCTGCTCGTAAAAATTACTAGTTCGTTTGGTACTGGAGTCCATTTCAAAATTGTGACGCAGCTGTGGGTGTATGAGGGGGATAAAGGTCTAAAAAAGAGTTATTCAAAAACGTTTTATTTTTTAAATTTTAAAATGCTTTTTTTTTTATTATTTTTTTTAGTTAAAAAAGTAATAAAATTTCACAAATAAATCAACCAAACGTGGAACATTGTTCTTATAACAAGTTCTTTTCACATGCAGAAGATAACCTTTTTTCCTTTGCAGCTGTTTGTAGACGCCCTCGTCAAATTCTCACCTTATATTCTTTCATAGAAAATGCCACTTTCTTTGCTTTTGATTGTCCTACCTAAAACCTTTTAGAAATAATTACTAGAATTCCTATCCTATTTCCCAGACATCGGTTCCTTTTTTCGTTCATTTATTTTAAGAGACAAAATAAGATCTAATATTTACCTTGGGGCGGCCAAAGACATAACGTTGAAAGTGAAGTTCCTTTGAAATTCAAGAAAGTGGTTGTCAGATCACCGATATATTTGTTTGTACATGATATCAAAGTCTTTTCTTATCCAAGATTTTGTCAAACAGTTCTTCCTCAGCAACAGGTTGTTATCGTACTAATTGCTATCTTTTTTTAAATATAACACTAGGGCATCATAATTAAAATCAAATTCTTTTGATTATCATTGAAAAACTGCTTTTGAAATGATAATTATGTGATATTTGTGAAAGTATATGAAATTCTATTTTCAATAAACAACTATTGTCAGAGAATCTCTTTAATTTTATACAAGTGGCGAAATCAAAACAACTTGGCTATAATATTTTCTAGGAATATTCTTTGTAAAAGAAATCAAGAAAACGACACATTAGATAGGTGAGAAAGGGAGATTTAATGAAGAAAATAATTTTTTAAATATATATATTTTTTGGTAATATGTAATTGAATATGCTGAATTAACTTTACACAAAGCAGAACTCAAAAATATTTATAGTGAATATCATCCACTATGGCTGCCACTTTTATCCCCTTAAAACAATGATTGCAAACCACCTATAGTGAACACCATCCAATATGGCAGCCACTTTTATTCCCTTAGGAATGATTCCAAACCACCTATAGTGAACATCATCTAACATGGCTGCCACTTTTACTCCCTTAGGAATGATTACAAACCACCTATAGTGAACATCATCCAACATGGCTGACACTTTTACTCCCTTAGGAATGATTACAAACCACCTATAGTGAACGCCATCCAACATGGCTGCCACTTTTATTCCCTTAAAGTAAGGATTGCAAACCACCTATAGTGAACATCATCCAACATGGCTGCCACTTTAGGAATGATTACAAACCACCTATAGTGAACACCATCCAATATGGCTGCCACTTTTATTCCCTTAGGAATGATTCCAAACCACCTATAGTGAACATCATCCAACATTACTGCCACTTATCCACTAAGGAATGAATACAAATCACCTATATATTGAACATTATTCAATAATGGCATTAACCTTTATTCCATTATATGGGAGATAAATATTCCTTATGTCTATAAACTAGGTCTCTTTTACTTCCTTACATACAAATTATATTTCATTATTCTTAAGAGAAAAACAGCACTAAAAGAGAGATAGAAAATGGGCTTTCTAGGTCCCCTGAAACCTGTTTAAAGGGAGGCGTATAAGTATACGTACCATCTTGTATATACTGATTGTATTTGCAGGAAAGATTGACTTTTGACAAATTAAACCTATCTCACATCACTTACAGAGGCGGAAATCGCTGGTCAATATTTACCTGTTCAGCCTACTATCCTAAGTATTCAATTAAAAAAGCTTTGTAAACAGAACCCACATTCAGTGTTATCGATATTGAAACAATTAAGAGTTTTCGAGATGAAACTCGCTTTTTGATAATCTAATAAGTACCTTTTGTTGTCACAATGGCTGTCTTTCAACAAGTTGGATGTCTCAAAGTTAACTGACAATTCTTTTTGATATTTTTCTTTCTTATATACAACCAAACATCTTAAGTAAGTGCCAGAATCTGTTATAAAATGGTCCAAGACTAAAGCAAATATTCATAATTTTGCTCGAGGCAAAGTTTCAGAGAGAAGGAATTACTGAAACGAGCATGACAAATTGTGAGACTTGCATCCATAGGTTATTATGATGAAAGCAACGTCTGGGAAGCATTGTGGACGGAAATGTAAGAAATATAAGTATCAAATATCAGAACAAGCAGAAAATGCCCCCTTTTTAATATGATTACGATAAGAATTATCCATCGAATGAATAGATGAGAAGATTTGATCCCAGCTGTTCATTTATCTACATCCGTTCAACAACTATATGGTAGGTTATCTTGACATAAGAGTATACTCTTCATTCTACCATAACAAATGCCGAAAGAACAGAAAACGATTTGTAAACTTGAAGAGATATTTTGAAATAAATAAAGTGATGGCGTAAATGAAAGTGAGACACTAGGCACTCCAAAATTTAATTCAAAATGGGTCAAAAGACTGGAAGATGGTTAAACGTGCAGATCTACATGAACAAGTTTTTTACATATATTTTGCTAAACTTGCAAATCAAATAATTGAATTAGGACAAAATAAAATAATAATTTGGAAGAATTATTATTCTATTTTATTTTATTTTTATTTTATTTTTATTTTGTTTTAATTATCCTCACCTGGCCTTACTTAGGACCACTTACTGAATTTTACTAAGCTGCCGGCCAATAGTCTCCTTAAGCCCTTCCCTCCCAGTTTTGTTTTCTTCTGCCTTCCCTTCATTCAGTTCCTGAGTTGATCTTTCTCTTTTTCCTAGTTGGCTTACGGAGACACTGACGCTTCTCTTCTCCATATTAGTACCGCGTGTTTGTCGTCTTATTCTTGTTATTTGTTGATGGGGGCTACCTCGCCGGGACCTTCTGAGTGCGTTAGAACTAGTTGTCCCCTCACTTAGTTTAAGTGTTTATATGTTGCCTGATTTTTTTTTTTTTTTTTTTTTTTTTACTTGTCGTAATTCGTTATTCTACGTGGAATTCCCTAAATAGAAAACAAAGACGAAGACGAAAAGATTGAAAAACAAAAACATCTCTACTATTAAGTTTGAAAAATTTTAAGCAATCTCTATAATTTCTTGTTCAGAAAGAAAAATGGCTTTAATTTGAACATAAAAAGACCTAGACCTAGGATATCATCAAAACGGGGTCGTAATTATTCTTGATAGATACATGTTAAAATAAAGAGATGATAACTAGCGGTAAGCTAGTGTGGGCTGCGTCGGTGTTTCTAATAAAACAGTTGTGATAAGAAGGTAAATTTTACACCGTAAAAAAATAAGAAAGATCACTTACTGACGTTTCGGACGCTAGTCCTTCCTCGGAGTAAAAAAGGGCTAATTTTTCGCACAATAGAGTACAAGTACTGCGACTGAGATTTCTAGTTTTATATTCTTGGTGGTAAAAGAAACAATACAATACAATACAATACAATAAAGATTTATTCCAGATGCAACTAAGTAGATACATATACAAAATATAAAAGCTGAATAGAGCAGGCGAAACACTACAAAAAAAAAAGTAAAGAAAAAGGGCATCTAGAAAGGAAGTTAAGAGGTTATCCCTATGTAAAAACTCCCTAAACAAAAGACAATAGTGCAAACTAATAAACAAACTTCTTTAAAAAAAAAAAACATATAAAGACGATGCTACTTCGTGTTATAAAATGGCCATCAAAAAGGGAGATGTTCCTGGTAGTGATAGGGAACCTACTTGCTTTAAACCAGGGACCGCGGAAAGGGAGGGGTTGGTAGGACTATAACCTTACCACTTTTTCCCTTTCCCCATACTAGTCTCTTATAATTTCTAATCTTATCCCCACCACTTTTTCCCATACTAGTCTCTTATAATTTCCAATCTTATCCCCACCACTTTTTCCAATACTAGTCTCTTATATTTTCCAATCTTATCCCCACCACTTTTTCCCATACTAGTCTCTTATATTTTCCAATCTTATCCCCACCACTTTTTCCCATACTAGTCTCTTATAATTTCCAATCTTATCCCCACCACTTTTTCCCATACTAGTCTCTTATACTTTCCAATCTTATCCCCACCACTTTTTCCCATACTAGTCTCTTATATTTTCCAATCTTATCCCCACCACTTTTTCCCATACTAGTCTCTTATATTTTCCAATCTTAGCCCCACCACTTTTTCCCATACTAGTCTCTTATATTTTCCAATCTTAGCCCCACCACTTTTTCCCATACTAGTCTCTTATATTTTCCAATCTTATCCCCACCACTTTTTCCCATACTAGTCTCTTATATTTTCCAATCTTAGCCCCACCACTTTTTCCCATACTAGTCTCTTATATTTTCCAATCTTAGCCCCACCACTTTTTCCCATACTAGTCTCTTATATTTTCCAATCTTATCCCCACCACTTTTTCCCATACTAGTCTCTTATATTTTCCAATCTTATCCCCACCACTTTTTCCCATACTAGTCTCTTATATTTTCTAATCTTAGCCCCACCACTTTTTCCCATACTAGTCTCTTATATTTTCCAATCTTAGCCCCACCACTTTTTCCCATACTAGTCTCTTATATTTTCTAATCTTAGCCCCACCACTTTTTCCCATACTAGTCTCTTATATTTTCCAATCTTATCCCCACCACTTTTTCCCATACTAGTCTCTTATATTTTCCAATCTTATCCCCACCACTTTTTCCCATACTAGTCTCTTATATTTTCCAATCTTAGCCCCACCACTTTTTCCCATACTAGTCTCTTATATTTTCCAATCTTAGCCCCACCACTTTTTCCCATACTAGTCTCTTATATTTTCCAATCTTAGCCCCACCACTTTTTCCCATACTAGTCTCTTATATTTTCCAATCTTAGCCCCACCACTTTTTCCCATACTAGTCTCTTATATTTTCCAATCTTAGCCCTACCACTTTTTCCCATACTAGTCTCTTATATTTTCCAATCTTAGCCCCACCACTTTTTCCCATACTAGTCTCTTATATTTTCCAATCTTAGCCCCACCACTTTTTCCCATACTAGTCTCTTATATTTTCCAATCTTAGCCCCACCACTTTTTCCCATACTAGTCTCTTATATTTTCCAATCTTAGCCCCACCACTTTTTCCCATACTAGTCTCTTATATTTTCCAATCTTAGCCCCACCACTTTTTCCCATACTAGTCTCTTATATTTTCCAATCTTAGCCCCACCACTTTTTCCCATACTAGTCTCTTATATTTTCCAATCTTAGCCCTACCACTTTTTCCCATACTAGTCTCTTATATTTTCCAATCTTAGCCCCACCACTTTTTCCCATACTAGTCTCTTATATTTTCCAATCTTAGCCCCACCACTTTTTCCCATACTAGTCTCTTATATTTTCCAATCTTAGCTCCACCACTTTTTCCCATACTAGTCTCTTATATTTTCCAATCTAAGCCCCACCACTTTTTCCCATACTATTCTCTTATCGATTTTCCAATCTTAGCCCCACCACTTTTTCCCATACTAGTCTCTTATATTTTCCAATCTTAGCCCCACCACTTTTTCCCATACTAGTCTCTTATATTTTCCAATCTTAGCCCCACCACTTTTTCCCATACTAGTCTCTTATATTTTCCAATCTTATCCCCACCACTTTTTCCCATACTAGTCTCTTATATTTTCCAATCTTAGCCCCACCACTTTTTCCCATACTAGTCTCTTATATTTTCCAATCTTAGCCCCACCACTTTTTCCCATACTAGTCTCTTATATTTTCCAATCTTATCCCCACCACTTTTTCCCATACTAGTCTCTTATATTTTCCAATCTTAGCCCCACCACTTTTTCCCATACTAGTCTCTTATATTTTCCAATCTTAGCTCCACCACTTTTTCCCATACTAGTCTCTTATATTTTCCAATCTTAGCTCCACCACTTTTTCCCATACTAGTCTCTTATATTTTCCAATCTTATCCCCACCACTTTTTCCCATACTAGTCTCTTATATTTTCCAATCTTAGCCCCACCACTTTTTCCCATACTAGTCTCTTATATTTTCCAATCTTAGCTCCACCACTTTTTCCCATACTAGTCTCTTATATTTTCCAATCTTATCCCCACCACTTTTTCCCATACTAGTCTCTTATATTTTCCAATCTTATCCCCACCACTTTTTCCCATACTAGTCTCTTATAATTTCCAATCTTATCCCCACCACTTTTTCCCATACTAGTCTCTTATATTTTCCAATCTTATCCCCACCACTTTTTCCCATACTAGTCTCTTATATTTTCCAATCTTATCCCCACCACTTTTTCCCATACTAGTCTCTTATATTTTCCAATCTTATCCCCACCACTTTTTCCCATACTAGTCTCTTATATTTTCTAATCTTAGCCCCACCACTTTTTCCCATACTAGTCTCTTATATTTTCCAATCTTAGCCCCACCACTTTTTCCCATACTAGTCTCTTATATTTTCTAATCTTAGCCCCACCACTTTTTCCCATACTAGTCTCTTATATTTTCCAATCTTATCTCCACCACTTTTTCCCATACTAGTCTCTTATATTTTCCAATCTTAGCCCCACCACTTTTTCCCATACTAGTCTCTTATATTTTCCAATCTTAGCCCCACCACTTTTTCCCATACTAGTCTCTTATATTTTCCAATCTTATCCCCACCACTTTTTCCCATACTAGTCTCTTATATTTTCCAATCTTAGCCCCACCACTTTTTCCCATACTAGTCTCTTATATTTTCCAATCTTAGCCCCACCACTTTTTCCCATACTAGTCTCTTATATTTTCCAATCTTATCCCCACCACTTTTTCCCTTACTAGTCTCTTATATTTTCCAATCTTAGCCCCACCACTTTTTCCCATACTAGTCTCTTATATTTTCCAATCTTAGCTCCACCACTTTTTCCCATACTAGTCTCTTATATTTTCCAATCTTAGCTCCACCACTTTTTCCCATACTATTCTCTTATATTTTCCAATCTTATCCCCACCACTTTTTCCCATACTAGTCTCTTATATTTTCCAATCTTAGCCCCACCACTTTTTCCCATACTAGTCTCTTATATTTTCCAATCTTAGCTCCACCACTTTTTCCCATACTAGTCTCTTATATTTTCCAATCTTAGCCCCACCACTTTTTCCCATACTAGTCTCTTATATTTTCCAATCTTAGCCCCACCACTTTTTCCCATACTAGTCTCTTATATTTTCCAATCTTAGCCCCACCACTTTTTCCCATAGTCTTTCATATAGCCCCACCACTTTTTATGGTGCTCCGTGGTCCCCGTGATCAGTTCAAAAAGAAAAACCTTAATATTTCAAAATGAGATTGTAAATTAGTATTATAACTTACAATGAAATCCTTCCACGTTAAGAAATTATAATCTTTTCGAATTCTTAGTCATGTGCTTTTTAAATTTCATTGACCATAAACCAAAGGTGCGACAGGTACTATATATATTCTATAAAACGTCAGGGACGTTCTTGTTTTCTTAACAAACTAAACACATCTTGAGGACCTTAGTGCCCTATTCACGCTACTCCTATTGTCACACATTCTAATTGTGTTCCTAACGCAATTGTATTATTATTTTTAATATACCATTAATTTTCATTTCAAATGGTTCTCAACCTTTAAAATTCTTTTAACTTTAACTTTTAGCTTTAAACTAAGTAAAACTTTTTTTAAGGAACTAGTTTCGTCTTTTGTTAGACCTTCAAGTCTTCAAGTTCGTTATTTACAGTAGTTGTGGACGAGATTTTTTTAAATATAACGCTTGCTTACGCGCGCCCTAGATATCACATAGCTCGTGCAAGTTAGGTACATAAACGACCTAAAATATCAGCAAATTTTCATATAATTATGTTTGTTTTGCTTATTGTCACTGCAGATAGTTTTTTCCCCACCAATCTCAAGTTTTAAAATAAAAAATAAATCATATGATATCTATCAATTTTTTTTCTTCTAAAGCCGAGCTATCTAGATCTAATGACCCTACTTGACGGGCCAGTAAGCCTTGTGCTAGGGTATCCTTCCTAACTGTAGGCATTATCCAAATCAAGCGAGACAAAACCCGAGACTTATGAAAAAAAAACAGATCTTAAAAATGGAACTACTTTAAACGCTCATTCCAAAAAGGGGCATAAAGAAATCACACATTATCGATAAATTAAAATACTGTTTATATAAAACTAGGGTAATTGCTCAAAGGAAATCCCCTATTTCCTTTTCCTGTTTGTCTTGTTTTAATTTCAATTAAAATTCTTTATGATCATTTTATAATCTTTCGGAATAAACGTTCCGCCAGGTCTATTGCAATTACCGATGGTTATGAGGGGTTTCGTTACGGTTAAGTAGCCTAAATTCTAACGTTAACGTGTGAATTGATTTTGATATCAGTACGATCGTCCAACACCATTTCCAATTTTACAACCCCTCAAAGATGCTTTAGCTCATGCTACAACTTGCCTTCTGAAACTATGCCAACCAGGTTATGCATAACCAGGCATGTACTGCCGACAAATGGCGTCTGTTACTTTCCATCCCAAGAAATGTTATTCTGTTTTTTTTTTGTTTTTTTTTGTTTTCTTTTTTTTGGCAACAGCAAAAACAATGTTACTGAAAAACAGAAGCATTACCGAGAACAACGAGAGTTTAATTTTAGTAATATCAAAGGTGATGATTGTAATAACTGATATTCATCAGTAACTATAATGATATGTTGGTAATATTTTTCTTTCTTTCTTTCTTTCTTTCTTTCTTTTTTTCTTTCTTTCTTTCTTTCTTTCTTTCTTCCCTTAATTTTCAGTCTCTTTTGAAACACTTTTATTTGTTTACTCATTCTGAATCAAAGCCCGAGCCGGTAGTTGGCGTTTAACAGCCTAGTAAGTTGAAATCCAATCCGTTACGACAATGAAACAGACAACTTACAATCAATATTTACCTTCCCTTCATTTGTCAGAAAACATATTCTCTTTCTCTTTTTCTTTCTTATTTTTCTTTGTTGAATTCAAATCTGATTTTACACATATAATTTCGACGATCTCTAAGACTTGTTCTGCCCACTCTTTGGACGTACTCGTTTTAACATTAATTGTGATGCTAGGCAAGTGTGACGTTTATCTAACCTGTACTTAACATTCATATTAGCGGCTATCAGCTATCTCTGATATAATGTTTGTAAGTTATTAGATAGATCAGATATATTTATATAACGGTTTTGCATGATCACTAGTTAGTTGTTCGTATTCGGTTTCCAAGACACGAAGCAATATAAATAGGGGGATTTTTGAGAGGTTGTTAGTGTTTAAGGGTTATAAGGGTATTACAGCTGAGTAACCAAGGATTCCTAGTCAAAAATTATTCATCTATTCACCATTGTTTGACAAGATGAATTCAAGGGTCGTGTTGTTCAGCTTCGTGGTCCTGTTTCTAATATGTATGGTTGATTCCCAGCAGTATATCTTTGGCCAACATCCTATTGGCGATGAAATTTTACTAAAGCCCGTGGAAGTTTTAAGTGTTTCAATAGATATTTTTGAAAGCGCTTGTGCATCTCGAAAATGGTCTATTGTTTGATAATGTGTACATTCATTAAATTACCGTGAGCTGTAGTTAAATCGTAAAGAATATATTACACACTATCGAGGCTGAGGTTGAGCGACGATAACCGTTAAATGGTCTATTCCATGAGCTGTTCTAGTCAGTTATGGAGTTTGGAGTCCTTAATGGACAATTATTAATAGATATATGAAATGGGAAGCCGCCCTAATCGTTTTGGAATATGATACACAAACAAACCTTCTTTCCTTCAAATATGAAATCGCATAATCAGTTTTAGCCAAAAGGAGCAAAAATTGCCAAATTTACCATAATACTTTTAGCTAATTAAGAGGCGATGTCCATAGCCATCAGACATTCGCGGCAAAGCTTGTTTTATCGATTTCGCTCAAATTTTAACCATAGGTAGGCCTTGTCATAAGATACACCACTGTGTAGTTAGTTTTGAAAATTTTTACTTTTTTGAGGAAAAAACGGGGGGAAACGATTTCGCGCCAAATCGCCCGTCTGAGACTCGTAATTTTAGGTCAACTTTGTCGGCTTCGTGTGCCCAAAATATTAACTCTACTGACTCAAAACTACCGTTGCAATCTTCGCAATTATCTTAAGTTATGTTCCAAGCTTTTTAAAAAACTTTCAACTGCTTTTATATTTTTTTGACACATTATTTCTGAAGTGCACTAATTACATTATGCAAAATAGGTAAAAAATAACGGGCCTTTTTCCGATGTGCTGACCAAAATTATTGAATGATATTTTGCATTCTGAAAGTCAAAGGGGGAAATATGAGTCTGTGAAAAAATCAGCTTGGGTAAATGTAATGGAGCGAAGTTATGAAGCTCTAAACATTGAGAAAATAAGGCTGGTTTCAGACGAGTCTGCGTATGGCTGTAATCAATTAGCGTGTCATATGCCAACAAGTAATTAACATAAACAATAATTCAAGTTCCTTTATTCTACAAAATAGCTTTACAGTATAATTTCACAACGAGTAAACTTTATTTTAGTTTCCATAAGGGCATTAGAATGACATATTTGGCCTAAATTATGTCAGTTTTGTTGTCGAATACTACAAGTCGGCGCTTGTCGCCGAATATGCAAATAACTTCGTCGATAAGTGTAAACATCTTTCGAATTTTATGAAGTATTATTTCTTTTCCTTCGTTTAAAAAATTCAGTTTTCCTTCGGATGACCTTTTTAGAAGATTGTGAGCTTTATTTGAAAGAAAAAAATCACGAAAATCTGTTGTTTGTTGTCAGAGAAGGGATGACTAGGCTTAATTGAAATTGACATGAATTGTGTTTTTGCTGCCGCTAAAAGCGATTGTTATCATAAAATAACTTCAGATGCTTAGTTGGTTACGAAGGTGTAGAAATGGAAATTTACTGTTCTTTCAAAGCTGTTGTAGGGGGGATTTGTGGCCATGATCAAAGAAGTCGACAAAAGTCGTGCAGTGTCATTCCTATTCTTGCATGCAAGAAGGAGATTTCTGGTCACGAGCGCGCTTTTCAGTTTTCTGGACACGCTAATGAAGCCGATCTGATTTTAAGCCGAGCAGGATTGTTTACGTGTCCCAAGGACATTGCAACCTGGACAATTTGTCCTCTTCATCGATTAAAATTAGGTTTGGGCTGGACAAGGAGGTCCACTGAGAGATGCAGAGTTCCAGTGGGGATCTCAACCCATGGAAAAGGCAAGAGGAAGTGGCCGAAGGGAGAAAGAGGAGTTAATAAAACGGAAGCGCAGGTGATATTTAAACGAACTGGAGTGTTCGTCCAAGTTGGATCAGGTATGTACGAGAAATTTTACGTTATCAATTAGTAGCGACAACGTTAAGTTTATAGCTCTATATTCCGCTCTATTTCCAGGTGTATGTGTGAACTGTAGGAAACTTCTGAAAGAATTACAAGATAACAAACAAGAAACAGATGTTGCTGTACAACTAAGTCACATGGCACTGGTACATACCTCAGTAAATAAAATAAAATTAGGCGTTTCAAGAAAGAAAGAAAGAAAGAAAGAAATAAGAAAGGAAAAAGAGTAGGGAAATGAGAAAGAATGAATAAGAAAATTAAAGAAAAAAAGAAATGAGAGCAAGAGTGAATTGATTAATGAGTAGGCGGATAGGTTTGGATGGATGTGAATGAATGAGGAATTGACCTAATGAATAAAGTGGATGAATGGATGAATGAATAAATGAATGATTAAATGAATAAACAAAATGAATGAATGAATGAATGAATGAATGAATGAATGAATGAATGAATGAATTATTAAATGATAAAAAAAAATGAATGAATGAATGAATGAATGAATAAATGTATGATTTAATGAATAAACAAAAGGAATGAATGAAAGAATAAGTATACGAATAAATAAATGACGCGAATAAATGCTTTTAAAAATAGAATAGACGGACAGACTGATGACAAATGAGTAAATATTTATTGTTCTATGTTTTAGGATGACGAAGATAAAGAGGTCTCTTTTACGTCAAAAGTCTCAAGTCCTATTGATTCTGAACTTGGAGATCAAGAGAGTACAAGTACACCGTGTAGTTCGGAATACACTCAGGGTGCATTCAGTCCAGAAACCCCAAAGAGTCTCTACCAGCCTAGTGAAGAGTCCATGTACATGTTGTCCCCCATAACTGCAGAGAAACCACCAAGAGAAAAGTTGAATGAGTATCTCAGTTCTAGAGATGTAAGTCCGATTAGAAGCACCCTATCCACACCGTGGGAAATAACATCAGACCGTACCAAGAGATTCTATGTAAGAAAAGCGCAACAAGTGGCTCACGTATGCCTTGAAGAAATTGCCCCAGGTGAATCAGCCAAGCTATTCAGTCACTTGCAGAAAAAGTTTGAAAGCAGCTCTGATATTGATATCCCATTGTTGGAAGCTTTATCAGAGTGCTATGCCAATGCAGACAACTGGAGTTCTCGTCGTCAGATACTATCTATAATGGCGGATAAAGTGAGCTTTAAAGATTTGTTACGCTGGATACCAAGTTTGACGAAATATCGTTATGATATTGCAAGACACCATACTTTGTTACATGGGCGAGGTGCAGCATTGCCACCCGTAAAGAACACTCGAATGTCTGTGAAAGAGGTCAAACTGGACCATTTCCTCACATTTATTACAAGTACACACATTGTACAGGATTTGCCTTTTGGTGAAAAAACACTGAAACTTTCATCGGGTACTGTTATGAAAATACCGAATGTTATTCGATCGGAAATCCCAGAGCACATTATCCGACAATATCAAGGCTACTGTAAAGATGTAGGATATGTGCCCATGAGCCGCAGTACCTTACTAAGAGTGTTGGACGTTTGCTCAGCGTCTACTCGCAAATCACTGCAAGGATTGGATTATTTTTCTGCCTCTGGTGCGGAAGCTTTCGACGAGCTTAAAAAGGTAGTTGATAAGCTAGTGGATGAATATGGAAAGAGCCTAACTTGGGGAAAGGAAGTGAACGACAAACTAAAACATGCCAAACGATACCTCAAAGGAGACTATAAGGTAATTTGTAAGAAACTAACATGTACTCAAACATAAACAATAATGACTTTGCGATCACGGTTATTATCTACTAAGCGCAGTACAGGTGTATTTTCAGTTCGTTTGAAAATGTCTAGTTACTATATATCTGCGTGTCAGCGCGCTAGTTACATGTACAATTAAGCAAAGATCAACATGAGCTCGCGCGCTCTATTAATAATAATATGTATTATGATAGTCGGCCCACTTTGTCCATATAGGCACCCAACTGCTACTGATCTGCGCTACATCTAAATCTCAATTGATATTAAGGTTAATAATAGAATAATAATAATAATAATCTTTATTCAGGATACCAGCGTCGATTTACAGAAGGGTCCTTGTTAAAATAAATGATATATTCTAAAAATGAAAAAAAGTACATATGATATATTATAATAAGAATATAATAAGCATAATAATAATAATAACAATAACAATAACAATAACAATAACAATAACAATAACAATAACAATAACAATAACAATAACAATAACAATAACAATAACAATAACAATAACAATAACAATAACAATAACAATAACAATAACAATAACAATAACAATAACAATAACAATAACAATAACAATAACAATAACAATAACAATAACAATAACAATAACAATAACAATAACAATAACAATAACAATAACAATAACAATAACAATAACAATAACAATAACAATAACAATAACAATAACAATAACAATAACAATAACAATAACAATAACAATAACAATAACAATAACAATAACAATAACAATAACAATAACAATAACAATAACAATAACAATAACAATAACAATAACAATAACAATAACAATAACAATAACAATAACAATAACAATAACAATAACAATAACAATAACAATAACAATAACAATAACAATAACAATAACAATAACAATAACAATAACAATAACAATAACAATAACAATAACAATAACAATAACAATAACAATAACAATAACAATAACAATAACAATAACAATAACAATAACAATAACAATAACAATAACAATAACAATAACAATAACAATAACAATAACAATAACAATAACAATAAC
Source organism: Anthopleura xanthogrammica (assembly GCA_964019055.1). NCBI lineage: Eukaryota > Metazoa > Cnidaria > Anthozoa > Actiniaria > Actiniidae > Anthopleura > Anthopleura xanthogrammica. The sequence continues at coordinate 6,138,034 of OZ025219.1, read as the reverse complement.
AATAACAATAACAATAACAATAACAATAATAATGATAACAATAATACAATAATAATATGATATATATATAACTCTTTGTCTAAAATTTATATAATTGATATAAATACCGATCTTTATCTAAATGAGAACTACTATGAAATATACTCAATGACATAAAAGATGAAGTTCTATTTTTCAATAACTTTATTTTACATTTATATATAACAGGTTCACATTGCAAACAGCTCACCAGTCGCAGATCACTGTAGACCATTTGCACTTAGCCATCCCAGTTATAAAGACTTTCAAAGCAAGTGTGATCACGAGCATAATGTGCAGTGCGATAGATGCAATCTGTTTACTGCTGCTATTGATGACATAGAAGCAAATCTTTTGAATGCTGACTGTTCAGTTGAACAAAAGGAAGAAATGGAATATATCATCGCAAATTGTAAAAATAGCATCGACGCATGGAAAGCACATTTACTCAGAAATGTGAACCAGGATTCCGCAAGACAAGAAATTCTTGAAAGTTTAGATGAGGAGTCCGTTTTGTTAGTGTCAGATTGGGCCATGAAATTTTTTCCAAAAAAGTTCCGCGAAAGCCAGAGAGACTGGTTTGGCAAGAGAGGAATCTCTTGGCATCTTACCGTAGCCATACGAAAGTGCGCGACTGGCGAAGTGCAAATGTTAACTTTCGTCCACATCTTTCAGAGTTGCAGTCAAGAAAGCCCTGCTGTGTTGGCCATTTTTGATGACGTACTCAAAAGTCTAAAAACTGTAAAACCAGACGTAAAAAATGTGTATTTAAAGCAAGACAACGCAGGATGCTACCATTCGGCGGCAACCATGCTATTGATACAACAGATAGCATCAAAGCACGACATCACGCTTAAACGCATTGATTTCTCAGATCCGCAAGGTGGCAAGGGATCATGTGATCGAAAGGTCGCGCTGATCAAGAATCACATGAAATCATATCTGAATGCAGGCAATGACATAGAAACAGCCGCACAAATGAAAAGTGCAATAGAGTCATGTGGAGGTATTCCCGGAGTACATGTAACCCTTTGCGGCCCACAGCCCGTCACAAGCATAAAAGTGAAGTGGGATGGTGTAAGTCTTATCAACAATGTTGAATACGAAACCAAGGGGATCAAAGTGTGGAGAGCGTATAAGGTCGGATCAGGAAAGTTCTTGCCTTTCAGTAAGTTTGACTTGAACAAAACGTTACCAGAGGTCAACGAAATAATAGCCACCCATAGCAGTTCTTTTGTCCCAGTAAAGGCAAGAAATATTAAGAAAGCTAAAGTTCATGAACGTAAGAAGACTGAGACAGATAATGAAGATGACCATGATGATAACAGCGGTGAGGATGAGGATGAACAAGATGTAGGTGACACGTTATACTTTTGTCCTGAGGAGGGATGTGTACGCTCATTTAGAAGACATCATTCGCTTGAAAAACATCTCGATTGTGAGCGGCACAAATACGTAATAGAACATGAAACATTATATGACAAAGCAATGAAGTCGTATGCTGCGAAACTCGAATATGGCGCTAGCTGCAGAATTTACGAGACGGACGAGGACATAAGGTTGGATAAAGTCGAAAACGCACAGAATTGTTTACCAATGGGATGGGCTCTAAAAACAACGACACAGAGAAGGCGTTTCAGTGAGGAGCAAAAAAAGTACCTGTTAGACATTTTTCAAAGTGGAGAACAAACCGGAAATAAAGCAGATCCAGCAAGTGTTTCAAAAATGATGAGGACAGCGAGAAAAATCGACGGAATTCGTATGTTTGGCAAAGACGACTGGCTATCAACTCGACAAATTGCAAGCTTTTTCTCGCGTGTAGCGGCTAAGAAAAAGCTAGATGTGGTGGTTGATGATGATGATTTTGATGAAGATGATGATGGTGGTTCAGATGAGCCCCAACAAAGAGAGCAATTGGAGGCAGATTTGAAAGATCTTGCAAGTGAAGTCATGGATGAGATAGGCCTTCAACATCCAATCACGTTTGAAAACTATGACCTTTGCAAAATTGCATCACAATCAAAGCTGTCAAAATTTTCCATCTCCATGTTAAAAGAAATTTGCTCAAGCTTTCAACTGGACACATCCAACATTAAGGGAAGGCCCTTAAAGAAGCCATATATTACGCTTTTAGAGGACATGCTAGCCACTTGTAGTTGTAAGCTTTAGTTTTGGGAAACTTATTGCTTTATTACATTATGACGTCACAGTGTGTTTACAGAGGGGGATAGAATCGAGAAAAACAAATCTTGTTTCTCTCTAATATTAACTAGTGTTAATGTATGTTATTTGTCTATGTTTCGATCTTTGATATTTATTGCATTTTGTTGTCATTCCTGAAAACTAGTGATATCAGTTTTTTTGTATAAAGCTAAGTGTACTCTGACCACGTAAAAATTGATTTGATTTGATTTTGATTTTTCCTCCCTTCTCCGTTTTTTAAACGAAGGAAAAGAAATAATACTTCATAAAATTCGAGAGATGTTTACATTTATCGACGAAGTTATTTGTATATTCTGCGACAAGCGCCGACTTGTAGTATTCGACAACAAAACTGACATAATTTAGGCCAAATATGTCATTCTAATGCCCTTTTGGAAACTAAAATAAAGTTTACTCGTTGTGAAATTATACTGTAAAGCTATTTTGTAGAATAAAGGAACTTGAATTATTGTTTATGTTAATTACTTGTTGGCATATGACACGCTAATTGATTACAGCCATACGCAGACTCGTCTGAAATCAGCCTTATTTTCTCAATGTTTAGAGCTTCATAACTTCGCTCCATTACATTTACCCAAGCTGATTTTTTCACAGACTCATATTTCCCCCTTTGACTTTCAGAATGCAAAATATCATTCAATAATTTTGGTCAGCACATCGGAAAAAGGCCAATTATTTTTTACCTATTTTGCATAATGTAATTAGTGCACTTCAGAAATAATGTGTCAAAAAAATATAAAAGCAGTTGAAAGTTTTTTAAAAAGCTTGGAACATAACTTAAGATAATTGCGAAGATTGCAACGGTAGTTTTGAGTCAGTAGAGTTAATATTTTGGGCACACGAAGCCGACAAAGTTGACCTAAAATTACGAGTCTCAGACGGGCGATTTGGCGCGAAATCGTTTCCCCCCGTTTTTTCCTCAAAAAAGTAAAAATTTTCAAAACTAACTACACAGTGGTGTATCTTATGACAAGGCCTACCTATGGTTAAAATTTGAGCGAAATCGATAAAACAAGCTTTGCCGCGAATGTCTGATGGCTATGAACATCGCCTCTTAAGAATCTAACCCCAAGCCCCATTCACACCAACTAGCCTTGGTATTTATTAATTTATCTAACGCGTTTCCTTCGTCGTTTGGCTGCCTTCTTTATACAGGGTTAAAACTACATTCCCAAAGTATTTTAGTTAAAGAAGGTTTAGCCTGCGTGGCCAGGCTCCTCGTGGGGGATTGGGGAGAGGGGGAGGAGAGGCCCTCCCCTCCCCTCCTCTCCCCAATCCCCCACGAGGAGCTTGGCCACGCAGGCTAAAGAAGGTTTGAAAGTTGTTTAGTTAGGCGAACAGGCTGATGGAAGGGCACTAGTTCAACTAGACAACCTTTCAACATGCTTAAAGGTCCGGTGTGAATGGGGTATAAGTAATCAAGTTTTGTTCTTCTGAAATATTTTCATCAACCTCAACTCAAATTACTTTTTATTTGCCTAAATTGTATGATTTTTTACATAATTCAATTCCTTCAAATATGTATATTTCATATAAGTATGTGTATTTATATTTCTTAATTTATTCATTTTTTTTCTGATAATAGAATTATCGTTTATTAAAATATATATGTATATATAGTCCTTTATTTCTATTTTAGTTCAAAACTGTTCGCTTTCAAGAATCGATGACCGAGTCTTGCTGGGTTTAACATAAGATATCCTTCTGGGCTAGAATCATCATGGCATGGGTCCGGCACTCTGGAAGAACAAATAGCTAAAAGTAAGAATAATTATGTTTGTTCTCGATGTCAGGCGTGAGATTGTTGTCGCGACAAAGTAGAGTTCTGTGGACGTCAATCAAAGTGTTTCCATGACATCTCTAGAATGTTCAAAAGGCCACATGCCTATGTGGATGGAGACGCCCTTGACTGACCTCCTGACCAAAGCTACTTCGTAGCGCACGCTCCGTAGCGACGAAGATATCAACATTCAAATGAGTTTGTGAGCAATAAGGAAGATAATTGAAATTTCTTTGTTTCTTTCATTCATTCATTCATTCATTCATTCATTCATTCATTCATTCATTCATTCATTCATTCATTCATTCATTCATTCAATTCATCCATCCATCCATCCATCCATCCATCCATCCATCCATCCATCCATCCATCCATCCATCCATCCATCCATCCATCCATCCATCCATCCATCCATCCATCCATCCATCCATCCATCCATCCATCCATCCATCCATCCATCCATCCATCCATCCATTCATTCATTCATTCATTCATTCATTCATTCAATTCATCCATCCATCCATCCATCCATCCATCCATCCATCCATCCATCCATCCATCCATCCATCCATCCATCCATCCATCCATCCATCCATTCATTCATTCATTCATTCATTCATTCATTCATTCATTCATTCATTCATTCATTCATTCATTCATTCATTCATTCATTCATTTATTCATTCATTTATTCATTCATTCGTTCATTCATTCATTTCATCCATTCATCCATCCATCCATCCATCCATCCATCCATCCATCCATCCATCCATCCATCCATTCATTCATTCATCCATCCATCCATTCATTCATTCATTCATTCATTCATTCATTCATTCATCCATTCATCCATCCATTCATTCATTCATTCATTCATTCATTCATCCATCCATCCATTCATTCATCCATTCATTCATTCATTTATTCATTCATCCATTCATCCATTCATTCATTCATCCATCCATCCATCCATCCATCCATCCATTCATTCATTCATTCATTCATTCATTCATTCATTTATTCATTCATTTATTCATTCATTCATCCATTCATCCATTCATTCATTCATCCATTCATCCATTCATTCATTTATTCATTCATTTATTCATTCATTCGTTCATTCATCCATTCATTCATTCATTCATTCATTCATTCATTCATTCATTCATTCATTCATCCATTCATTCATTCATTCATTCATTCATTCATTCATTCATTCATTCATCCATTCATCCATCCATCCATCCATCCATTCATTCATTCATTCATTCATTCATTCATTCATCCATTCATTCATTCATCCATTCATTCATTCATTCATTCATTCATTCATTCATTCATTCATTCATTCATTTCATCCATTCATCCATCCATCCATCCATCCATCCATCCATCCATCCATCCATCCATCCATCCATCCATCCATCCATCCATTCATTCATTCATTCATTTCTCATTCATTCATTCATTCATTCATTCATTTCATTCATTCATTTCTCATTCATTCATTCGTTCATTCATTCATTTCATTCATTCATTTATTCATTCATTCGTTCATTCATTCATTTCATTCATTCATTTCTCATTCATTCATTCATTCATTCATTCATTCATTCATTCATTCATTCATTCATTCATTCATTCATTCATTCATTCACTCATTTACTATTTCTTTTTCCGAATCCAAAACTCATACATAACGTATTAATCATGAATCAATGTTCAAATAATAATTTAAATTCAATAAATAATAAATATATCGGTCGTCAGTTAGGAAATAATCGGATGAAATTTTTTTAGTTCAATTATTTCAAAATTGGCATGTCGTCCTATTGCAATTAAATTATAATCATGATGACAAACGTATAATTATGAAAATACACACACATACTAATGAATTAGAAAGTAGTCGAATTACCAATCATTAAGTACTTTCAGACTTTTCTGCGGTGACAAAATATTTTGCGTAGTTTTTTCGGTTTCCAAATGTAATTGAACGAGTGTCATTATAATCAAGTACTTTTATCCTTCCTTCTCGTATGCGCTTTAAATTTTCTGGAAATACTTCTGCGAATAAAATAAACGTTTCTTGCAATTCCTTGTTTACGAAATTGTCATAATTTTGACTGAAGACATCGCCAAACAAAACGAAAATTCTTCTTCTTCTTCGATCCGTTATTTTGAATCCAGAACAAAATAAACAAAACCGAGAAGCATGCATGGGCTGCGTGCTGATTGTTTGAAAGTTAATTGCTATTGTTTTTCCTGAGTTTTGATTGGATGAGAGAAACTATCCAATTACTAAGAACAGTTTCAGTTTTCTTAAATTAACTCGTAGTTAATAACTATGGTTTTTAAAAATGCGTATGAAAAGGATCCAAATTAATGTTTAATTTGGACAGGACGAAACATTTGAAAAGAATACCATAGTTGGTTGTGTGGTATTATAGAGTGATTATACAAATAATACTGGATCGAGTTAATACTACTGTTTCAGAACTTTCAGCAGTGAACAACGAACATGAATACAGGATAGAGTCAATGCTATACTCTTTGTATGTATCTTATATTAGGTAAATTTTCTGTTGTTTACCTTGAATCTTGGGTTGACCTGATTCATCTATTCCTTGCTGTCTGTGATACTAATTTGAAGGTCTCTTTTGCCGATTTGGTGCTGTCCAAATAAATATGGAGGTCCTCTTTTGCCGATTTGGTGCTGTCCAAATAAATATGGAGGTCCTCTTTTGCCGATTTGGTGCTGTCCAAATATATATGGAGGTCCTCTTTTGCCGATTTGGTGCTGTCCAAATAAATATGGAGGTCCTCTTTTGCCGATTTGGTGCTGTCCAAATAAATATGGAGGTCCTCTTTTGCCGATTTGATGCTGTCCAATTAAATATGGAGGTCCTCTTTTGCCAATTCCATTCTGTCCAAATATATATGGAGGGTATCTCTTGCCAATTCCATTCTGTCCAAATACGTACAGTGGAACCCTTGTTGCTTCGCGAAGATGAATATCTTGAAGAGTGTTCTGTTTGCCTTGGTCTCTAGTAACTTGCTCTTTTGTTTGTACAGATATAGCAAGGCAAACAGCGTAAGAAAATATAAGGATAACAGTACTGCACAATTTATTCGGCATCTTGATCTTAAACTGCAATACGGTCAGAAAGAAAGGTACGCAGTTCGAGTAACGAGTGTCTGTGACTCTAAACCGGCCGCACCTTATATAGAGACCTGAAAGTCCGCCAAACCTGTTTAATGAATGTCGAATTAGTGTCTTTCTTTGATGACCTATCACCTAAACAAACATGTCTACGACAAAGACGTTCTGCTCGTAAAAATTACTAATTCGTTTGGTACTGGAGTCCATTTTAAAATTGTGACGCAGCTGTGGGTGTATGAGGGGGATAAAGGTCTAAAAAAGAGTTATTCAAAAACGTTTTATTTTTTTAATTTTAAAATGCTTTTTTTTTTCTTTTTTTTTTTTAGTTAAAAAAGTAATAAAATTTTACAAATAAATCAACCAAATGTGGAACATTGTTCTTATAACAAGTTCTTTTCACATGCAGAAGATAACCTTTTTTTCCTTTGCAGCTGTTTGTAGACGCCCTCGTCAAATTCTCACCTTATATTCTTTCATAGAAAATGCCACTTTCTTTGCTTTTGATTGTCCTACCTAAAACCTTTTAGAAATAATTACTAGAATTCCTATCCTATTTCCCAGACATCGGTTCCTTTTTTCGTTCATTTATTTTAAGAGACAAAATAAGATCTAATATTTACCTTGGGGCGGCCAAAGACATAACGTTGAAAGTGAAGTTCCTTTGAAATTCAAGAAAGTGGTTGTCAGATCACCGATATATTTGTTTGTACATGATATCAAAGTCTTTTCTTATCCAAGATTTTGTCAAAGAGTTCTTCCTCAGCAACAGGTTGTTATCGTACTAATTGCTATCTTTTTTTAAATATAACACTAGGGCATCATAATTAAAATCAAATTCTTTTGATTATCATTGAAAACTGCTTTTGAAATGATAATTATGTGATATTTGTGAAAGTATATGAAATTCTGTTTTCAATAAACAACAATTGTCAGAGAATTGAATTAAGTTTGTTCAAGTGGCGAAATTAAAACAACTTGGCTATGATATTTTCTGGGAATATTCCTTGTAAAAGAACTAAGAAAACGACACATTAGATAGGTGAGAAAGGGAGATTTAATGAAGAAAATAAATTTTTAAAGAATTTTTTTGGTAATATATAATTAAATATACTAAATTAACTTTACACAAAGCAGAACTGAAAAATATTTATAGTGAATATCATCTACTATAGCTGCCACTTTTATTCCCTTAGAAATGATTACAAACCACATATAGTGAACATCATCCAACATGGCTGCCATGCACTTTTATTTTCTTAAGAACGATTACAAACCACCTATAGTGAATATCATCCAACATGGCTGCCACTTTTATTCCCTTAGGAATGATTCCAAACCACCTATAGTGAATATCATCCAACATGGCTGCCACTTTTATCCCCTTAGGAATGATTCCAAACCACCTATAGTGAACATCATCCAACATAACTGCCACTTTTATTCCCTTAGGAATGATTCCAAACCACCTATAGTGAACATCATCCAACATAACTGCCACTTATCCCCTAAGGAATAAATACAAATCACCTATATATTGAACATTATTCAATAATGGATTTAACTTTTATTTCATTATATTTGAGATAAATATTCCTTATGTGTATAAACTAGGTCTCTTTTACTTCCTTACATACAAATTATATTTCACTATTATTAAGAGAAATTCAGCACTAAAAGAGAGATAGAAAATGGGCTTTCTAGGTCCCCTGAAACCTGTTTAAAGGGAGGCGTAAAAGTATACGTACCATCTTGTATATACTGATTGTATTTGCAGGAAAGATTGACTTTTGACAAACCTATCTCACATCACTTACAGAGTCGGAAATCGCTGGTCAATATTTACCTGTTCAGCCTACTATCCTAAGTATTCAATTAAAAAAGCTTTGTAAACAGAACCCACATTCAGTGTTATCGATATTGAAACAATTAAGAGTTTTCGAGATGAAACTCGCTTTTTGATAATCTAATAAGTACCTTTTGTTGTCACAATGGCTGTCTTTCAACAAGTTGGATGTCTCAAAGTTAACTGACAATTCTGTTTGATATTTTTCTTTCTTATATACAACCGAACGTCCTAAATAATGTCGAAGTGCCAGAATCTGTTATAAAATAGTCCAAGACTAAAGCAAATATTCATAATTTTGCTCGAGGCAAAGTTTCAGAGAGAAGGAATTACTGAAACGAGCATGACAAATTGTGAGACTTGCATCCATAGGTTATTATGATGAAAGCAACGTCTGGGAAGCATTGTGGACGGAAATGTAAGAAATATAAGTATCAAATATCAGAACAAGCAGAAAATGCCCCCTTTTTAATATGATTACGATAAGAATTATCCATCGAATGAATAGATGAGAAGATTTGATCCCAGCTGTTCATTTATCTACATCCGTTCAACAACTATATGGTAGGTTATCTTGACATAAGAGTATACTCTTCATTCTACCATAACAAATGCCGAAAGAACAGAAAACGATTTGTAAACTTGAAGAGATATTTTGAAATAAATAAAGTGATGGCGTAAATGAAAGTGAGACACTAGGCACTCCAAAATTTAATTCAAAATGGGTCAAAAGACTGGAAGATGGTTAAACGTGCAGATCTACATGAACAAGTTTTTTACATATATTTTGCTAAACTTGCAAATCAAATAATTGAATTAGGACAAAATAAAATAATAATTTGGAAGAATTATTATTCTATTTTATTTTATTTTTATTTTATTTTTATTTTGTTTTAATTATCCTCACCTGGCCTTACTTAGGACCACTTACTGAATTTTACTAAGCTGCCGGCCAATAGTCTCCTTAAGCCCTTCCCTCCCAGTTTTGTTTTCTTCTGCCTTCCCTTCATTCAGTTCCTGAGTTGATCTTTCTCTTTTTCCTAGTTGGCTTACGGAGACACTGACGCTTCTCTTCTCCATATTAGTACCGCGTGTTTGTCGTCTTATTCTTGTTATTTGTTGATGGGGGCTACCTCGCCGGGACCTTCTGAGTGCGTTAGAACTAGTTGTCCCCTCACTTAGTTTAAGTGTTTATATGTTGCCTGATTTTTTTTTTTTTTTTTTTTTTACTTGTCGTAATTCGTTATTCTACGTGGAATTCCCTAAATAGAAAACAAAGACGAAGACGAAAAGATTGAAAAACAAAAACATCTCTACTATTAAGTTTGAAAAATTTTAAGCAATCTCTATAATTTCTTGTTCAGAAAGAAAAATGGCTTTAATTTGAACATAAAAAGACCTAGACCTAGGATATCATCAAAACGGGGTCGTAATTATTCTTGATAGATACATGTTAAAATAAAGAGATGATAACTAGCGGTAAGCTAGTGTGGGCTGCGTCGGTGTTTCTAATAAAACAGTTGTGATAAGAAGGTAAATTTTACACCGTAAAAAAATAAGAAAGATCACTTACTGACGTTTCGGACGCTAGTCCTTCCTCGGAGTAAAAAAGGGCTAATTTTTCGCACAATAGAGTACAAGTACTGCGACTGAGATTTCTAGTTTTATATTCTTGGTGGTAAAAGAAACAATACAATACAATACAATACAATAAAGATTTATTCCAGATGCAACTAAGTAGATACATATACAAAATATAAAAGCTGAATAGAGCAGGCGAAACACTACAAAAAAAAAAGTAAAAAAAAAGGGCATCTAGAAAGGAAGTTAAGAGGTTATCCCTATGTAAAAACTCCCTAAACAAAAGACAATAGTGCAAACTAATAAACAAACTTCTTTTAAAAAAAACAACATATAAAGACGATGCTACTTCGTGTTATAAAATGGCCATCAAAAAGGGAGATGTTCCTGGTAGTGATAGGGAACCTACTTGCTTTAAACCAGGGACCGCGGAAAGGGAGGGGTTGGTAGGACTATAACCTTACCACTTTTTCCCATACTAGTCTCTTATATTTTCCAATCTTAGCCCCACCACTTTTTCCCATACTAGTCTCTTATATTTTCCAATCTTAGCCCCACCACTTTTTCCCATACTAGTCTCTTATATTTTCCAATCTTAGCCCTACCACTTTTTCCCATACTAGTCTCTTATATTTTCCAATCTTAGCCCCACCACTTTTTCCCATACTAGTCTCTTATATTTTCCAATCTTAGCCCTACCACTTTTTCCCATACTAGTCTCTTATATTTTCCAATCTTAGCCCCACCACTTTTTCCCATACTAGTCTCTTATATTTTCCAATCTTAGCCCCACCACTTTTTCCCATACTAGTCTCTTATATTTTCCAATCTTATCCCCACCACTTTTTCCCATACTAGTCTCTTATATTTTCCAATCTTAGCCCCACCACTTTTTCCCATACTAGTCTCTTATATTTTCCAATCTTAGCTCCACCACTTTTTCCCATACTAGTCTCTTATATTTTCCAATCTTAGCCCTACCACTTTTTCCCATACTAGTCTCTTATATTTTCCAATCTTAGCCCCACCACTTTTTCCCATACTAGTCTCTTATATTTTCCAATCTTAGCCCCACCACTTTTTCCCATACTAGTCTCTTATATTTTCCAATCTTATCCCCACCACTTTTTCCCATACTAGTCTCTTATATTTTCCAATCTTAGCCCCACCACTTTTTCCCATACTAGTCTCTTATATTTTCCAATCTTAGCTCCACCACTTTTTCCCATACTAGTCTCTTATATTTTCCAATCTTAGCCCCACCACTTTTTCCCATACTAGTCTCTTATATTTTCCAATCTTAGCCCTACCACTTTTTCCCATACTAGTCTCTTATATTTTCCAATCTTAGCCCCACCACTTTTTCCCATACTAGTCTCTTATATTTTCCAATCTTAGCCCCACCACTTTTTCCCATACTAGTCTTTTATATAGCCCCACCACTTTTTATGGTGCTCCGCGGTCCCCGTGATCAGTTCAAAAAGAAAAACCTTAATATTTCAAAATGAGATTGTAAATTAGTATTATAACTTACAATGAAATCCTTCCACGTTAAGAAATTATAATCTTTTCGAATTCTTAGTCATGTGCTTTTTAAATTTCATTGACCATAAACCAAAGGTGCGACAGGTACTATATATATTCTATAAAACGTCAGGGACGTTCTTGTTTTCTTAACAAACTAAACACATCTTGAGGACCTTAGTGCCCTATTCACGCTACTCCTATTGTCACACATTCTAAATGTGTTCCTAACGCAATTGTATTATTTTTTTAAATATACCATTAATTTTCATTTCAAATGGTTCTCAACCTTTAAAATTCTTTTAACTTTAACTTTTAGCTTTAAGCTAAGTAAAACTTTTTTTAAGGAACTAGTTTCGTCTTTTGTTAGACCTTCAAGTCTTCAAGTTCGTTATTTACAGTAGTTGTGGACGAGATTTTTTTAGATATAACGCTTGCTTACGCGCGCCCTAGATATCACATAGCTCGTGCAAGTTAGGTACATAAACGCCCTAAAATATCAGCACATTTTCGTATAATTATGTTTGTTTTCTTTATTGTCACTGCAGATAGTTTTTCCCCCACCAATCTCAAGTTTTAAAATAATAAATAAATCATATGATATCTATCAATTTTTTTTCTTCTAAAGCCGAGCTATCTAGATCTAATGACCCTACTTGACGGGCCAGTAAGCCTTGTGCTAGGGTATCCTTCCTAACTGTAGGCATTATCCAAATCAAGCGAGACAAAACCCGAGACTTATGAAAAAAAACCAGATCTTAAAAATGGAACTACTTTAAACGCTCATTCCAAAAAGGGGCATAAAAAATTCACACATTATCGATAAATTAAAATACTGTTTATATAAAACTAGGGTAATTGCTCAAAGGAAATCCCCTATTTCCTTTTCCTGTTTGTCTTGTTTTAATTTCAATTAAAATTCTTTATGATCATTTTATAATCTTTCGGAATAAACGTTCCGCCAGGTCTATTGCAATTACCGATGGTTATGAGGGGTTTCGTTACGGTTAAGTAGCCTAAATTCTAACGTTAACGTGTGAATTGATTTTGATATCAGTACGATCGTCCAACACCATTTCCAATTTTACAACCGCTCAAAGATGCTTTAGTTCAAGCCACAACTTGCCTTCTGAAACTATGCCAACCAGGTTATGCATAACCAGGCATGTACTGCCGACAAATGGCGTCTGTTACTTTCCATCCCAAGAAATGTTATTCTGTTTTTGTTTTTGTTTTTTTTCTTTTCTTTTTTTTTTGGCAACAGCAAAAACAATGTTACTGAAAAACAGAAGCATTACCGAGAACAACGAGAGTTTAATTTTAGTAATATCAAAGGTGATGATTGTAATAACTGATATTCATCAGTAACTATAATGATTGTTGGTAATATTTTTCTTTCTTTCTTTCTTTCTTTCTTTCTTCCCTTAATTTTCAGTCTCTTTTGAAACACTTTTATTTGTTTACTCATTCTGAATCAAAGCCCAAGCCGGTAGTTGGCGTTTAACAGCCTAGTAAGTTGAAATCCAATCCGTTACGACAATGAAACAGACAACTTACAATCAATATTTACCTTGGAAAAAACGTTCCCTTCATTTGTCAGAAAACATATTCTCTTTCTCTTTTTCTTTCTTATTTTTCTTTGTTGAATTCAAATCTGATTTTACACATATAATTTCGACGATCTCTAAGACTTGTTCTGCCCACTCTTTGGACGTACTCGTTTTAACATTAATTGTGATTTTCAATTAACACCGCTAGGCAAGTGTGACGTTTATCTAACCTGTACTTAACATTCATATTAGCGGCTTAACAAGCTATCTCTGATATAATGTTTGTAAGTTATTAGATAGATCAGATATATTTATATAACGGTTTTGCATGATCACTAGTTAGTTGTTCGTATTCGGTTTCCAAGACACGAAGCAATATAAATAGGGGGACTTTTGAGAGGTTGTTAGTGTTTAAAAGAAGGATATTACAGCTGAGTAACCAAGGATTCCTAGTCAAAAATTATTCATCTTTTCACCATTGTTTGACAAGATGAATTCAAGGGTCGTGTTGTTCAGCTTCGTGGTCCTGTTTCTAATATGTATGGTTGATTCCCAGCAGTATATCTTTGGCCAACATCCTATTGGCGATGAAATTTTACTAAAGCCCGTGGAAGTTTTAAGTGTTTCAATAGATATTTTTGAAAGCGCTTGTGCATCTCGAAAATGGTCTATTGTTTGATAATGTGTACATTCATTAAATTACCGTGAGCTGTAGTTAAATCGTAAAGAATATATTACACACTATCGAGGCTGAGGTTGAGCGACGATAACCGTTAAATGGTCTATTCCATGAGCTGTTCTAGTCAGTTTTGGAGTTTGGAGTCCTTAATGGACAATTATTAATAGATATATGAGATGGGAAGCCGCCCTAATCGTTTTGGAATATGATACACAAACAAACCTTCTTTCCTTCAAATATGAAATCGCATAATCAGTTTTAGCCAAAAGGAGCAAAAATTGCCAAATTTACCATAATACTTTTAGTTAATTAAGAATCTAATCCCAAGCCCCATTCACACCAACTAGCCTTGGTATTTATTAATTTATCTAACGCGTTTCCTTCGTCGTTTGGCTGCCTTCTTTATACAGGGTTAAAACTACATTCCCAAAGTATTTTAGTTAAAGAAGGTTTAGCCTGCGTGGCCAGGCTCCTCGTGGGGGATTGGGGAGAGGGGGAGGAGAGGCCCTCCCCTCCCCTCCTCTCCCCAATCCCCCACGAGGAGCTTGGCCACGCAGGCTAAAGAAGGTTTGAAAGTTGTTTAGTTAGGCGAACAGGCTGATGGAAGGGCACTAGTTCAACTAGACAACCTTTCAACATGCTTAAAGGTCCGGTGTGAATGGGGTATAAGTAATCAAGTTTTGTTCTTCTGAAAAATTTTCATCAACCTCAACTCAAATTACTTCTTATTTACCTAAATTGTATGATTTTTTACATAATTCAATTCCTTCAAATATGTATATTTCATATAAGTATGTGTATTTATATTTCTTAATTTATTCATTTTTTTTTCTGATAATAGAATTATCGTTTATTAAAATATATATGTATACATAGTCCTTTATTTCTATTTTAGTTCAAAACTGTTCGCTTTCAAGAATCGATGACCGAGTCTTGTTGGGTTTAACATAAGATATCCTTCTGGGCTAGAATCATCATGGCATGGGTCCGGCACTCTGGAAGAACAAATAGCTAAAAGTAAGAATAATTATGCTTGTTCTCGATGTCAGGCGTGAGATTGTTGTCGCGACAAAGTAGAGTTCTGTGGACGTCAATCAAAGTGTTTCCATGACATCTCTAGAATGTTCAAAAGGCCACATGCCTATGTGGATGGAGACGCCCTTGACTGACCTCCTGACCAAAGCTACTTCGTAGCGCACGCTCCGTAGCGACGAAGATATCAACATTCAAATGAGTTTGTGAGCAATAAGGAAGATAATTGAAATTTCTTTGTTTCTTTCATTCATTCATTCATTCATTCATTCATTCATTCATTCATTCATTCATTCATTCATTCATTCATTCATTCATCCATTCATTCATTTATTCATTCATTCATCCATCCATCCATCCATCCATCCATCCATTCATCCATTCATTCATTCATTCATTCATCCATTCATTCATTCATTCATTCATTCATTCATTCATTCATTCATTCATTCATTCATTCATTCATTCATTCATTCATTCATTCATTCATTCATTCATTCATTCATTCATTCATTCATTCATCCATTCATTCATTTATTCATTCATTCATCCATCCATCCATCCATCCATCCATCCATCCATTCATCCATTCATTCATTCATTCATTCATCCATTCATTCATTTATTCATTCATTCGTTCATTCATTCATTTCATTCATTCATTTCTCATCCATCCATTCATTCATTCATTCATTCATCCATCCATCCATCCATCCATCCATCCATCCATCCATTCATTCATTCATTCATTCATTCAATTCATTCATTCATCCATCCATCCATCCATCCATCCATCCATTCATCCATCCATTCATTCATTCATTCATTCATCCATTCATTCATTTATTCATTCATTTGTTTATTCATTCATTTCATTCATTCATTTCTCATTCATTCATCCATTCACTCATTCACTATTTCTTTTTCCGAATCCAAAACTCATACATAACGTATTAATCATGAATCAATGTTCAAATAATAATTTAAATTCAATAAATAATAAATATATCGGTCGTCAGTTAGGAAATAATCGGATGAAATTTTTTTAGTTCAATTATTTCAAAATTGGCATGTCGTCCTATTGCAATTAAATTATAATCATGATGACAAACGTATAATTATGAAAATACACACACATACTAATGAATTAGAAAGTAGTCGAATTACCAATCATTAAGTACTTTCAGACTTTTCTGCGGTGACGAGTGTCATTATAATCAAGTACTTTTATCCTTCCTTCTCGTATGCGCTTTAAATTTTCTGGAAATACTTCTGCGAATAAAATAAACGTTTCTTGCAATTCCTTGTTTACGAAATTGTCATAATTTTGACTGAAGACATCGCCAAACAAAACGAAAATTCTTCTTCTTCTTCGATCCGTTATTTTGAATCCAGAACAAAATAAACAAAACCGAGAAGCATGCATGGGCTGCGTGCTGATTGTTTGAAAGTTAATTGCTATTGTTTTTCCTGAGTTTTGATTGGATGAGAGAAACTATCCAATTACTAAGAACAGTTTCAGTTTTCTTAAATTAACTCGTAGTTAATAACTATGGTTTTTAAAAAAAGGTGTATGAAAAGGATCCAAATTAATGTTTAATTTGGACAGGACGAAACATTTAAAAATAATACCATAGTTGGTTGTGTGGTATTATAGAGTGATTATACAAATAATACTGGATCGAGTTAATACTACACGAGTGTTTCAGAACTTTCAGCAGTGAACAACGAACATGAATACAGGATAGAGTCAATGCTATACTCTTTGTATGTATCTTATATTAGGTAAATTTTCTGTTGTTTACCTTGAATCTTGGGTTGACCTGATTCATCTATTCCTTGCTGTCTGTGATACTAATTTGAAGGTCTCTTTTGCCGATTTGGTGCTGTCCAAATAAATATGGAGGTCCTCTTTTGCCGATTTGGTGCTGTCCAAATAAATATGGAGGTCCTCTTTTGCCGATTTGGTGCTGTCCAAATAAATATGGAGGTCCTCTTTTGCCGATTTGGTGCTGTCCAAATAAATATGGAGGTCCTCTTTTGCCGATTTGGTGCTGTCCAAATAAATATGGAGGTCCTCTTTTGCCGATTTGGTGCTGTCCAAATAAATATGGAGGTCCTCTTTTGCCGATTTGGTGCTGTCCAAATAAATATGGAGGTCCTCTTTTGCCGATTTGATGCTGTCCAAATAAATATGGAGGTCCTCTTTTGCCAATTCCATTCTGCCCAAATATATATGGAGGGTATCTCTTGCCAATTCCATTCTGTCCAAATACGTACAGTGGAACCCTTGTTGCTTCGCGAAGATGAATATCTTGAAGGGTGTTCTGTTTGCCTTGGTCTCTAGTAACTTGCTCTTTTGTTTGTACAGATATAGCAAGGCAAACAGCGTAAGAAAATATAAGGATAACAGTACTGCACAATTTATTCGGCATCTTGATCTTAAACTGCAATACGGTCAGAAAGAAAGGTACGCAGTTCGAGTAACGAGTGTCTGTGACTCTAAACCGGCCGCACCTTATATAGAGACCTGAAAGTCCGCCAAACCTGTTTAATGAATGTCGAATTAGTGTCTTTCTTTGATGACCTATCACCTAAACAAACATGTCTACGACAAAGACGTTCTGCTCGTAAAAATTACTAATTCGTTTGGTACTGGAGTCCATTTCAAAATTGTGACGCAGCTGTGGGTGTATGAGGGGGATAAAGGTCTAAAAAAGAGTTATTCAAAAACGTTTTATTTTTTTTTATTTTAAAATGCTTTTTTTTTTTTTTTTTTTTGTAGTTAAAAAAGTAATAAAATTTTACAAATAAATCAACCAAATGTGGAACATTGTTCTTATAACAAGTTCTTTTCACATGCAGAAGATAACCTTTTTTTCCTTTGCAGCTGTTTGTAGACGCCCTCGTCAAATTCTCACCTTCTATTCTTTCATAGAAAATGCCACTTTCTTTGCTTTTGATTGTCCTACCTAAAAACTTTTAGAAATAATTACTAGAATTCCTATCCTATTTCCCAGACATCGGTTCCTTTTTTCGTTCATTTATTTTAAGAGACAAAAATAAGATCTAATATTTACCTTGGGGCGGCCAAAGACATAACGTTGAAAGTGAAGTTCCTTTGAAATTCAAGAAAGTGGTTGTCAGATCACCGATATATTTGTTTGTACATGATATCAAAGTCTTTTCTTATCCAAGATTTTGTCAAAGAGTTCTTCCTCAGCAACAGGTTGTTATCGTACTAATTGCTATCTTTTTTTAAATATAACACTAGGGCATCATAATTAAAATCAAATCCTTTTGATTATCATTGAAAACTGCTTTTGAAACTATATGTGAAATTTGTGAAAGTATATGAAATTCTGTTTTCAATAAACAACAATTGTCAGAGAATTGAATTAAGTTTGTTCAAGTGGCGAAATTAAAACAACTTGGCTATGATATTTTCTGGGAATATTCCTTGTAAAAGAACTAAGAAAACGACATATTAGATAGGTGAGAAAGGGAGATTTAATGAAGAAAATAAATTTTTAAAGAATTTTTTTGGTAATATATAATTAAATATACTAAATTAACTTTACACAAAGCAGAACTGAAAAATATTTATAGTGAATATCATCTACTATAGCTGCCACTTTTATTCCCTTAGAAATGATTACAAACCACATATAGTGAACATCATCCAACATGGCTGTCATGCACTTTTATTTCCTTAAGAACGATTACAAACCACCTATAGTGAACATCATCCAACATGGCTGCCATGCACTTTTATTTTCTTAAGAACGATTACAAACCACCTATAGTGAATATCATCCAACATGGCTGCCACTTTTATTCCCTTAGGAATGATTCCAAACCACCTATAGTGAATATCATCCAACATGGCTGCCACTTTTATCCCCTTAGGAATGATTCCAAACCACCTATAGTGAACATCATCCAGCATAACTGCCACTTTTATCCCCTTAGGAATGATTCCAAACCACCTATAGTGAACATCATTCAACATGGCTGCCACTTTTATCCCCTTAGGAATGATTCCAAACCACCTATAGTGAACATCATTCAACATGGCTGCCACTTTTATCCCCTTAGGAATGATTCCAAACCACCTATAGTGAATATCATCCAACATGGCTGCCACTTTTATCCCCTTAGGAATGATTCCAAACCACCTATAGTGAACATCATCCAACATAACTGCCACTTTTATCCCCTTAGGAATGATTCCAAACCACCTATAGTGAACATCATCCAACATAACTGCCACTTATCCCCTAAGGAATAAATACAAATCACCTATATATTGAACATTATTCAATAATGGATTTAACTTTTATTTCATTATATGTGAGATAAATATTCCTTATGTCTATAAACTAGGTCTCTTTTACTTCCTTACATACAAATTATATTTCACTATTATTAAGAGAAATTCAGCACTAAAAGAGAGATAGAAAATGGGCTTTCTAGGTCCCCTGAAACCTGTTTAAAGGGAGGCGTATAAGTATACGTACCATCTTGTATATACTGATTGTATTTGCAGGAAAGATTGACTTTTGACAAACCTATCTCACAATACTTACAGAGGCGGAAATCGCTGGTCAATATTTACCTGTTCAGCCTACTATCCTAAGTATTCAATTAAAAAAGCTTTGTAAACAGAACCCACATTCAGTGTTATCGATATTGAAACAATTAAGAGTTTTCGAGATGAAACTCGCTTTTTGATAATCTAATAAGTACCTTTTGTTGTCACAATGGCTGTCTTTCAACAAGTTGGATGTCTCAAAGTTAACTGACAATTCTGTTTGATATTTTTCTTTCTTATATACAACCGAACGTCCTAAATAATGTCGAAGTGCCAGAATCTGTTATAAAATAGTCCAAGACTTAAGCAAATATTCATAATTTTGCTCGAGGCAAAGTTTCAGAGAGAAGGAATTACTGAAACGAGCATGACAAATTGTGAGACTTGCATCCATAGGTTATTATGATGAAAGCAACGTCTGGGAAGCATTGTGGACGGAAATGTAAGAAATATAAGTATCAAATATCAGAACAAGCAGAAAATGCCCCCTTTTTAATATGATTACGATAAGAATTATCCATCGAATGAATAGATGAGAAGATTTGATCCCAGCTGTTCATTTATCTACATCCGTTCAACAACTATATGGTAGGTTATCTTGACATAAGAGTATACTCTTCATTCTACCATAACAAATGCCGAAAGAACAGAAAACGATTTGTAAACTTGAAGAGATATTTTGAAATAAATAAAGTGATGGCGTAAATGAAAGTGAGACACTAGGCACTCCAAAATTTAATTCAAAATGGGTCAAAAGACTGGAAGATGGTTAAACGTGCAGATCTACATGAACAAGTTTTTTACATATATTTTGCTAAACTTGCAAATCAAATAATTGAATTAGGACAAAATAAAATAATAATTTGGAAGAATTATTATTCTATTTTATTTTATTTTTATTTTATTTTTATTTTGTTTTAATTATCCTCACCTGGCCTTACTTAGTACCACTTACTGAATTTTACTAAGCTGCCGGCCAATAGTCTCCTTAAGCCCTTCCCTCCCAGTTTTGTTTTCTTCTGCCTTCCCTTCATTCAGTTCCTGAGTTGATCTTTCTCTTTTTCCTAGTTGGCTTACGGAGACACTGACGCTTCTCTTCTCCATATTAGTACCGCGTGTTTGTCGTCTTATTCTTGTTATTTGTTGATGGGGGCTACCTCGCCGGGACCTTCTGAGTGCGTTAGAACTAGTTGTCCCCTCACTTAGTTTAAGTGTTTATATGTTGCCTGATTTTTTTTTTTTTTTTTTTTTTTTTACTTGTCGTAATTCGTTATTCTACGTGGAATTCCCTAAATAGAAAACAAAGACGAAGACGAAAAGATTGAAAAACAAAAACATCTCTACTATTAAGTTTGAAAAATTTTAAGCAATCTCTATAATTTCTTGTTCAGAAAGAAAAATGGCTTTAATTTGAACATAAAAAGACCTAGACCTAGGATATCATCAAAACGGGGTCGTAATTATTCTTGATAGATACATGTTAAAATAAAGAGATGATAACTAGCGGTAGGCTAGTGTGGGCTGCGTCGGTGTTTCTAATAAAACAGTTGTGATAAGAAGGTAAATTTTACACCGTAAAAAAATAAGAAAGATCACTTACTGACGTTTCGGACGCTAGTCCTTCCTCGGAGTAAAAAAGGGCTAATTTTTCGCACAATAGAGTACAAGTACTGCGACTGAGATTTCTAGTTTTATATTCTTGGTGGTAAAAGAAACAATACAATACAATACAATACAATAAAGATTTATTCCAGATGCAACTAAGTAGATACATATACAAAATATAAAAGCTGAATAGAGCAGGCGAAACACTACAAAAAAAAAAGTAAAAAAAAAGGGCATCTAGAAAGGAAGTTAAGAGGTTATCCCTATGTAAAAACTCCCTAAACAAAAGACAATAGTGCAAACTAATAAACAAACTTCTTTTAAAAAAAACAACATATAAAGACGATGCTACTTCGTGTTATAAAATGGCCATCAAAAAGGGAGATGTTCCTGGTAGTGATAGGGAACCTACTTGCTTTAAACCAGGGACCGCGGAAAGGGAGGGGTTGGTAGGACTATAACCTTACCACTTTTTCCCATACTAGTCTCTTATATTTTCCAATCTTAGCCCCACCACTTTTTCCCATACTAGTCTCTTATATTTTCCAATCTTAGCCCCACCACTTTTTCCCATACTAGTCTCTTATATTTTCCAATCTTAGCCCCACCACTTTTTCCCATACTAGTCTCTTATATTTTCCAATCTTAGCCCCACCACTTTTTCCCATACTAGTCTCTTATATTTTCCAATCTTAGCCCCACCACTTTTTCCCATACTAGTCTTTTATATAGCCCCACCACTTTTTATGGTGCTCCGCGGTCCCCGTGATCAGTTCAAAAAGAAAAACCTTAATATTTCAAAATGAGATTGTAAATTAGTATTATAACTTACAATGAAATCCTTCCACGTTAAGAAATTATAATCTTTTCGAATTCTTAGTCATGTGCTTTTTAAATTTCATTGACCATAAACCAAAGGTGCGACAGGTACTATATATATTCTATAAAACGTCAGGGACGTTCTTGTTTTCTTAACAAACTAAACACATCTTGAGGACCTTAGTGCCCTATTCACGCTACTCCTATTGTCACACATTCTAAATGTGTTCCTAACGCAATTGTATTATTATTTTTAATATACCATTAATTTTCATTTCAAATGGTTCTCAACCTTTAAAATTCTTTTAACTTTAACTTTTAGCTTTAAGCTAAGTAAAACTTTTTTTAAGGAACTAGTTTCGTCTTTTGTTAGACCTTCAAGTCTTCAAGTTCGTTATTTACAGTAGTTGTGGACGAGATTTTTTTAAATATAACGCTTGCTTACGCGCGCCCTAGATATCACATAGCTCGTGCAAGTTAGGTACATAAACGCCCTAAAATATCAGCACATTTTCGTATAATTATGTTTGTTTTCTTTATTGTCACTGCAGATAGTTTTTCCCCCACCAATCTCAAGTTTTAAAATAATAAATAAATCATATGATATCTATCAATTTTTTTTCTTCTAAAGCCGAGCTATCTAGATCTAATGACCCTACTTGACGGGCCAGTAAGCCTTGTGCTAGGGTATCCTTCCTAACTGTAGGCATTATCCAAATCAAGCGAGACAAAACCCGAGACTTATGAAAAAACAGATCTTAAAAATGGAACTACTTTAAACGCTCATTCCAAAAAGGGGCATAAAAAAATCACACATTATCGATAAATTAAAATACTGTTTATATAAAACTAGGGTAATTGCTCAAAGGAAATCCCCTATTTCCTTTTCCTGTTTGTCTTGTTTTAATTTCAATTAAAATTCTTTATGATCATTTTATAATCTTTCGGAATAAACGTTCCGCCAGGTCTATTGCAATTACCGATGGTTATGAGGGGTTTCGTTACGGTTAAGTAGCCTAAATTCTAACGTTAACGTGTGAATTGATTTTGATATCAGTACGATCGTCCAACACCATTTCCAATTTTACAACCCCTCAAAGATGCTTTAGCTCATGCCACAACTTGCCTTCTGAAACTATGCCAACCAGGTTATGCATAACCAGGCACATCGCCAGAAAACCGCGCCGCTACCCATGTCACGCATGGTTAACCCGGCTCAGAAGAAAATACGGCCGGCGAAAAGTTATGAGAAATGTATGGGTTTAAAACAAAAAGTGTCTAAAATATAGCCTGTGTGTTGGCGGATCAAAAATGTCTGCATCACAATTTGTAATTCATTTATAGGACATTATAACCTGCAAGAAAAATATTACTTTAATCTAAATTTGAGGTTTCCTTTTTAAATTTCAAAATGACTCCTAGAGAAATCGCACTGAAAGCAGAGGTTTGTATGAGAACGGAAAAATAAACGAAAGTTAAATTAGTTTGTAATTCGCCGAAACAGAGAATAGACGACAAAAGAAACAAATGTCTGCATTCAGAAATATTGTTTAATTATTTGAGCACCAGCTCGAAACTAAGTCTCGGCTCTAGGATAAAATCCGAGGTTTCCTTTCGATTGCTGAACAATAACAGCAGTTAAACAGTTTAAAAATACCTCCATGTTTCCCCGTTAAAGTTCGCAAAATGCCCTGACTTCGGGGCTTGATATCTTCGCAAAGAATAAGCCAAATCTCATAGTTGAAACGCCATTTTGAAGAACAACTCTCGATCGGGGCACACAATAGCATATTTGGTCCGAATATCCAGTGGGACCCCCAGAAAATAGCGCCCAAATGTATGTACCATCGCAGGAAGGTCCGTAAGCCCGCGAGTGAATCAGAAATGTGAGCGGTCTTTAATAAACTTGCGGGAACTTTTGAAAAACGCGCGAGTTTCCACTAAAAAAATTCTAAGATAAAGTCGAGATGGGCCTTAATCTTGATTCCCTTGTTTAAATATCTTCGATAGAGTAAGTTTTTTCTGTTTCCACGCATGCGCAATGCGCCCATTGAATACCGCTGACCGCACTTGCATGTCGCAGTTTTCTGGCGATGATGTACTGCCGACAAATGGCGTCTGTTACTTTCCATCCCAAGAAATGTTATTCTGGTTTTTTTTTTTTTTTTTCTTTTCTTTTTTTTGGCAACAGCAAAAACAATGTTACTGAAAAACAGAAGCATTACCGAGAACAACGAGAGTTTAATTTTAGTAATATCAAAGGTGATTGTAATAACTGATATTCATCAGTAACTATAATGATATGTTGGTAATATTTTTCTTTCTTTCTTTCTTTCTTTCTTTCTTTCTTTCTTTCTTTCTTTCTTTCTTCCCTTAATTTTCAGTCTCTTTTGACACTTTTATTTGTTTACTCATTCTGAATCAAAGCCCGAGCCGGTAGTTGGCGTTTAACAGCCTAGTAAGTTGAAATCCAATCCGTTACGACAATGAAACAGACAACTTACAATCAATATTTACCTTGGAAAAAACGTTCCCTTCATTTGTCAGAAAACATATTCTCTTTCTCTTTTTCTTTCTTATTTTTCTTTGTTGAATTCAAAAGTAGGTATGTAGTGCCGGTTCCGGGGTTGCTCCCGCTTGTACCACTCCCTCAACCTCAGGTACGAACAAATCACGCCTAAAATTTCGGCACACTGATACGGCTCAAGCCGCATACGATCGCTCTCGCCTTCCCCCTACTACCAACATCACGACCAGCCCCCCTACTCCCCATCGCGATCGCTCTCGCCTTCCCCCTACTACCAACATCACGACCAGCCCCCCTACTCCCCATCGCGATCGCTCTCGCCTTCCCCCTACTACCAACATCACGACCAGCCCCCTACTCCCCATCGCGCCCCCACGAGCCTTCCCCCTAATCCCCCATCGCGCCCAAGCCACGCCATTTCCACGACCACTCTCGCCTTCCCTGAAGTCCAAAGATCACGACCAACCCCCCTAATCTCCCATTATGCCCCCACGAGCCTTCTCTGAACTCTAGAGATCACATCTGAATCCCCCAACACGACCACTCCAGACCTTCCCCAAAATCTGATCGAGCGTGCGCAAAAAGTGAGGATGGAGATGGGGGAGATGGGGGAGGATAGGGGAGGAACTCCCTCACGAAGTAAATAAAAGTGCTTTAAGAAAGATGCAGATACATAATAAAGAAAAGATGCGAAAGAAGAATAAGAAAAGTCTTCAGAGAGAAGAGATCCACATCACTGAAAAAGCGCTTGAACAGGTCATGAGAGCGTTCCGCAAGTCCATGACCACATTACCCCAAGTGATCGAAACTCCTCCAAAAGAAGAACCTCCAACGCCACCACCACGAAATTATCCCCAACTGATCGAAACCCCTCCAACACCACCACCACGAAATTATCCCCCCTCGCCCCTCCCACCAAAGAAAAAAGACCATTCCTTCTTAAAGAACAACTGGGAGAACAGGAAATGCGTCGTATCCACGAACCTACTTACCAAGGAAAAGAGCTACTTTCGGAGCATGTACGCAACAGGTAAGCGCTTAGGAATAAACCCAGGCGTCATAATCGCCTGTTGTGAGGGAAAACCTTCTGCAAAGACCGGAAAGTCAAAGATCGATGGTCAAAAATATGCGTTCGCTTACTTCAAAGAAGAGGAGTTACCCGAGGGGTGCGCGTTATTAAAGGCTAAGTAACGTAAGATATCAAAGAAGGACTTTGACATCTAATACGCTTAAGAATATCTAGTCTATCATAAAGAGAACAAGAGAAGAAAAGAAAATGGCTTAAGAATCCCTACTCTATTATAAAGAAAAATGTCACTAACAGGACCAAGGCTAACAAGTATGATAGATTATGATGTAAGTAACCTACGATTCTCTAAACCAATACAAAAAGAAGTACTAGGAAAGAAGATAAAGTACAAGATAATCAAGATAAACACAAAGTACGACGAGGAAACACAAGGAAAGCTAATAGTACCATCTGGGTGGGTATTCTCGTTCGGTCCTTCGGAAAGATTCGAGGGGTCAAGGAAGGACTATAGCATACCATTATGCATGTGGGATCGCGAAGGACCAACCGAAGACCAGAAAAAGTGGTTGAGATCCTTCGACACGGTCGTAGATATGTGCGCCGAAGCCGTACTACACTATAAGGAAGAACTTGGACTAATAGGACTAACTAGATCGGACCAAAGAAAGATCAAAGGCGGACTAAACCCCTTCTGCTGGAGACTAGAATGGGTAACGAGAGAAGATGGGAAGGTTAGGTTAGAGGAGGAGGGAGGACCTACGTTATGCCCAAAATTACCGACGAACAGGGTTACGGGTAAGCTAGAAGGAAGATTTTACGACATGTCCGGAAAAAGGATAGATCCACAAGAACTTATTGATATGGAAATGGACGTAGAGGCTGCGTTACACATCAGTAACATTTACGTAGGATCTTCAGGTAAAGTAACCTTAGTCATAAGAGTATGGGAAGTAAACACCAAAGATCCTAAGAAGTACAAGAGACCACTAAGGCCAATTCCAGAAATAGATGAAGAATATCCCTCTACCTAAACAACATCCATCCAACTCCCACCGATACGGCAGCAATCACCGCTAAGTTCACTTCATGCGAACTATCGCCAGTAGGCTTAAGATTCCTCTTAGGACTCTTAACAACGTCATTGGTTTTCTCAGTCTTGCCAGTCGTTTGCTGGGGGGTGTTCTTCTTTTCCTCACGATCCTTCTCCTCTTTCATCTTATCCGCGGGGTTAGAGACCTTCATCTTATCCTCTTTCATCTTATCCACCTTCCTTTTCTCCTCTTCGTACTCGCTCTCGGTCTTCTTATTGATCTCATTCGCTCCAAACTTCATCCAAGTATGTGCTTTCCTAAGCTCATCGTTGTATCCCACCACGGGGTTCTCATTCATGATAAGCCTACTTGGCATCAACCAACAACCAGGAGCTAATGCATAATCCAACACCGCGTTAGAATCGTTCACAGCACTTTGGAACGATTGGATCCCCTTAGTAATACTGGTTACGAGGATGCTGGATTCGAGGAGTTGTAAAAATATCCTCTGTGTTTCCTGGGAAGCACCAGTGTCCCCCTCATCATAAATGGGGGAAAGCGATCTGACTTGAGCTCCAAGGATGCAAAACACGAAGACTTCGATGCTATGATTAATCCTAGCCAAGTTCTTTAACCCCCTCCCCTTTTCCAGGAAGAAAGGTTTCCAAGGTTGCTTTTCTAGGGGCTCAATCTTGCTTATCATGTTTTTATCACTAATCCTTCCTCCATCATCATAAAACTTAAGCCACGGATCCCAATGACGGTACCTCATACCCATCTGATAAATCTTAAGCCCTCCATTCTCCCTATCAGGCACGTAGGTTTCCCCCAATCCTTGGTTAGGACCTCCCTTGTTCCTAAAATCAGGATCCTTAAGTCCAAACTCATTCTTTAATTGTTCCCAGGCAACCTCGTCGTACTGATTATCAAGCGGATTAAATGCAGGATCCTTGGGAAGCGAACACTTTAACTCAGTCAACAATCTGCGCATCATAAAAGCCACGTGGAATCGGAAAAACGGAATGTCCCTCATCATGTCAACCCCAACTCCGCACCCCTTGGTAGCAGCCCAAACGACAAAGTTCAGTTGTTGAGGCCAGTACTTCATGTTAGGACCCGCTACCCAAACATCACATTCCTTTGCAGTGGTGTGTGTTATCGGTATTTCCTCAAAGATGTTCCTGATTGTTATCTTGAAGGATATTTTTGGACTAACGGGAATCAAAAGATTGGTTACTAAGTCGGAAAAGCCATCCTCAGGCTTGTTATTGGAAAAAGGGTATGTCGCTCCAGTTCTCGTGAGGTATTCGGGGAAGTTGGGTTTGGGAGGTTTGGGAGGTGTGGGTCTAGACTTAGGTTTGGGAGGTGTGGGCTTAGACTTAGGTTTAGTAGGAAAAAAGTAGTGAGTCACATCGTTACCAAATACATCATACATCTTTCTTCTTTTATATGATGTATTTCTTTCCCATTAAACCTCTATTCTATCCTCGCGACGAGCCCTATACTCAAAACCCCCTACTCGTAACGCTACTTCCTTGGTTGTGTAAGTTGTTGAATGAATTCCTCTTTCACCTCCTTCCTTAAACCCTCGATGTCGAATACTTTTTTTTGCAAGAATTCTTCATTCTTCTTCATCCTAATCTCTCCCCTAAGTTGCTCGTACTTCCGCATTTCACCAAGAATAAGAGTAAATTCTTCCTCACTAATCCTGTTATCCTTCAAAGCTTTCGAGACAATATCGTTAATACTATTAAGCTTAGAACGAATGAGCTGAACCGTCTTCTCGTGCTTACTTACTTTCACAGTGAGCTTCTTAACAGTCATTCCGCACAAAGCAGAAACAACCCCCATAAAACCCCCCACCGCGGACAGTGGTATTCCAATTGCCAATCCGGGACCCGTAAGTGACGTACCAATGCCTCCCATCGTAAACAAGACAGAAAGACCTCCCGAGGTCATTGAGAAAGTATGGAAAAACAACCTCCATCGCGAATACTTCTTTCGCACTTTTTCGTATCGATCGCGCTCACTTTCTAACTTCATGAGTACAGAATCTACCTTATGTAGTCTAAAATCCTCGCCATCAGTGAATTCTGGAGCTGTTGGATAGAGACTCGTTGTTCTTTTAATATCGTTATCCACCATTCTTTTCTATATTACGTTACTATTCTTATGTGATTTCTACTGCAATCATCATTGGATATATTCCATCAGTGATGACCTTATTATCACTATCCCTAACCCAAAATCTGATACTACTGATCTTTTCTCCCAAAATGGGGGTAGTGGGGGTATTATTGAAGACATGTGATACGTTCTCGCCGAGATCTCCCGCGCCTATCGTGGAAAGCATCTGGGAAGGAGCGAATGTCTTGTATGATAACGAGTCACGTTGTTCGTCGACTAGGGTATGAAAGGAGTTCACGAGGCTACAATGGAGACAAAGAACGGTGGGGGGTTTCTTAAGAGTTATCGGGTGTGCTTTCTTTTTCTCTCCATCCCAAGGTAGATCCTTAGGTACCCCCAGGAAAGAGGCTAAGTTTGGACTTAGGGTTGTGCCCTTCTTGGAGGTACTTACAACCCATTTCTTCTCATCATTTTCTTTCACCTTCAAGGGAAAGCTTTGTTCTCCCTCAAGGAAAGATGCGAGGGTATCCATGTGATAATTCCCCCGAGGAATCCTAAGACTAACTTTTCCACTAGCAGCATACACAAGTCCTTCTTCCATAAGATCATAGAGTCCATTCTTGAACATGTAACTCAACAACGTCATCTTACTCTTCCTGCTTATGGGATACTCCAACCAAAGCGTCTCGTCCGGCTTCCTTAATGTCACGAAAAATCTTGTCATTTATGTCCTTTATCCTTATCTCTTATATCCTTATTTCCTTTTCTTCTTATATTCTTCAACAACATACACCACCACGGCAGCGCCGCGAACTTTGCGCTTAGGTTCTTCAAGCCCCTCCCCATAGCGGATAACCCTGCCTTGAGTTTGGAAAGGATGGCTCCGACCACGACGAGGGTAGCTGCTAGTACGGAAGCCACGGTGACTCCTCCTGCTTTTTTGAAGATCTCTTTGATGCGCTCTTTTAGAGGAACTTTTTCTTTCATAGCTTCGTTTTCTCCATCTATTCGTTCGTTTTCTCTCTCTAGTTCTTCTATTCGTTCCACGTTATCAGGATCGTTCTCCTCATTCAACCTTTCAATCTCTTCTTCGTTTCGTTCTATGGTTCTCTCGTTCCCTTCCACGACCCCATTCCATCGCTCACCCAAACTTTTCTTCAGCGTGGGGGAAAAAGTCTCAGGTTCATCTAAGAAGCGTGGCTTAGAGTTATCTTTTCCCGACTTCACCCACACCCTACCATATTCATCTTCTCCGACTAGTACCATCTTAGACTTACCTACTCTTTTCTGAGGATCCCAGTTTGGATACAGCTTCTTCACCTCTCCTGCGGCAGACTCCATCCTAGCTTCCCTTCCCTTAAGATTACTCATCTCAAACTCTTCGATATTCTGCTTGAGCCTACTACGATATGTATCATTATCCTCGTTCTCTAACCTCTCGTACCCCTTTAGTTCCCTATCACTCATATCCCTCCCCCTCTTCGAAAAGAACTCCCTAAATCTCTTCATCCAACTCCTTTCACCTATATCCTCACGCTCCAATAAGGGGTCTAAGTCATCATCATTGATGTCGACACGCCCCTCTTCCGTAAATGGATCAAAATCTACGTCTCCTCCAAATTCTGCCATCTTTTATTTTACTCTAGAAATAACATATATTAAGACCAAGATTCCCCCAATCCACAAGAAATTCCTCACGTACTTCTTTCGCTCGTTTGCTTCGTAAGCCCCTCCAAAACCACCATTACGAAGCCTATCAATATACGAATCATCATCCTCACTAGGTAATCTCATGCACCTATTTAGATCTTCTTCAGTCACCTTGATTGCCCTATTTATGAAGAAGTTCTTAAGTCTCTCGTACTGAGATCCCTTGCTCATGTTTTTACCCCGCAATAACCATTCTCTCTCATAATCATTGATGTCGACATGTAACTCTTCTTCACTTCCTACCATTCTTTTATATTACTCTACTAATGACGTACGTTAAAGCCAACATTCCCCCACCCACGTAAATCATCTCGTACTCTTTCTGTTGCTTGCTTGGTTTGTAATAATCTGAGAACTTAGGTTTCTGTTGCGTGAATGGGAGAGGCTTGGGATGAGTCTTAGCATAGAGTAAAAAATCTTCATTTGTTTCTCTCAGATTCTTTTCTGCTCTTTTCTTATTCTCATATTGTAGCTCCATTGCATCTTTACGCTCTTGCCTCTTCTTTTCACTCTCCTTTTCCCACGCCTCCATATCCCTCTGATACTCCTCCAAGGCCTTATCATGACGAATCTTTTCCTTCGTCGAATCATCTTCACCCGCTATCGCCTTAGCCAAGTAAGAGCCTCCTATGAATGCCGATGCGGTGAATATTGCTCCACCAATCATTAATGCTATTGACGCCATCTTATCTTTCATTGAGAAAGATAAGCGTTTAGGTATTTATTGGTAGTTTTTAGATGCTCATGGGTAAGATCTTTTTCTCTTCTAGGTAGTGCTTCAAGTACGTGGACCCCGCGAGTACAGCCACCCACTTACCATAATTCGTCAAGCTATTGGATGGATCGTTAATGAATGACTCTTTCGTCATCTTCTTCCCTAGGAAACCTATTCCCGCGGCGATTCCTACGATCACTGCGGATTCCATGATCTTTTTCACGAGGTCATTTTCTACTTTCTTTGCCATGCCCTTTATTTGATTGGGGGGATGTCATTGCTTATATGAATTTTCCTTAAGGAGTAGGTTCCGCATGGAGTTAGAGTTAGAGTTAAGCTCCTTCCATTCCTATAATGGGCTTGGGTTTCGTCCTATTTGGGGCTGTGGGCGTGGGAGTGTTATCCGCGGGAGTGGGAGTACTTTGGGAAGGCATAGGCGTACTTTGGGAAGGCCTGGAGGGAGGATTACTCTTTCTCCACCTGAAGTATAGATCAGTAGCCGTTAGCCCGAGTCCTATCATCGTTAATACGCTAGTGAAGTCGAGGCCAGGCATCCACGTTCCCCCCGATTCTTCTTCTTCTTCCGGGATAGCTTTCTTTTCCGCAGCTTCCTTTTCCGCAGCTTCCTTTTCTAGCAGTGCCTTCTTAGCTTTCCTATTATATTCCACCAACTTCTTCCCGGCAGCAACCTTCTTAGGATCTTTTTCTCGAACGATCCTTTGTGGTTCTTTCGTAATTCGTTCTTCATCAGCGCCCCCGCCTCCACCACCACCATTTTCTTCTTTTGGCGTTTCCATCTTTATTACTTATCAACAAATGCTTAAGTCTTGCTTAATTCTTGCTTAATTCTTCTCCATATTCCCTAACAAGTTGTTCCGCGGGTTCCAAAATTTCCGGAGCTGCGCCAAAGAAATCCATCTTCACGTGTTTCCCGACTTGGAAGAGAAAATCTGCTAATGCTATGAATCTTCCTCCTTTCAGCGCGACAAATCCGATGTCGTTGGTTAAACTTTCTCTCAGAAACTTGTCGTTCTCCAAATCTTTGTTAAGTTCTTTTTTATCATCAATCGGAAGAACCCGTGAGATGACTTCTACTGCTATTCCCTGAAGTACGTTCATTAACCCGTTCGCCATCTTTGCCCCCGTGGCGGTCTGATATCTGTTATAGTATTTTCCGCTACCTCTTCGTCATCCTCCTCCTCCTCAGGCTTTGACTTTGGCTTCTTCTTTGGGGGAGTTGTTTCCTTTACTTCTTCTGTCTTTGAGGGCGTGGATTTTTCATCGTATTGATCCATGATGGATGCCATGTTACTTTATCATCGTCAATATGTACTTAGATCAAGCATTTCTAGATCCAAAACTTCTTCTTCTTCCTCCTTCTCCATCAGAAGTACGCGTGAGATGATTTCCCCTAGGAATCTATGAGCTACGTTCATGAATCCAGTCGTGGGCTGATACATCTTATGATATTCCTTAACATCCTTTGCTGGTAACTTTATGATATCTTCTACATTTAGTTCGCGTCCGACATGTTCGCTAATGGTTCCTAACAAAGCAAGTATGCAAAGTTGTTCGCGCTTTTCCCTTAAGTCTCCCACCTTCTTCTCGAACTTAGACTTTAGTTCTTTTTGGGGGGAATCCATAATAACTTTATCATAATCAAGATACACTTAAGCCTGGTACTTCTATCATAATCAAGATATACTTAAGCCTGGTACTTCTACGTAGGATTGATGTGGGTGTATTAAGCAAAAACATATTCTGGAGTACCTTTCCTTCTTTAATATTTTCATCAAGGCGTTCCTCTCTTCGACATCCATAGTCCCTCCGAATTCTTCAAAGAGTAGCTTATTCGCTGATTGACTTGGACTGTAGAAGGATATGATGCACGTAACGTTCTCGCGGAAGGGTTTCGCAATGGAGGTAATTTGCTGGGTTAAGACCCAAATAGAGATCTTATCGTGTCTTCCCGAAAATCCCAGCCTAACGAAGTGATTCGACCTATTTTTTAACTCTTTTGAGAAAGCACAATCATCCAAAATAATTAGAGTCTCCTGCCCCGAGAATATGATCTTACACATAGAAAGTAGATCACAGATCTCGTTCACATCATCTGCCTTGGGCGACAGGACGATGAATCTAGGATCATCTTTAGCGAAGCCTCGGTAAGTAAGATTCTCCACATAAGTTGGACAGATAAGTACGATGTATTCGAACACGTATCGGAAACTATTCCTTAGCGTATTCACTAGATAATGAGTCTTTCCGCAATTCGTAGGACCTGTTATGATACAGTGAAAGGGAGTCTTATCTTTTAGTTCCTCCATTCTTATTTATTGTATCATAACTATGCTTTAATACTCGTAATCCCTCTCCCCCACGTGAACTCCCCTCTAGGGCATGGGGTTGGAGCCCCCACGTTAGTACCAGTTTTGCTTGAAACTCCTCTTCTCGAACTCCACCAATCCGTCCGCCACGACGAATAAGTAACACGTCATTTCCTCATCTTCGCTCCCAGCAGTTCTCTTAATGTACAACTTCACCCCTCCCTTCGTAGCGTCAGAAACGAGCCCACTACCATGGATGCCTCCATCAGGATGAGTCCTCAAATCAATCCACAGGGCAAACTTATCCTCGTAAAACTCCTTTGGAGTTATGGTATCCGTTAATCCATATCGCATTACAATGGACTCCCAAAAGTCCGTTGGTATCATCCCATCGGAATACAACTTATGGGGCACGCTATTCACGTTGATGTCTACTTTGGTAATATTGGGGTTCGTGAACTTTTCTGAGTCCCTAGCGCAGGCCGTATATGGGTCTATGAATATCAGTAGGATCCCAGTCATCGATCGTAGGGGTAAGTTGATCTGTTCGTTGATTACGGTGGTCTTCTTCTTATTGATGGGAAAACTCTTGTGCATCAACACGTTCTCGTAGTAGAATCCCCTACCATCTTCGTAGCTGGTTAATGCTTCGTTTGCTAGATATTCGCTCGTAATGGTCTCGTACTCTAGTTCTAGATTGGATAGGGTATACTTTGCGTCCTCTTGGTCTGAGGTTACGATCTTCGCGTTTGTGGAAAAGGTAACCTGGAAGAGTAGAGTATCTACTAATCCGTTGGAATAATATACTCCATGAGAGTCGAGAATGGCGTGGGATATGGGGATTCTGTATCGTGTTCCATAGATCGCAGCAAGTGCAACTTCTGCAGAATCGGTCTCGACCTTATCTCCAGCTGCTGTTCTTAGTTTCCTCATGTTTTCTGACGAGATCCCTTCTCTTAACCTATTCTTTCGTTCTTCCTTTCTGAGGAATAAGTCACCGTAAGTTTGATAGAGATCATATCGAACCAAATCTTCTATTGGTCTTCCACCAAAGGTAACTCTCATCTCTTCGATAAGATTCTTACCCAGGTTATTAACCACGGTCTTATTTGCGTCAGAGGTGCTCCCATCCTTCAAAGTGAGATCGACCAAGAGTGCCACGCTTCCGGGAACAATGACAACGTTCTCCGGTAACTTGGGTATGTGAACATCCAACGTTCGTCCGGGATCCACTGTGGCTGGACTAAAGCTCACGCGATGAATGTTCTTCTCTGCTTTGAGTCCGTAGGGCACTTTAAAGATCCTATCTACATCAAGCTTTTCTGGGATTGTTCTTGCCATCTTTCTTATTTATGTAATAATGAGCTACTCTTTTAAATACTATGGAAAGAAGAAAGGGAGCTACTCTCTTAGATACTATGGAAAGAAGAAAGGAGGAACTCCCCCACGAAAAGAAGCTTTCAAACGTTTATTACTCAACCGAAGGATATTGGAAGGGATATTCCGCGATCTCGAGACTATCCGAAGCAACAGGCATTTCCGAAGAGATCACGAGAAAGTGGCTTATTAAGCAAGCTTTGTGGCAAATTTACCTCCCTGCCCCCACATACATTCCCAGATACCATTGGAACATTTCTGAGCCTGATCAGATCCATCAAGCGGACTTACTCTTTATGCCTCACGATACAGTGAAGAAAAAGACTTATAAGTACGCTCTCGTCGTGGTCGACGTTGCTTCTAGATACGTGGATGCTGAACCTTTGACTGCGAAGTACTCCACGGGAGTATCTGAGGCTTTGGAAAGCATTTATTCTAGGAAATTATATTGGCCTGAAACTTTGATGGTTGATCCAGGAACGGAATTCAAGGGAGCTTTTACGAAACTTATGAAGAAAAGTGACGTAGAAATCCAAAGATCAGATCCTGGAAATCACAGAGCACAATCCCTCGTGGAGCGCGCTAATCGAACGATCGCTGAGAAGCTGTTTAGTCATCAGTATGCACAAGAGATGCTTATGGAAGTTTCTAAGACCCACGTTGGGGACACGAGGTCACGAGAATGGGTGAAACAACTTCCTAGCGTGATAAGATCTATTAACAACGAAGTGAAGAAGATTACTGGGAAGAAAGCAAAGGAGGCACAAAATCTAAAATCCCTCGAGCTAAAAGATCCCATCTACAAAAGACCCGTGGGATCAAAGGAAAATAGGATCCCTGGAGGGGTTTTTGTTCGATACTTGTATGCCGCTGGGGAAGAGGAGGGAGGACGACAACGCGCTACTGATCCCATTTGGTCTATAGAAGTTTATGAGATATCGCGTGCGAC
Source organism: Anthopleura xanthogrammica (assembly GCA_964019055.1). Lineage (NCBI taxonomy): Eukaryota > Metazoa > Cnidaria > Anthozoa > Actiniaria > Actiniidae > Anthopleura > Anthopleura xanthogrammica. The sequence goes on along the minus strand of OZ025219.1, from coordinate 6,101,830 downwards.
CATTACTCCTAATCAACCTGTGCTTTATTATCTTTCTGAAAGTTGGGTAAATCCTTTGACTGATATGGGAAGGCACGGGAGAAAGACTCCCAAGCGTTCTTTTGTTAGAGAGGAGTTACAGATTATTCCCGAGGACACGGAACTTCCGCCTGATGGTGTTTTGAGTTAAAGATTGTTCATGTAATGCCCGTGGGCTAAAGATTGTTCATGTAGTGACCGTGGGCTAAAGATTGTTCATGTAGTGACCGTGGGCTAAAGATTGTTCATGTAGTGACCGTGGGCTAAGGTCGTGATAGGATCTCCTCGTAAGATTACTCGCTTGTCGTCCTTTGAGGAAAGAGCGATCTTATTAACCTTTTCTGAAGTTATTTCGTGCGATCGGCTTCTGAAGACTCGCATCGTTCTCATAAGTTCTTCTCCAGTAAATAAGCAATATTTGTAGTGGGGGAAGCGAATACTGTTTTCTACGACGCATCTTTTGATTCCCTTGCACTTCTTTTCCTCGTGGGGGAGTTCCTCGTGGGGGGCTTCTGTTCTGAAGCAATAGAGCTTCGCTCTTAGCGTAACGAATTCCGTGACTTGCTTTCCAGCTGTCTCGTCCTTCATCATTCCTCTTACTTTCTTGTTCACTCTCTTCTTTATTCCCGCGTGATCTTTGGGATAATTGCTCGTATCGAATAACCTCTCGATGTCCCCTTCCATGTCTTTGTAAAGATCGTGCGTCTGGATTTCGTAGATTAGACTATCAGTATCAGTGTAAAGAAGGGTTACTTTGTACTTATACTTCTTCTTGACGTAGTTATAGTGAAAGTCATACATGAATTTCTTAGATAAGTCTAAGATGGACATTCCTAGGTAAATGGGCTTGTTGTACTCTAAGTGCGTTCTTCTCATGTGAATGGCGGCTAACTTTTCAGAGAAGGATTTGGCTCCAATGAAGTTCGGCTTACGAGTTAGCTTATTCGCTTGCTTTTCGTTTGTGACTAGGCGTATGTCTCGTCGATTACGAATGTTCTCCATGGTCTTTCCGAAGACAGAGTTGTTCATAAGCTTGAAGAAATCTTTCTCGAAATCGTTCGTTGCGTTGGTTCTTAAGTCCGTATTTAGATCAATGTACTTTTTTAACCAAGGGGATTCTTCAAAGGAAATTCCCCTATGGATCTTCGTGATTCTTAGTCCCTGGCTTTCGTAAAATTTTAGAGTATCGTGATGTACTACGTAGTGTGACTTGTCGTAGAAGTTCGGAATAAGCTTCATTACTCCACTTTTCGCTTTAAGGTGCTCTGGGGCAAGGGGATAGTCGTTATGGAGATTGTGCAATTCTTGAGGATACTTTAGATCAACGTCTAAGATACAGGGAATTCTTCTCCATTTCTCCAGCTTACTTCGAGTCATCCATTTAAAGCCATTCGTTGGAAGGGATTGGGACATTGACCATCCGTAGAGGTTATTTGCGTCCCAGTAGGGAATGTAAGTGCTTTTTTCCTTAGGATTGTAGTTCTTCATGTACTTGTTATTAGCCTTTGCGTAGCGCTTACTTCCCACAGAGGCGATTCCTCCTCGGATTCCGCTTTCCATCATTAAGATCATGTCTATGTCGCTGAGGAGTTCTAGTCGGATGTTCGTGATTTTTAACATGGCGTCCCAAGCAAGTCCAGGAGCAGTGTAATACCAAGCGGGATCTAAGTCATAGTATCTTCTACAAACGATTCTGAAGTTCTCGAATACGTCCGCTAGGAGAAGTACGTCCGTTTGGAGATATAGGTCGTGATAGTCTTTCATCGTCTTCATGTCGAACGTTTTCCATACTTTTTGCGCGTGCTCGTAATCTTCTTTTGTGATGTCGCTATCGTTAAGATCTGAATGAAAGGCTTCTATTGGGGGTAAGTGGGGTTCCTCTAACTTCGTAAGGGAATCCACGTACTCGTAGGGGTACACTCCTTTTCTCATCAATAAGTTAAGATGTTCGCCTCCGTAAAAGGAACTGATGACTTCGAACTGGTCTTTCGTTAGATTGTTGGTAAGGTTACTCAAGCTGGAGGACATGAACTTGTAGCTGTCGAGGAATCTCGCTTCTAAGAAAAGATCATGGATTTTCCCCTCTTTGTCCGTGTAGTGATCCACGATGATTCCCTTACTAAAAGAGATGTACTGTTCCTCATTCTTCGCGATACACTTAATCTTACCTTTGCTGATTCCTAGGGCTTTTACGAACAGATGGGCGTCATATCCCGAAAGATTGTGGAAAAAGATGGGAATGAAGTTCGGAAGTTTGTACTGAAGATTACACTTATTATGCGCCGCCCCTCGGAATTTCCCTGTGAGATGATTGTGATCTCTTACTTTGTCCCTTCCTAGCTCTTCCTTACAGATATGGCAGTGCTTTGCTTCTTCGTATTCCTTTCGATCCGGGTCGGTCATTACCATCTTTTTCTTCTCGGAAAGTTTTTTGTATAAGAAAAGAACATCTTCTTCTATTGATCTCATAAAGTGTTCTCCCAAGTCTTCTTCCTCGCTTTGAGCTGTGTATTTCACGATTTTTGGAGGAAGCGCGTTTTCGTCGTATTTGATCACGTAACAGTATCCCGAGGGCTTGTGCTTTTGGCATGGTTCTGTAAAAGATCTTTTTGGGTCTGAAGAACAAGAAGCGACTTTTTCCAGAATGCACTCAAAGTCGGCGTAGATGACGAAGGGAACTTTCATAGAATGAGGGTGGTTCTTGAACTGGAGTGCAGTTCCTTTGGGGGGAACGGTTACTTTTACGGATTTGTGTTGACCACACCATTCGGAATGGTCTCGGAGAACGTACTCGTTGGTAAAGGAGTTAAGACATCTTAAGCAGAAGTGTCTTTTATGTTCGTTACTCGATAGTTGAGAGGATAAGAGTCTCGAGATGTTCTTGATCCAACAATAGTGCTTCGTTTTCTCGTTGGAGATTAGTAGTAGGATGATGTTGTGCTCCCTGATTTCCCCTTCGTAGATTCTGAGGGGCTCGAATCCCCCCTTTTCGTAACCTAAGACACTAATCGCGTAGTCCTTGTTATTTTTCTCGAAGATTTCGATGTCTCGGAGCTCTAGGGGGAAGCGAAGTCCCTCCCAGTTTAACTTTTCCGCGTTTTCCTTAAGTGCTCCTGATATTCTTTGGGGATGGTCTTTTGACGTAAATCGGGCAATGGTTACCGCCCACTTAAAGCACTGATCGTCTTTGTTCTGGGGATTAATGATGGCCTTCTTTGTTAATAATTCTCGAGGAAGTGGAACGTATGTGCTACCTCTTAGGGGTTCGTATTTCGCGAAATGAATGCTTAAGGATACTACTTTCCGTATGACCCACCCAGAACCCTCGTTCTGGAATTCAGCTACTCTTTCTAGAATGTCCTCGGAAATTTTCTCGTATAGGTTTATTAAGTTGGTGCTTTTTGTTACTATTTCTGGTACTGTGTGGAAATGTCCTTCGGTACTGACTTCTTCTCCATCATTTCCGATCTTATGGAACTCACAGGTTAAGTAGAACTTAATCTTCGTGGGTTTCTCAGCTATCGAGATGGTCTCTAAGACGCGTTTTTCCTGCTTCTTCATGAATATGCTGGGATCCACGTCATCATTACCCCCAAGAATCCTGTGTTCCTTAAGATACGAATCGAATGAGGATTTTTTCAGCGTATTCTCTTTTTCCGCTCTACGATAAATAACCTTTATTCTCTTCTTCAGCTTCGCGATCTTCACCTCAACGCGACTCCTAATCTTGGGACGAATCAGTGGTAATAACCAGTATGCAAAATTTTTTAACTCCTCCTGGATTTTCTTGATGATGCGGGGCTTTGGATTTGAAGTTGACTTTGTCGGTCTTATTGGCGGGACTAGTGGTATTTTAGTCTCAGGAATAGGGCTGTCTAAGATGTTCTGCATTTTTTCGCTTCATGATAGCCTAGATATTCTTTGGAAACAATTTTCGCTTTCCACAGATCTCAAAGTTTGTCTTTGAGATCTTAATTGGCTCTAATTACTAGGATTGGGCTTATAAGGATAAGGCTGACTCATAAAGTCAGGATCCTTAGGTCGACGATATTGGTTGTATTGTACGGAATGATACGGATTGTTATGAGGGTTGTTCCAGTGCGGATCTATGTGTGGAACAGAACACATCTTATTAATCTTACTATTTATTCCTTTTCCTTTTGGCATCTTTTCTTTATGATAAGCAAGATTTTTTTTTCGACTTTATTTTTATTTACTTCGTGAGGGAGTTCCTCCCCTATCCTCCCCCATCTCCCCCATCTCCATCCTCACTTTTTGCGCACGCTCGATCAGATTTTGGGGAAGGTCTGGAGTGGTCGTGTTGGGGGATTCAGATGTGATCTCTAGAGTTCAGAGAAGGCTCGTGGGGGCATAATGGGGGATTAGGGGGGTTGGTCGTGATCTTTGGACTTCAGGGAAGGCGAGAGTGGTCGTGGAAATGGCGTGGCTTGGGCGCGATGGGGGATTAGGGGGAAGGCTCGTGGGGGCGCGATGGGGAGTAGGGGGCTGGTCGTGATGTTGGTAGTAGGGGGAAGGCGAGAGCGATCGCGATGGGGAGTAGGGGGGCTGGTCGTGATGTTGGTAGTAGGGGGAAGGCGAGAGCGATCGCGATGGGGAGTAGGGGGGCTGGTCGTGATGTTGGTAGTAGGGGGAAGGCGAGAGCGATCGTATGCGGCTTGAGCCGTATCAGTGTGCCGAAATTTTAGGCGTGATTTGTTCGTACGTGAGGTTGAGGGAGTGGTACAAGCGGGAGCAACCCCGGAACCGGCACTACATACCTACTAATTCAAATCTGATTTTACACATATAATTTCGACGATCTCTAAGACTTGTTCTGCCCACTCTTTGGACGTACTCGTTTTAACATTAATTGTGATGCTAGGCAAGTGTGACGTTTATCTAACCTGTACTTAACATTCATATTAGCGGCTATCAGCTATCTCTGATATAATGTTTGTAAGTTATTAGATAGATCAGATATATTTATATAACGGTTTTGCATGATCACTAGTTAGTTGTTCGTATTCGGTTTCCAAGACACGAAGCAATATAAATAGGGGGATTTTTGAGAGGTTGTTAGTGTTTAAGGGTTATAAGGGTATTACAGCTGAGTAACCAAGGATTCCTAGTCAAAAATTATTCATCTATTCACCATTGTTTGACAAGATGAATTCAAGGGTCGTGTTGTTCAGCTTCGTGGTCCTGTTTCTAATATGTATGGTTGATTCCCAGCAGTATATCTTTGGCCAACATCCTATTGGCGATGAAATTTTACTAAAGCCCGTGGAAGTTTTAAGTGTTTCAATAGATATTTTTGAAAGCGCTTGTGCATCTCGAAAATGGTCTATTGTTTGATAATGTGTACATTCATTAAATTACCGTGAGCTGTAGTTAAATCGTAAAGAATATATTACACACTATCGAGGCTGAGGTTGAGCGACGATAACCGTTAAATGGTCTATTCCATGAGCTGTTCTAGTCAGTTATGGAGTTTGGAGTCCTTAATGGACAATTATTAATAGATATATGAAATGGGAAGCCGCCCTAATCGTTTTGGAATATGATACACAAACAAACCTTCTTTCCTTCAAATATGAAATCGCATAATCAGTTTTAGCCAAAAGGAGCAAAAATTGCCAAATTTACCATAATACTTTTAGCTAATTAAGAATCTAACCCCAAGCCCCATTCACACCAACTAGCCTTGGTATTTATTAATTTATCTAACGCGTTTCCTTCGTCGTTTGGCTGCCTTCTTTATACAGGGTTAAAACTACATTCCCAAAGTATTTTAGTTAAAGAAGGTTTAGCCTGCGTGGCCAGGCTCCTCGTGGGGGATTGGGGAGAGGGGGAGGAGAGGCCCTCCCCTCCCCTCCTCTCCCCAATCCCCCACGAGGAGCTTGGCCACGCAGGCTAAAGAAGGTTTGAAAGTTGTTTAGTTAGGCGAACAGGCTGATGGAAGGGCACTAGTTCAACTAGACAACCTTTCAACATGCTTAAAGGTCCGGTGTGAATGGGGTATAAGTAATCAAGTTTTGTTCTTCTGAAATATTTTCATCAACCTCAACTCAAATTACTTTTTATTTGCCTAAATTGTATGATTTTTTACATAATTCAATTCCTTCAAATATGTATATTTCATATAAGTATGTGTATTTATATTTCTTAATTTATTCATTTTTTTTCTGATAATAGAATTATCGTTTATTAAAATATATATGTATATATAGTCCTTTATTTCTATTTTAGTTCAAAACTGTTCGCTTTCAAGAATCGATGACCGAGTCTTGCTGGGTTTAACATAAGATATCCTTCTGGGCTAGAATCATCATGGCATGGGTCCGGCACTCTGGAAGAACAAATAGCTAAAAGTAAGAATAATTATGCTTGTTCTCGATGTCAGGCGTGAGATTGTTGTCTCGACAAAGTAGAGTTCTGTGGACGTCAATCAAAGTGTTTCCATGACATCTCTAGAATGTTCAAAAGGCCACATGCCTATGTGGATGGAGACGCCCTTGACTGACCTCCTGACCAAAGCTACTTCGTAGCGCACGCTCCGTAGCGACGAAGATATCAACATTCAAATGAGTTTGTGAGCAATAAGGAAGATAATTGAAATTTCTTTGTTTCTTTCATTCATTCATTCATTCATTCATTCATTCATTCATTCATTCATTCATTCATTCATTCATTCATTCATTCATTCATTCATTCAGTTATTCATTCATCCATCCATCCATCCATCCCTCCCTCCATCCATCCATCCATCCATCCATCCATCCATTCATTCATTCATTCATTCATTCAATTCATCCATCCATCCATCCATCCATCCATTCATCCATCCATTCATTCATTCATTCATTCATCCATTCATTCATTTATTCATTCATTTGTTTATTCATTCATTTCATTCATTCATTTCTCATTCATTCATTCATTCACTCATTCACTATTTCTTTTTCCGAATCCAAAACTCATACATAACGTATTAATCATGAATCAATGTTCAAATAATAATTTAAATTCAATAAATAATAAATATATCGGTCGTCAGTTAGGACACTACACGAGTGTTTCAGAACTTTCAGCAGTGAACAACGAACATGAATACAGGATAGAGTCAATGCTATACTCTTTGTATGTATCTTATATATTAGATAAATTTTCTGTTGTTTACCTTGAATCTTGGGTTGACCTGATTCATCTATTCCTTGCTGTCTGTGATACTAATTTGAAAGTCTCTTTTGCCGATTTGGTGCTGTCCAAATAAATATGGAGGTCCTCTTTTGCCGATTTGGTGCTGTCCAAATAAATATGGAGGTCCTCTTTTGCCGATTTGGTGCTGTCCAAATAAATATGGAGGTCCTCTTTTGCCGATTTGGTGCTGTCCAAATAAATATGGAGGTCCTCTTTTGCCGATTTGGTGCTGTCCAAATAAATATGGAGGTCCTCTTTTGCCGATTTGATGCTGTCCAAATATATATGGAGGGTATCTCTTGCCAATTCCATTCTGCCCAAATATATATGGAGGGTATCTCTTGCCAATTCCATTCTGTCCAAATACGTACAGTGGAACCCTTGTTGCTTCGCGAAGATGAATATCTTGAAGGGTGTTCTGTTTGCCTTGGTCTCTAGTAACTTGCTCTTTTGTTTGTACAGATATAGCAAGGCAAACAGCGTAAGAAAATATAAGGATAACAGTACTGCACAATTTATTCGGCATCTTGATCTTAAACTGCAATACGGTCAGAAAGAAAGGTACGCAGTTCGAGTAACGAGTGTCTGTGACTCTAAACCGGCCGCACCTTATATAGAGACCTGAAAGTCCGCCAAACCTGTTTAATGAATGTCGAATTAGTGTCTTTCTTTGATGACCTATCACCTAAACAAACATGTCTACGACAAAGACGTTCTGCTCGTAAAAATTACTAATTCGTTTGGTACTGGAGTCCATTTCAAAATTGTGACGCAGCTGTGGGTGTATGAGGGGGATAAAGGTCTAAAAAAGAGTTATTCAAAAACGTTTTATTTTTTTTAATTTTAAAATGCTTTTTTTTTTTTTTTTTTTTTGTAGTTAAAAAAGTAATAAAATTTCACAAATAAATCAACCAAATGTGGAACATTGTTCTTATAACAAGTTCTTTTCACATGCAGAAGATAACCTTTCCTTCCTTTGCAGCTGTTTGTAGACGCCCTCGTCAAATTCTCACCTTCTATTCTTTCATAGAAAATGCCACTTTCTTTGCTTTTGATTGTCCTACCTAAAAACTTTTAGAAATAATTACTAGAATTCCTATCCTATTTCCCAGACATCGGTTCCTTTTTTCGTTCATTTATTTTAAGAGACAAAAATAAGATCTAATATTTACCTTGGGGCGGCCAAAGACATAACGTTGAAAGTGAAGTTCCTTTGAAATTCAAGAAAGTGGTTGTCAGATCACCGATATATTTGTTTGTACATGATATCAAAGTCTTTTCTTATCCAAGATTTTGTCAAAGAGTTCTTCCTCAGCAACAGGTTGTTATCGTACTAATTGCTATCTTTTTTTAAATATAACACTAGGGCATCATAATTAAAATCAAATCCTTTTGATTATCATTGAAAACTGCTTTTGAAACTATATGTGAAATTTGTGAAAGTATATGAAATTCTATTTTCAATAAACAACAATTGTCAGAGAATTGAATTAAGTTTGTTCAAGTGGCGAAATTAAAACAACTTGGCTATGATATTTTCTGGGAATATTCCTTGTAAAAGAACTAAGAAAACGACACATTAGATAGGTGAGAAAGGGAGATTTAATGAAGAAAATAAATTTTTAAAGAATTTTTTTGGTAATATATAATTAAATATACTAAATTAACTTTACACAAAGCAGAACTGAAAAATATTTATAGTGAATATCATCTACTATAGCTGCCACTTTTATTCCCTTAGAAATGATTACAAACCACATATAGTGAACATCATCCAACATGGCTGCCATGCACTTTTATTTTCTTAAGAACGATTACAAACCACCTATAGTGAATATCATCCAACATGGCTGCCACTTTTATTCCCTTAGGAATGATTCCAAACCACCTATAGTGAATATCATCCAACATGGCTGCCACTTTTATCCCCTTAGGAATGATTCCAAACCACCTATAGTGAACATCATCCAGCATAACTGCCACTTTTATCCCCTTAGGAATGATTCCAAACCACCTATAGTGAACATCATTCAACATGGCTGCCACTTTTATCCCCTTAGGAATGATTCCAAACCACCTATAGTGAACATCATTCAACATGGCTGCCACTTTTATCCCCTTAGGAATGATTCCAAACCACCTATAGTGAATATCATCCAACATGGCTGCCACTTTTATCCCCTTAGGAATGATTCCAAACCACCTATAGTGAACATCATCCAACATAACTGCCACTTTTATTCCCTTAGGAATGATTCCAAACCACCTATAGTGAACATCATCCAACATAACTGCCACTTATCCACTAAGGAATAAATACAAATCACCTATATATTGAACATTATTCAATAATGGATTTAACTTTTATTTCATTATATGTGAGATAAATATTCCTTATGTCTATAAACTAGGTCTCTTTTACTTCCTTACATACAAATTATATTTCACTATTATTAAGAGAAATTCAGCACTAAAAGAGAGATAGAAAATGGGCTTTCTAGGTCCCCTGAAACTTGTTTAAAGGGAGGCGTATAAGTATACGTACCATCTTGTATATACTGATTGTATTTGCAGGAAAGATTGACTTTTGACAAACCTATCTCACATCACTTACAGAGTCGGAAATCGCTGGTCAATATTTACCTGTTCAGCCTACTATCCTAAGTATTCAATTAAAAAAGCTTTGTAAACAGAACCCACATTCAGTGTTATCGATATTGAAACAATTAAGAGTTTTCGAGATGAAACTCGCTTTTTGATAATCTAATAAGTACCTTTTGTTGTCACAATGGCTGTCTTTCAACAAGTTGGATGTCTCAAAGTTAACTGACAATTCTGTTTGATATTTTTCTTTCTTATATACAACCGAACGTCCTAAATAATGTCGAAGTGCCAGAATCTGTTATAAAATAGTCCAAGACTTAAGCAAATATTCATAATTTTGCTCGAGGCAAAGTTTCAGAGAGAAGGAATTACTGAAACGAGCATGACAAATTGTGAGACTTGCATCCATAGGTTATTATGATGAAAGCAACGTCTGGGAAGCATTGTGGACGGAAATGTAAGAAATATAAGTATCAAATATCAGAACAAGCAGAAAATGCCCCCTTTTTAATATGATTACGATAAGAATTATCCATCGAATGAATAGATGAGAAGATTTGATCCCAGCTGTTCATTTATCTACATCCGTTCAACAACTATATGGTAGGTTATCTTGACATAAGAGTATACTCTTCATTCTACCATAACAAATGCCGAAAGAACAGAAAACGATTTGTAAACTTGAAGAGATATTTTGAAATAAATAAAGTGATGGCGTAAATGAAAGTGAGACACTAGGCACTCCAAAATTTAATTCAAAATGGGTCAAAAGACTGGAAGATGGTTAAACGTGCAGATCTACATGAACAAGTTTTTTACATATATTTTGCTAAACTTGCAAATCAAATATTGAATTAGGACAAAATAAAATAATAATTTGGAAGAATTATTATTCTATTTTATTTTATTTTTATTTTATTTTTATTTTGTTTTAATTATCCTCACCTGGCCTTACTTAGGACCACTTACTGAATTTTACTAAGCTGCCGGCCAATAGTCTCCTTAAGCCCTTCCCTCCCAGTTTTGTTTTCTTCTGCCTTCCCTTCATTCAGTTCCTGAGTTGATCTTTCTCTTTTTCCTAGTTGGCTTACGGAGACACTGACGCTTCTCTTCTCCATATTAGTACCGCGTGTTTGTCGTCTTATTCTTGTTATTTGTTGATGGGGGCTACCTCGCCGGGACCTTCTGAGTGCGTTAGAACTAGTTGTCCCCTCACTTAGTTTAAGTGTTTATATGTTGCCTGATTTTTTTTTTTTTTTTTTTTTTTTTTTACTTGTCGTAATTCGTTATTCTACGTGGAATTCCCTAAATAGAAAACAAAGACGAAGACGAAAAGATTGAAAAACAAAAACATCTCTACTATTAAGTTTGAAAAATTTTAAGCAATCTCTATAATTTCTTGTTCAGAAAGAAAAATGGCTTTAATTTGAACATAAAAAGACCTAGACCTAGGATATCATCAAAACGGGATCGTAATTATTCTTGATAGATACATGTTAAAATAAAGAGATGATAACTAGCGGTAAGCTAGTGTGGGCTGCGTCGGTGTTTCTAATAAAACAGTTGTGATAAGAAGGTAAATTTTACACCGTAAAAAAATAAGAAAGATCACTTACTGACGTTTCGGACGCTAGTCCTTCCTCGGAGTAAAAAAGGGCTAATTTTTCGCACAATAGAGTACAAGTACTGCGACTGAGATTTCTAGTTTTATATTCTTGGTGGTAAAAGAAACAATACAATACAATACAATACAATAAAGATTTATTCCAGATGCAACTAAGTAGATACATATACAAAATATAAAAGCTGAATAGAGCAGGCGAAACACTACAAAAAAAAAAGTAAAAAAAAAGGGCATCTAGAAAGGAAGTTAAGAGGTTATCCCTATGTAAAAACTCCCTAAACAAAAGACAATAGTGCAAACTAATAAACAAACTTCTTTTAAAAAAAACAACATATAAAGACGATGCTACTTCGTGTTATAAAATGGCCATCAAAAAGGGAGATGTTCCTGGTAGTGATAGGGAACCTACTTGCTTTAAACCAGGGACCGCGGAAAGGGAGGGGTTGGTAGGACTATAACCTTACCACTTTTTCCCATACTAGTCTCTTATATTTTCCAATCTTAGCCCCACCACTTTTTCCCATACTAGTCTCTTATATTTTCCAATCTTAGCCCCACCACTTTTTCCCATACTAGTCTCTTATATTTTCCAATCTTAGCCCCACCACTTTTTCCCATACTAGTCTCTTATATTTTCCAATCTTAGCCCTACCACTTTTTCCCATACTAGTCTCTTATATTTTCCAATCTTAGCCCCACCACTTTTTCCCATACTAGTCTCTTATATTTTCCAATCTTAGCCCCACCACTTTTTCCCATACTAGTCTCTTATATTTTCCAATCTTATCCCCACCACTTTTTCCCATACTAGTCTCTTATATTTTCCAATCTTAGCCCCACCACTTTTTCCCATACTAGTCTCTTATATTTTCCAATCTTAGCTCCACCACTTTTTCCCATACTAGTCTCTTATATTTTCCAATCTTAGCCCTACCACTTTTTCCCATACTAGTCTCTTATATTTTCCAATCTTAGCCCCACCACTTTTTCCCATACTAGTCTCTTATATTTTCCAATCTTAGCCCCACCACTTTTTCCCATACTAGTCTCTTATATTTTCCAATCTTATCCCCACCACTTTTTCCCATACTAGTCTCTTATATTTTCCAATCTTAGCCCCACCACTTTTTCCCATACTAGTCTCTTATATTTTCCAATCTTAGCCCCACCACTTTTTCCCATACTAGTCTCTTATATTTTCCAATCTTAGCCCCACCACTTTTTCCCATACTAGTCTCTTATATTTTCCAATCTTAGCCCTACCACTTTTTCCCATACTAGTCTCTTATATTTTCCAATCTTAGCCCCACCACTTTTTCCCATACTAGTCTCTTATATTTTCCAATCTTAGCCCCACCACTTTTTCCCATACTAGTCTTTTATATAGCCCCACCACTTTTTATGGTGCTCCGCGGTCCCCGTGATCAGTTCAAAAAGAAAAACCTTAATATTTCAAAATGAGATTGTAAATTAGTATTATAACTTACAATGAAATCCTTCCACGTTAAGAAATTATAATCTTTTCGAATTCTTAGTCATGTGCTTTTTAAATTTCATTGACCATAAACCAAAGGTGCGACAGGTACTATATATATTCTATAAAACGTCAGGGACGTTCTTGTTTTCTTAACAAACTAAACACATCTTGAGGACCTTAGTGCCCTATTCACGCTACTCCTATTGTCACACATTCTAAATGTGTTCCTAACGCAATTGTATTATTTTTTTAAATATACCATTAATTTTCATTTCAAATGGTTCTCAACCTTTAAAATTCTTTTAACTTTAACTTTTAGCTTTAAGCTAAGTAAAACTTTTTTTAAGGAACTAGTTTCGTCTTTTGTTAGACCTTCAAGTCTTCAAGTTCGTTATTTACAGTAGTTGTGGACGAGATTTTTTTAGATATAACGCTTGCTTACGCGCGCCCTAGATATCACATAGCTCGTGCAAGTTAGGTACATAAACGCCCTAAAATATCAGCACATTTTCGTATAATTATGTTTGTTTTCTTTATTGTCACTGCAGATAGTTTTTCCCCCACCAATCTCAAGTTTTAAAATAATAAATAAATCATATGATATCTATCAATTTTTTTTCTTCTAAAGCCGAGCTATCTAGATCTAATGACCCTACTTGACGGGCCAGTAAGCCTTGTGCTAGGGTATCCTTCCTAACTGTAGGCATTATCCAAATCAAGCGAGACAAAACCCGAGACTTATGAAAAAAAATCAGATCTTAAAAATGGAACTACTTTAAACGCTCATTCCAAAAAGGGGCATAAAAAATTCACACATTATCGATAAATTAAAATACTGTTTATATAAAACTAGGGTAATTGCTCAAAGGAAATCCCCTATTTCCTTTTCCTGTTTGTCTTGTTTTAATTTCAATTAAAATTCTTTATGATCATTTTATAATCTTTCGGAATAAACGTTCCGCCAGGTCTATTGCAATTACCGATGGTTATGAGGGGTTTCGTTACGGTTAAGTAGCCTAAATTCTAACGTTAACGTGTGAATTGATTTTGATATCAGTACGATCGTCCAACACCATTTCCAATTTTACAACCGCTCAAAGATGCTTTAGTTCAAGCCACAACTTGCCTTCTGAAACTATGCCAACCAGGTTATGCATAACCAGGCATGTACTGCCGACAAATGGCGTCTGTTACTTTCCATCCCAAGAAATGTTATTCTGTTTTTGTTTTTGTTTTTTTTCTTTTCTTTTTTTTTGGCAACAGCAAAAACAATGTTACTGAAAAACAGAAGCATTACCGAGAACAACGAGAGTTTAATTTTAGTAATATCAAAGGTGATGATTGTAATAACTGATATTCATCAGTAACTATAATGATTGTTGGTAATATTTTTCTTTCTTTCTTTCTTTCTTTCTTTCTTCCCTTAATTTTCAGTCTCTTTTGAAACACTTTTATTTGTTTACTCATTCTGAATCAAAGCCCAAGCCGGTAGTTGGCGTTTAACAGCCTAGTAAGTTGAAATCCAATCCGTTACGACAATGAAACAGACAACTTACAATCAATATTTACCTTGGAAAAAACGTTCCCTTCATTTGTCAGAAAACATATTCTCTTTCTCTTTTTCTTTCTTATTTTTCTTTGTTGAATTCAAATCTGATTTTACACATATAATTTCGACGATCTCTAAGACTTGTTCTGCCCACTCTTTGGACGTACTCGTTTTAACATTAATTGTGATTTTCAATTAACACCGCTAGGCAAGTGTGACGTTTATCTAACCTGTACTTAACATTCATATTAGCGGCTTAACAAGCTATCTCTGATATAATGTTTGTAAGTTATTAGATAGATCAGATATATTTATATAACGGTTTTGCATGATCACTAGTTAGTTGTTCGTATTCGGTTTCCAAGACACGAAGCAATATAAATAGGGGGACTTTTGAGAGGTTGTTAGTGTTTAAAAGAAGGATATTACAGCTGAGTAACCAAGGATTCCTAGTCAAAAATTATTCATCTTTTCACCATTGTTTGACAAGATGAATTCAAGGGTCGTGTTGTTCAGCTTCGTGGTCCTGTTTCTAATATGTATGGTTGATTCCCAGCAGTATATCTTTGGCCAACATCCTATTGGCGATGAAATTTTACTAAAGCCCGTGGAAGTTTTAAGTGTTTCAATAGATATTTTTGAAAGCGCTTGTGCATCTCGAAAATGGTCTATTGTTTGATAATGTGTACATTCATTAAATTACCGTGAGCTGTAGTTAAATCGTAAAGAATATATTACACACTATCGAGGCTGAGGTTGAGCGACGATAACCGTTAAATGGTCTATTCCATGAGCTGTTCTAGTCAGTTTTGGAGTTTGGAGTCCTTAATGGACAATTATTAATAGATATATGAGATGGGAAGCCGCCCTAATCGTTTTGGAATATGATACACAAACAAACCTTCTTTCCTTCAAATATGAAATCGCATAATCAGTTTTAGCCAAAAGGAGCAAAAATTGCCAAATTTACCATAATACTTTTAGTTAATTAAGAATCTAATCCCAAGCCCCATTCACACCAACTAGCCTTGGTATTTATTAATTTATCTAACGCGTTTCCTTCGTCGTTTGGCTGCCTTCTTTATACAGGGTTAAAACTACATTCCCAAAGTATTTTAGTTAAAGAAGGTTTAGCCTGCGTGGCCAGGCTCCTCGTGGGGGATTGGGGAGAGGGGGAGGAGAGGCCCTCCCCTCCCCTCCTCTCCCCAATCCCCCACGAGGAGCTTGGCCACGCAGGCTAAAGAAGGTTTGAAAGTTGTTTAGTTAGGCGAACAGGCTGATGGAAGGGCACTAGTTCAACTAGACAACCTTTCAACATGCTTAAAGGTCCGGTGTGAATGGGGTATAAGTAATCAAGTTTTGTTCTTCTGAAAAATTTTCATCAACCTCAACTCAAATTACTTCTTATTTACCTAAATTGTATGATTTTTTACATAATTCAATTCCTTCAAATATGTATATTTCATATAAGTATGTGTATTTATATTTCTTAATTTATTCATTTTTTTTTCTGATAATAGAATTATCGTTTATTAAAATATATATGTATACATAGTCCTTTATTTCTATTTTAGTTCAAAACTGTTCGCTTTCAAGAATCGATGACCGAGTCTTGCTGGGTTTAACATAAGATATCCTTCTGGGCTAGAATCATCATGGCATGGGTCCGGCACTCTGGAAGAACAAATAGCTAAAAGTAAGAATAATTATGCTTGTTCTCGATGTCAGGCGTGAGATTGTTGTCGCGACAAAGTAGAGTTCTGTGGACGTCAATCAAAGTGTTTCCATGACATCTCTAGAATGTTCAAAAGGCCACATGCCTATGTGGATGGAGACGCCCTTGACTGACCTCCTGACCAAAGCTACTTCGTAGCGCACGCTCCGTAGCGACGAAGATATCAACATTCAAATGAGTTTGTGAGCAATAAGGAAGATAATTGAAATTTCTTTGTTTCTTTCATTCATTCATTCATTCATTCATTCATTCATTCATTCATTCATTCATTCATTCATTCATTCATTCATTCATTCGTTCATTCATTCATTTCATTCATTCATTTCTCATTCATTCATTCATTCATTCATTCATTCATTCATCCATCCATCCATCCATCCATCCCTCCATCCATTCATTCATCCATTCATCCATTCATCCATTCATCCATTCATCCATTCATTCATTCATCCATTCATCCATCCATCCATCCATTCATCCATTCATTCATTCATTCATTCATCCATTCATTCATTTATTCATTCATTCATCCATCCATCCATCCATCCATCCATCCATCCATTCATCCATTCATTCATTCATTCATTCATCCATTCATTCATTTATTCATTCATTCGTTCATTCATTCATTTCATTCATTCATTTCTCATCCATCCATTCATTCATTCATTCATTCATCCATCCATCCATCCATCCATCCATCCATCCATCCATTCATTCATTCATTCATTCATTCAATTCATTCATTCATCCATCCATCCATCCATCCATCCATCCATCCATTCATCCATCCATTCATTCATTCATTCATTCATTCATCCATTCATTCATTTATTCATTCATTTGTTTATTCATTCATTTCATTCATTCATTTCTCATTCATTCATCCATTCACTCATTCACTATTTCTTTTTCCGAATCCAAAACTCATACATAACGTATTAATCATGAATCAATGTTCAAATAATAATTTAAATTCAATAAATAATAAATATATCGGTCGTCAGTTAGGAAATAATCGGATGAAATTTTTTTAGTTCAATTATTTCAAAATTGGCATGTCGTCCTATTGCAATTAAATTATAATCATGATGACAAACGTATAATTATGAAAATACACACACATACTAATGAATTAGAAAGTAGTCGAATTACCAATCATTAAGTACTTTCAGACTTTTCTGCGGTGACGAGTGTCATTATAATCAAGTACTTTTATCCTTCCTTCTCGTATGCGCTTTAAATTTTCTGGAAATACTTCTGCGAATAAAATAAACGTTTCTTGCAATTCCTTGTTTACGAAATTGTCATAATTTTGACTGAAGACATCGCCAAACAAAACGAAAATTCTTCTTCTTCTTCGATCCGTTATTTTGAATCCAGAACAAAATAAACAAAACCGAGAAGCATGCATGGGCTGCGTGCTGATTGTTTGAAAGTTAATTGCTATTGTTTTTCCTGAGTTTTGATTGGATGAGAGAAACTATCCAATTACTAAGAACAGTTTCAGTTTTCTTAAATTAACTCGTAGTTAATAACTATGGTTTTTAAAAAAAGGTGTATGAAAAGGATCCAAATTAATGTTTAATTTGGACAGGACGAAACATTTAAAAATAATACCATAGTTGGTTGTGTGGTATTATAGAGTGATTATACAAATAATACTGGATCGAGTTAATACTACACGAGTGTTTCAGAACTTTCAGCAGTGAACAACGAACATGAATACAGGATAGAGTCAATGCTATACTCTTTGTATGTATCTTATATTAGGTAAATTTTCTGTTGTTTACCTTGAATCTTGGGTTGACCTGATTCATCTATTCCTTGCTGTCTGTGATACTAATTTGAAGGTCTCTTTTGCCGATTTGGTGCTGTCCAAATAAATATGGAGGTCCTCTTTTGCCGATTTGGTGCTGTCCAAATAAATATGGAGGTCCTCTTTTGCCGATTTGGTGCTGTCCAAATAAATATGGAGGTCCTCTTTTGCCGATTTGGTGCTGTCCAAATAAATATGGAGGTCCTCTTTTGCCGATTTGGTGCTGTCCAAATAAATATGGAGGTCCTCTTTTGCCGATTTGGTGCTGTCCAAATAAATATGGAGGTCCTCTTTTGCCGATTTGGTGCTGTCCAAATAAATATGGAGGTCCTCTTTTGCCGATTTGATGCTGTCCAAATAAATATGGAGGTCCTCTTTTGCCAATTCCATTCTGCCCAAATATATATGGAGGGTATCTCTTGCCAATTCCATTCTGTCCAAATACGTACAGTGGAACCCTTGTTGCTTCGCGAAGATGAATATCTTGAAGGGTGTTCTGTTTGCCTTGGTCTCTAGTAACTTGCTCTTTTGTTTGTACAGATATAGCAAGGCAAACAGCGTAAGAAAATATAAGGATAACAGTACTGCACAATTTATTCGGCATCTTGATCTTAAACTGCAATACGGTCAGAAAGAAAGGTACGCAGTTCGAGTAACGAGTGTCTGTGACTCTAAACCGGCCGCACCTTATATAGAGACCTGAAAGTCCGCCAAACCTGTTTAATGAATGTCGAATTAGTGTCTTTCTTTGATGACCTATCACCTAAACAAACATGTCTACGACAAAGACGTTCTGCTCGTAAAAATTACTAATTCGTTTGGTACTGGAGTCCATTTCAAAATTGTGACGCAGCTGTGGGTGTATGAGGGGGATAAAGGTCTAAAAAAGAGTTATTCAAAAACGTTTTATTTTTTTTAATTTTAAAATGCTTTTTTTTTTTTTTTTTTTTTGTAGTTAAAAAAGTAATAAAATTTCACAAATAAATCAACCAAATGTGGAACATTGTTCTTATAACAAGTTCTTTTCACATGCAGAAGATAACCTTTCCTTCCTTTGCAGCTGTTTGTAGACGCCCTCGTCAAATTCTCACCTTCTATTCTTTCATAGAAAATGCCACTTTCTTTGCTTTTGATTGTCCTACCTAAAAACTTTTAGAAATAATTACTAGAATTCCTATCCTATTTCCCAGACATCGGTTCCTTTTTTCGTTCATTTATTTTAAGAGACAAAAATAAGATCTAATATTTACCTTGGGGCGGCCAAAGACATAACGTTGAAAGTGAAGTTCCTTTGAAATTCAAGAAAGTGGTTGTCAGATCACCGATATATTTGTTTGTACATGATATCAAAGTCTTTTCTTATCCAAGATTTTGTCAAAGAGTTCTTCCTCAGCAACAGGTTGTTATCGTACTAATTGCTATCTTTTTTTAAATATAACACTAGGGCATCATAATTAAAATCAAATCCTTTTGATTATCATTGAAAAACTGCGTTTGAAATGATAATTATGTGATATTTGTGAAAGTATATGAAATTCTATTTTCAATAAACAACTATTGTCAGAGAATCTCTTTAATTTTATACAAGTGGCGAAATCAAAACAACTTGGCTATAATATTTTCTAGGAATATTCTTTGTAAAAGAAATCAAGAAAACGACACATTAGATAGGTGAGAAAGGGAGATTTAATGAAGAAAATAATTTTTTAAATATATATATTTTTTGGTAATATGTAATTGAATATGCTGAATTAACTTTACACAAAGCAGAACTCAAAAATATTCATAGTGAATATCATCCACTATGGCTGCCACTTTTATCCCCTTAAAACAATGATTGCAAACCACCTATAGTGAACACCATCCAATATGGCAGCCACTTTTATTCCCTTAGGAATGATTCCAAACCACCTATAGTGAATATCATCCAACATGGCTGCCACTTTTACTCCCTTAAAGAATGATTACAAACCACCTATAGTGAACGCCATCCAACATGGCTGCCACTTTTATTCCCTTAAAGTAAGGATTGCAAACCACCTATAGTGAACATCATCCAACATGGCTGCCACTTTAGGAATGATTACAAACCACCTATAGTGAACACCATCCAATATGGCTGCCACTTTTATTCCCTTAGGAATGATTCCAAACCACCTATAGTAAACATCATCCAACATAACTGCCACTTATCCACTAAGGAATGAATACAAATCACCTATATATTGAACATTATTCAATAATGGCATTAACCTTTATTCCATTATATGGGAGATAAATATTCCTTATGTCTATAAACTAGGTCTCTTTTACTTCCTTACATACAAATGATATTTCATTACTCTTAAGAGAAAAACAGCACTAAAAGAGAGATAGAAAATGGGCTTTCTAGGTCCCCTGAAACCTGTTTAAAGGGAGGCGTATAAGTATACGTACCACCTTGTATACACTGATTGTATTTGCAGGAAAGATTGACTTTTGACAAACCTATCTCACATCACTTACAGAGGCGGAAATCGCTGGTCAATATTTACCTGTTCAGCCTACTATCCTAAGTATTCAATTAAAAAAGCTTTGTAAACAGAACCCACATTCAGTGTTATCGATATTGAAACAATTAAGAGTTTTCGAGATGAAACTCGCTTTTTGATAATCTAATGAGTACCTTTTGTTGTCACAATGGCTGTCTTTCAACAAGTTGGATGTCTCAAAGTTAACTGACAATTCTGTTTGATATTTTTCTTTCTTATATACAACCGAACGTCCTAAATAATGTCGAAGTGCCAGAATCTGTTATAAAATAGTCCAAGACTAAAGCAAATATTCATAATTTTGCTCGAGGCAAAGTTTCAGAGAGTTGGAATTACTGAAACGAGCATGACAAATTGTGAGACTTGCATCCATAGGTTATTATGATGAAAGCAACGTCTGGGAAGCATTGTGGACGGAAATGTAAGAAATATAAGTATCAAATATCAGAACAAGCAGAAAATGCCCCCTTTTTAATATGAATACGGTAAAAATTATCCATCGAATGCATATGAATAGATGAGAAGATTCGATCCCAGCTGTTCATTTATCTACATCTGTTCAACAACTATATGGTAAAGTATCTTGACATAAGAGTATACTCTTCATTCTACCATAGCAAATGCCGAAAGAACAGAAAACGATTTGTAAACTTGAGGAATATGGTATTTTAGAAATATCTTGAAATAAATAAAGAGATGGCGTAAATGAAAGTGAGACACTGGGCCATCCAAAATTTAATTCAAAATGGGTCAAAAGGCTG
Organism: Anthopleura xanthogrammica; assembly: GCA_964019055.1. Taxonomy (NCBI): domain Eukaryota; kingdom Metazoa; phylum Cnidaria; class Anthozoa; order Actiniaria; family Actiniidae; genus Anthopleura; species Anthopleura xanthogrammica. The sequence continues at coordinate 6,080,512 of OZ025219.1, read as the reverse complement.
GAAGATGGTTAAACGTGCAGATCTACATGATCAAGTTTTTTACATATATTTTGCTAAACTTGCAAATCAAATAATTGAATTAGGACAAAATAAAATAATAATTTGGAAGAATTATTATTCTATTTTATTTTATTTGTATTCTATTTTTATTTTGTTTTAATTATCCTCACCTGGCCTTACTTAGGACCACTTACTGAATTTTACTAAGCTGCCGGACAGTAGTCTTCTTAAGCCCTTCCCTCCCAGTTTTGTTTTCTTCTGCCTTCCCTTCATTCAGTTCCTGAGTTGATCTTTCTCTTTTTCCTAGTTGGCTTACGGAGACACTGACGCTTCTCTTCCCCATATTAGTACCGCGTGTTTGTCGTCTTATTCTTGTTATTGGTTGATGGGGGCTACCTCGCCGGGACCTTCTGAGTGCGTTAGAACTAGTTGTCCCCTCACTTAGTTTAAGTGTTTATATGTTGCCTGATTTTTTTTTTTTTTTTTTTTTTAATTGTCGTAATTCGTTATTCTACGTGGAATTCCCTAAATAGAAAACAAAGACGAAGACGAAAAGATTGAAAAACAAAAAAATCTCTACTATTAAGTTTGAAAATTTTTAAGCAATCTCTATAATTTCTTGTTCAGAAAGTAAAATGGCTTTAATTTGAACATAAAAAGACCTATGGATATCATCAAAACGGGATCGTAATTATTCTTGATAAATACATGTTAAAATAAAGAGATGATAACTAGCGGTAAGCTAGTGTGGGCTGCGTCGGTGTTTCTAATAAAACAGTTGTGATAAGAAGGTAAATTTTACACCGTAAAAAAATAAGAAAGATCACTTACTGACGTTTTGGACGCTAGTCCGTCCTCGGAGTAAAAAAGGGCTAATTTTTCGCACAATAGAGTACAAGTACTGCGACTGAGATTTCTAGTTTTATATTCTTGGTGGTAAAAGAAACAATACAATGCAATACAATACAATAAAGATTTATTCCAGATGCAACTAAGTAGATACATATACAAAATATAAAAGCTGAATAGAGCAGGCGAAACACTACAAAAATAACTAAAAAAAAAAGGGCATCTAGAAAGGAAGTTAAGAGGTTATCCCTATGTAAAAACTCCCTAAACAAAAGACAATAGTGCAAACTAATAAACAAACTTCTTTTTAAAAAAAAAAAACATATAAAGACGATGCTACTTCGTGTTATAAAATGGCCATCAAAAAGGGAGATGTTCCTGGTAGTGATAGGGAACCTACTTGCTTTGAGCCAGGGACCTCGGAAAGGGAGGAGTTTGTAGGACTATACCCCAACGACATTTTCCCTTTTCCCATACTAGTCTCTTATATTTTCCAATCTTAGCCCCACCATTTTTTTCCCATACTAGTCTCTTATATTTTCCAATCTTAGCCCCACCATTTTTTTCCCATACTAGTCTCTTATATTTTCCAATCTTAGCCCCACCACTTTTTCCCATACTAGTCTCTTATATTTTCCAATCTTAGCCCCACCACTTTTTCCCATACTAGTCTCTTATATTTTCCAATCTTAGCCCCACCACTTTTTCCCATACTAGTCTCTTATATTTTCCAATCTTAGCCCCACCACTTTTTTTTCATACTAGTCTCTTATATTTTCCAATCTTATCCCCACCACTTTTTCCCATACTAGTCTCTTATATTTTCCAATCTTAGCCCCACCACTTTTTCCCATACTAGTCTCTTATATTTTCCAATCTTAGCCCCAGCACTTTTTCCCATACTAGTTTCTTATATTTTCCAATCTTAGCCCCACCACTTTTTCCCATACTAGTCTCTTATATTTTCCAATCTTATCCCCAGCACTTTTTCCCATACTAGTCTCTTATATTTTCCAATCTTAGCCCCACCACTTTTTATGGTGCTCCGCGGTCCCCGTGAACATGTGATCAGTTCAAAAAGAAAAACCTTAATATTTCAAAATGAGATTGTAAATTAGTATCATAACTTACAATGAAATCCTTCCACGTTAAGAAATTATACTCTTTTCGAATTCTTAGTCATGTGCTTTTTAAATTTCATTGACCATAAACCAACTATGTCGGTCCTCAAAACAGACAAGTAATTATTCTTAATACATACGTGTTAAACAAGTGGGTTATAAATGAGGAATATCCAGGTGCTCGTTAGTTGTTATTATCTCAAATTGAACAAGACGGATAGGGAATCAGCTTTAATGTGTGTCATTCTTAAAGCTATTAGACAAGTAGGATGTTACAAATAGTTAGCCGGCAGATGTACCGGTGTTGGACTTAAATTATGCTATGAATTAATCCAATACTGTTTAGCAAGGAAGAGACAATGAAACGTGATATGTCATTGAATACGGTGACCTAATTACACGACGAAACGGGAAGTCATTTTGAGACGAGACAGGTGTAGAGGTGACGAGACAGAATAGAGTTGGTTCGTAATATTGGATGCCCTTTTCTCGTATTTACTGCTTTAATTGGATCATTTCTTTCTTTCTTTCTTTCTTTCTTTCTTTCTTTCTTTCTTTCTTTCTTTAATGTGTTTGCATGTCTTCGGGGGAATTTAGAAGAGGATATATATATGCACTTACAGGGAAAAGGATGGAACAATGAAAAAAGAGTGATCCTTTTTGACTCCACTATCAGCTTAAAACTACCTAACAACACAGATGTTAACCTACAAAAGCTACCTAAGTGACAACTGTGCTATGGTGTTCTCGAAGAAAGTATTTACGGCACGGGAACTTGCTGGAGTTCGTTTTGCTGCTGCTGGTACTATAATAAAAAAATTAAGACATCGATCATTCATGTTGCTCGATATTATGAGCATTATATATCTATCCATTCATCCATCCACTATCAATAATTTTCGCTAATTCGATATCATCGCCCATTCTTTTCGAGTCACTCACCCCTGGTTGATTACCCTGGGCTCCAGATGTTGTATTTCGCTTTTCGTGGGTTTGAACGAGAGAACGCCAAAGACGCGAGGGAGTGAATATTTCTCCTAATGACTTCCCAGCAAACGGCAAAAGCCGGAGCGAGAATAAATAACCTCTGAACCCCAGGGTACTGATTGATTGCTGAACTGAGTTAACTAGAAATTCCAGCTCATGCACCATGGCTATTTGTGGAAAAACTATGGTTTTTCGACTGATATTGATCTTTCTTTCTTCTTTGTAACCGAAGGGTTTTTCTTTTTTACAAAGTTTGTCCGTATTTCAATCCCACAGCTGGCTTTGCGATATCTATTTTTAGTAACCCGTGAAAAAAATGCTATTAGGAGAATGCTTATACTACACTTAGCTCAGGCACACTCATTCGTATTCAAACACAGGAAGCCCTTCGAGATTAATGTCACTATTTGCTACGCTTGCAATATATAGACCTCTTTAGCTTGGGCGTGATGTTTTGCCCGTTTCAAACCACGTGTTATTCCCTTGAGTACAATTTCTTTTTTTGGTCGACGCAAATAAAACAAAGAATCCTATTCTCAAAGGAATCACATCTGTTCTGAAATGGGCAAAACAAACGCCCAAGCTTAAGAGGTCTTTTATATACTCATGTTACTGATGAAGTCACATTGCAAGGTTTCAAGACTACGAAATTTAAAATATTTAAGAAAATTAAGTTGTTTCATTTATGCCTCTTTGGGGGATTGCCCAGATGCCTCGTCGGTCTTTTATGTTTGGTCTTTTTAAATAACTGGACGACGGTTATGGGACTTGACTGACAGGATAATGAATGTATTATGCATGTATATGCCTGTTATGTGTGTCAGCAATGGTGGCTGTGATATATGCTTCTCTAGGGGACAAGGTCAAAACAATTGTCCAAAATAGGGGCCCGATTTTATTGATTTAGGTCAGTGGTGGGTACCGGTAAATACCCCCTCCCCCTGTTGAAATGCTCGATACTGGGTGTCTCCAGTGACTATTTCTAGCCACATATACGTTGTTTAGAATACATGTAAACAGACAGTACATTCATTTCTGTGATTTGACTTTTAGTGAGATATTTCAGTACAAAATCCAGGATTTCACTTCCAGAGGTGGTGGGTACCGGGTAACCCCACCCCTCCCCCCCAGAATCGGGTACCGTAAGTTGACAATTGTTTTGACCTTATCCCTAACTGCGTAAAACATAAGGTCAAACCAGTTTTACCTGTTGAATGGCTGGCCTTGACACAAGCGACTTCCCTTCTTTGTTTAACAAGGCCAACCAAGCTCCAAAGACCATCTCAGCAATGGAAAGGATTATGAGTACGATTGTGACACCTTCCATGACAGAAATCTTCTTTTTGTATGCATTCGACTCGTATTCCAGCTCCGTCTTTGCCTTAGAAATGACTATAAGATCAGCTCCATAACAGGAAACTGAGAAGTAGGCAATCACAGCACAAACGATATTGATTGCTCTCAGTCCTAGCACCTGCAGTGGAATTTAAAAAAATGAATATAAAGATTAAAAAAAGTAGACCGAGGACTATGTACGGACCTTCCAACGAATGAGTAAATGGATGGAAGTCAGGAAGGACAACGAGACAGAAATATAATAATAACATTAAAAAAAGTGACTGGAAGATGTGTGGGGATGTTGGGTGTATTTGCCGTATTCTGTAAATACGTTTAGAGGGGCAGCCGTATGGCAATCAAGCCATGTGCAAGCTTATTGAGGAAAACACTGGGTCGATCGAGTTAGCATTAATTGCAGCCATCGCGGGTAGCATCGTCATGTGCGGGCCAACGAAGTACTTCAAAGGTTTCCGAGCACACGATTGGGACTTCAGTCTAGGATTTTGGTTCTCCTTACTTAGAAAAAAATTCAAGTGCGGCCAAGATTCAAACCTGGCACCTTCGTTGTGGGACGAAATAGACGCCATCATGGAAATATATATGCACTTCAATGCCACCTCGATCCAGATTTTTTCTCAACCTCGGATTGACTAATAGCCCAGAAAATAGATCAAAATACTAGTTTCTGCGTGTAGCGTACCATGCTAGGCAAAGGCAAACCCCTGCGTTGGTAGAAGTTTCCAATCACGATGCCACAAATGCCAGCGACGACAGCCTATAGAAGAATACAACAGTAGCAACAACAACACTAATGATATAAATAATAATAATAATAATAATAATAATAATAATAATATAATGATATAATAATAATAATAATAATAACAACAACAACAACAATAATAATAATAATAATAATAATGATGATAATAATAATAATAATAATAGTAATAATAATAATATTTGTATGCTACATATACAATTGACCGTCCCCCCTTATTACTTCTTGATACCCCTACCACCAGAATCCTCTTCGAATTTTTTTCTTACAAGATAGTGTCGCAAGATAATAGTGTTATTTAAGCCAATAAAAAAAACTACGAAAAGGATTCTGGAAGTAGTGATATCAAGCATAATATGGGGAATCGAGAATTGCTGCTTGAAGTAATAAACGATGAAAATACTATTCCAACTAGTACAGGATCGGTAAACCTAAATGTTCATTAAATCTGTATTATCAGTCCAGTCTTTATTCCTACAGCAGAAGGTATAGTATGTTGATCTTATGGCAAGGTTAATCACCATCATCACCATCATCATCAACATCAACATCATCATCATCACCATCATCATCAACATCATCATCATCACCATCATCACCATCATCATCATCATCATCATCACCATCATCACCATCACCATAAACATCATCATCATCATCACCATCATCATCAACATCATCATCACCATCACCATAAACATCATCATCATCATCACCATCATCATCATCATCATCATCATCATCATCATCATCATCACCATCATCATCTCATCATCATCACCATCATCATCAACATCATCATCATCACCATCATCACCATCACCATCATCATCATCATCATCATCATCATCATCATTATTATCATCATCATCATTATCACCATCATCACCATCATCATCGCCATCATCATCATCACCATCATCATCATCACCATCATTATCACCATTATCATCATCACCATCATCATCATCATCGCCATCATCATCATCACCATCATCATCATCATCAACATCACCATCATTATCATCATTATCATCATCATTATCACCATCTCCATCATCATCCCCATCATCATCATTATTCTCATTACCATCATCATCATAATCATCATCATTATCACCATCATTATCATCGTCATCGTCGTCGCCATCATCATCATTATCACTATCATCATCATCATCGCCATCATCATCATCATCATCATCATCACCATCACCATCATCCTCATCATCATCATCACCATCATCCTAGCTCATCATCATCATCATCATCACCATCACCATTATCATCATCATCACCATCATTATCATCATCATCATCATCATCATCATCATCATCACCCTCATCATCATCATCATCATCATCACCATCATCATATAAACTTTATGCCGTTGTATATGGCTAAAAAATAGAATTGCAAATCTCACTATGCATCAATTTAAAATTGATTACTTGAAGTATATTTTATCAATTAATTAAAGTATAACAATAATAATTATAATGATGACAATGATGATGATGTTAATAATCATGATAACAATAGGATAATGTAATGCATGAACCATCTACAAATTAAAACCCGGACGATTTCCAGAGGAGTGAAGCCTATCCCAGAATGCACCGCGAGATCAAATTTTCAAGATGGCGACCAGTTTTGGTTGTTTGTTGATGCCAAAGAAAAATAACATAATTTCTCTACATTCAAGAGCTTCATTACATTTTTTTTCAAATAACACAAAATATATATAAGTTACTGAGTCAGGGACCGCGGAGCAGGGGGGGGGGGGGGGGGGGCTGGGGGGCTATAGCCCCCCCAATAATGGGAGCATGCCCCCAAACCCCCTAGGTCTTTCAGTATTTGGTAGTCGTTACCCCCCCCCCCCCCCAATCAAAATAACGTTCCGTGGTCCCTGTGAGTATCTGTGAAATTTGGAACGTGTCAGCTGAATCAAAGTCACATATTTTTGTTTGTTTTGTACATGTGGTTGACACGATACGGCAGATTTGAGTTACGTGAAATCAGCACACTATTTAACAGCTTTTTCTTACAAACATTAAGGTCAATTTTTATTCTAACAACATGTGGTTAAAGATAAATATATTAATTTTCTTAAAATATAAATGTGACCCAAAGTGACCCAGGTTTAAAGACAATATTTGATATTTTAAAATTCAAGTGTCAGATGTTGTACACAAAATGGTTATTTCGTAGGACTGATATGAGCTTTTATCGTTTTGATACCATAATATTTTAGTTTAAGGATTAGTAAATACAACTTATCCATCCGTAAATTAGATGTTGAACTGAATAAAGTGAAGTATAAGCGTTGTTGAACATGACGAGTCCATCGAACAGTCGTCGTCACTCGTGTGTAACCAGAGCAACACGCGTCTCTCTCTAAATTTATCTAGACTAGCTGTTTCTGATAGAAAGTGAGATGCTGCGATACATAGCCTATAACATAATTGCAAAATCTTATACTTTAATGGAATATATGAAGGTACCAAGAAATGAATAGAATGCATTAATAGAGGATGTAAAGTAAGTAAAAGCGGAGATATATGAGAAACTTTTGGTTGGTAACGAAAATACCGCGGATACCGGCTAGAATTATTAAAATCTAACCAAGTTGACTTCAGTTCGTTTGTTCAGTTTTTGGCGTCTATATTGTTTTCGGTTTGTCTTTGGTTAGCGGCAACAATGATTGTCGCAAAACCAAAGAGATGCGGCTCATTCACCTATTGGGTACTCATAATCCCAATGGGATGAATGAACGCTTCGCTTTTAATTAATCTATTCTTTTGTCTTTTTTTTTATTATTTCTTATTGTTTTTTTCTTGTAACCTTGCTTACCTTGCTCTCATTGGTTATCTATTTTCTATCTTTATCATATATACACTACCTTCCACTCTTATTCTCTCTTTTACTCCGACGAAGGACTAGCGTCCGAAACGTCAGTAAGTGATCTCTCTTATTTTTTACGGTGTAAAATTTAACTTTTTATCCATACTGTTTTATAAGTTGGTAGCCAACGGACTTGTTATGGTAGCGATCGTGCTGTAGTTTGATCGTTATGCGATCTTTGTTTGATCGCTCGTATCGTGTCATGATCGATAAAAAATACTCTAAACTGCTTTACGAATGTTGATATAAAGTTTTATCACTGTTGATCAAGTTTTTTTTACGTTATTGGTTTGCAAATATTTTTGGTAGCTAAAGTACTTCGTCATGGTAGCGAAAGTACTTCAACATGGTAGCGAAAGCATAGTCATTGGTAGCGAAAGTACATGGTAGCGAAAGTACCGTAATTCGTTTGACATATCTAAAGTGTCTAAAGAATGCTTACCTTGCTCGATGCGAATGCAAAAAACGTGTAGTGGAAGAACGTGCACGTTGTCATGCAAACTTGTCATTCTCAAGGTACGAGCATGCTCCGATAATGCTACGAAAAAAATCAAATTTCCGAACCCTGTGCGAGCAGACTCCGAACACCTTCCGAAAAATCTTCTAGGAAATCCTAAAATCCAGAGATCACTCGCATATTTCAATGCCACCACAGGGATCCCAACGTAAATTGAAGACCGTCGTAATTAGTGTCGCTGCTCGCTGGGGCTCGCAGCAATAACTAACGTGAATCAGTCTAAAAACAACTTAAACTCCTCCCAGGCTGGGTATAGAAGCAGAAAAATTGTCTTTCGATACACAGCGAATGTAAAATAACGAAATATCCTGGATAAGAGATGCTTAGTAATATATCCAGTAACTTGACACTCCACTATTTTGATCTTCACTCAGAGCCGGCTGGAACAAAGTGATGACATCACGAAAAAGTGATAATATACTATCAAACGCAATGCATTCTCGAGGTAAACATTATGATGCTCCCTTAGTATACGTCACTCGACCCAGGCACCTTGTTTCAAAGAAAGTCCGCCGACACGAGAACTTTAAGTTCCTTTTAAAAATCAGGAATTATGCGGATTGAAAATTTTTTTTTGCGTTTGTCCTTTATAGTATCCTAGTTTTCGAAAAACTTGCATCTGAAAAAGGGTTAGTTGCACTTTAAATAATTAATCGACTACCGCTCGGATACAAATGGTACTGAACCTAACAGTGATCGAGGCTGTTAAGTTATTGCACTTGTCATCGTTGATATAATATCTAGCAATACTAGCAGCTTCCACCCAGGAACAATGTTACAAAATAATACTCAATACCATATGACAAACGTATAGCAAATAAAAGAAATAGAAGACTGTTTTCGCTAGTATATTATTATGTTTATGTACGTACCAAAATGCCAATCCAGATAGGAAGCATGAGGAAACTGCAGTGTAACTTAATAACGATCCGATCGACCAAGCCGACCACAAGCATCAAAGATCCAATAACTAGTTGGGAAATGGTAGCTATCATGAAGACCTTGAACATGGTGAACGTTCGGGTGTAACTCGACAGAATTCCAAACAACTACAAACAAATCGTTTCGTCCCTACGTCTTAAGACTAGAGGCAATTGCTTCTAACAATCGGTTGCGTTTGATAACAGCTTGATACACAGAGATGTCAGGCTTGACTTCACGAAAGTCACGCGGAATTTTGTTTTTAATTTCTTTGTCTTGACAAGGTCAAGAGATGAAAAGTAGAAAACCAGTCATGTTTTTGAAGAAAAATACCGAGAACGAACGCAATAAGCGTTTAGGAATGTAGGCCCGAGGGATGTGCATTGCCTCAGCCAAATGAATGCCATTTCTACAAAATGTATATATCTTTAAATCGAGTGGATGAGGTACTGCTGTAAATTATATGATCAACCCATGTTCATTGCCAGTAAACTTGAAGAGGCCGATATTGATCGACAGATTTCTGAATATGACAAACAACACGTTTTGAGCCTTATGTCTTAAGACTAAAATTAATAAAAGTTCCAATGACAGAAGAAAAGAAGGAACAAAGAAAGAAGATAATGATAATAGAAAAAGGGGTATGGGTAGAAATAATAATAATAGAAAGAGGGGGTGCATGTTTAATGAAGGAATGCCGAGGAAAGAGGTAATGGTCAGCGGTAATGCGTGTGTAGAGAAATGGTCTGAAAGCGGAACAAGGCTATATTGCTTATTGCTGCGAGCCCCAGCGAGCAGCGACACTAATTACGACGGTCTTCAATTTACGTTGGGATCCCTGTGGTGGCATTGAAATATGCGAGTGATCTCTGGATTTTAGGATTTCCTAGAAGATTTTTCGGAAGGTGTTCGGAGTCTGCTCGCACAGGGTTCGGAAATTTGATTTTTTTCGTAGCATTATCGGAGCATGCTCGTACCTTGAGAATGACAAGTTTGCATGACAACGTGCACGTTCTTCCACTACACGTTTTTTGCATTCGCATCGAGCAAGGTAAGCATTCTTTAGACACTTTAGATATGTCAAACGAATTACGGTACTTTCGCTACCATGTACTTTCGCTACCAATGACTATGCTTTCGCTACCATGTTGAAGTACTTTCGCTACCATGACGAAGTACTTTAGCTACCAAAAATATTTGCAAACCAATAACGTAAAAAAAACTTGATCAACAGTGATAAAACTTTATATCAACATTCGTAAAGCAGTTTAGAGTATTTTTTATCGATCATGACACGATACGAGCGATCAAACAAAGATCGCATAACGATCAAACTACAGCACGATCGCTACCATAACAAGTCCGTTGGCTACCAACTTATAAAACAGTATGGATAAAAAGTTAAATTTTACACCGTAAAAAATAAGAGAGATCACTTACTGACGTTTCGGACGCTAGTCCTTCGTCGGAGTAAAAGAGAGAATAAGAGTGGAAGGTAGTGTATATATGATAAAGATAGAAAATAGATAACCAATGAGAGCAAGGTAGGCAAGGTTACAAGAAAAAAACAATAAGAAATAATAAAAAAAAAGACAAAAGAATAGATTAATTAAAAGCGAAGCGTTCATTCATCCCATTGGGATTATGAGTACCCAATAGGTGAATGAGCCGCATCTCTTTGGTTTTGCGACAATCATTGTTGCCGCTAACCAAAGACAAACCGAAAACAATATAGACGCCAAAAACTGAACAAACGAACTGAAGTCAACTTGGTTAGATTTTAATAATTCTAGCCGGTATCCGCGGTATTTTCGCTACCAACCCAAAGTTTCTCATATATCTCCGCTTTTACTTACTTTACATCCTCTATTAATGCATTCTATTCATTTCTTGGTACCTTCATATATTCCATTAAAGTATAAGATTTTGCAATTATGTTATAGGCTATGTATCGCAGCATCTCACTTTCTATCAGAAACAGCTAGTATATAACAATATATAGCGGACAGCTCTAGTTACGCCGTCTTCGCCAAATATAGTACAAGGAAAATTAAGACGTGTCAGTGATTTTCCAAATCGTAAATGTCAAAACGAATGAAATATGCATTCGCTTGACTAAAACCTGCATGGTTCACACTCAGTATCACATTTATCACATAGGCGTGAAAAAAGACAAGCACTGTTAATGAGCAGTACGCTACTTAATGAGTCTGTGTAGTTGCTTAGGATTACAATTACGACGCTAGTGTGAACCAGGTTTCAGATAAAAAATATATATATAAAGCAACTGTTTCAAGTAATCAGAGACAACCATTCTCACGTCAGAAATGGACAATTAAGGTATTTTCATTTCAATCCCGGGGGAGGGCTGTACTCCCATTTATTCCACACCGTAGAAAATACAGCCAATCAGAATGCAGGAAATCCGCTGTATATTCGTCGTTATTCCACTCTTCATTCCCATCATGCAGTGCGCGTTGAACCCACGCATTTGTATTTTCTATGGTGCAGGATAAAATGGTTATACAATGATTTCTCGTGGTATACTGTGGATATCCCACTCATCACATGTATTTTCTTTGTATACATACTCGCCTAAAGGCTCGAAACTACAAGTGACTCGTGGGATATTCCACGGTATGCCACTCGTATTGCATATAGCCTATATACGGGGATGTTCCGCTATGTAGGGTATGATTACTTATTTGAGGATTTTGGTTTTAGGCAATTTCTGTAAAATTTTCAGTGTTTAACTGTTAGTTAGTTGTATAAAAGACAAAATAACGTAGATATTTTGTTAGCAATGACTTCCTAAAAGTAGTGGGGCCTCTTGTACGATTCTCATGACTCAAATATTACTCTCGACCCCCAAAATGCTATTATACATTATCGTCATCTAGCGCCAAAAAGAAAACGGTAACCACACTTTAGCTTTTTTATTTCATTTTTGAAATGAGATGCATAACCTAACTGTACTTGCGAAGTGTTTTGTTAAAAATCTAAATTCGGGTCTAATACTACGGAATTATCTTAAAGGGGCACTTGGATGAAAACGCCCCATATTTTGAAAGTCCGAGTAGTTCAAGTATTTAAGAATAATATGATTCAATCATGATTATGAAAACCAGATTGGCAAAAATTTAAGCCTTTGAGCCACTCACAGTTGAGAAATTTTGGTTTAAAAACTAAAAAAACAATAGGGTTGAGTAAATGACGTCATTTACTCACAATTTAGATGCTGAAAAATATATATAATTTTTATCCGCAAATTTTGACTGTGAAGAAAATATGTTGCTTGGCTACTATTGGAGTCATATAGATAAGTTTAACCAAGTTTCAAGGCATTTCCAATTTTCATCGATTTTCATCCAAATGCCCCTTTAATAACAGTAGGCTATTTCTAAGCTGGCTGTATATATATTTCATGATAAAATATATAGCAATCTCTCTCTCTCTTAAGCTGTTTAAGCTGTTCCCGGGATACTTAGGGAAAATTGATTGACTCCAGAATCCCTTCTTATCTAAAAACACAGATTTTAACCTATTAAAGCTGCCGACTGAGCTATGGTGTTCTTAAAAAAGGGAATTACTGCTCGGGAAACTGCTGAAGAAGTTGTTGTGGCTGCTGCTGCTGCTGCTGCTGATACTGTAATAGAAAGATGAACACATCGATGAACAAACAAATATTCATTACTGGTATGTTTAATATCTTCATGATTACTATCCATCTATTCGTCTATTCATCATCTCTCGTTCATCTAAAGCCCAATCTTTTCAATTGCTCACCTCTGGCTGAGTACTAAAGTTAAGCGTTGGCGGTGTTGCTTGACGAGGGTCTTGCGGGGCACCGTAGTTTCTCGCCATCGGCACCTAACCAAAAAATAATACATTTAATAACATTCCGGCCACCATAGGGAAACCTAAAGTTGTTCTAGGAAAATTTATTGAGAGTAACTATAATTACATGACGCTTTAAAGACTACGAAATTTGAAATATTCAAGGAAATCATGTTGTTTGTTGGTTGGTTGATTATGCTGAATATTTCTGTGCTAGTTTAGTCAGCAATGGTGACTGGAATGCATGTATTTCCAACTGCGTAAAAAAATAAGGTCAAACCTGTTTTACCTGATGTTGAATGGGTGGCGTAGACCGCAGGAACATTACTTCTTTGTTTAACAAGGCCAACCAAACTCCACAGAACATCTCAGCAATGAAAAGGACCATGAGTACAGATGTGATGCCCATTTTGACAGGCACAGATGTGTAAAAAGTCTCATCATAAAAGGACAAGTTCCCTAAAAGGGTTCCATAGCAGGAAAATGCGTTGTAGGCAACCACAACACATACGATATTTATTGCTCTCAATCCTGACACCTGTTGTGGAATAAACAAACGAAAGAAACAAGCAATTAGCCAATTAACGAGCGAGTGAACGAAATCCGGGAAACCCATTCTATGGTTTCGTGAAGGCCGTGACTGGATGATGCACTGTCATTGGTTTAAAGGGGAATTGATTGACATCGCAGTCACGCAATACTACCTTATATGTTCCAAAGTCCAATACACCTCTTGCTTCGTATGCAAATTGTCTATTTCAGACCACATGACATTCCCTTGAGAAATGTTCTTTTATTAAAATATTTACAAATGAAATAATCAACTCCAATGCAAGAGTGGCATCACGTGTTCTGAAATGGACACAACAAACAACAAAGCTAATGAAAGAGGTCTATAGACCCCTTGCAGCACGTCGGAATGCAGCTCAATTTGGAGGGCAAAACAATAGGCTCCAATTCTCAAGAGATTAAAATTCTTTTGTTTTGCCCTCCAAATTGAGCTGCTCTGACGTCACGTGCAAGGGGTGTATATAGCGCACAGCCGGGCTACAGTAAAAATCAAAAGTGTTGATACACTACCTCATAATGTTGGAAAAATTAAGCATGCAGTGTAAGAAAAAGCGCTTTAAAAATCGTATATAAACTAAATCCCCCCCTCCCCCATTCAATGTTGTTTCTTGAGAATGTGGCTAGCTCACGGTACCCAACTTTGGCCACTTAGACAACATTGCAAGGGGAGGGGAGGGAGGGGGAGCGTACAGTGGACATCAGTCATTTCACACAGCCAATTTTGGGAGTATTATAGGGGTAGTGTATCAACACATTTCGATTTTTACTGTAGTTACATGAAAACAAGGCTTCGATCAAGGACCAAATGGAAAGTAACAATATGGCATCTATGCGATATATACATGTATTCAGTCCTTTTTTCCTTGTTTTTTTTTCTTCTTTTCATTCTACTCTCCCTAGTCTCTCTCGATCTTCCACCATATTGGATTTAGGAGTACACCCCCTCCAAATCATTCAAATACTAGTTTCTAACACACCTTGTTAGGCCCAAGGAAACCCCTTCTTTGGTAGGAGTTTCCAATCACGATACCACGAGTGCCAGCGATGATAGCCTAAAAGGAAATGCAAGAAAATAGTTATCGTCTGGTACCAACATGAGTAGTAGGTGTATAGTTGGGGTGCACGGACACGCGCAAAAAAAAAAAAAAAAAAAAAAAAAATTGATATACCGGTGCTTTTAAGTATACTTACTAATGATTCTAAATGTGCTACATTATTGGAACAAATGATGAGTCAGTGTATATAATACTTTGGCCATTGTCGGGCTGTTCTTTATTATCCGATCAATAGTATTAGATTAATCTAATACCACACTTAAAAGCAATTATATACACTTACAGTCAGTGCAAAACGGCTCAAGCGTACTCCCCTAGGCTCCATCAATGATTTCATTATACGAATATTGAGTTGATTATTCACTCTGAGTTTTCATTAAAAAATCCGGTACTCCAAACTTCACATTCATTTCACAACTAAAATTCTAGGTGATGGCCTTTCTGGGGAGTTTTTCTACCTTGGCAAGTCAATTGTTGAAGAATCCAATCAAAACTCAGGAAGATAATAGATTTTCAAGTTTTGAGTCAGAGTGAATAATGAACTCAATATTCCAATAATAAATTCATTCATGGATTCTAACGCTTGAGCCGTTTTGACTGTAAAATACATACACATGTGGCATAAAGTATGTATCCAAAAATGACTATGGCGTCTGTCGTAAACTTTCTTTTTTTTTTCACTATTAATACTGTGAAATTTCTCGTGCGCTGATTGTACGAGAGCCGTGGTAAATAAGACGACATACGGATAAACTGACGAATCGATCGCGCACGTAAGCCATCGCGCGCTTGAAACGGTTTTTTCTTTCAAACTTTTTCATCGTTTTTCGATCTTTTATTTGACTTTGTTATGGTACAAAAAATTCCGATGGCTTAGCATGGTATACGTATCGGCTACGCCTCGTGAGCATATAACATTAGACCAACTTTTGACGTTATATCGTGGTAAATAAGAGGACATACGTATACCACGCTAAACCATCGGAAATCTGTTAAGTTGACTTCTCGGTATAGTAGCTTGTGGCTGCCGATGCAATGTTTATAATATTGTTTATATAACCTGCTTTATCAAATAAAATATTGATTGATTGATTGATTGATTGGTATTTCGCAAATGAAAGCGGAAGTCATACTTGGACACAGTCTGTTGGTTTTGTGACGCCTCTACTCAGATTATCATATTCGGAATCATACGTAGATTATTCATTTTCATTTCTCTAATCAAAACCTAGAAAAATTATCGAAAATGTTATGATACCGCCATTAACTACTCTCTAATACAACCATATTGAATTTCAGAAAGTATTATTAATATACTGCTTCTTTATATTTGTGATAACTTTTATTCTTGATCAAAGTTACTTTATGAGGACACTCGAACCATGAACACTTGATATTTTTATATTTTTTATTTTATGAACCGTTTCTACTGCTTCAAACCTTCTGATAATGAAGCACTGAATTCAAATAATCTTATTGTTCAAAATAAATCATATTCCCAATCGATTCACACAAGGGATAAAGGAGTAAAAAAGTATGAAAAAACCTCAGAGTGTTCACCGAGTGTCCTCACTGTAAGTCATCCTTCAGTAGACCTGAAGATGTTGTCGAGATGACAAGGAAGCGTAGTGTGTTATCGTTATTCAGCTTTAATTGATAGCTTTTATTGGTTATTATATCATTCCTATGATATAGATCCACTTCACGCGATATCAAAGCAGTTCAATTTGGAGGACAAAACAAAATACAAATATTATTTCTAAACAACACACGGCAATCATAAAAGAATTCGCATTTATTTGTTCCAACAGCACAAAATATATGTCGAAAATGTTCGTTAGAGCAGAAACGAAATATATGAAATATATATACTTTCCCCCTTTCTTTATGTTTATTTTATTTATCGTAATATCACATTTTTGATGGTAGCTAGATCCTGTGTTTATAGAGCGGTTTTCGTATGAGATACGGCACGGTACGATACGGCAAATTCGTAGTCGTATACTCGGTACCAGTTACCGTAGCCGTAATTCCGCGTTGTGAGTTGGATGAGTATTACTGGAAGACATTGGGAAGTCATTTCAATGTTACGCCAAGTTGTAGACCGTGTATGTGCTGTAATTCAGTATCGTATGTTTCCCACGAAAACTGCTCTATTTGTGAACCTCATTTACTTAAAACTTGTCTGTTAACATTTAAATTTCGTTATGCTTTGAAATAAACTTCTCTCTTTTAGCAGTCCGCTATGACTATGATTTAGATTTATGTTATAATGTTTATGTACCTACCAAAATGCCGATCCAGATTGGAATTGCGAGGAAACTGCATGGGAATTTAACTATCATCCGATCGAACAAGCCAAACACAAACATCAAAAAACCAATAACAAACTGACTAACGCAAAGTATCTTGAAGGCTGTAGTCATGGTGAACGCACGGGAGTAACTCGATTGAAAGATGGTTTTATGCTTTATGTCTTAAGACTAGAGGCAAGTGCTTCCAAAAATCTGTTGCGTTTGATAACACCTTGTTACACAGAGATGTCAGGCTTGACTTCACCAAAGTTATGCGGAATTTGTTTTTACGCGGAGTTCCATTGTCTCCGCGACGCGACGAAAAGGTTAAGAGATCAGAAGTAGAAAACCAGTCATGTTTGTGAAGAAAATTTAAAGTTGCAAAGCAAGAAGACTATATATCGTTATGTTTACACGTGATTCAGTGACTTATGAATGCTGAATAACACATTTTATTGAATATAGTACATCATTAAGCTGCTGCTTCTTCGTTGCCTTCTAAATAGCATTTTTTTTTAGGTTTGTCAAGCTTCACCTCATCAAAGGTATGCGGAAAAAGTTGCTCGTTCCCGTTACACTGATGAACAACAACCGTCTTATGAATACTGTTTTTAACCAAAGAAAACTTGAAGTATGCCAACTCTCGGCTTCCCAAATGACATTGTCAGACATTTTTTTGAATGTATTAGGCTGGAGCCTCAATCTGTTGCTGCTGCTGCGGCTAAAACAAGAGAAAATACTTTGAAATTAGGCGTTGGTATTTTGTATTTGTCGAGGGTTTACATCTCATTCTAATAAAAAGAGAATAAGCCGGCTCAGATGAGCAACAATTATAGAGCTGTCAAGTTGTGAGTATTTCCGCGTCCAACTGCTCATAAAAACGCTAAAATATCAGTATATAGCGAAATATTTTCTCAATGATTTAACCTCCAACTGAAATAATTAGGACTTTGGACAACAAATCCTGTCATGAAGAAAAAGTATAAGAAAAAACTTTACAAAATTGATTTTCGTTTTGGACCCGGAAGTCGTTTTGTTTATTCAATTGACGTCACACTTAAAGGGGGACTAGTACGAAAATCGCTCAAAATTTAATTCGGCTGAAACTTTCTTGGAATGATCTCTAAGGGTCTAATAAACACTAGATCATTTTTTTTCTTGATATTCTGATAGGAAGTATTATATTTTTACGAATCTTTAACGGAGTCTGTGACGTCATTTACTCAACACTAACCACCGCTCCATACATTTCTTTGTAAATAACTTCTTGATTTATTTTATTTCTATAAAGCCCAAAGGTTGGCTGAGAGACTTTACTGACCTTTATTGTGATTACAATTGATTTTTAAGTCTCTTTTTCAGTATTGAGTATGGAACGAGTGAATATTTTGATCACAAAATACAGGGAAATGTATAGAGCGATGTATGGTGTTGAGTAAATGACGTCACTGACTTCTTTAAAAATTCGTAAAAATATAATACTTCCCTTCGGAATATCAAGAAAAAACTTTAACCAGTGTTTATTAGACCCTTAGAGATTATTCTAGGAAAGTTTCAGCCGAATTAAATTTTGAACGATTTTCGTACTAGTCCCCCTTTAAGAGCCCTATATGTTACACTAGCTGCACGTTAGTTAAGAAGGGCATATACGTTTATAATTTACTTGCTATGAATCCACTCCAGACTGGTACTGTACCTCAATTGGACTCGGTATCTATCGACCAAACCGAACGAAAGCAGGCTATAACCGAGAAACACTTGACAAAAACAGAGCACGGTGAAGACGGGAATTGAAAACATGTCGTATTGATAACAAAAAATGCAAGCTAGAAAAGTACTGAAAATCATTCAGCTAAACCAATAGATAGGAACGAAACAGCACGACTCTAAAACGACCTATTAAAAAGGTACTTGTCTTAGGTACTTGGGTACTTACCAAAGGTACTTGGTTGTAGAATTTACGTCACAATGTGACGCAACCAAATGTTGCGCAACAAAGCGTGACGTCACACTGTTCTTGCATACCATATTTAGCTACGTGCTCTATATTTATTACAGATACTGTGCTTTTCTGGTTGCTTTATAGTATTTATTTTATTTTTATTTTTATAACAATGTTTAATTAAGCAGGAGGCTCACATCACCGAGGTGTTTTTCAGAGAGGTCCTGCTATAATAATATGCTATATAAATGTATAATATAATAATCTAAATAAATCTAAATAATCTAAATATAAAAATATAAGTATATATTAAAACTAAAAACAAAGCTATCGAAATACGCATAAAATATATCTAAGTATCACTAAAAGTATATAAAAAATAAATTTAAATTAAATACGATTTGAAAACATTAAGGCTAGATGCCTGTCGGACAGTAATATCTAAGTTGTTCCAGTCACCAGCCGCATGAAATATAAAACGCTGTTTGCCCCAATTAGTACGCGCACGTGGCAAGTGTAAATCCTGACGACGGCGTGTATCATAATTATGAATACTACAATTACTAGTAAAATTAAAATCAAAATCTATGATATTGTTAAGGCATTTATATACAGCTATACAGCGATGGCGGCGGCGGTGAATAGCTAAAGGTTCCCAATTCAACTGACTAAGGGCTTGGGTCGCAGAAAAGTACTTAGGTTGGTCTAAGATCAATCTTGCAGCATTATTTTGCAATATTTGAAGGTGCTGCATGAGAACTTCATTGTTTTTATCACCCCAAACTAAATCGGCATAATTAAAAAGCGGTAATATAAGGCTATTGTAAAGTGTTAGGCGAGCGTTCAGCGGTAGTAAATGCTTTATGCGACGCAAAATGCCGAGCCTCTGACAGACCTTTGAGCTTAAGGCATCTATATGGTGTAACACCTAAATATTTAAACGATTCTTTGCGCTCAAGTGGATGACCATTAACCTCTAATGAGATATTATTGAAAGAGCTAAGCTTACGTGCGCTACCAAATAATAAAAATTTACATTTGTCTATATTTAAAGTCAAAAGATTGTCATTAAACCAAAAAGTACGTTTGACTCTTTTAAGCCACTCCACTGTTGCTGAATTCCGTCAGGCGAATCTGCCAGAGAAAATTTTTTTTATCAATTTTAACAAATATTTACAACCCTGACTCTTCTCTTGGAGCATGGAGCAAAATATTGGTGGCAGGGGAGCATATATACAATTTGTCTGCGCATGCGCGAGATTTGAACCACAGGCATCCCAAGCTTTAATTTTGCGGATTTTGAAACACTGTTTAAATCGTTCTTAAAGTCTAAAAAAATCGCATAAACAAACAGATCATTATTAACTATGTTTCGTTTTGTCATTTATCTGCAATTTTGAGGTTTTTTTGTTCCGTGTTGCTCTCTATCCAGCGAAGTAAGGGAATTATTTGTGTGGGATTCCTGTGGCTTAACAGTGTTTATTCCGAAAACAACAAATCACACATATCGAAACTAGGATGAATAAGAGAAGGGATCATGGAAAAATATGGCTGGGGGACGAGTTACTAAGCAAAGTTTTCTACAAGTTTATTTGAACAAAGCAAACTTACTTTGACACAAAGCTGTATCATACGGTCCAAATGCTGATGACAAGATATCCAAATATGAACAATTAAGCTAGCTTTTGCCACAGAATCAAAAGCAAAATGTTTTCGAAATGTTGCATACAAAGGAATCTAAAATACGCTGAAATCATAACAACACGACGCACTTGGTACCATGGTACGAAAATAGCATGATCTGATATCGAGGGACCACTTCAGAGCCTCCTGAAAGTGTTTGAATGCAACAAGTAAGGTTAAAGGTTAAAGGAAGCCAATTATTGATTTTTTTTTTTGGTGGGGCGACCGAACAAGTGTAGTTGAAGAAATTAGGTGGTTTTTAAACATTTTCCTTGTTTCGACAGACTTTGATCCTAAATATTTCGTAATCTACGAGCTTCACATTGGAAATAATCCTCCACAGCACTACAAATGCAGACGGACTGTCTAATCTCTTTGATGTCTTATCTCGTATATCCATAAAACAGACGCAGATCGGCAACGAATCTCCTACCACGGCTCAAAACGCAAGCAAAATGGCCGCGAAGACAGTTCAAAGCCAAAATCTGGCGCATGCGCAGACAAATTGTATATATGCTTTGCAGGGGTCAGTAGAAGGCTTTCTCCATCGAGTTCTAAATTTTGTCTCATACCGCTATGATTCTTGAGTAGACACATTTGACTCATGACGCACAAATTATTATCAAACATGCATCGAACAACAACAAAAAATAAAAAAATAAAAAAAATGATATCATCATCATTCAAGAAAGAGAAAGTTATTACGTATTTTTGATATCTTCAGAGCTGCATTAGGGGCAAAAAGTCGACCAAGGGAGTGGTACACCACTTAGAATCAAAGGAAAAAATATTTTGTTTTTGTTATCTTCGTAGTAGGGCCGGCACACAGTCGACCCAGGGGGGGTACGCACTCCCTTCACCCCTCCCCTGGAGCCGCCCCTGGAAAAGCCTTCGCCCCCCTTTTTTTGAAATAGCTGAAGCTGTATAAAAAGAACGACGTCTAAACTAGAGGATAATAAACTTACGTACATCACCTGGCTGTGGCGCTGGGGAGTCCGTCCTCACCTACAGTAAATAGAATCAAAATTAGAGTGCAAACACTATTGGTGGTTTGCAACCATTCCAAGATACAAAGACATGGCGGCGATGCTGGTGTTCTAACAATGGATACTAATAAGAAATCTTTTGTTAGATACACCAACATTGAAATTTACAGAATTTTGCAGCAAGAATCATTACTAATACACGAAAGTTTGACCACATAACACCGGTCCTCAGAGAACTAAGCTGGCTCCCTGTAAGCAGTACTCTAATGTATAAAGATGGTAATCTCCCGTTCAAGTGTGTCAAGGGATTAGCCCTTAGTTATGGAACAGAAATCTATAAATTATACAAACTAACTATATAAATGGGTTATTGAATGGGAAACTAATTACAAAGAAGAAAATTACAATACCTAAAAAGAAAAAGAAAAAGGAAAAAGGAGAAATGGATCAGAAGATTATGAGCAATTATATTTCAAAAGTTTAGCGATTTCACTCTATGTAATTCGCACTAATTTGTACTATGAAATAGCACTGGTGAATCAATCCAAAATTGTTTAGTGCAAAATAAATTTAGTACTGTCCCATAGATTAGAGTAGTACGAGCACTTTAAAAATCAGTCTGTAATCAAGGTACAGAGTGGTATTAAGCGAATCCGAAAAAGGTTTTAAGTTGTGACGCATTTCCGGGTCAACCTGCTCACAAAAACCGCTAAAATAAAATTTAAACTGTTCTCAACGATTTAGCCTCCATGGGCATGAAACAATTAGAACTTTGGAAAATATATCCTGTCATAAAGAAAAAGTAAGAAAAATCTTTATAGAACTGCTTTTCTTTTTGGACCCGGAAGTCGCTTTTCCATACGTTTTGTTTAAAAACTCTATATTGCAATTTTGCGTGGTTTTGTGGAAGTTAGTAAACCGGAGAAAAACCTTTGAATTAAAGAATAGACCTGCCAATAAACTCACTGACATGGGGCACTGAGTTCAGGAATCGAACCCGAAAGAGAGAGAGAGAGCCTTCGCCACCCATGATTCCCAGAGAAGGGAAAACGTAACAGAATGAAAGGAAAAAGCCAATCGGCCATTTGCATCAAACAGTCATAACGAATCAATTCATCTTCCCTTGGGGAAGGCTGTGCTGACTGGAAAACCAACCTTAAAGTGCACATAATCATTTTTTCGATTCTACATGCAGTAAGTAGTCGAATGATAAAATATTTCTTGATTTGAGTGATGTGTCTTTAAGATATGAAGGTTTATACTTCCAATATGTTATTTGTTAAATCAATTATTGAATACGTCAGTACTAACATCAGGCTGGTCTTGCTGCGATATTGGTAGAGTTTGGATATTAGTAGGGTCCTGTGGAATAGGGAAAAAAAATGTGCGTTATTAAATAAACGAAAAAATAGAATTAAAAAATAAATAATTTAGACAGACAGACAGACAGACGGAAAACCAACCAGACAGACAGACAGACGAAACGAAAAGGAGTAACAAACGAATGATCCAAATTAGCAACAACAACGACAACAACAACAGAAGAAATATAAACAAACAAACAAACAAACAAACAAACAAAAATGACCTGCCAACAGACAGACAAACCAGAAAAAAGTGCGAACTTTTATCTAAATTGGGCTCCCTGTGGCTCTACTCAGGTATGACATCGCCAGAAAACTGCGACATGCAAGTGCGGTCAGCGGTATTCAATGGGCGCATTGCGCATGCGTTTAATAAGTGGAAACAGAAAAAACTTACTCTATCGAAGATATTTAAACAAGGGAATCAAGATTAAGGCCCATCTCGACTTTATCTTAGAATTTTTTTAGTGGAAACTCACGCGTTTTTCAAAAGTTCCCGCAAGTTTATTAAAGACCGCTCACATTACTGATTCATTCGCGGGCTTACGGACCTTCCTGCGATGGTACATACATTTGGGCGCTATTTTCTGGGGGTCCCACTGGATATTCGGACCAAATATGCTATTGTGTGCCCCGATCGAGAGTTGTTCTTTAAAATGGCGTTTCAACTATGAGATTTGGCTTATTCTTTGCGAAGATATCAAGCCCCAAAGTCAGGGCATTTTGCGAACTTTAACGGGGAAACATGGAGGTATTTTTAAGCTGTTTAACTGCTGTTATTGTTCAGCAATCGAAAGGAAACCTCGGATTTTATCCTAGAGCCGAGACTTAGTTTCGAGCTGGTGCTCAAATAATTAAACAATATTTCTGAATGCAGACATTTGTTTCTTTTGTCGTCTATTCTCTGTTTCGGCGAATTACAAACTAATTTAACTTTCGTTTATTTTTCCGTTCTCATACAAACCTCTGCTTTCAGTGCGATTTCTCTAGGAGTCATTTTGAAATTTAAAAAGGAAACCTCAAATTTAGATTAAAGTAATATTTTTCTTGCAGGTTATAATGTCCTATAAATGAATTACAAATTGTGATGCAGACATTTTTGATCCGCCAACACACAGGCTATATTTTAGACACTTTTTGTTTTAAACCCATACATTTCTCATAACTTTTCGCCGGCCGTATTTTCTTCTGAGCCGGGTTAACCATGCGTGACATGGGTAGCGGCGCGGTTTTCTGGCGATGATGTGAAGTCCAGGAATGGAACCTGAACCCACAGAGGCCTAGGTGAGAGGCGATTGTACTAACACACTTGTTACCCTAGCCTTGATCCCCAATATTCATTTTTCTTCTCAAACTTTACAGATAAACAATAATGAAATAGACCTCTTCGCCTCGGGCATAATGTTTTCCCATTTCAGATCACATTTCATTATCTGAGAATAAAACCTTCAAACAAAGCAATAATACTCTAGAGAATGATACATGGTCTCAAATGAAAAAAAACATTATACCCAAGCCGAGGAAGTCTATTATTCTCAAGGGCATGAAATATTAGTTTGAAATGTAAAAACAATACAATCAGTTGAAAAGATGTATAATTTAAGGTCAATACATGTGTAGGACTTGGTAGAATAAAGGCAATTTAGGGCACTCAAAGTGCTACTTAAGGTATACCTGGAACACTTGTGGCTGATTGGTTGCCATGACAGCTGATGGTTGAAGCACAACATAACTTGGCTTAAATAAACACAACGACATAAATTAGTGAATGACATGCAAAGTTACAACATTACTACAATCATAATTATTCACCAAAGGCAAAGTTACCCTGCTTGCAGAGGTATTTTTTCTGCCTCCATTCAGGTTACGGCAAAGTGAATATCACATTTGTGATTGATAATCTGGCCAGTGACCAATTAAGGAAAATAGAGGAACTTGCTTACTACATATATAGTAAGTGAGCAGTTTTGATTGTTCCTCATAGAATTAAATTATGGCATCTACCTGCTGTTGCTGCTGGCTGATGGGTGCCACAACGGCTCTGACAGGTAATGGTGCATTACCACCAGGTGCAACCATATAAACAGGCTGAAAAAATTCAATATAGCCCAAGAACTGCTTCACTCCAAATAGAGGCTGGACTTCAATGTATTATACAGTAAAAGAACACATCAAGTCCAACCATGACTTGGGGTGACTGTTAAATGTGGTCACTCAACTGAACTTGGGTGAAGTCTATTGCATAAATTTGCATTTTTTATGTGTGAACATGACTGTTTGCAAAAATTATGCAAACGTAGAAGACTAAAAAAATATTCTATGTTCATTCATAATGCACATGCATTTATTTTGCTTGCATTTGCAATTCATGTAGACACATTGCCTGTGTGTGCACCTGCAAGAATTATCATCATGTTCTATATACCTGCTGCTGTTGTTGTACTTGGGGAGGAGCAAATATCATTCCAGCACTGGGTTGAGCATACTGAGCTGGCTGGATATATCGGTTAGGCTCAATTGTCATCAATGGCACCTGCTAGTTAATTGTACATGCACAGTCACTAATATATATTACACTTATCAAATTCAAAAATCGTGGTTGGGTCCAAAAAGGTTCAATCATAGAAGCTAAGACCGAAAGGTTTCGTAGGAAAACAGTTAACGAGGCTAATATTATGCAAATTTCAGTTTTTCAGCTCTCAATCATTGATTTGAGTTACCGAACAAAGCATTTTTAATTATCAGTTTTCATGCATGTACCATTATTACTATGTCATGCTTTGAAATTAACCTCATCTATTAATTGTTTACCATAACAACTTCAGCATACAAGTATGCATATTAATAAAAAAAATTATACAGTAATTGAATTGTGAGATATATATATATATACAGCGATTTGCAGAAATTATGATCCTCTTGATATATATACAATATATCAGAAATTATGGGATATCATCTCTGATATTTTTTTCAGCAAGCCCTAGTGATAGGCAACTCGAAAAAAATATCAGCGATGATATCCCATAATTTCTGATACACTTTTGATATACTTGTATATATATCTAGCCTGCGTGCAGGCCGACTTTAACTCTGGTTAAGACGGACTTAACCATAGTTACGTTCCGGATGCACGCAGGCAATATATATCAGGAGAATCAGAATTTCTTCATATCGCTGTATATATATATATATATATATATATATATATATATATATATAGCCTTTTGCAAAAATTATGGCCGTTTCAAGTATATCAAAAGTATATCAGAAATTATGGGATATCATCGCTGATATTTTTTTCGGGTTGCCTATCACTAGAGCTTTCTGAACAAAATATCAGGAATGATATCCCATAATTTCTGATGCACTTTTGATATACTTGTACATATACTTGAAACGGCCATAATTTTTGCAAAAGGCTGTATATATGTATATATATATATATACAGAATATATATACACCTACTTGCAAAAACGTTGTCATACAACATTTGAACATTTGTAGTTTCAAGATTAGGAATAAATTAAAAGTACAAAAGAAAGAGTTCTGCTTCAATGATCTTCTTTTGTACTTTGAATTTATTCCTAATCCACTAAACTACAAATGTTCAAATGTTGTATGACAACGTTCTTGCAAGTAGGTGTATATATATATATATATGTGCTTGATCATGCAGTGCTTACTTGATCTGAACTTGACCCCAATATCATTGTTCCTTTTTCCAACATGACTATCCAAGCGCCCATAAACATTTCAACCAATGAAAAGATAATAATCACGGCAAAAACTTCCTGTATTTGATCATGATCATGAGTTCCATCATGTGTACTTAATATATATGGAGCTACTGGTGTTGATTTTGTTGAGGCATCATTGTCCAGTGCAACACGAAAACCAAGGTACTTGACAACTTCGCCATAGAAGAAAAAAGTTAAAAGAGAGAGGCCAAAAGCAGAGCACGTTGATGGCTTTCAGTCCTGAAGTCTAATAATTAAACAAGGGGTAAAACTTTATCAGTATATTTTCAAGAGGCGTATAGCTTGCAGTTGACTGAGCCTTAGATATACCGTAAATCCTCTATTAAGCCCCCCAGGGGGCTTATTTATTTCAGGCACGTTTGAGGGGGAGCTTATTAGAGAGGGGGGGCTTAATAGAGAGGGGGGGCTTATTGATTTTTAGCCGAAACGCTCTAAGTTCTACGCTATCAGAATATAATATGATATGATAACTTTATTCCAAAACGGTAAACTCAAGATTAAATGGAAGTATTTATGGACTTTCTCGCATAATCTATAGGCGCATGGTATATGCATTGTTCGAATTACAAGCTATTTTCAACATTTGATTCACTTGTATCAGTCTCAAGTATAATTTACCTTGATTGTGAATTTAGTTGTGAAGGGGGAGGGGAGGGGAGGGGGGCTTAAAAGAGAGGTGGGGCTTAATAAATTTCATCCTTTAAAAAGGGGGGTTTATTAGAGAGGGGGGGCTTATTTGAGAGGGGGGGCTTATTTGAGAGTGGGGGGCTTAATAGAGGATTTACGGTATATATTATATTTATATTAAACATTAATATTATGTAATTTTATTGGTTTAAATCGTGCATAAGTGTTCCTAAGTTCTTTTGCTCGCGCTTTATTTTCTACAATGCGCACTTTGTCTCTTTCTTGTTAGGTTCGTTTAGATTTGTTTATACACGTAGATCGTATTGTTTCTCTGATTGGTCCTTATATTCGTAAAACGCAAATCGCGCGCGCTTATAGTCTTTAAATAATTTGAATCGTTGTAAAAAATACTTTTTGCCCTGATGATGCACTAGAAGTGCGAAAGCTCGGTATTATATTAAAAAAATAGTGGAAGAAACAAACGTAAACAACACATTAAGCTTGTTACCACTTTTTGTATTTCATTAAGTCATTTGAATTTCATTTGACAATGTATATATTTATACTTTAAGTCAGCTGGGTGTATGTGTATGTATATGTTATAGTGTTTTGTTTCTTATTATTTTGCGCATTTTATTGATCATTGAGTCATGTTAAAATGCGTGTTATAAGCATTATAAAACTCATGAATAATTAATGAGGAAAACACAATAGAAATCATTGTCCGTGGAGGAGGTTGTATATCTGATACAAAACCGTCCTGATTTGCATAAACTTTAACTCCAATTTTCTCAGCCAAATTCAATTTTAACTTTAAAATTTTAGTAGAACATGAATGTACACACCTAGACGTTTCATAAGTAATATACAATATTCGTGTCCGTGTTGTATCAGATATACAATCACTCGTCTTCGGCTCGTGGTTGTATATCTGATACAACACGGCCACTCATATTGTATATATTACTTAAACATTATTATTATCATAAGTAATACCATACCCTCCTCAGATACTCCCCCCAACACAATAAGTGAATATGATTTAGAATGGATTAGAATTTAGAGTAGAATAGGATAGAATGTGGAACATACAATTAGCTATACATGCTAGTTTGCAGGTAGTCCATAATAGCTTATTTAAAGATGGTATTTTCATTTGAATTTATATGATCAGCAGCTGTTGTTTTCAGGTTTTGTTGTCCTCATACGCTGCCACTGTTGGGCCCATATGCTATGGGGAGGGGGGAGCTGGGTACAGATCTATGCACCCTCTGATAGACAAAAAACAGTCCTGACATGGAAATTGGGCAACAGCTAGACTACCATCAATCAAATAAATCTGTGAAAAGAAGAACTGTGAGAACTGTGAAAAGGTAAATAGCAAACTACTCTAATGATTTATTTGATTAAAGGTACATATAGTCTATTGCCCTAATTCCCTGTGGTGTGCTGAGCATTGAAAACAGCACTTGGTAGATACCAAATTTATGTTTCCCATCACATTATTTGCACCTTTGCATCCCAAAACCAGCCTGAGGACTTAGTATACAACATGATATGGCCTAGGGATATAGAATTAATTCCTACATACATACCATTCCAGTGCTAATATAGCCTTGCCTTTTGTTTTGTCTGCCTATGATCAGACCAGCAAACCCAGCGAATCCAAACTATAATAAATAAACAAATTTAAGGGTGGGTGCCAAAAAATGGTGGTCGGGGGGAGGCACGCCACTCTCAATTACATGGTTAAATTTATATGAAACGAAACACTTTCTTTCAAGTTTTAACTCTAACATGGAACAGTTGTTTAAAAAAGTCATAATGGCGTTTACAGTTTGTTAATATCTCTTTTTGTTGCAGAGATATCAAACATTTTCCAAATATGCAAATTAGCGAATGATGACATAATCAATTATAAAATGATGTATATATCTGTAGAAATAAGATTGAAATGATCCACTCTATGACCATAAGGGATAATTGTTACAGCCATTTCTTCAACAATTCTAATTAGAAAGAGGTATTTTGTAATTTTATTTAAAATAGCTGCCTGGGCACAGTTTTCTTTCAATTGTAAGTACCAATGACGTCATCAGTTGCTAATTTGCATATTTGGAAAACTTTTAATCTCTAGATCTCTGCAACAAAAAGAAATATCAAAAAACTGTAAACGCCATTCTGACTTTTATAAACAGCACTTCCATGTTAAGGCTAAAACTTGGAGGAATTAGTTTTGTCACAGGGAGCCAGGCTTTCCTTTGCCTCATTCAATATTCATTATTCTTTACGTAATTGCTTTTATGGGTTTCCTGTGGTTTAAGATTGGCTTCCTGTGGTTTGGGATCGGTTTACGGTTACACAAGCTGTAATCAGATCTTTACTGTAAATTGATAGCCAATTAAATTCAAATCAATAACCGTTGGTAACGCACTCTCTATAAATCAATGCTTTATAGAAAGTGCGTTACATTCAAACAACACAGGCAACCCATAAAGAGGTTATTGATTTGAATTTAATTGGCTATCAATTTACAGTAAAGATCTGATTACAGCTTGTGTAACTGTAAACCGATCCCAAACCACAGGAAGCCAATCTTAAACCACAGGAAACCCATAAAAGCAATTATGTAAAGAATAATAAATATTTAATGAGGCAAAGGAAAGCCGGGCTCCCTGTGGTTTTGTTTCATATAAATTTTGATAAAGGTTATCCATCTAGTAGAGAGTGTGACGTGCCTCCCCCGACCACCATTTTTTGGCACCCACCCATTAATGTGTTAAGTATGCCCCAACGAACATTTGTGCCACGTTTGGTGCTTGTACTAGCTCAAATTAAAAGTGCACGGTCTTTTCGCTAACAGACCTGACTATGAAGGAACCGTTGATCTGTGAGAGGCTCCTGAATCGGACATTTGACTCGGCCTCGGACTTGACTCGGATTTTCAAGTGGGAAGAAGTTCAAAGCTTATTTTAAATTAAAAATCCCCCAGAAAAGCTATATAATAGAGCCAAACATTCAAAGTATGGATTTACATAAGACATTAACGTAAAATATTTCTCATATTTCTCAAAACGCATATTAGCTGGCATAGATATGTTAGGCATGTTTACACCCAAGTTCTCACGCTTTCGCAGCAAGCCACTAGCTACTCCGAGGTTTTACAACTTTTTTCGCTCTATTTGTCGCCCGCTTGTGAACTCTAGCCTTAGGAAATTCATACTTTTAGAATATTTTATCCGTATATTATCTTAATTGAACCAAATGTTTGATTTTAAAGAGGAATTATAAGCGTAATTTATAATGTTATAAGTAGGTAAGCATATATTACCAGCATTCCATTCCAGATGGGCAACATCAGAAAACTTATTCGGATCTGGATGCCAATTCTATCTATCATTCCGAAAATGAACGTCAGGAACCCAATGACCATTTGAAAAGCACAGAGGATCGTGAACACTGGTTTGGAAGCCATGACTGACGTCTAGGAAGCCAAAAGATTAAGCGCTACAAGACAAGCTGTGATGAAGTTCGTGAAAGGCGACGAGTTTGGCCCAGTAAGAACACGCGTGAAAAACGTCTGCGCATGCTCTAAGTTCGTATGCAAATTAGGCGAAAGCGTCTTCGTGCTATACACGCATCAAGAATTCCGCGCTGCTGCTCAATGCGCATGCTCAGGGGATTAAAAAGTGGGATAAAATTTGTAAAATATGCTATATTTTAGTTGTATCTTTCTTGTCAAGTACAATTTTCACTAAATATTCAAGATCGCGTACCGTTAAGCGAATTCTGAATCAAATATACCGAAAAATTGCATATTATACAAAATATTATCCCACTTTTTAATCCCCTGAGCATGCGCATTGAGCAGCAGCGCGGAACTCTTGATGCGTCTATTGTAATATATATATTTAGGCACTGCCTAAAAGCGGAGCTCCCAGTTCAATTCTTCGTACTTCCTATTTCCCATACTCTTTTCAAAACCAATTATTAATCTAATGTTCTATTTCACATGACTAATTTGACATATACTTTAAAATCTACACACAAAAAATTGGGTTATCCATGCGTTTTAAAGAGAAACGAATTTTTAAAGAATTTTATTAACTATAAATAAATTTCATACTAAGTGCGTGACAAGCATGACACTGCATACGAAAGTGCCTACGAAAGTGTGTTTTCGGGCGCGTTTCCATGTCAAGCAAAACTTCCAGCAGCTTCCCAGCCATGTGCTTCTTGTAAGCTAAAAACACAAAGTAAAACTCGACCTTTTTAGGCTTCACAATTCCAGGAAGATTATTTGGTTTGAAGTTATGTTACTATTGACGTTTTGCTTTATAGAGGAAAGGAATCGCTGACAAATTTGGTACGTAAGAGAATTTTTTAGTTTGATGTCATTAGTTTAGCTATCAAAGCAAGTTTTCAGAACCATAGCTGTAAGCTTTATTACACAACTAGGTATTAAATGGTACATTTTCAATTTGATATGTCTTCCTCGTTTATGTTTTTATTCAAGTTTTATATGGTTAAATCTAGAGAAACGGTTATAAGCTTAATTTTTGAAAGGAATTATTAGTTTTTGATAGCGAAAAATATGATCTGACATTTTTCAAAACCGGTGGGGGAAAACTGAAGGAAAAACGATAACTTAAGCCGCCTTCAAAGCACCAGAAAACTTATCAAATTCGAAGGACAACATACAATTAATAAGTATTTCATGTGTTGAAGAAGATCTTATTAAGCAAATGGTATTGGTTTTAGGTTAAAAAATATCGGTTTTAGGTGAAAAAATACGAACGGCAAATGTTTTCGAAAAACAAACTTGCTTATATTCAGTCTAGCTAGTTCAGTTGAACTTCACAAGAACATCTTTGTCAGCCTTTGGAAATGTTCTTGTATATCTTTTTATTTTAGCAATCAAGCCATGAAAAATCAACTCGATGGGTTACCATATTTTCTTAAGGTTACTGGAGATCTTCGCGGGTAAAATGTTTCTAAAAAAAAATTATTTCACTAATTAAAAATTGTTATATTAATCTTTCTTTTTGAACAAAAATTGTTTCGAAATTTTTGAAAGTTTGTTAGTTATTTAAAAAAACATGATTTGAAGGGAAAATAAATTAAAACCGAAGGCGTCGTGATCCTTGTTATCCTATTATACTCGAGTCGGTTACTCTTTCGATTTTCCCGCGTAATGAAATTCGTGTCCTACCACGCTTCGAAACTCTGGCGCTTTCTGATTTCTTTTTCGTTTTGAATACGCTATACTTTCGATACCTTTGGGGATTCTACATTCGTTTTGTGTCGTTATTAAAAGTTTACCCGAGAAACGAAGTGTTCGATTTTTAGATGATTTCCCGCGTAGTTCAAAGTGTTTGTCAACACTCCGTTAGTCCCGTTGTTCCTTGTTTTAGGTTGGCTGGTGGTATCTCTCTGTTGACAGATGTCTTAACGAGGTGTGAAACTTGCCCAAATCTTTAGAGCTTAAAATCTCCATGATCGATTTTACAACATTTCCCTATTTTTAAATGAATTAATAGCGTATATAGTTTTGTTCAATTTCAATATAATCTGGCAAAAAGTATGAATAGGTATAGATAAGCAAAAGGGTGTGAGCGATTTTTGATATTTTGATTATTTCGTCTTTTATGCGGTAAAACGTCAGCCGACATGGAAATATTTCGACACTCCAACTTAAATATTTAATATCTTTTTAACAAATCAAAAAATCAAAAAACGCTCACAACGTTTTGTAGTTTATCTTTCGCTGAATTCACCTAGGGAAGTTGTTTTGGATATACGCGCTAACGCCATGTCCATTAATTCAATTTAATCTACGGAACGTACCCGTTTTGTGTTTAAGGCCCCGGCATCGTTTCAAATTAATAAATTGCTTTCAAAAAATATTTTTTTCGTAATCTTTATCATATGAGCTTTAAAACGATATATAGTTTTAAAGGGTTTTGTTGAAAGTGTTGTGTAGAGAGAGTTTTAAACGAAAGATACCCCTGAAGGTCTCCAGTAACCTTAAGTATGGTGGCCCGCGCGGGAGCTCCGCTAAAAATATTCAAATTTGACTTTCACACTTGCCTGAAGAATATACTTTACAAAATGCCAAAACTTAAGATCAGTTCTTGAAACTTAAGGCTAATTCTTTCATATTGTCTTTATTTACACAGTATCTTGGTCTCACAAAAGTATACCCGCGAATTTTTTTGTATACTTGGAGAAAACAAGCATTTATTTTCTCACTAAAACTCTATAATTTCTTGGAAAGCGTGCTGAAAGGCACGCATGCGCAAACGTTTTTCTCTAGTGTCCCCAGTAAGTGGTTCGCCAATTTATCCCTGGCGATGTATGACACCCTCCCGCGATCCAATTTTATCGTGTCAGCGGTTGTGTAACCTAATATACGTAATGCAATAGATGATATAGTGGTCACGCTCCCCTTCATTTTCCAGATGACACTGAAATAAAATGTATAACTAACTTAAATTGATTTGTGAAATCCATATTTGCTTGCCCAACTGATTTTTAAAAAGATAAAATGTCTCAGTCTAAAATGTCTCAGTGTTCGCACTCTTCGGAGCTTAAAAATCAGGTAGTTGACTTTCTTCAAAATTATTTGCATGAATTTCGAAGGGAGGGAAACTTTTGCTATGGGTTCATTGAAGGAAATAATGAAGAAAAATAGAATTTTTTAGAGAGTTGTATGTCTTTAAACTCCACGTGTTTTGTTCGATCGCATGCTCACGACAAAGATAAAGGTCACAAGAGGTTTTCGAGTACAGGTAAAATAATTAATCAAAGTAATATACGTTATAACTCTTCTATAGAAAAAAAATGCGGACAATATTTTAACGCAAGCTGCATTGGGCTTGAATTTTCTGAAGCCCAGTCCAGACCGTTTTTTCACTGTCCATACCGTTTTTTCACTGTATATTTTTTACCTAGAGGTTTTTTTTTTTGTACAGACTGATTTAATCAAAACATTCTACATTATGATTTTCATACAAGGTAACGAAAAAAATACTCATAACCAGTCATAATTAATTTTTCAAAACAGTTCAAAATATTTGATTTTACTGATTTAGCCTCAATGGTATTTCAATAGTATTTCTAGATCTTTTCTTTAAAGAATTACCCTGGTTCCATAAGCGCTTTTATATGGCGAGCCGAAAGCGAGCCGTGCGCGAGACGAGAGAGAAGCGCCTCTGGTCTCTGGTGGAATCCGTTGGGAATCTCACTTCCATGCTAGACTCCAAGTACAAAATTTGAACCTCGGTGCTGATTGGTTTGCATACTCATTACCAGGTTTGACCATGAATTTACCATATAACACGCATTGCTATTGGCTTACACAGAAAGACGGCATGTTGTGATTGTAAAACCAGTTTTTGAAGTAACTCGAGAAATTCGACGTTGACACACTCGATGACAGAAAAGGTCAAAACTTCAAGACCCCAGTTTCGATCAGCCATTTTTAAAATACTAGTAAAAAAATATTAAAATATTAAAAAAGTATTAAAATACTAGCGTTAAATTCAAAGTTTCCATAAATTTTATTTGAATTTTCTATCAGTTAAGCTGGCAGGCTATAAAATTTGTCATGGAGGGAGCGTAGCTTTTTTTGGTACCCTTTTGTTCGAACTGGACTTTTCGTACTGCTAGGCGAGTGCCGATGACATCGCTTGACGCGCGGGGCATTCCACTCTGTTTCTTCAGTGTTTCTTCGACTGTTTGAAGTTTTGTAGATGGATTTTAAACTTTTTCAGTCCCCAATTCCCGGAAGATACTACGTCTTATCTTTGCACAGGACTTTCCAGGTGCACCACCTGAGGACATTCCAAGACCAAAGGCAATCTCGTGACAATATTTTTACGTGTTTGTTTTGCAAAGCGGGAAAAACCGGTTTTGACACCTGAGATAGCTTGGCGCCTAGCATGGAAGTGAGATTCCCAACGGATTCCACCAGAGGCGCTTCTCTCTCTCCTTCGGCTCGTCTCACGCCACGGTTCGCCTTATATAAAAGCGCCTCTGGAACCAGGGTATTAAAGAATATGCAACGAATTTGAGTTAATTCAATAATTAAATAATGTTTATTTTCAAAAAAGCATAAGTAAAAAGTTAACAATTTCAGCTGAGCAGGTAATACCACGGGATGCAATTTAGATTTTATTAAGGGTTCAACTGAACTCAATAATAATAATAATCTCTCCCTCTATAGAAAAAAAAAAAAAAAAGATTCCGAGTACTCAAGTGTAATAAATTCTAGCGTGACCCAGGTATTGCATTACGTAGTATTATGCATATAATTAGATTACACAACCGCTGACACGATAAAATTGGATCGCGGGAGGGTGTCATACATCGCCAGGGATAAATTGACGACCGGCCCGTGTTTCGTGCATTTAATTGCATCAGGGGAAAAGAACACGGCGACTTGCTTGAGTCTCTCAAAAATCAACTTCTAAAATTCCAGCTGAAATACAGTTGGGAAAAAGCCATTATGCAGAATCCCCATATTATTTTACATTTAATTTATTTTATTTTATTCTCCGTTAGATTAGAAATTTACTTATTTTCAACATATAATAGACCTCATCGGCTTGGGGTAATGATGTCCCATTTCAGACCACGTGTCATTCTCTTGAGAATAAGATTCTTTGTTTGAGTTGTATCCATATTCATGTATCTTCTCATGCGCAACCGTTAAACAATGAAATGATACTCTGGGGAATGACACGTGGTCTGAAATGGGACAAAATTACACCCAAGCCGATGAGGTCTATTGAAGAGGATGAATCTCTACTTTTGTACCGGCAGACAATTGTCTGACACGCCATATAGAAAAAGCGTTATTTACCGCGTTCTTGCTTGGCTAGAAAATTTTTAATTTCGCAAGACCTTCCTTGACCCTGAATCAGTTATTTACCTTCGTTGTTTGTTGTGCCCATTTCAGACCACGTGATGCCACTCTTGGGAGTTGATTCTTTCATGTGTAAATATTTTAACAAAAGAATATTTCTCAAGGGAATGACATGTGGTCTGAAATGGGCAATTTGCATACGAAGGTAAAGAGGTCTATTTAATTCTTACTCATGTACAACGATTTTATTGTTCCTGCCATGCAACATGGCTGCTATAAACCACTATAATGATTTTTGAATACCTTAATATCGTTAACTTGGCCAGGGAGGTAGGTTAACAAAGCTAAAAGTTCAATTCTATAAATTTATCTTATCTACTTGGCTGTAGAATTTACGTCACAATGTGACGCAACGAAATGTTGCGCAACAAAGCGTGACGTCACACTGTTCTTGCATGCCATATTTAGCTACGTTCTCTATATTTATTACCATTGTGCTTTTCCGGTTGCTTTATAGTACGTTTCACTCTTTTAAGCCACTCCACTGTTGCTGGATTCCGTCGGGCGAATCTGTTAGAGAAGAAACGTTTTATCAGTTTTAGCAAATTTTACAATGACTTTTCTTTTCTAATGGAACACAAAATAATGGTTGCAGGGGTCATAAGCACCAATTTGTACTAAATAGCACTGATGAAATAATAGTAAACACCGCACTAGATCAAATAAATATAGCAGTGTTTCACAGATTAAGTGCAACGCACTCATTTCAAATCTCTGATCAAAGGCTCCGATACTCCCCCCCAAAAAAATCAGTTAAAAATTAGGTTTTGGGCCCGCTTTCATGAATGAGCCTAGATATCAGAGCCTAGATACTATCATGGAACAGTCATCGTTGTTTCGACGGATTGCATGGTGATCATGAATGATTGTAAAATATTTTCCAAAACAATTCCCCCAAAAAAGTTAGACACCCTAAAAATCCAAGTAAGAAGAAATTCTTTTGGGTTGGATATCTTTAAAGTTGCATGGTCGCAGCAAAAAGTCGGCCAAAGAGGGGGAGGGGGTGCGCACCTCCACCATCCGCCCACGGGAAACAGGATGAAAGGAAAGAACCAATAGACCTCTTTACCTTCGTATGCAAATTGCCCATTTCAGACCACGACATTCCCTTGAGAAATGTTCTTTTGTTAAAATATTTACATATGAAAGAATCAACTCCCAAGAGTGGCATCACGTGGTCTGAAATGCGCACAACAAACAACGAAGGTAAAGAGGTCTATTCTCGCAAATATCGTGGTTGTAATCAAAACCATATCACATAGGTGAGAAGCAGCACACTAACAGTACATGCTATACAAGCACCTGACTTTCTAATATTTAGGTTTTGCTACAGCTAGGCACTAGGAAGAATGCAGTTTTAAAATGGGGGAAGAGGGTCTAGCGACCGCCGGCCTCATCATTACTTATGGTAACCTAAGATGTGCATAACGGTATGTGGTTATTTGTTTAATTATTGAATACGTACGTCCGTACTAACATCATGTTGGTCTTGCTGCGTTATTGGTAGAGCTTGGATATTAGAGGAAGAGGATAAAAATACGGATTACAAAACAAACGAAGAAATTGACAGACAAACAAAGAAATCAATAAAATAAAACAGAAAACCAAAAAGACAGACGAATCGAAAAGGAGTAGCTCAGTTCGTTAATGCGCGGCCTTTGAAGCTTGGAGTCCACAGGTCGATCCTTAGGATCTCCACATTTGTTTTAACTACTCTCTTATCCGTGTAGCTTCAACTTTGAATACTCTTAAAACAGAGCACTGATGGAGAGAGGGGGTAAAGTGCGCACCGTCGGCTTCCATTGATACCAGCCTCGCAGCTGAAGGAACTGCCGACGTTAAATATAGTTCTATTGCTTGACTTTTTTTAACAAACGAACGAATAAATCATCATCATCATCATCATCATCATGCATCATCATGCATCATCATGCATCATCATGCATCATCATGCATCATCATGCATCATCATGCATCATCATGCATCATCATGCATCATCATCATCATCATGCATCATCATGCATCATCATGCATCATCATGCATCATCATCATGCATCACCACCACCACCACCACCACCACCACCACCACCACCACCACCACCACCACCACCACCACCACCACCACCACCACCACCACCACCACCACCACCACCACCACCACCACCACCACCACCACCACCACCACCACCACCACCACCACCACCACCACCACCACCACCACCACCACCACCACCACCACCACCACCACCACCACCACCACCACCACCACCACCACCACCACCACCACCACCACCACCACCACCACCACCACCACCACCACCACCACCACCACCACCACCACCACCACCACCACCACCACCACCACCACCACCACCACCACCACCACCACCACCACCACCACCACCACCACCACCACCACCACCACCACCACCACCACCACCACCACCACCACCACCACCACCACCACCACCACCACCACCACCACCACCACCACCACCACCACCACCACCACCACCACCACCACCACCACCACCACCACCACCACCACCACCACCACCACCACCACCACCACCACCACCACCACCACCACCACCACCACCACCACCACCACCACCACCACCACCACCACCACCACCACCACCACCACCACCACCACCACCACCACCACCACCACCACCACCACCACCACCACCACCACCACCACCACCACCACCACCACCACCACCACCACCACCACCACCACCACCACCACCACCACCACCACCACCACCACCACCACCACCACCACCACCACCACCACCACCACCACCACCACCACCACCACCACCACCACCACCACCACCACCACCACCACCACCACCACCACCACCACCACCACCACCACCACCACCACCACCACCACCACCACCACCACCACCACCACCACCACCACCACCACCACCACCACCACCACCACCACCACCACCACCACCACCACCACCACCACCACCACCACCACCACCACCACCACCACCACCACCACCACCACCACCACCACCACCACCACCACCACCACCACCACCACCACCACCACCACCACCACCACCACCACCACCACCACCACCACCACCACCACCACCACCACCACCACCACCACCACCACCACCACCACCACCACCACCACCACCACCACCACCACCACCACCACCACCACCACCACCACCACCACCACCACCACCACCACCACCACCACCACCACCACCACCACCACCACCACCACCACCACCACCACCACCACCACCACCACCACCACCAAGGTAAAGAATACAAGCTTCAAAGGCCGCGCATTAACGTTGTTTGATTTGTATCCATATTCATGTGTCTTCTCATGTGCAACCATCATACAAAGCAATAATACTCTAGAGAAAGACACATACAGGGCATCAAGTGTCCCTATATTTCCTATATTTTATTTTCTAAGTTCCCCTATATGTTCCCCTATATAGTTCTAAAATGTCCTATAATTCCTATAATTGTATTCAGAGAAGAAAAGGAAAAAATTATTATCAAGCTCATATACTTTGGTACTGGTGGAAGAGAAATAAAAATTAACTTAAAAAATATAGGAAATATAGGGACACTCGAAGCGATGCACATAGTCTGAAATGGAAAAACCTTACACCCGAGGAAGTCTATTATTCTCAAGGGTGTAAAATATTGGTTTGAAATGTCAAAACACTATGGTCATTTGAAAAGATCTATTGAAGGTCAATGTATATATATGTGTAGAATTTGGTAGAAAAAAGGCAATTTAGGGCACTCAAAGACTGTGCTAAGGTATACCTGGTACACTTGTGGCTGATTGGTTGCCATGACAGCTGATGGTTGAAGCACAACATAACTTGGCTTAAATAAACACAACGACATAAATCAGTGAATGACATGCAAAGTTACAACATTACTACAAACATGTATTTAACAATTATTCCCCAAAGGCAAAGTTACCCTGCTTGCAGAGGTCTTTTTTCTGCCTCCATTCAGGTTACGGAAAAGTGAATATCATATTTGTGATTGATAATCTGGTGAGTGATTAAGGAATATAGAGGAACTTGCTTACTACATATATAGTAAGTGAGCAAAATTGTTCCTCATAGAATACTCCAGTTTCGTATTTGATGAAAACCGCGGTTTTTGAAGACCACAGGGTTAGCACAGGGTTAGCCTCGTTTATAAGTAATCTATTCAAATACACCATTAAAAGTCTGTGGGACTGGTATTATTCAACTTGCACATTCTTTACATTACTGTTGGCTGTTGCTAATGATTTGCAAAAGTC
Organism: Anthopleura xanthogrammica; assembly: GCA_964019055.1. Classification (NCBI taxonomy): domain Eukaryota; kingdom Metazoa; phylum Cnidaria; class Anthozoa; order Actiniaria; family Actiniidae; genus Anthopleura; species Anthopleura xanthogrammica. The sequence goes on along the minus strand of OZ025219.1, from coordinate 6,039,727 downwards.
AACTGTAATGTAAAGAATGTGTAAGTTGAACAATACCAATGTTTTGAAATCCCACAGATTTTTAATGATGTTGTTGAATAGCTGACTTATAAACGAGGCTAAGCCTGTGCAAATGAGTCTGTGGTCTTCAAAAACAGTGGTTTGCATCGAATACGAAACTGGTGTATTAAATTATGGCAACTACCTGCTGCTGCTGTTGCTGGCTGATGGGTGCCACAACGGCTCTGGCTGGTAATGGTGCATTACCACCAGGTGCAACCATATAAACAGGCTGAAAAAATTCAATACATAATACATTAGGTAATCTTCTAATGACAGCTGGCCCAAGAACAGTTTGACTCCAAATAAAGGCTGTACTTGAAAACAGTAAATGTATGAACACATCAAGTCCAACCATAACTTGGAACAACAGTTAAATGTCGTCAGGAAAAGTCTATTGCATAAATTTGCATTTTTAAAGTGTGAAAATGACTGTTTGTACAAATTATGCAAATATGCATAAGACCAAACATTATTCCATGTTCATTCATGATGTATATATGCAGCATATCTTTTGCTTGCATTTGCAATATGTGGGCACTTGTGCATGTAGGCACATTGCTTGTGTGTGTACCTGCAGCCTTCATGTTCTATATACCTGCTGTTGTTGTTGTACTTGGGGAGGAGCAACCATCATTCCAGCACTGGGTTGAGCATACTGAGCTGGCTGGATATATTGGTTAGGCTCACTTGTCATCAATGGCACCTGTTAGTTAATTGTACATGCACAGTCACTTATATATATTACACTTATCAAATTCAAAAATCGTTGTTGGGTCCAAAAAGGTTCATTCATAGAAGCTAGCTAAGACCAAAGGGTGTTCTGGGTAAACAGTTAACGAGACAAGCATTATGCATATTTCAGATTTTTAGCTCTTGAACATCGATTCAAGTTACCGAACAAAGCATTTTGTCACTTTTCATGCATGTACCAATGTTACCAATGTACCAACCTTTGAAACCTCATCCAATTATTTATTGTGATAAAAAGTTAAATTTTACACCGTAAAAAATAAGAGAGATGACTTACTAAGTAAGTCATCCATAAAATTTAACTTTTTATCACAACTGTTTCATTAGAAACACCGACGCAGCCCACACTAGCTTACCGCTAGTTATCATACCAATAATTTATTGTTTACCATATGATAACTTATTTGTTAATAAACAAATTTATAAAGTCAAATTATGAAATAAATATACTTGAACTCAGTGCTTACTTGATCTGAGCTTGTTGAAGACCCCAATATCATTGTTCCTTTTTCCAACATGACTATCCAAGCACCCATGAACATTTCAACCAATGAGAAGATAATAATCATGGCAAAAATAGCCTGCCTTGTATCATCATCTGGAGTTCCATCAAGAGTATTCTGTAGCTTTGGGAATGTTGTTTGATGAGTTGGATAAAACATTGGGTAATCATAGTTCATTTCAATACGAAAACCAGTGTACATGACAATACTGCCGTACATGTAAAAAGTTAAAAGAGAGAGGCCAAAGCAGAGCATGTTGATGGCTTTCAGTCCTGAAGTCTAACAAACAAGGGGTACAGTGTTATCATTTTTTTTCAAGAGCCTTAGCTTAATTGCTTTTGGTTCCTTAGATATAAAATTATATATATAATAAACATTAATATTATGTAAATATATTCATTTATTGTTGATAGACCAGCCTCTGATAGGCACTTTAAGACATAAATTAAATACTGCTGCAATCAATGTTTCGAGGAGGCCTAGATATGTGCTACATATCATAAATCATAAATACCCGTAGTCCCTTTCACGGTTCCCTGCACCATCTTGAAAGGTAGCTGACTGCCTTTGCATGTGGGATGAATGGTGAGCTTGCAATGATAGAGACATGTGCATCATTGTCCAAGGTGTTAAAAAAAGGTCTCTATCATTGCTAGCTCATTTGTCTCCCATCGATGCAAAGGCATGAATACCTTTCAAGATGGTGCAGGGAACTGTGCAAGGGACTAATTGACCTCGTACTTTGTTAGTTTTATAACAGCAATATCACATTAAGCTTGTTACCTCTTTTTGCAAGTAATTTGTTTTTTTTACCATAACTGTGAAATTTCTCATGTGCTGATTGGTTGAGAGCCATGGTAAATAAGAGGACATACAGATAAATGATGAATCGCTTGCACAAGGAGCAAGTGCGCGCTTCAAATGGTTTTTACTTTCAAACTTTTTCTTCATTTTTGGATCTTTTGTTTGATTTTGTTATGGTAAAAAAACAAATTTTGACGTTATATCGTAGTAAATAAGAGGACATACCACTCTAAACCATAGGAAATTTGTTAAGTATACCTTAATTTAAATTGACTAATCTCTAGATCTGGCTTAAATTGTAACAAGATTATAACAATATAATTTTGTTACAATTGAAGCCAGTGTCTACTATAGTCAATTGAAATTATCATGAATCCTGGCTGCAATTTTCACATGTTTATACCTTTCACGTGTAATACCATAGAATTAGGGACAGTAGCCGGGGTGTGGGTTGCAGGTGCATTCTCTTCCAGTTTAATCAGCATTTTTGAAGTTTTTGTATTACCATTGTTTCATTGCTACATGCTGATCTACAAAATACCGTCCTGACATGGATATTGGGCAATAGCTAGCTAGACTACCATCAATCAAATTAATGGTTAGAGTACATAAAGGTACATGGAGACTGCGAAAAGGTACATGACAAACTACTCTAACAATCTATTTGATTAATAAATGCATTTCAAGATGTTTCGAGAAGGTAGTCTGTAGTCTCCTAATTCGCAGCCATCATTAGTTTTGATCTCCAGGGGTGGATCCAGGAAGCAAAGTAAGGGTGGGCTGGAAAACTTCATCCTAAGAGAAAACCTTTAAGACAGCATGTACATTTTTTATTTTGCCCAGTTTAAAGAAAACAGATCTTTTACAAGGTGGGCCAAGGCCCCGTAAGCCCACCCCTAAATCCCCCCTGATCCCAAATCCTGATCCTCCTATGCCCTCCACATTATCAGGAGCATCTGGGACAGAAGCTAATGACGGCTGTGAAGTCGCAGGAGACTAAGGTAAATTGCCAAAAATTTCCTATGGTAACTGTACATCTCTTAAATTTCAAACTTATGTTTTTATGACATTACCTGCACTTTTGCATCCTAAAACCAGTCTGAGGACTTAAGTATGCAACATGATATGATCTAGGAGGATAAAATTAAAAACTCTACATATACATACCATTCCAGAGCTAATATAGCCTTGTCTTTTGTTTTGTCTGCCTATGATCAGACCAGCCATCCCAGCAAATCCAAACTATGATTATATAATATATAAAGTATCAGAAAAAATAATTTCAAAAATTCTTACGAGCCTACTATCTGGGTCTGGAAGGGGGGATCCGGATCCCGAATCACGCAATATTTCCCCCTGAAATCCTGCGTCGGGTGACATTTTACAATCCTTTCCAGAATCCCACATCAGATCTGATCCCACATTTAACTTTTTTAAATTAACAAGTGTGGACTCGATTTCTGTACTCCCTTTGTTCATATGAATGGGTGTATCTTCTTCCTCATCCGACGAATCAGAGTCATACTCAGAGTCCTGGTTGAACGCTAGATCTTCTGAGGCTCGATCTACTGTCTGGATAGTCTGAGGATTGTTGACTCTATTATTTATTAATTTTTTCAAGCAAAATCCCGCATCCCAGACATTGAATTTGGCAATTCCCGAGTCACGGCCGATACCAATATCCCGAATCACGTAAGTTTTGTTTTAGTTTCCCGAAACCCGCGCTATAATTTAACTGTTTCCCGGTACCTGCGAATACCCCTCCAGACCCTGTACTATGTTTGTACAGGCATTAGAAGTTTAGTATACAAGAATTCTTGAAATAAAAGCTTAATTTAAATTAAAAATCCTCAGAAAAGCTACATAGTACATACAGTACATGTTAAGTTAAATTTTCAGGTTTTGACATCCACAAGACTTCCGATCCCTGCTAGCGAAGTCTACCGTACCACAAGACATCCAAGTTTTCGCGCTTTCGCAGCAATCACTAGCCATCCGAGGTTTTACCTCTTTTATCGCGCTATTTTTCGCCCGCTTGTGAACTCTAGCCTTAGGAAATAGTAAAATATTTTATCTATATATTATCTTACAGTGCGAATCGAAAAACTGTGGGCACCCAGAAATATTTCAGAAATCGTTTATCGTTCGTTGACCAGTCTAAAACGACTCTCTAACTACAAGAATGTCGACTGATTTGTAGTCAGATAAACTTCTTGTAGTTAAAGAGTCGTTTCAGATTGTTCAACGAACAATAAACGATTTCTAAATTATTTCTGGATGCCCACAGTTTTAGATTCGTACTGTAAGTGAACCAAATAATTGATTTAAAGAAGAATTATAAGCGTTAAACTAAGTATTACCAGAATTCCATTCCAGATGGGCAACATCAGAAAACTTATTTGCATCTGTATGCCAATTCTATCTATCATGCCGAAAATGAACGTCAGGAACCCAATGACCATTTGAAAAGCACAGAGGATCGTGAACACTGGTTTGGAAGCCATGACTGACGTCTGGAAGCCAAAAGATTAAGCGCTACAAGACAAGCTGTGTGCTAGTTCGTGCAAGGCGAGTGCAAGTAGGGTAATGCTATCCCCCGGGCGTGGAGCCGGGCCGAAAAACAATATTACAAACTAGCGGTATTTCTAGTTTTAAAATTACCATATAATACACAGGGCACCCATGTAGTAATATGCATTTTCCGACAATTTCCGAATGACTCGTGTTCGGCGATGTTTACGACAAAGGTTCGGCACGGCAGTCTGAATTTTTCTTAAATTCAGGAAAACGACTAAATTATAACAATTCAAACCATTCAATCTTTGTTAAGAAATGTCAAGCGCTTTTCGTGAGCTTAATGGAATTTAAATTGAGCAATTTTTCGAACCTCGGCATAGAATACGAAACACTCATTTGAGACACTACGAAACTTTCATGCTCGACTGCCATACCTATAAACCCTTTTTTTTACAAAGAATACAATCAAATGCTTCCACAATCATTAACATATTTGATATATAAACCTTCATAACATAAAAAAAATAAAATAAAAATCCCGTCGCGTCTCAAATCAACGGAAAGTAATTTTGAACCCCCCCCCCCCCCCCCCCCCCCTCCACCAGAGTGAAGCTGGTGTCAGATTTTTGAGTCAGATTTTTGAGTCAGATTTTTGGATCTGTTGTCAGATTTTTTCCGGGGGGCGTTACATCAGTTGATTTACAAAGTGCTCTATATTCGAAGTAAAGTCTCGATTCAAGATAAAACCTCTACAACGCTTTAGATATAAAACAGTCCTTGAAAATGGTGGTCTTTGGACATCGAAGCAATCACTTAAAAGAAAACAAAGTGAGGTTTCAGATTTTTTTGGAGCTGTGTTATCTACTATCATGATCAACGGGACTTCGTGCCACGAATACTTTAGTAGTACTGCTTCCAACTATCAGGTTACAGCCCTTTTAATTCAACATAAATATACTTTGAACTATCTATAGTGAGAAAGAAATAACTATGTACAAACGTTGAGATAGTATACTCATCAGCTACGTTATATAGAACAAATCCACGAGCCCGTATAGAGCAGTTTTTAAGCAAGCTGGATTAACTGGGTAACAAGACACAGTAACAATGAAAATACCGAATATTCGATAGTTCACACGCTATTCCTTTATTAAGGTAATCTGCCAGAGGTTACCTTATTTACGGTCCTTAGCGTTATCAATATCAAAACTGAAGTACCTACACAATTATACAAGTACAAAGAAATATCCCTGGGTGCAGTCAGATTTTTTGTGTCACGTACGTCGCTTACAGTGAATCATGTTACAGCACATGGCTCGTTTATCAAATTCCCTTCCAAGCAGAGATATTTTCAAGGATTTTTACAGCTCTAAGCAAACACCAGTTCTACGTGATATCCTAGCAAGCATTTGCTAAATAATATCTTCTCGTACAAATAAATATAACTTGTTGTCAGATTTTTGCGTCAGATTTTTTGTGTCACGTACGCTGTTTACATGTGCTGTAACTTGATTCACTGTAAGCGACGTGACACAAAAAATCTGACGCAAAAATCTGACAACAAGTTATATTTATTTGTACGAGAAGATATTATTTAGCAAATGCTTGCTAGGATATCCCGTAGAACTGGTGTTTGCTGAGAGCTGTAAAAATCTTTAAAAATATCTCTGCTTGGAAGGGAATTCGATGAAAGAGCCATGTGCTGTAACATGATTCACTGTAAGCGACGTGACACAAAAAATCTGACACAAAAATCTGACAACAAGTTATATTTATTTGTGAGCGAAGATATTGTTTAGCAAATACTTGTGTGGATATCACATAGAACTGGTGTTTGATGAGAGCTGTAAAAATCCCTAAAAATATATCTGCTTGGAAGGGAATTTGATAAACGAGCCATGTGCTGTAACATGATTCACTGTAAGCGACGTGACACAAAAAATCTGACGCAAAAATCTGACAACAAGTTATATTTCTTTGTGCGCGAAGATATTATTTAGCAAATGCTTGCTAGGATATCACGTAGAACTGGTGTTTGCTGAGAGCTGTAAAAATCTTTAAAAATATCTCTGCTTGGAAGGGAATTTGATGAACGAGCCATGTGCTGTAACATGATTCACTGTAAGCGACGTACGTGACACAAAAAATCTGACTGCACCCAGGGATATTTCTTTGTACTTGTATAATTGTGTAGGTACTTCAGTTTTGATATTGATAACGCTAAGGACCGTAAATAAGGTAACCTCTGGCAGATTACCTTAATAAAGGAATAGCGTGTGAACTATCGAATATTGTATTTTCATTGTTACGGTGTCTTGTTACCCAGTCAATCCAGCTTGCTTAAAAACTGCTCTATACGGGCTCGTGGATTTGTTCTATATAACGTAACTGATGAGTATACTATCTCAACGTTTGTACATAGTTATTTCTTTCTCACTATAGATAGTTCAAAGTATATTTATGTTGAATTAAAAGGGCTGTAACCTGATAGTTGGAAGCAGTACTACTAAAGTATTCGTGGCACGAAGTCCCGTTGATCATGATAGTAGATAACACAGCTCCAAAAAAATCTGAAACCTCACTTTATTTTCTTTTACGTGATTGCTTCGATGTCCAAAGACCACCATTTTCAAGGACTGTTTTATATCTAAAGCGTTGTAAAGGTTTTATCTTGAATCGAGACTTTACTTCGAATATAGAGCACTTTGTAAATCAACTGATGTAACGCCCCCCGGAAAACATCTGACAACAGATCCAAAAATCTGACTCAAAAATCTGACTCAAAAATCTGACACCAGCTTCACTCTGGTTGTAAACAGCGTACGTGACACAAAAAATCTGACGCAAAAATCTGACAGCAAGTTATATTTATTTGTGCGCGAAGATATTGTTTAGCAAATACTTGTGTGGATATCACATAGAACTGGTGTTTGATGAGAGCTGTAAAAATCCTTGAAAATATATCTGCTTGAAAGGGAATTTCATAATCGAGCCATTTGCTGTAACATGATTCACTGTAAGCGGCGTGACACAAAAAATCTGACTGCACCCAGGGATATTTCTTTGTACTTGTATAATTGTGTAGGTACTTCAGTTTTGATATGGTTAACGCTAAGGACCGTAAATAAGGTAACCTCTGGCAGATTACCTTAATAAAGGAATAGCGTGTGAACTATCGAATATTGTATTTTCATTGTTACGGTGTCTTGTTACCCAGTTAATCCAGCTTGCTTAAAAACTGCTCTATACGGGCTCGTGGATTTGTTCTATATAACGTAGCTGATGAGTATACTATCTCAACGTTTGTACATAGTTATTTCTTTCTCACTATAGATAGTTCAAAGTATATTTATGTTGAATTAAAAAAGCTGTAACCTGTTATTTGGAAGCAGTACTACTAAAGTATTCGTGGCACGAAGTCCCGTTGACTCCAAAAAAATCTGAAACCGCACTTTGTTTTCTTTTAAGTGATTGCTTCGATCTCCAAAGACCACCGTTTTCAAGAACTGTCTTATATCTAAAGCGTTGTAAAGGTTTTATCTAGATTCGAGACATTGCTAAGAATACAGAGCACTTTGTAAATCAACTGATGTAACGCCCCCCGGAAAAAATCTGACAATAGATCCAAAAATCTGACTCAAAAATCTGACTCAAAAATCTGACACCAGCTTCACTCTGGTCCCCCCTCCACCCCTGAGACTCAACACTCAATTTGCGAATCAAGAAATACTTCAACATTCTACTATTCACTTTATTTAGAATCAGTACTAAGAATCGCTTGATGTAGAATCAGTTCGAAGAATGTTGTATCAGGGTTTATAGGCACTTTAAATCTTTTTAAAGGTATGGCAGTCGAGCATGAAAGTTTCGTAGTGTCTCAAATGCCGAGGTTCGAGAAATTGCTCAACTTAAATTCCATTAAGCTCACGAAAAGCGCTTGACATTTCTTAACAAAGATTGAATGGTTTGAATTGTTATAATTTAGTCGTTTTCCTGAATTTAAGAAAAATTCAGACTGCCGTGCCGAACCTTTGTCGGAAACATCGCCGAACACGAGTCATTCGGAAATTGTCGGAAAATGCATATTACTACATGGGTGCCCTGTGTATCATATGGTAATTAACTAGAAATACCGCTGGTTTGTAATATTGTTTTTCGGCCCGGCTCCACGCCCGGGGGATAGCATTACCCGTGCAAGTATAGCCTGGGGTCTGGGGTTATAGTCATATTCCCGACTCCACAGGGATCCCAAACAGGAAGCGTGACTCGTGTCTGCAAATGTTCACTAATGCATGCCTTTTACTGTGAAGAAATTATTTTACCAAAATTTTAAGAGAAAAACGAACCAAAAGTGAATATGAGGTGTTGCGGTGGCTGCGTTGTATTGGGTGACTGCCTTCTTCGCAGACGTTCTTAGTGTCGTTACTTTGGGTGACAACCCTAAAAGAGCGTCTAGGTAGAAGGCTATGGGTGACAGACCCTGCATGTTACCTTTTGGCAGTCTGCGGTTGTCAGATTTGCTGCATGTGCAGGGGTTCGGAGGATTAAAAAAAAACAAAAAAAAAACACATACACACATCAAATTTGAACCTTGCAACCTCAACTTACTGCGATTCTCAATATTCTGCGAACTCAGACACTTCTACTACTTGTTGTGAGATTGGTTTTTCGCTGCCATCAATCAAAACTAATCAGTCGGTACCTTTCATATTTTTGACTGGCGGCAGCGAAAAACCAAATTCCAACGGGAAACTCGCAACTACCGAGTTCGCAGAATATTGAGAATCGCAGTAATGCTTTGTGTTTGATTAGTCAATGGAAAGTATTGAATGGGATATCCAACTTGCATTTTCTTAACTCAGGTCCCCTTTGGATACAGCCAGTCTACAAAATGCAAGTTCCTCGTGGGAACGATATTATGGTAAAGTCCACTCAAAAATCTTACTAGTAGTATACTATCACTAGTATATGTACCATGATATTTCCTGATGTAATTAAGCAATCCTACTCGTAAATTACGAAACATTTCATCAATATACAAAAATATACTTTATTTAATATGCACTACTAGTACAGGAATAGACATACAAATATGGCAACATTTCAGAAACAATTTACCCAATTTAAAAAGCATGGAAAGATTTGTCAACCTTGGAAAAAAATATCTTGCATTTGCCAAGAACTACAATAACTATCTTAGCTCAAGTTTATAAAAAATATTTTAAGTAACGTTAGTAACTTTTCTCCTAAATCTAAAGTAATCCATAAATTTATGTATTTCTAAGATTGCCTTAGAAAAGCAATTGTAGAGTACAAACACTAAAAGTGTGCAACATAAATACCACTAAATACTGGTAAATTATGCTAATTCTATTGTTCTCTATTGTTTAATCAACACTATTTAGTGGTAAATAGTGCAAAGTATTGCACACTTTTAGTGTTTGTACTCTATTGGGAGGACATAGGCTCACTTAGAGTGGAATCACTAAACCCAAGAAAATAAAAATTGCTTGTTAAAGTGTCAAATAGACACTTAAGAAAACAATGGAATTAGGGTCTACTAAAGTGTATTAGTGTAATATCTGTCAGTGGTTTAGTGATTTCACTCTAATTATGTAAAATGTTGAATCGTAGAATTGCATCTTGTTTCTAAGAAAACCTATCGAAAATATATTTACATGGATACACAATCAAAGTCTTTTTATTCTACCAAATGTCAAAATACCCTCTAAATGAATTTGAGTAAAAAGTAAGACTTTAGAGTTCAACTATGATTTGCGGTAATAATCAGAATCTGTACGCAATTAAATAGAATCTGAAGTTTTTTGAGGTTAATAAAAAACCTTTTTTCTAACCTTAGGATAACATTAAAGGAATAACTTATTTTGACCGTTAATAGTGTACATTAAGACCCCTAAATTTTAACAACAATTATATTTCATTACATTTCCCTAAGTATATTACTACTAATAAATCTTACTTCTGTTACTTAAAAAGAAAGGAAAAGAATGAAAAAACCCCGAAAATCAGTTTGTTGCTCACAATCACAAAGAGAGAGGAAAGTAAAAGTGAAGCTTTCACAGAAAGAAAATATAATTTTTTGAAGACCTTTTACCACGAAGAGTAGATAAAACTCTCCTAAAAAAAACTTACAAAACTATTAGTGAATTCTGCATAAATATTTAAAAAAGCCTCTCAGTGTTATAATAGTTATGTTCTTATCAGAAGATATTGAAAAGAAAGTAATGAATGTAGCTGCAAAAAACAGAAAATTATCCAATATTCTTGTTTTGAGTTCCCTGTTGCTCAGACTAAGCCTCAATTTCTTATGGAATTATTTTGACTATTTATATATGCATTCCAGTGAAGGTCTTTGGATTTCAAAGTGCTTGCATTGTTGAAGTTTTGCATTCGTTACTTTACTGTTGCAGGGTTTGAAATTCCCACAAGATAATTGGCTAAATGCAAGTTGAAAATTACAAATATTGAGTGAAAAGAAATTGAACTTGCATTTTCTAGCTAGTTCTCTTTTTAGAAAATAATCATGTTACGCAAAGAAAAACAAAGTCTTTGCGTTTGCATTCAATCCATTTAACTTGTAGCTACTCAATGCACAAGATAAATTTATCTTGTCACTAAAAAATTGAAATTCTAACCCTGCATTGGTATTCGTGAATATTTAGATGCTGAAATGAGGCTAACCCTGAGTCAATGAGTCTGTAATCAAGAAACACAGTGGTATGATACGAATTGGAAAATGGTCTATTAAGGATCATTAGCAACATGCAAAGTATATGAAAATAAAAATGAAGGCAATCAGCACTGGAGAGACTAATTTTCTTCACATTCATGCAGAACCCAATAAGTACACCTTCACTAATTTACCACATAATAGAAAACCAAATTACATTCTAACTAAATTCAAATATTCCTATTTTCTTTAGTTTCAGTTAAATTTAGAATCAGGCATTACTAACTTCTTTGCAATATCTGAATGTACAAAAACAGTATTGCTACAGGGAGTTACCCCTGTCACTGAAGAAAATGGATGCTGAGGTGTGATACCCTTGGGTAGAATTGGGGTCATCTGATTGGGAGTGGCTCCAGGAGTGCAAGCAGGACCTCTGATACCTGGGATTGCAGTCATGACCATTCTGGGACTGAATCCTTGAGTGACGGAAGGCTGCATATTTACTAGAGGCCTAATAATCTGGTTATCTTTCAAACATGTCATACTTTCTTGAATAAGGCTTGGGTTTTTTCGAGTGCTGACAATGTTCATTGGTACAGTAGATGATGGGGGCATTATATTAGTAGTGGATTGCATGATATTGCCCAGGCAATTCTCTTCACTTAGTGGATGAGATGTTGGTGGTAATAGCTTTCTTGTTTCTGTAGTACTTGGTGTTAATGACATCAAAGCTGGATTTGATGCAGAAGATGAGAAGGTATGTTGCTGCGGCATTGCTATGAAGAGAGGAGCCTGGCTAGTATGGAGTGATGGGGCACTACAGGTTGACATTGTCCACAAAGACTGTAAATTTGAAGATGTTAATGATACTAGGTTTACACCTTGAACATTATTTGATGATACAACTGATGCACTTGTGGGGTTTGTGGTTTCGTTTACTGGAGAAGGTGCTATTGGAGTGATGCCCATAGCTTGTAGAGACACTGGGGATAGACTTCCTGATTTGTATGATATAGATTGGTTCACTGTCTGGTCTTTACCGAGAGGATACCATGGCTTCATATTCTTAACATAATTACTCAGAGGCTTCAGGGGGCTCACATCATCTATCAAATTAGCCTGAATTCCAACTGATGAGTGGATGTTGTCATTATTCTTGGACACTTCAGAACGGACCTTGGAAAGTGCTTTTTCTAGCTCATCTTCCATTCTTTTCCATCTTTCATCCTTCAGGTCAAAATCCTTCTGTTCTTCTAATAGTTTTTTCTGCTTCTCTCTCTCCAACAATATCTTTTGCTCAGGAGATCCTTCAACTACACTAGGAATGACATTCTTAGCAGGTGGGCTTCCTGTGGTGGAAGCAATGTTATTCTGCTCTGTTGGGAAGGGTTTGAATGGAGAAGTTGCTGAATGCACAAACTTTCCAGCATTTGCAGGCTCATTTTTCTTGCCTATGACATCATCAGAGCTCTTGCACCTCTTAGAACTTGGACCATCATCTTGTGATGAAGTTTCGCCATTGAACAGTGTTCTTCTACTTTTTTTGTTCTCATCGGGTATGGGATATCCTTGACAGGCGGACAGAAGCTCAGACATGCGGTTAGGGTACTGCTCTTTGAGTTTCATTAATTCAGAATGGAATTTAATTGAGTCTGGACTTCTTATGGAACTGTCATCTAATAGGAAAAAATATAAAGAAAAGGATAAGATTATAGTTATTTTCTATACTTTGGAAAGCAACTATAACAAAGTTAAGGTCATATTACATTTTGAAACTTTCTGCTTCCTAACAAGTTTCGGGAGGAAATTGCAACATGTAACACCCCCATGAAACATGTTTCGCAAACGCCATTGCATACAAGTTTAAACATGTGACAGAGTATTTAATTAAATAAATATTCATGAACCTATTCTACTAATACATAATCTTTTCATTCAATAGACCTTTCCCGAAATTGCTTGACAAGAAATTCAAGTCCAGACTGAAGTTTTCAATTCCATACATTTGTCTACTCCAGCCTTGCCTTCAATCTATTGGCAGGCATGAGGATACAAGTACATGCTAATACTGTCATTAAATGTGGTCATACTTTTGCACATTGCACTGGAATCAAATTACAAAAACGTTAATATAGTTACAGTACACAGGGCTCAAAATAACAGCAGGTCAACTTTGGTATCGACCGGTGAAATACGGTTTTGAATGCACATATTGAGCGGTCATATTTGAAAAAAAAATAAAAAATCATAAAAACAGCGTATGACTGGCAATTATTTTGAGCCCTGTTACAACACAACACAATTTCCACACACTCACCTTCAAAACCAGTAATTTCATGTATAGAATATCCATCTCCTTTGTCACTAGTTCCATTATCACTATCACAAGACAACACTCGTTTCTTGCTTGCAAACCCTCTATCTGATCTGGAGCGTGGTAGCTTGTTTTTGTTGTTCCCTTCAGATTTTGTGCGACGTAACTGTTGCTGACTTGGTCGGCGGCTGATTATTCTCCCAAATGCACCTAATACATAAAACGCTTTATGAAATACTGCTTAAAAGTCTTGTGCTGATTGGTTGGGAGTGCATATTTTATGAGAGTACACAACTCATGATCAAGCGTTCTTTCATTGCCATCATTCCTATCCAAAATAACAGTTTGTACTGTACTTTATAAAAGAAATAAGAAACTTGCTTGCTGTGAGTTATAAAGCACTTGGGGATTGGCAGAACACTTGAGAAGACTGAGAAGCACTGATTTACACTCTGTGCTTCTCCTAACAGTCTTTAGTGTTTAACTGCACACAGCACGTTTTCTATTCTTTTATAACAGCGCTTTCCAATCGCATTTGTGAATCGCTGTCACAACAAAATAAGGTTTTGGTGGAAGTCAATCAAATTGTTTCGATGGCATTGTCGGAAAACACAGAGTTACCAAGGCACATGCCATGTGGAATGTTGTGTAAATATCTTGACTGACATTCACCAAAAATTGTATGATTTCGGGTGTGTGATCGGAAAGCGGTGTAATAACTTGAAATTGTTTTATTCAGTAGCTTGTGAATGATATTTGACAGAAATATTAAAATATAGCAATTGTAATCATTTAACTTACTTTCTTCTTTGTCTACTGATTCCTTCTCTACTAAGGAATTCTTACTGCCACCTTTTTTCTTGGGAGGGTTGTCTGAATCACCTACGGAAAGGGCAAGATTAAGTACTTGTCATTCTCAAATAAAATTCACTTGAAAAACTAAAGCAGCTTTTTCTCATCAAGAAACATTTTCTGCTGATTGACTTCAGATATCAAAGTAAAAACTACATTGCCGTCAAACAATTGCTTTAAGTTGTGGCATTTTGGTCTGTTCCTATAAATTAACTTATTGACCCAAATGCCTTAACTGGAAACAATTGTTTGAAGGCAATGGAGTGTAACTCTGATATCTACTATTTACTTACTTTTTGGTTTGTTAAGTTTGTCTAAACTGTCCAAATCAATGCCAATCCATCTGAAGCCAGGTTTTCTGCCACTTTGAATGTTATGAATATGGACTTTCTGGATGAGCTGCAAGCTTGATAAGATGTTGGCAATATCGTATAGGCGACGCACCTTAGCTGCAAAAAGAAAAATGTCATTAGCACACTGCAACATTAATATGCCTCTTTGTACCCCCTCAAACCAAAACTTTTTTAAAATAAATAAATAATTATATAAACTTCCAGACGTTTGAGCTTTTGGCTACTGCTGATTAAATTTTTGACAGTTATTTCATCAGTTGATAGACTTTTTGATTAAACCGCACCCATAGTTAACCTGAAGTTATCTTTGTCATGGGTTTTCATGAAGGAGGTGTATCATTAATCTACATCAAATTTCTTGTTTCAATCTCCTACATGTACATGTGCACCTTATGAAACTTACTTTTGTACTTAGCCTTTCCTTCTTCCTCCTCGTCTATTAATAAATTAGCTGCATCATCTAAGGTAACTTGCCGAGTCTGAAAACAAGATCAATAAAATTAATTTACAATCATTTTCATGAATATGCAAGCTGAACAGTTGTGATGGCTGTGTATGAGTAGAAAAACTTTCAGACCATTTAGCAATATGCACTTAATTCTCTTTGAAGCCATGATACATGATGCATCTCTGACACATGTCTGGGTCACATAATTATTAATTATTGTAACTGATACTGGTGATCTAACAAGATCTATTTAGGACAGGATGGCACAGGGGGTACATGTGACGTGGGATCCAGGTTTTTTTGGACCGTGATTCATAAAATTCAAAAATATATGTTCCATGATAAATGAATTTTAGTCCTCCCGTGATGTCTCATCTGCTTATTTTGAAGACCACGATTCGTAACAAAATTATTTCTATTACACCCTAAATCCTTGTATCAAGGTTATTCATTAATCATATTTTATGATTCATGAATTTATGAAAACATTGTCAGTGATTTGTGATCGATACCCCTGTGCCACCCAAAAATAGAAGGGGGTATAGAAAGCAGATATTTTTATCATGCAACAGTATAGTAGTATTGTTATTTACCTCTGAAAGTAAGAACATCATTAAAAACTTTTGGCTCAATACACCAAGGGACTTGTCCTTCCTGCAGTAATCTGCTTCTACAAATGAATCATAAGATAAGATTTGAAAATTTACATTTGTTTGAATCTTTTTTGTTCATTTGTTGCAACCATAGCAAATTTGCAGGACAAGAACATGACTGTTATGATGTTTGGTTCCCAGTATTGTTATGGGTTTCCTGTGTTATTATAAGATGCCCTGGGGCTGACATGTTGAAGTCGGTTGGTGCACTTGTTCACCTAGTTCTGGTCTGTTGTATTATTAAAGAACTTACAAGCAGATTTCCAATTGTATGCTGGTTTAGATTATAACATAAACTGGTGACTACGATGGGTGTTGATGATTAATGAGCTTACAAACCAAAAGATCATTTTCGAGATGCACAAGCGCTTTCAAAAATATAGCAGGCACAAGCATGAAAGAGGCATTTTTAGATAAGATTGTGCGCACTTTTCATATGAAGCAATAAATATTGGAATAAAAAAGAAAATCCTTAAATAGTTCTAGTAGTGGCAGTAAAATAACACCTCATGCAAATAGTTCATAGTCTAAAGAGATTGCAATCAAAATTTTAAATGTATAATTGCTTACCTCTTTGCTTTCTTGCCCAAGCATCTTCTTCACCATCAAACATACTTGGTAAACACCCCATTCCAGGTAGACAAACTTTATTATTCTTAGGAAGAAGAGGAGGTAATTTGTTTGTTCCTCCTTTTGCACACTGCAGAAAAAGAAATCAACTTTTTTAGGCATTTTGTTTGGTATTACGATATTGTAAAGTTAGGTTCTTACAGTTTATACTGAAAACTTTCTGTTGTACTATCACAGAACCAAAAGAAAGCATAATGTGTTAAGTTTCTTTACCTTGTTTTGACAAGCCAATTGTGGATTTTCCTTTTCTGTGTTGCCTCCTTTACTGGTAAATCCATGGGTAACAGCAAATTGCTACAAGAATAATCATTAAGATTTTTTTTGGTTAAGACAGGACCTAAATAGCAGCTGTTTATTGCCAGGCCAGAATTGGAACTTTCTGGTCAAATCTTTGTCTTTCCAGTCATTTTGACCAGTGACATTGAGCCGAATGAGGTTTAACTGAGCTAAAACTAATTTGGCTGGTCATTGTGACTGGTGACTGACAGCCCATTATCTTAAGCCTTGTGAGAACATACTGAATTCTGCAAAGGCCTCTCATTATCTTATTTAACATATCAGGTCTCAATGAAGGTTTGATTAGACAACTAATATAAATATATATGGGAAATAAATCTGCGATGTTCCAGCCACAAAATTTCAGTCATTATGTGAATCAAAAGTTGAAGTACCAAGTCCTAGGTAATCACTGAAGTCTTTTCATTGCATTTATCAATGCATAGCTAACTATTTCTAAGTGACACAATTTGCTTGAGGAAAACATTTTTACCTTTAATTTAGCTAATGTTTGAGGAAGTCTTGTCTTTCCATGCCACATGTATCTGTTCTTGGCAAATCTGCTTATAACTTCTACACTTTCAAGGACATTGACAATATCATAGATTCTTCTACGCTCAACACCTATAAAGTTAAAAAAAAAAAGAATCAATAAATAGGATGCTAAAATGTATGCAGAAAAGTGAGGAACGTAAAGAAATTAAATTCCTAGCAAAGTAGATATGGTTAATCAATTTCTTGACGTTTTTTTTACTTACTCAAATCTTTAGCAACTTCATCAAGACTAATTTCTATTCTTTCACTAGGAGAGGGATTTTCAGGATACTTGGCCAAAAACCTATTGAAAAGACAACAAGATATCTAAGAACATAGAAAGACAATACGATTGATGCATATATTGAGCTCCGGCTTGTGCAATGCCTCCCCAGGGAACCAGTATCCAAGCCATTTTGGAGGGAATCCAGACAAGATTTGCATGAAGACCCACAATAGCAAACAATATAGTGGTAAACGACTCTGACCATCACTTGAGAGAAAATAAAGATATATAGGTCAACATACTTAACATATACTAAGTCTGTGACTTTTAGTAGTATTTATGAATGAACTTTGGAGTTCAAACTTTAGGTACGATCTTGATTCCCCGCCAAAATCAAAAATGCCGCGAAAACTCTAACCTCATTAAGGATTCAAACAACACCTGAAAATGGCGGCAAGTCATGAAACGAGTGTAACGCCATCCTCATCAACTTAATTTACCTTTGGCACAGTAGACCAAGAGATTTATCCTTCCTACTGATGACCATTTTCTCAGATTCTGAGCCATCTCGAAGGTTTACGTGTACATAACTACCATTTCTGTATACAACTTTGGAGTCAAACATCGGTAACGCGAAGGAAGGCACTACACAAGGGCTTGGACTGGTCTGGTCAGGTTCCGTGAAGAGTTCCCTCTTTTTAGTCTCTCGATCTCGGATTGCTGGGCTTGCTGCACTGACTAACATTTTTAGATTAGCCGTAGGTGTGAGAGGCTCGTCTCCTGGGTTTGTTGGAGCTGATGAGTCGGATTTCACCGTATGCTTTGGGGGTGTAGCAGGAATTATCATTGCATTTCCACTCGATTGCGAAGCTAGAAGAGCAATCGAGCTCTCACTACTTGCAGCTTGTGAATTAAAAGCTTCTAATTTGCGTTCCATATAGTTTTCTCCTGTCATTATCGGACTTGTAGCGCAGTTTGAGGTGATAGTCGATATCTCGGCGAGGGACGGGTGTCTGCTTAGCGATAATGACCCAGAGCTGTTACTAAGACATGAATCGGAATCACTCTCCGATTTATTCCAGGCTTCAGGGTTTGTTGTAGAAACCATGATCTCTATCTAATACCAATAAAACCTAAGATAAATAAAGGGAATCCAGGTTAAGGTCAGTTAGAAATTGACTAAGGAATAGTCCAGTATGTTTCTTTATGTAAATTTCAGCGCGCGACTTGAAAGGTTGTCTTGCCACAGAAGACCGCCTCAGAAAACTGTCAAAATTCCGCTAAAAAATACAAATTATTTGATAAAATACGAATATAGTATTGGTCTTCAATCATAAGAAGTCAATTTTACTTCATATCTGGCCTTATTCATACAAAAAAGAAGGAAATATTGCACGATTTAACAGAGTAGTAACGGGTTTTCGCGGCTTCACTTCACCGAGTCCACGTAGTACAATCTCTACTCACCTGAATATCATCTGAAAAACTCTAAAAAGCCAGCTGATAAAACACACAGGTGTTGCTTCGGGCTTCGTGAACCTTTTGCCTAAAATTCTAGACAAAAATATGAAATATTTTGGTAGTATATCACCTGATAATTTTCTAGAGTCTGTATAGTCGAGCTTCCAAATCGGTTGTGAAAAAATTTGGCGCGTTCAATTTACGCGGGGATTCAGTGACAGACACCGGTTCAACACTCTCCACCAATCAAAACTCAGAATACAAGTCACATGATATAACTTTACGTTAGTCATTTCATATACACCTTGTATTAACCAATCAGATAGTGTTATTTGATCACGTGAATGTTTTCGAATCTATCATTAAAATGTCACGTGAGGATAGTAGTTCCTAGGCTTTGCGCTGTTGTGGTCAGCGCGTGGTTACTGAGTCGAGCACATTTTTCGGCGCCGATTCAAAATGGCGGCTCAGAATGAAGGTAAATTTGTAAATCTTTTTATCGCGCTTTTGACGCTTCTAATCTTTATATTTATGTTATTTTTGAAATGTGTGGAGGAATTTATGCGTTCTTTTAATTTTGGTATTTTGTTAGGAATCTGGCGGCCCTACAAGGACCTGCTCGAGATCGTAGAACGAGCCGTTTATCGAAAACGTCCCGAATATCAACACGATCTTGAAGTCGCGCTTAAAAAATTTAAGCCTGATTTCTTGAATTTCTTGAAAAATCCTGTAAGTACAAAGATATGGAATTCATTATTAGCTATTCTATTGTGTATAGTTAGTTATGGCGAGGTGAAATCTTTAGATTTAAACATAACTCATGTTTTGATAATTTAGTTAGGATTTTGACAATTGAAAGAATGTGCAAGCTCTATGATTAGATCAGGGCTGTATCCAGGGAAAGGTGAGGGGGGGGGGGGGGGGTGGGGGGGAGGAAGAGTTAGTTGGAGGTTTGCATCAATTGCAGTAACATCAGTCAATGTAACTTTCTGTACTGAATGGCTGAGAGGACGCACCTAAACCCCCACCTCATCCCCCCTCCCCCCATCTCCCCCCTGCAAAAAGGCTAGTTAATAAAAAATTAACATACTCTTTCCACTTGTACTACTCATAGGCAAAGAACCCAGTACACAGAGATGAAATCAAAAAAGCATCTACTAATGGCATCTACCTTCATGGCCAACAAGATAAGCAAAAACTTCCAGAACAATTCATTCAAGAAGTACTCATCTTGAGTGACATTCTTAACCTGAATGAGTATGTTTGTACTGAGCTCTTGTTAGCAGGTGAACAACAGCAACCAAATTTTCCAGGAATGACACGTGGTCTTGTAGCTGTGCTCCTATACCATGATGGCCGTCGCTGTCTTATTAGTGCCTTGAAGATACTGATGCAGTCAAGAGATGGTATCACATGGACTCTTGGCTTGAATGAAGATCTGAGTCAGTTGATTACTGTGTATACAGAACAGCTTCTTGAAGAAGGTACAAATCATGTATACTTTCAAGTGGTTTTCTTTTCTTTGCAATTTACCATTCCTCTTATAATTACGTCTTGATACCACTACCATCAGAATCCTCTTCAATTTTTTTTTCTTATTCAAATATTTGAGCTCCTTTGGGAGTCACAAGATAATGGTGTTATTTTGGCCAACAAAAGGAACTACGAAAAGGATTCTGGTAGTAGAGGTATCATAGTTAGGCTGCTATCGTCAAAAATTGTTCACTTCAGTGATAGAAGCATGAAACTTTGCATGATTACTACTAACAATGTTACTAACAAAATCTGATATGGATCCAGGCTGACTTACGCTCCAGAGCGGAGATATGCGCATGCCCTAAAATGGCCAGCATGAAAACGAGGCTGAACAATAAAATGACTAAAAGGGGACCTAAAAATCCAGAATTTCACTCCATATCGATATAGCAGTCATATATGTATATGTTTATTGGTTTGTGATAATAAGTGCTGAAACTCTGATCACGTGACCTTTATTTGGATTTTTACTTATTTTACTTGGGATCCCTGTGGTATATATATTTACTTGAAAAAGATGATATGATAAATTTAAAAAATGGGTTGTAAGATGTGGAAGTGAAGTGAAAGACAAGATTATCAATTGGCTATTTTAATAGCATGAAATACTTCCCTGAGAATATTTTACCGCAACCAGCTATATTAATTAATATGCAGTGACTACCGGTATGCCTTTCTATACTCTACAGTATTTCCATACATGTACCATTGAAAAAACACTAATTGTTTGATATATGCAAGAGCATAACTTCTACAGTTCGTGAACTTAGAAATTAATCTGAGTTCTCTATGACAAATTTGTACAAAAAGCATTGTATAGGTTTGAGTTAACAAGTGCTATGTATGTTTTATAGTAATTTATGACTAGTTACAGTTTCCTCCACAGTTGCACAATCCAGTGCAGGCTAAATTAGCTTTGAGGCATTTACAACGCCCTCGGCAACCAACTTTGCAGCCACATCTAATAAGTTCATAACATGAGTCCTTGGCTTGTGGTAGTGCCGTCCAATAAGGGACCCAGCGACTGTTTTCAAGCTTCCAACCCCATTTAGACGGGCATGGCAATATGGGCTGCTTCAACAGAGTTTGACCCCATACATAGCCTCCTTGGAGGACAGCTCTCTTTACATGCTGCATCAATGATTCTCGAGTTGGAGGGATGTTTTCAAGCGATCTTCCTTTCTTGGAGAATAGTTCTTGTCTGACTTCATTCACATTTGACAAGTTACTTGTTCTATCATACATGAGAGCGGTGAATCGCTCAATGACTCTCATGCATGAATCATCAATATCGTCTGGCATCTCCATCAGTGTATTCAGAATTGGAGTTAGTTCAGGGAAAACCTTCCAGACATCCCACGCCGTCTTTTTGCCGCGTCCGCTGAAAAATGAAACTGTGTCGCATCCTGTTAAGGAATGAAACATAGGCAGCACACGGGCCCGATCTCACCCAAGGGATGCAGCAATGGCATGAGCTGGAAGATAATGAAGATTCTTAGAAGCCCCATGTGAAATCCACAGCTCATCTAAAGGTAGAAGAGATGCAACAGAAATGGCTAGCACCAGGACATCAGTATCATTGGTTCAGATCTTTATACGTCGGTGACCATGTAAACTAGCATGAAAAGCATGAATCATCATCCTAGTGTCTGCTTCCTCGTGACTGCATGGCGCAAGGGTACTCACATCCTCTGTGCCATCAAGTGGTAAAACGCTCTCTCCAAGTGTTGAAAATATTGTCTTATCATGTGGGATCTGTAGTAAGACAACCTGAAAAGCAATTGAGAATACTCATTAGCATAAAGACAATGCATAATCTGGTTTACCTTATGATTTGAGGAATACAGACCTTATTAGAGAGAAGCTTGAAAAGCTCGTCTTTGTTGCTGTCAACTCTAAGAAACTCTTTCCAGTTCGATGGAATTTTAGTGGACGGTAAAACTTTTCTTCTTTGACCTTAAAGCAATCACAATTTCTGTCAAGGAACATTCGTCTAATTACATTATTAGGTAAATAATTATCATTACCTGATCCACGCCTTTCCCTTGCTGCTCTCTTCAGAGAATCATCTTTATAGATGTCCCAAACTATATCGATCCTGTTCACATCCTCCAGCTGCCTCAAAATATAAGGCACAAATATTCGATCAAAGTACTCGCCAAAAGTGCTAACAGCTTTGGGCTGGAGCATCTGTATTATAACGGCTCCATCTAGAATGATGACATCTGCTCGACAGGCCTGTTCCACTGTGAGGTCACAGCCATCTGTGAGGCATTTTACAAGGTCAGCTTTGTTTCCACTTCGGAGCTGACCCACTTGGGTAAGTGATGGTGGCCAAGGTTGGTTTTCAAACTTGAAGAATTCTCCAATGTTACCGTCTCTGTTTTGACAAGCAATATACAACCTTGAGAAAAGGGCGCAGTCTTCTTTTAATACGGCTACCTTTGCTTTGTCTTTTGAAACAATTTTTTTCACTTTATTATGGAAAGTGGGAAAATTGTTCTTCTTGATCGGATCCGTCAATGGCTTGGTTTTATCTTTGAATACCTCTTTGTGATTGATTCTCTCCTACTTTCCTTGCTTGTTTTACCGTGTTAACAACAGCTTCATCCATGATTTCTTTAGTGTGAAGGGCTATTAGATCTTCTCCGCTGTCATTGAACGGGTTACCAAGTTCTTTCATAGATGACACCATGTTTGCAACATCTTTTGCGAAGGCACCTTGGATAGATGGCTTTTGCTCGTGGTGTTTCGGGCTCTCATCGGAGGAGATGGCTTCAAACTCTCCAATTCAACTAGTTCCCAGGTCTTTACTATTACAAATTAGTTTAATCATGAAACAACCCTAATAATTGTATAATTAAAAGCAAAGTAAGAGTAAAGAAAAATCTAGCTATTTTAGAAAAGAAGAATTCTCAACAGGAAAGCATAATCAGAACTGAAAAGAATATATTTATCATATCATCTTTTTTAAGTAAATATATATACCACAGGGATCCCAAGTAAAATAAGTAAAACTCCAAATAAAGGTCACGTGATCAGAGTTTCAGTACTTTATATTACCACAAACCAATATACATATATACATATATGACTGCTATATCGATATGGAGTGAAATTCTGGATTTTTAGGTCCCCTTTTAGTCATTTTATTGTTCAGCCTCGTTTTCATGCTGGCCATTTTAGGGCATGCGCATATCTCCGCTCTGGAGCGTAAGTCAGCCTGGATCCATATCAGATTTTGTTAGTAACATTGTTAGTAGTAATCATGCAAAGTTTCATGCTTCTATCACTAAAGTGAACAATTCAGCATTTTTTTGGACGATAGCAGCCTAACTATCAAGCGTAATAAGGGGCATCAAGAATTCATGTTCAATTTAGAATATTTCAATCTTACATTTTGAGGTAATAATATTTTTGAGGTATATAATTTATTTTTCAACAAGAGATGTATTTTTTTTTGCTGAATTAGGTTTAATAAACACAATATTAAAGCAGCTGGAAGACCTCAGTATCCAATCAGAACTTGAAAAGCTTCAAAAAGGTCAAGCAATAGGAGATGAACGGCACAAAAGACAGCTGATTGATTTCATTACTGACCAGCGTCAACTTCTTGCCGAATGCCTGTTTTGTGCCGCATGTCAGTCAACCTTATCAAGAAGTGACACTCTGCAGTTGATAGCATATTTGAAGAAGTGTCCTGCAACAGAAGCTGATGGAACTCTTGATAGTGTCACTTTAACTCTTCTGATGGCCATGCTGTATTGCTTTAATGTGGACCCTTTGGATGATGCGAGTGAGATGCAGACATCTTTCAGCGGTAGGTACTGTATACGCATCTATCAGGCTAAAACATGGTTGTACTACAGATTTCACTAAAGTGTGTCGTGCATTACAATTATCATCTACCTTTCAGATGTTAGACATTTGTGACTGCACTGACAAACATCAACATTTTAGTCTGCATTCCTTTCTCCACATCATGATATCCTTTAGATAATTTTCATCCCCAACAATTATCAAAAGGATGCCAACCCATGGAAAAGTTTTCCCAAACGTTTTCAGCAGGTTTTCCCAGCATATTTTCTTCTATGCTGACATTATTTACTTATGAAGTCAATGTAATACATTTCAAGCTTGGTAAGCAACTTGCAACAAAACATTCACCAACCTTTTTTGAAATTTCATTAAAACCATATGTTTTTGTTGTTGTTCTTCTTCTTAGAGGATTCCCTTCCACTATTATCAGACCAGAATTTCATCCCAGATGTTCATCAGGAACTTTGTTGCACAGATGGATGGGTCAACCAGGGTATACTTGCTACGACTCAGTTTGCATGGTCATTGGTCTTGCGTTCATGCAGTCAGTGGTCGAGCTTGGTTAGTGCAGTAGAAGTACTAGAAGATGATGGACCTGTCTTTGACATGGCTGTAGAAGGAGGAGTGTTTGGGTTCTTAAGAACATGTGTTGTTGGAGCAAATCATTTCCATCATGAGGTATACTTTTTCTGATGTTGGATCCTAATTTATCTTAATTCAGGGGTTTCAATAATATTTGAAGTAGATGGATAGGATTCAAATGTAGGCATCTGTGTCCACTAATTTTACTTCTTATTTATTGAGACTGATTCGTAAATAGCTGGTGGTTTAAAGTTACAGTAATAGACCTTTTTAACTTCGTATGCAAATTGCCCATTTCAGACCACATGACATTCCCTTGAGAAATGTTCTTTTGTTAAAATATTAACACATGAAAGAATCAGCTCCCAAGAGTGGCATCACATGGTCTGAAATGGGCACAACAAACAACGAAGCTGAAAAGTTCTATTACCCGGCAATCCACTGCCTGTAGCCGCCTTCTATTGAAACTCCTGCTTAATTGTTTTGATGACCTTGTTAATAGACCATGGATGTGCATGTCAGAGCTAAAAATAATGGCTGCTCAATGACCAGGGACATGATGACTAGCAACATTGGATTGTTCAACATGTGACCAGTCAATGTGACCTGGAGACAAGTGCCAATTTTGACTCGACATTATATATTGACCAGCTGTTATTTCAGCCCTGCATGATGGCATCATAATTATACTATACTGTACTACCAGATGAATTCCTTTGTATTGCATTTGTATTATTAGTAAATCACCACTAAATTTAATTTCTTTACTCTAAATTTTGCAACAAGTACTGACTGTATAGGCAGTCCAAAAAAGCAGTTAGGTCAAAGGAGGGACCAGTGGCTGGACCATACTACATGTATTCTGACTCATTCTCAATAGAGGCTTTGCACCATCACGTGATGGCAGCCATGACAGGAGGCAGGAACAATAGAGTCTTCCCCCTGGGAAACTGAATTCTTTCTCATGTAAATCATATTAGACCAGATTCAATTGTTCCTGCTCCTGTCATGGCTGCCATCACGTGATGGTGCAAAGCCTCTATACAGATAAAATGAAAGACAATTTTGCAAAGCATTATGGTACATTTGTTGTAAAATGCTGCCATCACTCAAGTAGGCTTGCCTTATTAACATATATTTTTAGTCTGTGGTGTATTAATTATTATTCAATAATATTATTTATTAATATTATTTTATTTTTGTATCAATCAGTTTCTTCTCCTTGTTTTCAGGATTATTTTGTTCGAAGATTACACAGTGTTGTAACAGGATTTATTGTGAAAATGCCATTGAAGGTATGATGTGATCCTAAACCCTGTTCTTTTATACCTAGCCAAAGAAAGATTCACTGACAGAACTACTGCATAACGTATATTGTATTCTGGTTTATTTTAGGTTAAAGAGTTGCGTAACCATGGAGATGAAGCATGCCGTATTATTCAGGCCTGCTTACAAGAGGGTCGTGAGCCTCCTATTGATCTTCCAAGACATTTTGAAGACTTTTTGAGACTGGTAAAAAATAACTTAGCAACATCTTATATTTACATGATGTACTAAAATGAGCAAAAATTCAAAATCTGTGGCTTAATTACTTACTTAATTGTTTTTAAATGATTGATTTAGGGCCCTTTTACGAGTTGAAACATTTAGCTGAAACTTGTGTGCAACAGCATTGCAAAATAAGTTTCAGAACAAATTGCACCTTGTATCAGCTCAAGCTTTGTGGAACTTTCATCGCAAGAAAGTTTCACAAAAAATAGAACTGCTTTCTACTCGTGCAACTGAAACTTATGTTGTGAACAAGTTTCAGGACGAAATTGCACCTTGTAATACTTGCATGTATAAAACTTGTTTCGCAGTGCTGTTGCACACAAGTTTCAGCTAAAACTTTAAAGAGGTTTATTTATTGATTGATTTTAGATTGGGGACCTGTATAGTCAAGATCCATCTGAGCTTCACCTCCCAGCTGATTACTGGTGCCCCCCTGAACCAGTAGCCACACCCTTCTCACAGTACGGCAACAGGATGTCTCCCTTATACAACCAACGACTATCATCCAAACAAGTCAGTCTGCACAAGTTTGTGCGTCTTGCTGGAGACTTGCTTCCTGCATCTTTGTTCATTCCATATATGGAAATGCTTGTTGGTTTGTCCACCAGTCCACAGGCAGCCCATCACTGTTTCAACATGCTTAAGACCACAGCAAATAACAGTATTTCTTGGGACCATTTTTTCACCTCTATCAAGCAGTACTACATAGATCTTCGCCAGGATCGAGGTCATTCAGGTAACCATGGTGACCATGTTTCTTACAAATTCAAGCAGAAACCTATGAAGAAGTAGGAAACATGTGCCATGTGCAGTTATAAAGCAGACAGGGGTTTTGCAGAACATAAGAGAAGTATTAGGAGAAACGTGACGCACAGCGCAGTGCTTCTCAACACTTCAGCTCAAGTGTTCTGCCAATCCTCAAGTGCTTTCTTATTGCACACAGCACAGCAAGCAAGTTTTTGATTTCTCTCATGAAGTACAAATTAGTGTATCTGTTATTTTGAACACAAATAACGGAACTGTGTGTGTGTGCTGTGTGCTCATATCGCACACGCTCACAACCAATCAGAGCATGAGATTTATAACAGTTATTAAATCATACCATTTAACAAGCTCCTTTTCCCCTCTCATTTTTTCCTTCGTCTAATTTTGTTACAGCCTGTACTTAAGATTTATACTTTTTTGTGATAGGTCTTGGTTTTGGAAGTAAAGAAGTGAGTCAAGGCTTTATAACTCACATGGGTAGCAGAGGAATAACACCAGTTGAACAAGAAGCTTTAATGGCTGTACTTCAAGTGACACAAAGGATTGCTGAACAAGTAATTTGATATTGCATGATACTGTAGCCCTCACCCTACCAGGGCTAAAAATAATGGGGGGTCAGTCACTGGTCATGATGATCAGTGGCAAAATTAGTTTTAGGTCATACTTTGCTTGACTCAACATTACTTTCAAAATGACCAGTATGCCAAAGATTTTTAAATACAATTAAAACTGGACAAGTTCCAATTCTGGCCAAACATTGACAGTCCATTGACAGGCCATTAGTTTTAGCCCTACCAATAGCCTTGTTTTTATATTCTGGTTGAGTGATCATGCACAAAGCAATTCGAGGCAAGACTCCCGGAAAGTAAAAGTAAGAATATTATTAGAATTACTTCATTGTTTCCCAAGAGCCTTGTTTTAGATTGCTTTGTTTGTGATCACTCAACCAGAATATCAAAAGTGGGCTACTACAATCCAGCTATTGACAACAATTTTCAAGTCTTACTTGTAGCTAATATCCACAATTTTTTTTAGGATGAAACAGCCCGTATTACCTTGTGTGAGAGTCAATCATGGCTTCCTGTTGCTTCTCTGTTTGGTCTTCTAAGTTGTCCTATTGACATCAGATTGAAAGGTTGCATTCTCAACACACTGGCAGCATTTGCTAAGTCACCAGAAATTGCTTCTTCAATGTGGCTTACACTGGAACTCTCTCAGGTACTAAACAGTAGACTTTTTTTTAGTAGACTTAATATTCTTTGCTCCTCAAAAGATTTGATCTTTTGCTTTTGTGCCATGAACAGTCGATACCCTTACACGGCATCCAATGGTCATACATGATGATCGGCAATATTGGACTAATTAACATAATTATGACCTAGAGTTACTTCAAGCTGATCTCACTGATCTGAGACTGACAGAGTCATGAGCACAAAGGAAGTGAAAAAAAGAAGCGACCTTCAAAGTCACGAGAGGTTGACTTGTTCCTCTTGAATTAATTCAACTTTATTTTATAGATTTTAGTGACTGTAAAACAACCTGGTCAAACAACACAAGACAGAGGTATTCAGGTAAGATAGGTATAACCACATACATGGAGATTTTTCTAGTGAATTAAAGATTTGTAAACTCTATGTACATAATTATATAATATGTTAATGCAAAGCTTCAAATAATTATTGTGGTCATAAATGAAAAACAGCAAGCAAAATTCCTTATCTCTGCTTATCTGCTTCTATCTTTCTTTCAGGCTATTTTTTAAATTGTTTCAAGAGTATAAACTTGTATTTTGTAGGTTGAGCTGAATGAAATTGAAGCAAGAAGTGAGACCTACCCAGTGACACAGGCATTCCTGCGGCTCATTAAAGAGCTGACAGATATACCTATCCCAGCAACGCTTGGTTCTGGGTATCGTGTGCCAGGGTTTGAACCTTACCTTGCGTACCTGCGTGATGATGTATTTTTGAAATTCAATTCAAGAGGTTACCAAGACGGCAAGGAGAAAGTAAGTGTCCTCAGGCTGTGAAAGCTAACTAATACAGCAAGTTTCTTATTGTAATCATACCATAGTGAAATAAATTTCATAATTCTGCTCTCAAAGCTTTGGGCTTTATGATTTTTCAGCAACAAGGTTAATTGAATTACAGTAGCTAGTATATCAAACAGACAATCAGTCAAGATTGGCAACATTTTTGTTGTGAAACGGAAATTTAATCCCTGCAAGGGAAACATGTTGTCCACTAGCAACTCTGTTGCTTATAGAATTGAAATTCAAATTGAAATTCTTTTTCCATGACAGAGAGTGGAAAAGAGAGTGGACGAGTTGTAGCAAGTCTATTTACCAACAAGTGAAACCATGAAAGCCAGTGCCATCTGTTTTCAGCAAAAGCTTCTAGTTTAAAGTATTCTGTATTTTTGAATTTCAGTGGGAAGTTGCATGTGGAGTTCTTGAAGTCCTATTCAAACTACTTGATGACTATGTTCCCCAGCCAGGGGACTTTGTGGATCAAGTGCTAGAAGTACAGGGAGGAGAGAGACACATTGCACCCAAGACACCTGGCTTTACCCTCATGATTCACATGCTGAATGACACACCAATGCTCAGAATGGTAAACCAATGTCTTTAGTTAATACCAATATGAACTACAGCGATTTGCAAAAATTCTACAAAAATTAAATATATCAATATATCGGGTGCAAATCGCTCAAATAAGGGTTAATATTTTGCTTTTTCGAACGAATATTATAATGATACTATAGTGCAAACTAAGTGTTACTTGGTATTTTGTTTAACATTCCAGTGAGAAAAACAGCATTTTAAAAAGAATTAAAGAATATGGAAATTTGATATCTCTATATTTTGATATAGCTGAATTTTGCAGATTTTTTTGCAAAGAAAATTAATATTGAAAGTAATATCATCATTACTAAATTTAAGAATTCATTTCTGAAACCTATCCAAACTACATTCAATCCTCTCCTTGTGACCACTCTAAGACCTGTAAGCAATCAGTTCTACGTGTAGTTACGACCATGATAACATTTTGAAACCCTGTTTGAGCTGACCAGCTCAAGTTATGACCACTTTTTCGATTTCCTTAGGTGGTTGGTTACAAGAGCTTTGCCTGCATTCATAAACATAAAAATGTTTATGTATATACATGTATATTTCATGACTCTGTCATTGGTTGGTTACCCAGAAGGCTCTCTAGTCCTAAGGATTTTAAACCTGATGATTCTGTAGTTTGCTATATTTATGTTATCCAATAAAAAAACTTACCGGTATCACAGATTAATAATTATAAATTAAGTGAAATGTAACACCACTTTGTAACATGTAAGAAGAGTCAGACCCTTGCTGAAGTTACCTTTCCTCCCTAAAAATGCTTGCTTCTTCCTTCATTAACACTATTAATATATTAACTTGCATCCTTCCTCTTATCAGATGCTCTCCATCATTGACAATGGTTCATCATCACTCGACCAGCTTCAAGCTGCATCAGGTACTTCACACAGAATATTGACAGA
This sequence comes from Anthopleura xanthogrammica, assembly GCA_964019055.1. Classification (NCBI taxonomy): domain Eukaryota; kingdom Metazoa; phylum Cnidaria; class Anthozoa; order Actiniaria; family Actiniidae; genus Anthopleura; species Anthopleura xanthogrammica. The sequence goes on along the minus strand of OZ025219.1, from coordinate 6,008,892 downwards.
AATGATTTCATATTACTATTCTTTGGGTGTGTGATCTCTTAACTATCAATTTGGTTTACTTTGACAAAAGATTTGGTCTTGGTATCTTTTGCTGTGGCAACCAGCATAGCAGCCATGTCTTTTGTCCTTTTACTTTCATGGGAAGGGATGCACACCACCAATGAAGATCCCAAAAATTTAGTTAGTCGTATTTACATCAACCCAGAGGTTGTTTCAGAGTTCAATCTGTGAGTTAGCTATAACCTGACTTAGATCAGCCCAGAGATTGTTTCAGGGTTCGATCTGTGAGTTAGCTGTGTCCTCACTTAGATCAGCCTAGAGATTGTTTCAGGGTTCAATCTGTGAGTTAGCCATACCCTGACTTAGATCAGCCCAGAGGTTGTTTCAGGGTTCGATCTGTGAGTTAGCCATGCCCTGACTTAGATCAGCCCAGAGGTTGTTTCAGGGTTCGATCTGTGAGTTAGCCATGCCCTGACTTAGATCAGCCCAGAGGTTGTTTCAGGGTTCGATCTGTGAGTTAGCCATACCCTGACTTAGATCAGCCCAGAGGTTGTTTCAGGGTTCGATCTGTGAGTTAGCCATGCCCTGACTTAGATCAGCCCAGAGGTTGTTTCAGGGTTCGATCTGTGAGTTAGCCATACCCTGACTTAGATCAGCCCAGAGGTTGTTTCAGGGTTCGATCTGTGAGTTAGCCATGCCCTGACTTAGATCAGCCTAGAGGTTGTTTCAGGGTTCAATCTGTGAGTTAGCCATGCCCTGACTTAGATCAGCCCAGACATTGTTTCAGGGTTCAATAAAACAATTACTCATTATTTCTCATCCTGTGATTGTTTGTAGATGGTAGGACAGAGCTGGAGAGAACAGCCTTGTTATGCCTCAGAATGATTGAAGTTTCACTTGAAAAACAAGGCCAGTTCATGGACATGTTACGATCTGTCCCTCAAGCAACATCTGTGATGTTGAACCCCCTGGATCAGTTACTCATGAGTATCAACCCACAAAGCCAGTCTGCCGACTACCTCCTAAAGATTGCAAAGTATGAGGGGTGTGGAGGGTGGTATGAGGGACAATTTGTTCAGGGGGGTGGGGTAGGGAAACAAGGCATGGATCAGTTACTTAGAGTATCAGTCAATCTGCCAACTACCTCCTAAAGATTGCAAAGTATGAGGGGTGGTATGAGAGACAATCTGTTCAGGAGGTGGGGTGGGGGTTGGGAAACAAGAGTTGAATCGGCTTTTCATGAGTATCAATCCACAAAGCTAGTCTTCAGGCTATCTGCTAAAGATAGCAAGGTATAAGGAGGAAGGAGGGTGGAATGAGAAACACCTTTTGTTCATGGAGGGGTGGGGGTAGGGAATCAACTGGATCACCATTTTATTAACATAGATATAGGTAAATAGGGTAAAAAGGCTGTTCTAATGAATACATATCTCAGTAGTTTTAAAACTTCCAAGATATGCGGGGCTTAAAATAACAGGTGGTCATGGCACAATGTCTGGCCAAAATTAGAACTTGTCCAGTCAAATCTTTGCCGTGCTGGTGATCTTGACCGGTAACGTTGAGCCAAAAACGAGGTGTGGCTGGGCTAAAACTTCGCTGGTCATCGTGACTGGCAACTGACCTGGCTTTATTTTAAGCCCTGGCATGAGATGTTATCTTTCTGTTCATTTACTAGGTACCTGACCATTCCCCATATTGGCCCAGAACTCAGTCTGTCAGCCATCAAGGTGTTGTGCCAAGTCTGTCAATCTCAGGCTGTCCAGTCTCACCTGGTAGGATTACTGACAGCAGACAAGGTAACTACACTGTAGTAGAACAAACACTTTTTAGTTAGATACCAGAGTGGCCAGGAGGGGGGGGGGGGGGGGGGGGGAGGGGTTATCAATCACGATTCACATTTTTTTTCATAAATTCCCGAATCACGAAAATGCGATAAATAAAGAACCTTGATACAAGGATTTAGGGTGTAAAACAAATTTTCATGAAAACTGAGGTAAAAGTTAGAAGAGCGCCCCCAATAGCCCATTTTCGAGATGCGCGCCGAGCGCTTTCAAAAATATCGCAGGCGCAGGCATGAAAAAGAGGCGTTTTTGGGCAAGATCACGCGCAATATTGACACTGCCCGAAAATGCCTCGAGATCATGTCTGCGCCTGCGATATTTTTGAAAGCGCTCGGCGCGCATCTCGAAAATGGTCTATTGACATGTCAGCTGACAACCGCTATTCTACACTTTTACTGAAGACTGATGCAAAATCAGGAATCACGGTCTTCAAAATAAGAAGATCAACCGGGGACTGATATTCACGACTCACCGACTTTTTTTTGAATGCCATGAATCACGGTTCAAAAAAGGCAGAATCATAGAAAAACCCCTGAGATAACAGCATTTGTTATTGGAAGGACAGAATAAAGCATTGTTTGTTTAATGTTCTATATTTCTGTTATTGCTCTTCTTGCATTCTCCTTCCTTGATAAAATATTTTTGGTCTTCTTTCAACTATTGCTTTAAAATTAATGTTGCATTGCAATTTTACTCGTTTAAGCGCCGAAGCGCTCTTTAAATTTTTAGTGTTTCGGTTGCGGCGCTTATTCGGGGGAAGTGCTTATTTGAGGCGACGCTCTTTTATTAATATTTTACTCTCGTGTGCGAGGCTTAATCGAGGGCGGCGTTTAAACGAGTAAATACAGTAACAATTTTTTTCTGTCATTCCCAGGCCACATCTCTTCAGATCCTCATTGGGTTTGTTGAACATCTTGATATTAATGAGCCAGAAGAATCTCTGACTAAAGATTTACAGGAAATTGGAGAAGGTAAAACGTCTGTCTGTCCATCTTGGCAGTAAAACTGATTGGAAAACAAGTGTAACATTGTTGTCATGGAAAGACGAAATGTAGAAATACAAATTTTGCTGCCTAGAAGCAAAATTTGTCGCGGGTAGCAATGTTTCGCATGTGGCTAAACTGGGAAACATTTGAGGAAACATCCCACTTGAAAGTTGACCTGATTTTTTCATAAAAATATTAATTTTATCGTTTGTCACACTAGAATTCCTGGACGAGAAATCGTATGGTACCTCCCAATTGCGTAACGCTACCCGTCAGAACATCGTTCGCTTACTGCTGTACTCACTGGACTTCCCTGCACCAAACCTGGCTCACTTCTTACTTGGCTATGAACTGAGAAGACCTGTGGCCAAAACAAACCTACAACTACCAGGTAAGGGACTGGTCCTACATTGACAGGGGGAGGGGGTCATGACATGTCTGATTGGGTTATCAAGAAGAATATACAGACTGGAAAAGAAGGATAGGTTTGAGCTCACAAAGAAGGGAGAAGCTTTTAAAATGCTTTATGTTGAAAGGCCGGAATTAGCGAGTTTGAACAAGAGAATATATGAACTAAGAGAATGAATCCCCGTGCCCCATCATGAGCACTCATTGATGATATATTTAGAATCGATTCTAGAAAAATATAATCATCTAATGATATCATTTTTTTTGATCGTTGGATTTTCTGCTCGTGCATAGTGCGCGCGCTCTACGCTGTTTGCTAACCGGCTTTTCTTGTGCTTTTCTTATGTTCAATCCTACCCTCAAGAGGACTGTGTAAGTCGAAAGCCTTGCATAATAAATGTAAAAAAACAACAGAAAGTTGAAATATTGCTTCTTCAACCTCCAGTCGTTTTACATTTATTTTACCAAGCTTACCGGCCTACACGTTCAACGTCAGGGCAGAGTCGAAATAAGAAAAAAACACCGGAAAAATGTGAGCCAAGACAAAGTCGGGGACCCACTTTTTATTTCGTTTTTTTGAAAGTACTTTATAATAATACATGGGAAAAAATCTGACGATGGGATGAAATCGAGAACACATATTTTGTGCATCAATCACATATTTTGTGAATAGAATTTCACATTACGTGAAAGCTACAAGTCCACCTTGTAGTCCAATATCATTTCATATTTCTAATTTTCAACATAAAGTGTAAATGCTTATAGCAATTATTGGGTCATTTTCTAGAGTTCTGTGAAAAATAGGGTCAATTGATTTATTTTCCTTTAAAATATGGCTTCATTTCACTTGAACAGCTTTCCTTGTTTGCGTTGTTCGGCCATTTTACCGCTAAAAGAGTGATACCTCCATGCAATCTGATGGCTAAACGAAATCGGGGACCCCAATTTTTTATTCGCTCATTTTACTTCTAGTAGATGATGTACTTTCATCGTGAGAAATTTTTTAAATCTAACGATGGGATTTTTCGTCCATGAACGTCCTTAAATTTATTTCGTGCTAAATAATACAAAATGTTAAATAAATGTTTATTGTTTTGTTTCAGTGCTATTTAGTTTTAAATATATAGTGCTAGAGTTTTATATATTATGCTGTTTCAGTGTTTGCACTCTAAATTTCTGTCTTACGTAATGCGTCTCCTGTGAATCCGCTAGCAATTTGGACCAGAAGAGAAGTTTTGTTCTGGTTGACTGTCGATGTGAATGACAAAGCACACCTCGAAAGCGTTTCTTCCGATAAAGCACACTGTCACAATAACGACGCCTTAGCAAAACTAATATCTGTGGCCATGTAGTGACAATGACTATAAGCCAGAAAAGTTTCCATTCAAGATTTTGAAATTCAAATTTTTATACGGAACAAAAAGTGATTTTTTTTTTTCAATAGAGGAGTTCACGCTTGCCGAGGCATCATGGGTAATCAGGGCAAGATGGCAGAAATTATAAGGATTTGTATAGGAACTGAAGGGCTAAAATCTTCACTCGAATTTGTAAATCTGAAACTTTGTTCATTTCAAACCTAACATATATGTTTGAAGAAGCAACACAATCGATTTTCAAGTCTATATTTGCTTCTATGAATTTGCTTCTATGAATTTTATTCTCAGAGATCAGTTGTTTACATATATTTACAAAAAATGTATTGGAAAACAAACTCGTAGATTAAATTGCGAGAAAAAAAAGCGATTGTGTTGCTTCTTTAAACACATATTGACGGCCTTCAGGGTAATGCAACATAGACCCCTGGGTAATATTGCGAAATTTTGGCATTTTTTGACCGAAAAAAAATACGCACGGAGAAATGCGACGCATTTTAAGACTGGTTTGCCAAAGCTAACCAAGTAAAAAGGTGTTCTCTTCGATTGATTTTTTTAAAATTTAATTTAATTTTATTTAAAAGGTTTTTATTTAATTCACAAATTTTTCATTGCTACAATGATTTACAACAACGATAACAAAAAAGAAATGTATGAAATGCAAACAGAACAACAACAAATAAGAAAAGCAGCGATAACTTTTGGGGCAACGAATACTAAAATACAATGATATTATTAAGAAATGCGATGCATTTTAAGCCAAAGCTAACCGAGTAAAAGGAGTTCTCTTCAATTGTTAGATCCTCTTGTCAAGGCCGGTCGAAAGATACGCTCATTTTGGGCATAGATCTAGTAAACTCGAAATTTTAGCGCCAAACTTGTGACTTTATTTTCCCGTCAAACATCTAAAAATCAGAAAAAGTAAAAACCGTACGATTGTGAACAACATATACATGTGTTTCACTGATGGCCAAGTTAAAAAAAAAGGGATTGGATTGGCAAAGGTTTGTCAATATGATCGTCAGTTTTCATGTGCTTTTGTCCTGTGACAAGCGGCAAAAAGGAAAGAAAAGAAACAAAGACAGCTCAGTATAGAGTTCAAATATTTTATATCGTTATTTTGAAGTACATTCTCTCCTTCCATTAAGTGTAAAACTACGTATGATTTAAAACTCCGAGTTCTCTGTTATTCGCGGGGTTAGTTTTCGGTACGAAGACCAAGTCATTTCTTCGACGACAGAATAGCTTGTTCAAGACACCGGTACGTATGTAACTCAAGCGAAGAGAAAATATCATTGGGTTTACAAGAGACTGCAAGTGAATAAATATTACAAAAACATGTTGGGAAATATATCCAAAGTCATTAGTCCATCCATTGCCCTTTACGACTGCTATGATTTTTACAATAAGTAATGGACAGTAAAACAGTACTGATGCCAACACTACTAGTCCTAATGTGATTATTCGCTTGAACTCCTTAATCTTTGTTGCGTTCGCTCCTTGAACAGACGCTTGTACGGCGTTAATGGTTTTCATTTGCCGGAAAGTTGTTCTGCTAACTTTAGTAAGACAGACAAAGATTATGAAGACGCTACCACCGAAAATCACACCGGCGGGAATTTGCCTTAGGACATAAGAAGTGTCTGATGCAAGTCTACCAAAGATTAGCAAAGCGGCTACCACCAGCCAGGCTACTGCTGTTACTCTTATCACTTTTTTGGTGTTGACATTGTCGTTATAGTACAGTGGATGTTCAATGTACAAGTATCTTTCCACGCAGATGATCATGAGGGTTACATTGGACCATCCAGCAAAAACAATTCCAACAGCTAGGTAAGCAACTATTAGGTTGCATACCGACGAGCATCCAAGCAATAAACAAGAATTAAAGGTTACGAAAAGAGGGCATACAACAAGACCTACCAACAAATCAGTCAGGGAAAGGATAGCAATCAGCTGGTTGTAAATGACAGATCGTAGAATTTCCCGCTCGAGTACTGCCCAGATCACTAATAGATTGATAACAAATATTGGAAAGGCGACGATGCCGCTGATTACGCTCAAACTTATCCATGTTTGGATTGCTGAAGCGGGAAAACTGCTGGTGTTTCGTGGATCGAACTCTAGTGTTACTGGACATTCTAGACCAGTTGAAGGATATGTGGTACCATTTACTGGCATGATTTTAGACTAACTTATTCTTTCTTTAACGATACGCTTCCACTTCTGCCGCCAACTTAATAGTAAAAACTGGCAAATGTTAGTAGCTTTGCCTTGGCTTAAACACTTACGTAGAGGGGTTTTCGTATGAGTGGGAAACATACGGTACTGACTTTAATACACCACGTATACGATACGACATGCCGTAGCATTGAAATGGCTTCCCATTGTCTTCCAGTAATTCACCCAATCACAATACGGCTACGGTAAGATACGGTACGGCTACGAATTTACCATATCCTTACCCACTCATACGAAAACCGCTCTAACAAGTACATGGGCTCCTGTGTGGGATAATGAAGGTTTTTCCTCGGTCTCATTAGGCTTTCTTCCCCAGAACAAAAGAAAAACATATGTGATTTCGATTTTTTCGCACGTTCATCGTAAATAACAATAATTGAGGCTAAAAATTCATTAGGGTATAGTCTATCAAATTAAGCATATCCTGTCGTTCTTTGATAGTTAAGCTTGTGCTTCAAATGTGGACTATAATGCAGTGGTGATTTTCTTAAGTCGCCAAAAATCGTCCTCTTAAGTGGCACATTTGCTCTCTGGTCGTCTCCTATTAAATTGGCTCCATAGGTTTTTGAGGCAACACCAAACTATAGGAAACAGCATTTTAAGAGGCAATGTCTTGTAAAGAATGGTCTGAACCCAGGTGAATGGATATTTATAGAGGTAATATTTGTCGAAGAAACAATATTTGTATTATGATCATCCGGGTGAATGTAGTCCTGAGAAGGACTGTTTGATGTGACTGACGTTTCGACAACCAGAATGGAAGTCATCTTCAGACTCAAGTGAAGGATAAAGTCAGAAAAAAAACGATTTTGTTCATATTTGGTCCAATCATGTGGAATACCACATTAATAAACGTACTGATCTTCATTTTGGATAATTTCACTTTTATTTTGAGAAAATCGAGAAAATCTATTTTGGTCGCCGGCGGCCTCAATTAAGCCCAAATCGAAGATGAAAATGGTGGGTCTGGAAAAAGCGCTCGCATATAAAAATGAAGCAATATAGAGAAAATCTGTTTCTGTATATTAGTAAAGGAAAGGTTAAAGATTAATTTTAAGCTAAAATATTTATAGGGAAACACGATTTAACGAGTGATAATCGACTATTGAGGAACTTCATTTTTTGGGTTCCTGTCATTCAAATTTCACCTGTAGTTTGCAAAGTGCATTTTTTATGTGCACCGGGTACTCAGATTTAACTGAAATTCCAGCTATAATACCATTAAGCTAAAACATATGTAAAATTCAGCTTGGGTTTTTGAGCGAGAGCCGTACACGAAACCCTCGAATTCCTAATCAAAAAATATAACGCGCGAGAAATTTTCGTGAGAGCCACCTTAATCGAATTTTTGTATCGCTACCATGGATATTTGCAGTGGCTGCCCGTGGAAACGTAGAAGGATGGATCTCAATCGATGGTACAAAAGTTTTCACTGAGATTTATTTTTCCCAAGGGAATATAGAATGTCTGACAAACAAACTCGAATAGGCAATGTGCATCAAAGCTCACAAAGCACTCTGGGAAAGTGAGTTCTTTGAAAATGTAACAGGGAAATCAAAGGAACTATCAGAAAAAAAAATACTCTGTTATTTTCGTCTGCTGAAATCCTTTTATTTCAATAGAAAATGTCGAAGGAAAAATTATCAGACGAATTTTTAGAGAAGCCAAAAAAGCGTAACCATCATGCTTTGTGCTCATTTCAAGCTCATGCACATTGGCTATTCAGGATATTTTTTAGTAGTTTATATAAAATGCATTTATTCTAAGGTAAACATTTACAATTTTCAGCATTCGGTGCATGTCTGTTAACCATGCTGTATGTATATCAAAAACACATTTTAGCTTGTCCGACCCGATGTAGCAACAGTAGCTAGGAAGGTAGAACAATGAATTCGAAATTCGTGAATTAACGTGTGAAAATCGGTGCGACTTCTATTTGAACAAGTAAAAAACCTTGTTCAGACCTTCCCAATTCTCCCAAATATATTTCTACGACTGACTCACGCTTCATTTACATTACCACGCTTCACTCTTAGACACTTTCATCCTTCGCAACCTCATTATTCTGATGTAGACTGCCACAGCTGCAGTCCAAGTATATTCTTGGGGTGCATATTACCTCACTTGCCGTCATGTTGATGGAGGATTCCTCTTAAAATTCTCTTGTAAGATCAACCAAGATGGCGGCTATTTCATTGTTGTCTATATTTCAAGAGATTTTGATGAGTCGCGTGGTTGTACTTTAAGAACAAACTTTTCCAGCGCGTGAAAATCACTTTCATGAATAATGTATATTATACTTTTCTCTTTCGTTTTCAGGCGTTCTAGGTGCACCCAAAACATGTCTTCACGCCATCCTGCAGCTCCTTAACAACGGTGTAGAAACACACAGGGGTCCCACATGCATCACAGAAGCTCCACGATTCGCAGAACTGGCCTACAAACTCATCTACAATCTTTGTGCCAACAAAGACACGTCAATGCCCACACTACGATACTTAAGAACCAGTCATGATTTTCTCTACCAACACCTCCAACACTTACCCTTCAATAAACTGGTTGCCATGGAGATAGGGGAGGGGTTAGTGCCGTCCTTAAGCGTCATGAATCAGCAGTCATGGCTTCTTAAGACAGCTGCTATTGAGTTAAAAGTGACTGCGCAGAGCCGGCAGAGATCGCACACACAGAGGTTACTTGCCTTGTTACTGAACGAGCCATCAGCTCTTGGCACACTCACTTCATCTCTTATGCCTGATCTCTCGAGAACTGTGAATGAGGACACGACTGCCATGAATATCAGTCAGAGTCTTTACCAGACCAGCCTCTACGGTGCAGAACCATCAACGAATCCATTACAGATGCGAAGAAAGATCCTGAGTTTACTGGACTCTGTTGAATTCACTCAAGAATTCCCAGACGTTCTTCAGTTGAATTACTTTGATCAAGGAGTAACTGAAAGAGTGATCGCTTCGTGTGAACAGAAGTCTGATGAAACCGGAGTAGTGTATTGTAATGTTCGTGAATTGCATCGCTTGTTGAATAACGAGATCAGTAGCGCCCAAGGGGCGGCTACCGCTGGACAGAAAAACTTCCTACTGCAGGCGAGTGCTAGAAATTTTTAGACTAACTTTTTTTTTATCTTGTGTTTCATTTTACTTTGAGTGAGGGTGGTTAGATAGAAATGAGCTGTTGAAGAACTTGTTTCATGAATACTGTCATATTGTGCACACTTGCACAGACACTTGTTGATTGGTCGAGAGGAATGCTGACTTCCAGCTGAACTAAGAAAGAAATTTAGACAATCAGACTCGAAAATATTTGCAGAACTGAGGTGTTAGTCATCCTTTGTAGCTCAGCGATTTGGGAAACGGTTATTTCTTTATTTTATTTATTTTTTATTATATATATCATAGTTAATGTATAGAAAATTTAAAAACCTCTTCTGAAATTCTAGATTTATCTCAGATATAAACTTTTATAAGTCAATTTTCGCAAGTTTCATGACACCTCAGTTTTACTGTGACGTCATTTTTACGCTACTATTTCAGATCAGCTGGTTGTAGCATAATCGCCACTGACATCACACACTTCTAAATTATATATCTAGGAGTACGTTAAGTATAATAGGCAATGTGCATCAAAGCTCACAAAGCAATCTGGGAAAGTGAGTCCTATGAAAATGGAACAGGGAAATCAAAGGACCTGCCAGAATAAAAATACTCTGTTATTTTCGTCTGTTGAAATACTTTCATTTCCATAGAAAATGTCGAAGGAAAAACTGTCAGATAAATTTTTAGAGGAGCCAAAAAAGCATAAGAACTCACTTTCCCATCATGCTTTGTGCTAGAATTTCGAGCTCATGCACATTGGCTATTGATTGGATGAGAGAAGTTCCCATTTACAGGAAAATACTGTATGAAGTATTTTATACTTATATCGCACTAAGGCAACGGGATCAGCTCATTGCTGATTGGCTAAAAAGAGTGTTGAATCTCACCTTACAGTGTGACGTCACTTATTCATTTGCAAACGTCACCGATTGTCATGGTAACACCGTATCTTGTTTATTTCTACAGGAAATAAGAGAAATTCTCCAACATGTGGTTCAACGTAATATCGTCCGTGAGAATCTTCAGGGCAAGAAGGACTCACTTGAATCATGGCGACAAGTGGTGGAAGTCATCCTCGCAACTTGTCCGTACGACATCCTACCACGTGACACCAAGCAAGCTGTGATATTAGAAACACTACAGGACCTGTTGATGAAGATTGCGCAAGAGAACGCGTTAACAGAGCTGACTTCACCTGTATCTGGGGTGATTCTCACGCTTATGACACATCTTCGCCACAGTACCCTCTCTGGGGATACCCAAGGATCTTCTACTTCGACACTAGATGGCACCACACAGGGATCCCAATCAATGATTCTTCGTGGCACCAGTACACCATCAGGACCTTTGTTTGCTATACTAAGGGGCATAATAGAGGCGGTGCTTAGATCAGGTGGGGGACTACAGCGAGTGAGAGCCAATTTATACGCAGCGATGTTGTACTTCATGCAGATGGCACAAAAACCACAGGGAACCCATGGATCGAATGGAGTCCTGGAAGGTGTACTATCTCAGCCTGGGGAGTCATGGGAGCTAGGTACTTTGTCCGTGCTGTCAAGTTATGGTGAACCCTTGATGGAAGTGATCTGTAGAGACGCATGTGATGGCCATGATGTTGGACGAATGTTAGCGTTTTCACTGCTTGATTCCATCGTCACAATCGACTGGCAGAACCGATGGCTCAACTACTTCAACATGAAAGGTTTCCTGAGGAACATCATCGAGGGACTCATACAAGAAGATGATAGGCTCCTAGCCATGTTAGATCCCTCACCCGAACCCTTAAAGGCGCTCTACATCTACGAATCCAAAATGGCCCTTCTTACTTGTATTGCTCAATCCCAAGAAGGAGCCGAAGTTCTTTTACAATCAGGCCTGATGTCGAGGCTAGCCGAGTGCAATTTCTTAAACCGTCGGCCTGAGTACGAGTCACGTGGGAGCGTCAGTGATGAATACTCACGTGATAGCTTCGTTCCCTCGGTGATGGAGAGGTACCGTCAATTGTTGCTTCCGGCCCTCAAGGTCATCGGTGCTGTGCTTACCTCACTGGGTCGTGGACATCGAGAAGCGTCAATGAAGGTGAGTAGCTTTTCTTGATAGTAGCATTAAGTTGACAAGTTTACATATTTTTCAGGGAGGGGAGGAAGTAGGGCGTATTTGACCATAACAGTTTGCTCACAGACAGCGAGAGGTCCTGCAGATAGATTATCTGTGATACTCTTCACTTCTTGGCATAGTTCTTGTCATGATAATCTTTGTATCAAGATAGCAATATAGACCTCTTTCAACACGTCGGAATGCAGCTCAATTTGGAGGACAAAAATATAGATTCAAATTCTCAGGAGATTGAAATTCTTAAATTTGTTTTGTCCTCCGAATTGAGCTGCTTTGACGTCACGTGAAAGGAGTCTATATATAGCTTGATATCACATATTATTGTCAGTCTCTGAGATTAGTCTAAAAGGAGTTTTTTTACGGTTTGCGCAAATACGATTAACCTTAACTTAACGATTGGGCATCACTGGTTGATACCAGCATCAAAAAGACATCCACCCGAAGTGCAGAAACGTCAGGTTTAGTTCAATTTTACGCCTGCAAACCGTTATAAAGCTGAAATTAGTCAAACTCACGCGAAAGCCTGAGTCTGAGATTTTGTTTTCCCTCCATAGGTTCTGGGCGTCGTGGTTGCGCACTCCGATGTTTTTATTAGTATTCTACAAGACAGGCAACCCGTTCATACCTCTGCTTCCCTACAAGAACTAGCCCTCGTCACCTCGATCGTCTGCAACGCTGGTCTCACAGAAACTAGTCTTCTTGAAGATGAGTCCTTGTTAGAAGATGAGATAAGGTTTCGAGGTCCTTTGGCTAGGATACAAAGACTGATGATGGCTTTACTGCCCAGATATTGCTCCAAGGACTATTGGGATAAGGTATTAGGAAATACGAGGCGGGTGGGCGAGAGGGGATATTCTTGAAAGGCTGTTATACATAGAATAGAATATGATAACCAGTTATTGTTTTAGTTTTAACATGCTCCATCAAAACATATAAAAAGAAGAAGTATAAGCAGACCACCATTCAGTCAGCTCAGTTGGGTCAGCATCGCGGATTTTTCGTGTGGGAGGTCCAGACCCCCTGTCGTACCTAAGGTTCCATTTAGGGAAGCACGGGCGGCGTAGCGGTGAGAGCGCTTGCCTCTCACCAAGGCGACCCGAGTTCGAGCCCCGCTGGGCTCGGTGTCGTATGTGAGTAGAGTTGTTTGTTGGTTCTCTTCTGTGCTTCGAGGGTTTTTCCGGGTTCTCCGGTTTTTCCTCCCTCCTCAAAAATCAACTTCTAAATTCCATTGGAATGCAGTGGAGGAAGAGCCACTCTGTGGATTCCAATGTTAATTCTCATTTTATTTTTTATTTTGTTTGTTTTATCCTAAAATTTAGTTTCCTCACAAGGCTGAAGTAAATTTTGTATGAAGTATACATTTGGACCCCCTCTCAACAAAATTCCTGGATCCGTCCTTGAAGTGTTTAGGAGGATTCCATTGGGTTTTAGCTAACTCGGTGGCTATAGCAAGCCTGTTATTTAACTCGTACTTTCTTACCCCAGGTTATCAAGTCTGCTGTTGAACAAAACCTCCATGGATTCGAACACGAAACTCCTAGCGCTAAACTAAGCATCGCTGCTCTAGAGACAGGCGTCAAACTGCATCAGATATGTTCTAGTATTGTGTCATACTGCAGGACAGTGGTCAATGCCGCAGGTTCGTCCTTTACCTTATTTAGAATGATACCTCGTTACTGAGGTACTGTGGAATATTTTTGTTGAAAATCGAGCGCAACGCGAGCGTTTGGAGACAGGTTTCCACGATATAGACCTTTGTTTTCCCAGGACGCAGGAAAATAGCCCACTTTCGATATTCTGGTTGAGTGATCACGCACAAAGCAATTCAAGACGAGGCTCTGGGGAAACAATGGAGTAACCTAGTATATTCTTTTGTTTCCCCGGAGCCTCGTCTTGAATTGCTTTTTGCGTGATCACTCAACCAGAATATCGAAAGTGGGCTATTCGAGCCACCCAACTGGAAAAAAAGAGAAATCTATGATAGTGAACAGCACAGCAAATGTTGCTTTTAACGAGGAAAATTAATTTCTCCTGTTTTATCATCGGAAACTTTTCTAAGATTCTTTGTTGATGAACATCTTTAAACTCTTGTTCTCGAGTCGAGGCCCATCAGGGTTCTCGGATTCTGACGAGTGCGCAACCCTCAGAAAAGGACTGGTTAATATTGTACACCATCAAGTACATGTAAATGTCCTTAAGAAAAACGTTTTACATTTTAATTCAAATATTTTTCGCAAAAAGGCGCTTGTTTAATACCGATTGTTTGCCATGTATAATGGCGGCCTAATGTGACCATTGGTTTCCGTGTCAGGTTCATCTGGACCACAGTACCATGTAGTGTTTGGACCTAGTCTTATCGACGCATCTTCCAGGGAAACCAGGATACGAAGAGACAGTAAGTGAAACAACTTCCTATATATTATTATTATTATTATTACACTTTTATTGAGGGTATCACTTAATATCTTAGTTGAGATAATATACACATGGCCCTCCGAGAATAAAAAATATCTTAGTTGAGATAATATACACATGGCCCTCCGAGAATAAAAATATCTTAGTTGAGATAATATACACATGGCCCTCCGAGAATAAAAATATCTTAGTTGAGATAATATACACATGGCCCTTCGAGAATAAAAAATATTAGAATAAAAATAAAAATAAAAATAAAAATATCTTAGAATAAAAAATATCTTAGTTGCTTCATGGGAAGCAAGGGTGGCGTAGTGCGTAAGTTCTCACCTCTCTCCACTATGGTCCCGGGTTCGATCCCCGGACTCGGCACCTTAAGTGAGTTGAGTTTGTTGGTTCTCTCCCTAGCCTCCTTTGCAGACGTTCTTAGGGTCGTCACGCAACGTGGGAAGTATTGCGTGACGACCCTAAGAGCGTCTGCGTAGGAGGCTATTCTCTCCCTTGCTTCGAGGGATTTTCTCCGGGTTCTCCGGTTTTCCTCCCTACGTAAAAACCAACCCTAGTTCGATCTGAGCTGTGCTACGTTATCAGACATTCAGTTTACCACTGAGTTTTACTGACATTTTAAAAATTCAAATCAAATTCTTGTCTTTTTCAGGCTTCCGTACTCCCCCTGTGCAATCCCATCGTCCACCTAGTCTGGGTATTCTAGTGAACGTGGTAAAGGAATGTACTGAGAGAGCATTCAAAGCCGTGGAGACTCATAAACAAACAAGTATGAAGCTAGAAAACATCCACGAACTAACGAGTGAAGAACTCAAAGAGGTAAGACAGGTTTGACTGTTTTTTTTTTGTCTTGGTTTTCTCAACTGATATTTAAGCATCATCATATCGATCTCGAGTAGTACATGTGACCTTCTGATTGCCAATAGACCCCTTGCAGCACTTCGGAATGCAGCTCAATTTGGAGAACAAAACAACAGGTTTCCAATTCTCAGAAGATATAAATTATTATACTTTGTCTACCAAATTGAGCTGCTTTGATGTTGCTTTGATGTCGCGTGCAAGGGATGTATTTCGAGGGATTTGGCCAAGAAAATAAGGACTTCAATTGCAATCATATTTTAGGTTATACAACTGCAAAGTACCATTGGGCCTCAAGAAAAGATATCGACTCACCAAAGACAACAACTGGCCCAAAAGTGCCTCAGTCAAATCGTCAGCTACAAGACACAAGAAATTGAAACACATCTTTGTATCCTTTGAAAACAATTCGCTTTCTCGACCTGCCATAGTTAGCCGCTAGTCTGCTCAGATGGAGATACGATGGATGGAAATCTTGCAGAAAACTTAGATAAAATCCTAAAATCATGGCTTAAAAAGTTCCCAAACAAAGTGATACTATTTAAAAAAACTTAGCAGTCCCTGTCCAGCAAGATGGCAAAAAGACTTGCCCCAAAAATTGTAGAAATTTAACAGCAGCAGAAGTGAAGCGCAGACGTTGAAAATTTCAGATGATGAAAAAAGCCTAATTATGACGTCATAGATAACCGCGCGCATTCTTTGTCCCCGGTCTTTCGCGCTTATGCGAGGAGAGGGAGATATGGGACGACTGGAAATGGTTTTGCATTTGTCAACTGAGTTATTTTTGTTGATTTTGCAAGAAACTCTTTGCGCGATGTTTTCTAGTCTGGTTTCTAAATTATTTGTAGAATATGTGTTTCCTTGACTTCTTTTCAAGATATAATCGAGAACTCGTTGTTTATCTTATGGCGCCATCTTGATTTCTATTTTCTTCATTGTATTCCAACGGACGAAGAACACAGCATCTTACATGGTGGCCACGTGACAGGAAGAATGAGAAAACTGCACGGTAAAGACAAGAATAATCATCCAATGCGTTGATAATAATCATCCCAAATTCCCATGCGTTGAAAATACACATCCAATGTCATGTTCATATTTTTCTTTCAATCCATTCATCCATCTCTTTCCTATTTTCAGAATGGTCAACAGCTGTAAACGTTTCAGGTGCCTCATACATCCACGAACAGACAACCACGATCAGTAATGGTGTGACTCGTGACGAAATAGAAACGGTAACGCAACACTTGAATTGTCGTGATTCTGCTGCGCGAAAACTTTTAACCATGAGCTGGTTGATTGGCGAGATGGACTAGTGCCGCGGGGCGGTATTTATAACTATATGTTATTAGTTGGTGCCTGCTTGATAATTTAAGAGGCTTGCCCATCTTTTGATTTTTAACATGAGCTTATTTGTTCTAACTCATTAGCAATCTTTTTCGTCAGCTTAAACAAGAGACCTCGAATTGTTTAACCGATCTGTTGCTGAAAAAACTGGTTGATCTGGAACAGGTAATGATCTTTCAAAGATGTGTATTTTATTAAGATTTTTAAAGTATTGAGATCAGGATATAGAATAGACCCCTTTAGCTTGGGCGTAATGTTTTCCCATTTCAGACTACGTGTCATTCCCTAGAGTATCATTTCATTGTTTAACGGTGGCGCACGAGAAGGCACATGAATATAGATACAACTCAAGCAAAGAATCTTTCTCAAGAGAATGACACATGGTCTGAAATAGGCCATTTTCACAGATGCGCGAGCGCTTTTAAAAATATCGCAGGCGCAGACATGATCTCGAGGCAATTTCGCGCATCTGTGAAAATGGTCTATCGGAAAACATTAACGCCCAAGCTAAAGAGGTCTTTAACAATGTTTTTTCTCCATATCTTTGACATTGGACGTACCCTTGTTGTTTTATACCATTTTCATGTGCTGTGCGTCTCTTTTTCTAGAACCACGGTAAAGACAGAACGCGTATTGGATTCATCCGGGTTCTCGTACGTCGAATCAAGCGTCTCCTTACCCTTCATTGCTCTCTCGTCAATGAACCAATACCAGGCCGTTAGATAACGAAGAAAACAATCAAAGAAAACGATAATAATAGCATAATTTTTCTAGTTAAAAGGGCAATTTGATCAGAACGTCTTCCCCTCACACTCATTACTCCGTTAAGGCCTGTTTATACTGGCGATTTTTGCGGCGATAAAAAAAAACTAAAATATAATGGATTTTTTCTTATGCTTCTAAAAAGAGAGACATCTTGGTGTCATGAATAAAACTTTACCATTTTTGGCTATGACCAAAATTGCCGCAAAAATCGCATTTACAATCGCCTCAACGTAAAATAGCCATTGTAAACGGGCCTTACCGCAAGTACAAGGAAACGGACTTTTCCCCCTTGCTTTGCCAGTGAAAACCAGGCTTGGTTATATACCACTGCGTAAATATAGCATTTTTCTTGGTATATGGATATGATAGGGATGACATTATATATTTTTTCTATCTTGTCCAGCAATCAGAAATAAAACCTGAATCTAAAGTCGGTCTAATAAATCAACGCCTGATACAGTACCAACAAAAACTGAAAGAAAAGCTTGATGAACTAACCTTCTCATAGTTCAGTGAAAAATGAAAATGAAGTGATTTTTTTTTTGGTTTGCGCAACAGAAGTCGCTCGAGAAAATGAAGATATAAACTAGCAGTAGTACACTCTTCTCTCATCTCAGGATCTTGAGTTCAATTCCTAGACTCGCCATGTGAGTAGAGTTTGTTGGGTCTCTCCTTTGATTTTTAGGAGTTTTCTCCGGTTTTCCTCCCTCCGTAAAACCTAGCTAACAAGCTAAGTTAGCCGCGCCGTGATATGTCTTTGCCCAGAGATTGTTTCATGCAGGGTATCAATAAAATTTGAACTTGACCGTTGATAAGCAACCAACCAACTCAACTTGTGGCAATTCTATACTCACTACTGTGATTTAATTTAGATTTCCAGCCAGGATTTCGAAAGTTTAAGGGATTTTTTTGGTAATTTTTTTGCACACACTTGATCTCGCGTCCTCTGTACTGTACTAGGCTACCCGCGTGCGCCATTGCGCAAATTACAAAATCGTCGATTTTTGGCGATTAAAAAAAATCATAGACTCGAGGTTCACACTTGGACTCTTGGCACTGTCTACCGGCACCAAAGCTGCTGTAACACCGAAAGGCCATGAGTATTTAGCAGGGGAAACATATGTCGTATTGTGGGGGTTGGGGGGGGGGGGGGGGGGGGGAATTATTCCAAAAAAAGATCCCATAGGGAAATTGATTCAAATTCATAAGAAAATTTAACGATAATCCAAAGCAAATGGGAAGGAAAATGATCCTCCCAAATTTCAGAGCACCTCGTGAAAATAAGTTGTGGGCTTCCTGTGGTTAGTATCAAACCGTTTGACTGCAGACGGCTGCAAATGTAGAACAATAAGTCGACCAAGCAAACCGGATAGCATGTGATACACATACCTGATAAGTCCTTAATTAATCTCTCAGACGGGATATAACAGATTATGAATGGTTTAAATCAGAGGATGGGCTCGGGGGAATGTTATGAGCCCGCAATACGACAAACCGACCGCTGACCTAAAAGAAATAATTTGAGAGAGTGCACTTCAAAAATGGGACAAGTGTGTAGTGGGCTTTATTGCTCTTGCTGGACAAACTGTTCTTGTTGCCACTGTGAACACTCTTCTACTCCTCCAAGATATGCTCGATACACAGCAGACAGTGATGTAGATTACGACAAAATTGTTGGAGATTTGCTTGAACTTGACCCCATACAATTCGACAAAGAAACTGGAACTGCCAAAATAAGCACTTGGATCGAGTCGATTATTCCTATTGCTGGATTGCCTCAAAGCTTCATCGCTATTAGTCAAGCAAAATGTATCAAATATTGGCAAGCTATACAGAGTAAACCGGCAGCGAAGCTGAGTGGATCGTACGTTCGATTCTTGTTTGAAAAACGACCAAATGGAGAACTGCCTCGCTTATTGATAGAACATAAAGGAAAGTCCGTGATTGTTAGGAGTCCAAGAGAACATTCAAAATTAAAAGATTCAAATTATCCTGAAGTTAGAGTCTAAAATAGATCAATGAAGGATGAAATACAGGGATTAACGCGAGGATATGTGTGAACATTCCAAGTCTCCATTACAAGAGTATAGTAACGCCAAACGAAAGAACCAGATGTTTCCAAGGACTCGAGTTCATTAATAGAAAAAAATATAATTCTAAATAGGTTCTAGATTATTTATTAACCTAATATTCTTTAAAATTATGTTTTTTCTTCATAAGGATTTTTTTTCGATTAATTTTCCGCCTATAGTTACGTAAAGTTGCGCTAACATCTAAAAGGGTTACGTTTGATTGTAACATGTGTTGAAAAACCCCTTATTTATATATAAGCTCTTGAAACGAATTTCCATATTTTCCAGACATGAATTCATAATCCAAAAACGCAGTGAATCCACTGTATAATTGTGTCAGACAGAAATAGTTTCTGACATCTCTCGTCTTTTTTATGACAAATTTTGGGCCAGTAAAATATCTTTACTTTAATTAGGTATTATGAAATAGTCACATTTAATATTTCAAGTGTATTTTGTCAGCCAGACATGCACGAATCATTAGAAATCTTAATCCTTTAGTCTATATATTTAGAGGGCTTTCATTGAAAAGTGCACTGGGACAAAGGGAATGAAAGGGGCAGTAAAATTGGGATTGGGTGGGTGAGGATGGTGACAGCAAAGTCCTTGGAGTTTCATCTTTGTGGAGTTTTGTAATATATTAACTTTTTGAAGAATTCAAAAATGTTGAGGGAACAGCAAGGGGTATAATATTCAAACACATAATTCTGCCATCCATCCAGAACCCAGTGCAGTAAAAATGAAAGTTCACTAAGCTACTGAATAGATGGGAGATTTTTTTCATTATTGAATTACATGAAACTGGTATACGCAATATGATGCATGGCTGAAGTTTATTTTTTATTTCACTTTTATTCTTATGTTTAATGCATGCAGTCCTTGTACAGGAAGCATTAGTGGACATTGTACAATTATTCCAGGATTTCAGTTAACTGATGAAAGTCTTTAAATCTCATAATTACCTGCTCCAAATGGTGGTCAAGCACTGCTGTCAGCGAGAAAGGATTCTATTGAAAATTTGATTCCCCTGATGGACATTAGTGATGCATCAAAATGACATCCGTGTGAAACTATAAGCAAGCAAAACCTTATCATTCTGATGAATTTCTTCCTGCTATTTTGTTCTTAAAATATTGATATTTGTCATCTTTTTATTAGTAATAGTATGGCACTGATTTCGCACCATTCAAACAGGGATATACTCTCGATATACCCTTTCAAGAGTATTATAATTTATTTCTTTACTGGTAACACTTCAGAAGTGAAATTGCAATTAATGCAATGGTACCTTTCGTAAAATTAGAAATTGAAAAACTATATTACAAAAAAAAAATTATTACTAGGCATATTAATACACTGCCAGAACATACAAATGAAAAACTAGGTACATTCAGATCCAAAATTCTCAAATTCTCTGTGATTGAAGCAAACAATATAAATGCAGTTTGTAGTGCAGTTGTTGTTGTTCACATAGACTAATTTTAATAACAGATATTAAAATTCATTCTGTTCAAGATTAATTAAAGTACCGGTATATACAAATGTGTTTTAAAACCCAATCTGTTTTTGCTTATAAATTAAAAATTGACATGTCTTTAATTCCCTACATCTGGTCAAATATATTTTTTAATGACAAGTTAAACTTATACTAAATAACTAAGGGTAAAAAATTAATGCAAACACAAGGACTTTATTTTTCTTTGCATATCATAATTTTGTAATTTTCAACTCTCATCAGTTACATGCAGCTTGTGGGAGTTTGGAACCCTGAATAGCTCTCTGTTGGAGATGGATCAACGATATAATTATGATAAAAAAATAAGTTAATGCTTCAAACACCTTCATACTACATACTGCATAAGGTCAACGTGGCATACTAGATGTTGCAGTCCAAGCTCCAATAATTCTTTTCCCTGTTCCTGCTTCTGCACTGCAACCTCCTCAATAAACTTTAACATCCGATTTTTTAATCCATTTATCAAAACTTATTTACTCAGCACATTATTTCTGTGTTGTATTATTTATAAACATAAATACCAAAATTTCCAAGACCATTTATATTAGAACTTCATTCACTCCTTTGCTAGCAGCTGTATTTGTTAATATATTACATTTTGAAATAATTTATGGATATTAAGTTTTCAACATCCCCAGCAGTTTTTCATCATGGCTATGAACTCCTTATCACTGTTCATTGCTATGCTAACACCTTCATAATAGTCTTCAAATTCCTAAAAGTTGGATGAATTACAATAGAAAATAATCTTAGTATGACATTACTTTCTAATCTTAAGGGTCCATTTTCTGGGGGGGGGGGGGGGGTACTAGGGGTGCTTCAGTAATAGGGATGATCTGCTAGGATCCAAAAACCCTGACCATAATTATCTAAAGACAATTGTGATAAAAAGGTAAATTTTACACCATAAAAAATAAGAAAGATCACTGACTAGTAAGTTAAGTAAGTGATCTTTCTTATTTTTTACGGTGTAAAATTTACCTTTTTATCATGACTGTTTCATTAGAAACACCGACACAGCCCACACTAGCTTACCGCTAGTTATCATGATCTCTTATCTAAGACAAGATTATCTTGAAAAAACATGCCCTGTTTAAGTGTCCCCCCTTCATTAGTAATTATAGTTAACCATTCAAATAAACTTACTGCATAGGTGACTTCTCCTCTGTTCTCACAGTTGGTGAATGAATCAAGAAAAGCAGAAGCTACCTCTGCTTCTTTCAATTCACCTAACATTAAAAGAATAGTAAGTCAAAAAAAAATTAAAATTAGTATGTCTACTGATCTTTTGAATATTCCTTTTGTTTGGGTTGAGAATGCTTTTTTGTGTGGGGGAGGGGAAGACCCCTGTGAGAATTTTCAAAACTTGTCAAAAACTTTCCAAAACTTTCCAAAGCCCTTTGACTCAAATTTCCAAAACCACACTTAGCACAAAAATGAAGCCAAATTCGTGGATCTGAAATTTAAGTATAAGCTAAACAGGCTTAGTACCAATAGTACCGGTACCATAGTACCAGTAGAAAAATCCATTATCATTTCAAATTTTCAAATTCCAAGACTTTCCAAAACCCCTACAAACCCTGTATCCAGACCACTAAAAATTTAAAATGGTATGTTTCATTTACCAGATATTACTCTGGGATGTTTTTTGGCAGTGAAGAATTTCTTGATGGTGTTCAATTCAACCACACCAGACTTGTTTGGATCCAATCTATGAAATACCTGTCAAACAAAGTCCAAACAATTAAATAAATAAAAAAAATTTAGATTCTAAAACATTCATTCAGTAGACTGAAAAATGGATGGAAGTGGATTGAAAAGTTGATGGGAGTGGTATATATGCAAAGTGGATGGAAATGGTATGCATAGTGGATGGAAGTGGTATGCATAGTGGATGGAAGTGGTATGCAAAGTGGATGGAAGTGGTATGCATAGTGGATGGAAGTGGTATGCAAAGTGGATGGAAGTGGTATGTATAGTGGATGGAAGTGGCATGCATAGTGGATGGAAGTGGTATGCATAGTGGATGGAAGTGGTATGCAAAGTGGATGGAAGTGGTATGCATAGTGGATGGAAGTGGTATGCATAGTGGATGGAAGTGGTATGCATAGTGGATGGAAGTGGTATGCAAAGTGGATGGAAGTGGTATGCATAGTGGATGGAAGTGGTATGCATAGTGGATGGAAGTGGTATGCAAAGTGGATGGAAGTGGTATGTATAGTGGATGGAAGTGGTATGCATAGTGGATGGAAGTGGTATGCATAGTGGATGGAAGTGGTATGCAAAGTGGATGGAAGTGGTATGCATAGTGGATGGAAGTGGTATGCATAGTGGATGGAAGTGGTATGCATAGTGGATGGAAGTGGTATGCATAGTGGATGGAAGTGGTATGCATAGTGGATGGAAGTGGTATGCATAGTGGTTGGAAGTGGTATGCATAGTGGATGGAAGTGGTATGCAAAGTGGATGGAAGTGGTATGCATAGTGGATGGAAGTGGTATGCAAAGTGGATGGAAGTGGTATGCATAGTGGATGGAAGTGGTATGCATAGTGGATGGAAGTGGTATGCATAGTGGATGGAAGTGGTATGCAAAGTGGATGGAAGTGGTATGCATAGTGGATGGAAGTGGTATGCATAGTGGATGGAAGTGTACTGAATAGTGGATGGAAGCAAAAACAAGAGAAAACATAGAAAATAAGTGTCTATTATCAAATCTCAATCAACTGACCTTCCTGACAAAAGCCTTCCTGGACTCATTCATCTCACCAATAAAGCCTCTTATGAATTCACCATAATCTAGAGCCCCATCACCATTAACATCAAGTAAATGCCACAAGTCCTCAAAAACCTAAAAAATATATTTTGTCATTTAACACTTGGGGGACAGAGGAGGAAGTTTGACCAGGGTTTGTGCTGAGAAATAAATCTGAAATTCCAGAAGTATTTTTGAAGGAGTATAATCAGCTGAGTTACTATGGCATGGAGGATATTCTTACACAAACTCAAAAGCATTAGGTGCACTCGCCAAGTTGTGCTTCATTATAGTATAAATTCAGTTTAAGAAGTAGCATGAACCCTGTATGACATAGTCTCCTTTGCAGCCATTTTTAGTGTCGGTCTCAAATCCTGGGGAGGGATTCGAAATCGAGACCGACACTAAAAACGGCTGCAAAGGAGACTATGTATGACATACATTTATATAAATATTATTACTACAATTTTTATCAAAATTTTATCATCATGATAGATCCTGATAATCTATAATTTACATTATTCATAGTTATACTCATTCACCTGTTGGGGTATCTGTATGCGATAAGTTTTTAATGCACCTAACAATTCTTGTTGGTCCAGCATGCCATCCCCTGATTGGTCGAGGTGTCTGAAATGTTTTCCTAATCCCATCAAGGTTTTGACTGCTCTAGCTTTTAGTTGCTTCTTTACTTCTCCTGAAATGAAAAGAAAAATCAGATTGTAAAATGAAATTTAAATGGATGGATGGGATGAGATGAAGTGAATGATGAAATGGGATGGATGTAGAGATGGGACGAACTTGAAGGATAAAATGGGATAATGGGATTGATTAATGCATGGATGGGATTAAGTGAAGGATGAAATGGGATGGATGCATGGATGGGATTAAGTGAAGGATGAAATGGGATGGATGCATGGATGGGATTAACTGAAGCATGAAATGGGATGGATGCATGGATAGGATTAACTGAAGGATGAAATGGGATGGATGCATGGATGGGATTAAGTGAAGGATGAAATGGGATGGATGCATGGATGGGATTAAGTGAAGGATGAAATGGGATGGATGCATGGATGGGATTAACTGAAGGATGAAATTGGATGGATGCATGGATGGGATTAACTGAAGGATGAAATGGGATGGATGCATGGATGGGATTAACGAAAGGATGAAATGGGATGGATGGACAGATGGATGGATGGACAGATGGATGGATGGATGGATGGATGGATGGATGGACAGATGGATGGATGGATGGATGGATGGATGGATGGATGGACAGATGGATGGATAGACAGATGGGGAGATGATAAAAAGATAAGATGAATGAAATCAGAGATGCTCAAGGCTTTACTTATTTTCAAGATTGGCTTGATAACACTGAACATAGCATATAATTATATAATAATTAGTCATTACCTTGAACACTTTCTAACATTCGTCTCTCTCTTATCTCTTGATTTGATGGGGGTTGATTAAGTTTATCACTAATTCTCCTTTGCTCATCTATAGATCGACAACCCTCATATCTGTGGAACAAATTTAATATTATGTAATGTAATAATAATAATACAATATTTATATAGCGCTATTTCCTGAAGCTCAATAGCACTTTACAATAACATCTAAAACTAATAAACGTCAACATAACTAATTTACGGGATTAGTACATGTTAAAATAAAATGAGCCAAAAAAACTAAAAACAGGAAACTAATCATAAAACTGTTTAAAAAGATGAGTTTTAATATTGTTCTTAAAAATAGACAATGAGCTGCTCTGTCGAACATGATCTGGAAGAGCATTCCAAAGTTTCGGTGCTGTATATGAAAAAGACCTGTGACCATAGTTTACCAGTCTTGCAGGTGGTTGTCTCAACAGGTTTATATAAAGTAATGTCCTGCTTTATGATTATGCATAATCATATTCATATGTACTGTACACTTACAACAAGCGGTTCTTAGATTCTTCATCCACATCTGTGATTCTCAGTGACACAACTGGCTTCATATTAACACTTTGTGGCAAGGAATTCTGACTGGATGTGTGGAATGAGAGAGTACTCCCCTAATGGATAAAGAATAATTAAGGAAAATGTCATTCTCTGTCATATAAAATAATTTATCAACCAATCTGTGCAGGGTAAGTTTGAAAGGGGGCAGTGGTGTTGGTAGGGGGGATGAGGTAGTCTTGATGTACTGTAATAGATAGAATCATGAACCTGCCCTGAAATCTGCCCTGGCCTGTTTGCTCCTAACGTGCATAGCACAATCAACATCAGATATCAGAGTTACACTCCAATGCCTTCAAACAATGGTTTCAAGTCGAGGCATTTGGGGAAAGAGTACAGTACAGTAAGTGTATAGAAATTCTGTAAGAAAGTTAGTGTAATTCTGACATCTGCTATTGTGTTTGGTGTTGCAAGTGCTGCAGCAAATTTATCAGTCCTGTTGTTTGTTTCAGCATAATAAATAATTCATTCATGTCTGCTTGCTTACCACAGCTATATCCTGTAAGTTGTAAGGCTGTCTCTTTTTCTGTCCATAAATGTGTGCATATGTTCCCCTCTGGATAAAAGGTAGAGCTGATGACCTAAGATACAAAAACACAGTATATATGTAATGGTTACCGTACTGCTAATTAGGATAAAGGATTTTTTTTTATTTTAAACATCTTTTGATGTGTCTTACGTCATCTGCTGCAGTATCATTAACAATTATTATAGAAGATACATTGCATATTAATTACTTCTGTGTAGAATGTGTCAACTTGACAATAAGCAAAAATATATCAATTAAACCCATGGTACAATTGTTACAGTTACTGTCAGTACGTACTGTTAACCAAGAAGGAATTGGTATATCCAAGGAGGGGGGAGGCGGGAGGGGGGACAAAGAAGGGGGGGGGGGGTACTTGTTAATACAACTTTAAAGGGATTGGAGAGGTTCATATTCTGTAGAGGGAGGGGCTGGAGGTCTGGGATTTCTCTGGATCAGTGCAGGCATACTACTGTTCAAAACAAACCTTGTTCCGAACTGTCTGAATTCATACACAGTCAACGTGTTATCAGCCAGAAAATAAAAGCCATTCAACTCTCTGTGAATGTCATGGCCATTCTTTGTCACCAGTCTTGCACCAAAGCGTACTCTTTTAGCAAGAAGATTCTCAGACTTCCCTGGTGATTGGGTGGTCCTAATAAAAATTATCAAGATAGAATTAATTTCAGACGAGAATAACATTTGAATGTACTTCGAGGGTTTTACTCCAGGTTCTCCGGTTTTTCTTTCTCCACAAAAATCAACTTCTAAATTCCAGTTGGAATTTCAATGGATGAATAGCTACTCCGTAGAGATACCACTGCTAAATCCCATTTAAGTATGCATGTTGTCCCTCAGTTCATACTCTTTGCTACCTACAGTGTACAAAACCAAATAATATAATTGACTAAAAAGTAGGCAATGAGCATACTTTAAGTATCTCTTCTTGATTTTTTCTAGTTTCTCCTAGTCCATCCTTTTTCCCAATGACAAGACAGGATATATCAGTAACAACCAACCTCGTATTGTAAAACTCCATCTTTTTCCGTTCTTTAGGTCCAAGGTTAACAGAGTATTGGTCAGGACCTACAGCCTCTGGGTCCGAGATAGCAGCCCTAAAACAAAAATTAAATATATAGATCAGGGATATCATGATGTCTGATAACCTAATCCAAAACCATCCATGATAGAGAAGATTTCACAGCACTAATGTGCTGTGGCATGACTGCAGTCATGGTACAGTGCAAGGGCAGATCCAGGGGAGAGGTCCAGGGGTTCCATTGGTATGCGATGATTTCAAGTGCTGTGATTGGTTCAAAGGAAGTTACCAAAATGTCATGCAACTATGAAAGTAATGTAACTATGCTGTGATGTTAAAGGGTTAAAATTCCCTGACCTTTTTCTGACATTTCCCTGACCAAAAAACCATTTTTCACTGACCACACTTCACTGTGCACTTATTTTTATGAAAATGGTAGTTTGACCACAGGAAGCCCACAAAAAATTCAGAATTTCAAAGGATTTTTTGAAAGCTGACAGAAATTCCCTGACTTTTCACTGACTTATGGGTAAATGACCAAAATCACAATTCTCTGACTGTAGGAATCCTGACGTGTGTTTTATATTTATTTCATAAATCTACTCTCTGACTTCATTTTTCCTTCAGTCTCACCTAGACAGTTGATCTACCAAGACAGTCTCCACAACATAATCCTTTTTCTTATTTGAGTAGAGTTTTTCCTGTAAGAAAAAATTATTGAATTCCCCTTTAGTTCCTTAATTTCTTTTATCCTCATTTCATTCATTCACTTTAATTAATTTTCTCAAGGGCATTTCAATTTTTCATTACTTTATGAATTCTCTCAGGTCTACTTTTTTCTTGAAGTTCCTCTTTTTATGCTGTATTTGTTTTATCCAGGCTAACCCTGGCCTTTGATACTGGTTTGTTCTTTCTTAATTTCTTTCTTAATTTCTTTCTTTCTTTCTTTCTTTCTTCCTTCCTTCCTTCCTTCCTTCCTTCCTTCCTTCCTTCCTTCCTTCCTTCCTTCCTTCCTTCCTTCCTTCCTTTCTTTCTTTCTTTCTTTCTTTCTTTCTTTCTTTCTTTCTGTCCACTCTCATTTTCTGACATGTCATTGCTTTACTCCTTCCAAAAATATTTTTAATTTCCCAATCAGTTTTTTGTCTCATTAGACAAGTGAACAATTTATTAAACCTAGATTCAATACCTGTTCATCTCTAGCTCTTTGTTTCATGTATTGATGTTCATTTTTAGGTTCTGTGCTCCATGGTCTCTGAGTTCCACTAAATGGATCACTAAACAAAGGAAATACAATTAAGTTCTTTATATCAAATCATAACAACAAAAACAATTAGAATGGCAGCAACAACAATACAGCAGAACCAATAGCACCAGCAATATCAACAACAACAGCAGCAACCAACACAACAGCAATGACAACAACAGCATCAACCACAACAAAAATATGAGGTGTAAGCATGATTACCTTACTTGCTGTCTGACATAATTATAACCATCCCTGGCAACCTATTTAACAAAACCAAATAATGTTTACTTAATTATAAATTTTATAGTACATGTTTACTTGATTATAATGCATATTTAATCACTTTGTCTTAACCTCATAACTGTCTACTATATATATAATTATATAATATATGATGCACTGAGTACATCAAGATTTAGTTAAAATAATATGTAATCACTTCCTTTGGTGTGATGAATGTAAGGGAGTTATGACACATGACACATGACTATGACTTGTTTCCAGTCCCCCTAGACAATTGCTGGGATTTAAGGCATGTCATCCAAGACTTCTGTTTTTGATGCAAGGTTGCTCAGCACATGAAATGCTTATACTGTAGCCCTGGCAGTCAAGGGCTTATTTTATAAAATAAACATTGATTCATGTTTGTCATTATTTTACCTTTAGTTAGTTTCTCTTTCAAGAGTCTAATATTCAAAGTATTACTGACAGGAAGATAAAGATATTAAGTTACTTTTAGAAAAACAAGTTTACAATGTTTTATTACCCTGAAGGCATGTTCATCATCTTGTGAAGTTTGGAGATCCAGGGCTGGCATTCCTTCTGGTCTCCTAGATACTGGTGCTGGGGACCTATTGTGAGGAACATGCATTTCTCTGTCCTCCTTCAAGAAATTGAAATATTGAACAGATAAAGATGATGAATGATAATAAAGATTTAGTGGTGAAGATGATAGATGATAGATGAAAGATTATGATAGTGGTGTCATGAATGTCACAGTGATCACGGTGATGATGAATGCCACTGAGATGATAAAGTTCTCTTTAAATATTAGTCAATGACATTGTACTGTACCGGAAACCGTGATTGTTTGGGTTTCAAGTTTCCTCCGACACCAAAGGGCTTTGTATTCACTGGTGTTCCCCAACTACAAAGATATTTGCAAATATCAAATTATTATCAATGATGAATCACATATTAAGATATAATTTTGCGAGTTTGTGAGCATTAATTTCGAGCCCAGTATTAAGTTTAAAACAATTTATTACCTGACATCACTCCTAGCTGAATCAGGTGTATGGTAATGAGGTGGCTCTGGACTCAAAGGCTGTGCAAGCTGGTATAAAGAAAAACATTGAAACACTATAAAAAGTACACCTTATAAATATGTTAGTACAAGTTCGTACATGTACAATGTAGCATATAAAATATAGAGCAAATTTCATATCACTGTGAAAAACTCTAGTATGACAGTGCAGTATATTAGAAGCATACATCTTAATAGTCCCCTTCACAGTTCCCTGCGCCATTTTGAAAGGTATATATAGCCATACCTTTGCACCCAAGCGAGACAAATAGTGAGCTTGCAATGGTAGAGACATGTGAATAATAACAGTGAGCAATGATATCATTGCTCACTGTTCATCTCACTTTGATGCAAAGGCACGGCTTCATTTCAAAATGGTGCAGAGAACTGTGAAGGGAACTAATGGCTGATCAAACTATGCTCTTTCACAATGTGATTGATTCAAATGACGGTGTCCATACCCTGCATGATAGTGCTGTGTGTGTATATGAGCATCTTATTTCAGTCAGCAGAATCCATTGCACATACAGTGAAGTCTGATTAGGAAATAAATAAACCCTTCTGGCTCACTGGGATATCCAAATGAATGATAATGTCCTTGGATGAGAAAATAATACTCCTCAAAATATCACATTTGCCAGGCTTGAACCTTTGCTTCTTGGTCAAATGTTGTTTTTCTTTTGGACCATTTCTCATTCATTAGACATTGTCAGCTGATATCCCAGCTGTCAGATGCAGGGGTTTCAATAATATTTGAAGTAGACGGATGGGGTTCAAATGTAGGCATCTGTGTCCTCTAATTTTACTTCTTATTTATTGAGACTGATTCATAAAATAGCCGGTGGTATAAAGTGAAGTACCCAGCAATCGACTGCCGGTAGCCGCCTTCTATTGAAACCCCTGCAGAAGGGGTTTATTTACTAATAAAATACTATACATATTTATTTACTGTACAGTACATGTTAAAAAACGAGCTCTCATTGTTTGAATTACCTTGTTGTTGTCATCTGCAAGGTTTCCAAGTGAAAGCTGTGGGACCCTACATTAACCAAACATTCACACACACATTAAATTCATGACTTGTGTTGTATAATAGATGTGACTCAAATCATTTTTAAATATACAGTGTGCAATGGAATATCAATGAATAACCACAGACAGTGCTCAAACATACTGTAGACAATTGCTTCTTCATATAAGATCCAGAGTGTTCTCACCAGGATTTTTAAAGTTGGGGTCCACAGGGCCCATAGAGAATCCAAAAGAGGGTTGTTTTGGAGAGGAGGGGATCCACACTTGTATGATTAGGTTTGTAAATTTTTAAGTCTTTGTGTCCTCTGGACCCCTCAAGCTATTTCTACTGCATCTTTTTTCTTAATGTGGCAATGCCGCAATGCCATGGTTACAAGTAAGAATACTGAAGATCTACATGTATAGTCTTACCCAACTGGTGCAGATTTTCTTCCCTTTCCTTTGGGACTTGGATAAACAGGGACATCAACAGGCTGGTTCCATTGCTCCTGGGTCTAGGAAATATTACAATGTTACAATTTTGTTTTTTGCATGTACAGTACATTATAAAACTAGCCAGCCATACAGTATATAGTCACACAATGTTAATTCTCAAACTACTATACTGTATTCCACTTATCATGGAAGGCAACTGATTTGTCAGCCCCTCCCCCTCCCTTACATCAGATGGCATAGATTTACCAAAGAACAGGTCAAGCCTTTGGGAGAATGGTGCAAGCAATATAGTGGTGCAATATGTCATTTTGCATGGTGTTTTCAACAGGATTTACATGTAAACATGCTAATCTCTCTAATAAAGCAGTTTAACCCCCCCCCCCCCCCCCTTTACCCCCTCCCCTTGATTCCTCTAAACCTTCTCGACCAACTCAGGAATGCAACCTACTCCCATTACACTACTTCCTCCCTTGTCAGTCTAGGATTGCAATATTATGGTCTTTAAACCCTCCTTACTCCCACCCCCCCCCCCCCTTTCCCCACCATCAGGATTGTGACCTACTGGAGCCAGTTGTACAAAGCCTGAATAGTCCTATCCACCAGATAAATCCTTATCCAGCAGATAAAACCTATACATATTCTATACATTGGATAGTCTGGATAACTCTTATCCAGTGGATAACTTTATCCAGGCTTCATACAACTGGCTTCTGCACCTTAGACTTTCCCCCTGATGCCTCAGGATTGGAAACACCAAATGCAACTAGGTTCTTCAATAATCACCTATGTACTGTCTATTACCTTTGCAATCTTGTGTTTTTGAGCTTGTTGTTCATAATCCCTTGGGGCCTCAGGAGTACTGTAATAGGAAGTACCATTAGTTGCACTGGGGCTCTTTCCTGAAGCCACATATGGACTATCCCCGGGACTCTCCTGCCTGGGTGTCTGAGACACCCCAAATATATTGGACTTAGTGCTCCCTGCCTTCTCGCCTCCTAGATGTCTGCGCTGCAATCCACTAGCTGGTCGCTCATGTGTAGAGCTAGAATTTCCAGTAACTGATAGGTCTGGTTGTAGAACACTTCTCATTGTTAATCTTGGAGATGATTTCTTGAATAATAATTAAACATTCATCTTTGCTGGCCTCCAATTTGTGATGAATTAAGCTTACTTACTAAACTATTTCTGGCAGATGTAAGGGAAATCGAGTGCTTTGGTAGATATATCGGTTCTTGAAGCTATCAGTCGCTAAGATATCGGTTCTGTTGTATTTCAAGTTTAGGTCTCTAATATACACAACCAATATTCAGTTATTCCAGAGAAGATACAAGCAAATCCACAAGCAATTATCCAATATCATTTAAACATTCATAAAAACTGATATCAAAGAAATAAAATCCAAGATTTGTTGAAGCTTTCGCCAGTGAAACTAAGGAAAGTCAAAGGTTTTCTTGAAACCAAGCGAGTTTTTTTCCTCTTGAACCAAATTTACCGCTGCGAATAAACCTCGTCTTCTTAGCAACCAGAAACACTCGACTTAAACCAGGTATTATTGTGTTTGTCGTTTCTTGTTATCTTCCAGACGTATCTTATTCCAATATTTATCTACTTGAGTGGTTTTTAGAGTGTATTTTGGCAGTTTTTTTCAACAAATCTGTTAAATTCTTGTCCTCTTTTCTCATCAAAACAAAAGCTGCACTGGCCAATAGTACCCAAGCTCTTTACAGCGATGAAGACCACAGGCAGCCCAAGCTGATCGTACTACCGAAATTACTCAACTGTTAGGTAGGCACCGCCAAAAAAAAGATCGATCGTGTTTTGAATTTCGGTAAACTCACGTGCCCACGGTGAGTTAACCGAAATTAGAAATGCGATTGATCGTTTTTTTTGGCGGTGCTAACAGTTGAGTAATTTTGGTAGTACAGGGTGGCAGAGGGGGGGGGGGGGGGGGGGGGGTATCGATCACGACTCACGGACAATTTTTTCATGAATTCACGAATCACGAAATGCGATGAATGAATAACCTTGATACAAGGATTCAGGGAAACCAATGCAAAATCACGAATCACGGTCTTCAAAATACGCAGATCACGTATCACAGGGGGAATAAAATTCACGAATCACGGACTTATATTTTGGAATTTCACGAATCACGGTCCAAATAAAGGCCATATCACGCGTCACGCGTAACCCCTGTGCCACCCTGGTAGTAAGCACGCTGTGCATGCGACGCATGTGAAATGCTGGGAAACGGAAGGGAGAAAAAAGACAAAAAAGAATCGCCACCTAACTTATTATTATATGCTTTCGCTTTCGGCCTAGTTTATCATCGTTTAGATCTTTTTTTTTTCTTTTTTTTTTTTCCTTCTTTTTTTTTTTGTTTTCCTTTTTTTGTTTAATTTGTTTTTGTTTTGTCAGTCCTGTTTTGGTTTTGTTTTTGTTTTCTTATTTTTTTAACAGCTGACTTTCAAGAACCACATTTGTCTAATCTTAAAGCACTTTTTTTATTTTCAGGAAATGTATAATAATGAATAATGTTGCTAAACAGGCCGAAAATTCGGCATTCTGCGCATAGCTGTTCCAAAGTTGTTCATGATGAGGGCTTAGTCTGAGATTCAGACTATTCTTTAGTGCGCGAGTCCACAGTCTCTACTTTACTGTTACTGAAACGAGTGCGTTACACTATTACGTTAATCCGCTATCCGGTTACTTAATGATTACGGCCGTTGAGGTTTCATTTTACACTACAGGAAATCCGCGACATTTGTACCATCTTGCAGTCATTGAGCTAAATACACAGGGAACCCGTCAATAAATTAAAGTCATACATATTCAAAAAGCCTAAGTACTGTAACCGGGGTCCCTGTGGCGAGTCGCGTGTGTCAGAGGTCAAGGAAACTATTTACGTGATTTTGCAATAAATGTTGCTCACGTGATTGATACAAAATAAGCTCGCAGTTCTCTTGCTTTATAGCCTCGAAAGCGAAGGGGAAAACGTGAATTTTGTAAACCTTCATAACGTCTTCTTGAAGGTTAGGGATTAGGATTTCTTGGTGAGATGGACGATGATAGTCATTCCGATAGGGCTTCAGATGACAACGAATGTGAAATTGTTAAAGACTCTTATAAGGTAAATAACGATGGCGAAGAGTTGATCTCCGGAAGCCGTCTATACAAAGGCGAACCACCAATTATCCAACGAGGTGGCCAGCCTCAGCTCGGTGGGCTGACTATCTTCACAGCTGCAGTATTTGTGATCGGGGAGATGGCGGGAAGTGGCGTGTTGGCGCTTCCTTCAGCCATGGTTGCTGCTGGACCTGTAGGGTTTCCCATGCTTGTGCTAGGTTGTCTGGCTTCGGGATACTGCGGGGTCATCTTGGGAAGATCTTGGACAATTCTGCGAGAAAGGTATCCTGAATATCAAGAGCATGTACGAGATCCCTATCCGACTATTGGACTCAGAGCTGTTGGGAAATGGGGAGCACGAGCTGTGTCAGTATGTGTGAACATCACTCTTCTAGGTAAGTGAGGATCAATTCCCGAGCCGGTTTAATTTTGCAAGGTTTACTCGCCAAATAAAGGGAATCACTTTATGAAGCACCAGCCAGGGGAAGGAAGGAAATATATATGCTCAGCTTCACAGGGGAATGACTGAGGACGTACTTCTGCCTTCGGCCGTAAGTCAATCACTCTAACGAACGACTGAACAAACAACTCAGTAATGATTAACAAAATACTAGTATTGCACAAGCTTTTATCTTTCTGATTTAAAATAGTAACAATAATAAAATTATATTGTTACTTGTGACAAAGACACGAAGAAACAGGTTACTGCTTGTACAAAGTACCTTACAATGATAAAATGAATAACTTTTCATTATTATTTTTTAAATCATTAAAACAATCGTAACTATCAATTACCGGTAAATTTTAAGTCGACATCCAAATTTTGACCTTGCGCAACCAAAATGACGGCCACCGATAGTTAAGCAGAGAATTATGCCAGAGAATTATGGAATTATGCGGGGAATTATGAATAACGAAACAGCTTAACTTTGTTAAATTAAACATTTCCCTCAATCAGGGGAATATCTAGGGTATCTGAGTCCTATATATAGAGTGCTTGTGACTTCCCCTTCCATGAGTTTTATTTGTACCGAGCATTGTTTAATTTTTGGGAGAGGAGAGGGGGGTCTTACGTCACAGTGTCACAACGAAATTTCGAAACTTACAAGCGAAGACCACGACATACGCTAGGACTAATCGACTTCCGGCAGTGTCACAGCGAATTTTCGAAAAGTAAATATCTTGTTTAAAATGATCGACTTATTGCCTTCAGTTTTGGGTGAACGTTGATAGTTCGTTGATAGTTCGTTGATATGCCGATTGCTATACGAAAATGACGTAGTTGGTTAACCCGTACACGACGATACTACCGAAACTCTTGTATTTCGAAAACTCTTCACGAAACTGTCATCTATTTCTAGTCTGCAAACACTAGATTGCGTGACTTTGTAGTGCTTTTTTAAAAAAGCCTCCAGACTTCTATATCTGTCAAAGTCACGACAGGTATTGATTGATTAATTGATTGATTGATTACATGCCTCAAATAGTACGTAATAGCGCGGCATGGTCTAAAACATGGACTGGACTGGACCCGAGAAAACATGGACTGGACTCAGAAAACATGGACTCCGGTAGAAAACATGGACCCGGGGTCAAACACGAGTATTTACGTAATACGAGCATTTTATGAATACTTAATTTTAGTAATCCATTAACACTAAGGAATCAGACCACCGCTTGCATTGCGTTACGACAAAAGTGTCAACTATGACAATGTACAGAATACTTCTAGTACCAAACACTCATACGTGCAACGAAAAATAATTAAAACTCGTTCAAAAATATATATGCTGGACAAAATGATAGTATCGAACACGTTCTAGGATCATAACACCCGCAAGCTAGTCAAAAACTGTACAAAGAGTACACTATGTACGTACTATCACTGTAGATTATTATTCAAAGTGCAGGCGTCGATTGACATAAACAACACGGTCACGCGCAGACAGTTAAAAAGGAAACAAAGAAACAAGACTACTTTTTTTTGAGTTTTAATTGGAAATTTGAAACGTAATTATGAAGCCTTTAATTTGCATTCGACCAGTATCACGCGTTACGTAAATTAGCTGTAATGCAATAGATATTTTACAGGGAAAAGAAACTCTGTACTTTACTTTACTGGGTTCTTTAAAATAACATTTATTTTTATCAATTTCCCCTTCCCCGTTTATATATATAATTTTACAAAATATTCTGGAAAAAAATCTGATTAAAATCGGCAACCTATCGACTCCAAAATTTATCGACTCTTTATTTACGAAGGCTCAGCGATTCCAAAAGGCTTTCTTTTCAATTAATGTTAATTACTGCAATTTTACCTATTCTGCGAATCCACTGACATTCCAAGTCGGTAACCTTCATATTTTTGAAAGGCGGCAGTAAAAAAAAAAATTTCACAACAAGCCGTTGGAATTTCTGGGTTCACAGAATCTGTAAAATGTAAAATAACTAGTCACCCCACCTGTATCCGCACTGGTTAAAGACAACCCCCCACCATAAATAATAAATCTAGTGAATTAAATCTAAACCCAATTCTGTCTTTAGAAATAATAAATGTTCCCTAGACAGGTATGGCCAGACATTATTTGGAACTAGGCATAAATGCCCTATGAAATAGGGCTGTTTCTTCACTATACATTGCTGATTGC
Source organism: Anthopleura xanthogrammica (assembly GCA_964019055.1). Lineage (NCBI taxonomy): Eukaryota > Metazoa > Cnidaria > Anthozoa > Actiniaria > Actiniidae > Anthopleura > Anthopleura xanthogrammica. The sequence goes on along the minus strand of OZ025219.1, from coordinate 5,971,716 downwards.
AATGGAAATACACATTGCTTTTTTTGCCCATTCTCTGGCCTGTCTGAGGGTTTGAAAATTCCCTTTGCATATTGGATACCACAACAATGTCTCGTGGCTTCGGTTGAATTACTCCCCCAAACTTCAGCGGTCCATTGCATCCAAAGCAGGTGCTTACTTGCTTTGGACAGCAGGATAACGGATAAACCAGAAAGGTACCAAAAGCTGGCGAAGGGAATGGTATGCTATTGGAAGAGGATTGGCTGCTTGAACTAAACATTGTAGGCTGGGAACTGTACTGCTGGACGTTTGCTGTTGGACCGGAAGAGGATTGGCTGCTTGAACTAAACATTGTAGGCTGGGAACTGTACTGCTGGACGTTTGCTGTTGGACCGGAAGAGGATTGGCTGCTTGAACTAAACATTGTAGGCTGGGACCTGTACTGCTGGACGTTTGCTGTTGGACCGGATGAGGATTGGCTGCTTGAACTAAACATTGTAGGCTGGGAACTGTACTGCTGGACGTTTGCTGTTGGACCGGATGAGGATTGGCTGCTTGAACTAAACATTGTAGGCTGTGAACTGTACTGCTGGACGTTTGATGCTGTACCGGAAGCGGAATGGCTGCTTGAACTAAACATTGTAGGCTGTGAACTGTACTGCTGGACGTTTGATGCTGTACCGGAAGCGGAATGGCTGCTTGAACTAAACATTGTAGGCTGTGGGCTGTACTGCTGAACGTTTGATGCTGTACCGGAAGCGGAATGGCTGCTTGAAGTAAACATTGAAGGCTGTGGGCTGTACTGCTGAACGTTTGATGCTGTACCGGAAGCGGAATGGCTGCTTGAAGTAAACATTGAATGCTGTGAACTGTACTGCTGAACGTTTGATGCTGTACCGGAAGCGGAATGGCTGCTTGAAGTAAACATTGAAGGCTGTGGGCTGTATTGTTGTGTCAGGGTAATTGGCACAGATGTGTCACGTGTTGTTCTGCCCTTTCGTCTAGAAGTTGCCTTTGTGGCCTTTTTCCCTCTTCCTTTCGGCATGTCTAATAGTGCAATGTTACAGAGATTTGGTGTGTTTTTGGTTTTTTTGAACCATTCGATAAAGGCAGGTAGTTTGCCACAGTCCTCCGCGGCCGAAACACAGTGTTGGCACAATTTGAACCCAGTCCATGCAATGCAGTTTGCACTGCACACAAACTGTCCACTTCCTCCTACAGATTTCACATGGTGTACCTCACCTTTAGACATAACAACCCTCTCATTACGCGTGTGTGGCAAAGATATCACTGATCCTGATTTCAGTAACCTTGCGGCCTCCGTAAACTCTCTTTCTAGGACAGGAAATGGTATTGAGGTAATGCCAGTTGCATAGGCGGAAATTGACAAGGTCAACTGGTTGGTAGATGTGACTTCTTCTGTATTAGTAACAGGATGTTGATGGAATCTTTGTAAAAGTTTCTGCTTTTGGGCCGTATTTTTCCGGTAAAAATCACATTCTTCCACATAGAGGTGCCTGAAATCTTCCGTAAGGAGGTACTCACCTCTGCCAATTATAGCAAGTTCGACTTCGCTTCTTTTTCTCTTAATTTCCTTTTCTACGAGATTTACTGCCTCGAGCATATTCAACTTGGAATTACCTAAGTCTTTTTTCAATACACTGTTTAGACACTCGTTACCATTTTGCGTATAGGGCTTGGCAGGAAAGCCAAGTCCACACATGCCTCTTACTTCTTGAGACATGTTGCTCGCTATTTGACGAGCCTTGTGTTTGTTGAAGTACTCCACAAAGGAGGCTCCTTTTGCGTGACGATCTGTCCATAATGACCCAAGGCTTTCTAGCCTTGCCTTGAACTCTTCTGGGGAATTGCTGTCGACAAGCCCTGGTATCCTACTATCTCCGATATTTTTACCGAATATGTCGTCCATGAATTGCTTTGCAACGACACCTTTTATCCCGAGATTGGTCAATTTGCTCGAAATATTATCTTTCATGTGTAAATCACACAGTAGATGATGTGCACCATCCATCACCGATTTGAAGGGTTCATACAAGTTTTGTTCATCATCGCTTCCGATAACTAACACATTTTTGCAATTTTTGTTTAGCTTTACCATGGTGCTAGGAAGCAAATAGTATGACGAGAACAATTTTCTTTGGTGTATCAAAACTGGGCCTGGCATTACGGGGTGGTTGCCTTCTTTAGTTTTGAGCAATAAATGATTGTATGTCGTTAAGGTAACGAAAAAATTACCGATATTGTATGTTGCATCTACCCCCAAAATCGAAAATGCAGCAGGATTCGTACAAAAGCGCACTATATCGTCGAGCTGCCAGTCAAATGCAAGAACAATTTCAGGCTCTGGACTAAGTGATAACTCTCTGATAAATGCCGTTGATGGGCTACGCTGCTGCTGTTTGCATTTCTCCATTAGTTGGGATATAACATCTGTTTCGTCAGGCTTATGCCGATCTATATGTCGCATGTTAGTTATTTGTTTTCTGTCTCTGGGAAACTGACCTGCGCAGTGTCCATTCAAAATTCCACCTTGGTCTTCTAATACCTGGTGAAAAGTAGCTTTTGCTTGATTCTCTTTTGAGAGGTTTTTAAGCCATTGTCTTGTTGACTCTGCCGTTCGCCTGTACGGCTTTTCTTGTTTGGAGTTCTTATGAGGTCGTGGGATTACATCATACTCCTCATTCTCGAAGCAGTACTGTACCATACAGTACCTATGGATACCAAAAGGCCCTGAAAACAGAATAAAAATATTTCAGTATTTCTTCCTGTAGCTAGCAAACTTTCTTTTGGGGAAGTCGCCGTGTTCCGTGTTTTTCTTTCCCTTTCTGTTTTCTTTCCTTTCTTTTCTTTTTAAATCTCAAACAATAACTTCAATTTTGTTCTCTGAGTTTACTTTCAGTTCGCCCTTCAATTTGTAAAAATTGGGTTCCACGTGGAATACTCTATAATGGTTTTTTTATGGCAGCGCAAAACCTTATTATGATAGACGAACCATTGTCTCACTTTTTTCATTAATCAAGTACCTTCCATGTGGAGAATTATCTTCAGAAGGCGATCATCACGACCAGTGCTGGTATTTTTATATGTCCTCCTTGTGATTTTCCATGTCCCAACTTTCCCAAACTTGTCAGCAGCGATGTAAGCCTTGTCGCTGGACCGACAGTATTTGGTTTTTACACCAGATGGCGTCCATACCCCCATGTCGTCGCATAAGATGTCCTTTGTATGTGACATTGCACTGCAGTCAACGAGGAATACGGAATTACAATTCACGCTTGTTGGCTGACGTCTACATATCTTTTCCTCTGCGATGTTCTCTGTAAGCAAGCATACGGCATCCATTGTCGGCATGCCTTGACGCAAATTGGTAGTGTATATTGGAAAGTCGCTGTTTCCCCGTAAATATGTAATTTCACTGAAAATTATAAAAATTATTTTTCATTTTTTTTATGTACAGAATATTTGCAACAGTAAGTGATTCCTATATTTATCGAAGTTACCTTTCCAGTTTGCACCGCTTTTCAACTTCTTTCGATCTAAAACATAGAACGGTTGTCAAAGGTTTAGTTCTCGCTTTGTCGTGTGACCGGTTGTCGTCGTATTGTTGTTGTGTTGTCGGGCGTAAAAAAAAAAGTAACAAACACTTGAATGAATATAAAAACTTTAAACACAAAATGATCGCTTACGTATTTGCATGGCAACGTTCGTCGCTGCTAGGGCATTAGGAAAATGAAAGGAAATGTAAGGGAAAATGGAAACAAATAACGAACTCGACACCATACCTTAGCCCCGCAGCATCGTCCAGTTCTTTTTCTGGACTAGATTCTTTTTCTGGACTGGAATCCAAAATAACTATAGGCTGTCTCTTGCTGTAAAAGAGAAAACGATATATTGTAATATAATAATTATAAATTATATCATTAGTTATTTACACCGCAAATACACGCACGCACCTATCTTTCCTTTTTTTTTTTACTGGGGTATTTTCCAGCGAAGACGACTCAAGTGCGGCAACAATTTCTTCGACATCATCCGTGCTGGATTTAGGTTCCCGTTTTACTTGTTCAGTCCTGTTAATGAAATGTATATATGATCTAAATAACATTTTACATCATAGTGTAACAGGAAGGAACAACGTAATGGATAAATTACGAGCCTTAATATGAGGCCTCATTTCTCAGGAAAGAACAACGATTGACATCCTACCTCTCCAGTCTCCTCCTCTTCTTCTTCACAGGTGAAGGACTTGACAAGTCAATAACATCATTCTCCGAATTTACCTGGTATTAAATAAACAATAAATAAATAAATAAATAAATAAACAACAGTACCAACTAACCTACTAAACAAATAACTAAATAAACAATATAAAATGATAATGAGAACAATAGAATAATAACAGAGTAAACATTCTTTCACGGTACTGGGTCTCAAAAATTGAACTTATCTTCAATAAAATAATAATATTAATAACAACACTCGTAAAGATCTTTGCATATCTCGCGACAGCCTATTGCAACACTGACACTGGTGTTAAAGGTTTGCCTTATGAGAATTTTACAAAGGGACTTGTCAAAAATTTGCAGAGGGTGATAACTATTTTTTTATAACTAGGGATGGTCAATAACCAATAAGCATTGAACCAGAGAGAGTCACATAAATTTATGCTCATATTTGAAGGGCGAGGGGGGAGGGGGGGTGGGGTGGCCTTTGCCACAAAATCCCTAATTACTTCCAACTTTGGCTGTCGTTAGCCCCTACCCCCCTTCCAAAAGAAATAATAATAAAAAATTAGTCAATAGTGGTCATGTAATAAGAGAGCATTGTATTTTCATATCATAGTATGACAGGAATATCGGAATCATATATCAATATAAATTTAAATACAAAAGGATTTAACTTAAAATTGTAAGTAGAATTTATTTCAAGCAGAGAAAGATATTTATGGAAATCATTGTCATGAAAATTGAGAATTTCAATACCAAACACGATTCTTTTTAATATCGATGATAACCTCCCTGAGTATGTTGGAATGTGCTGGTACTTAGTTTACGTTTACTAACCTTGGTGTACTTGAAATTTCCAAGCGGAAGAATGGCCTTTCCAGGAACCGGTGTGTAATTCCCATCATCCCATGTCTCAAATGGGGCTGGCGTTTTTTTCTGAAGTAAGAAGGGCAATGTGTTAGAAAGTTATTCTAACACAACTATGCCCTCGCAAAACTAATGTATGTCAGAGACTAATGTGGAGACGCGTTTGACTCACCCTTTTCGGATTGTTTTTATCCTGAAATCCAAAACCAGGAGTTGCGGCTTCCAGGCTATCATCATTATCACTTCCCTAGAATATAAACAGTATGTCTGTTATTTCTTCAATATACCATGAAGGTGGGAGAAGTTCGATTAAGAATTGGTTAAACTACCTCATATCCGGGCTCGTATTGGGCAGAGTTTTGAAGGGCAATCTTCAATGCTTCTGTCTCGTCCTCTTCTTGATACACCTGCCACCGACGACTCCCATCCCCACCTTTTCCAACAACAACCTCTGCATACGTTTTTTCCATATTAATTATGATGAAGCTCGTAATAAATTCGCGAATAGAAAAGAAAGCTTGAACAGAACTGTTGTTTCAACTAAGATCACACAGAGTGAAGCGGTATGCAAGTTCAGTCATCTCAGATGACAAAAATAAACATTTTACGTGACATTAACACAAATCAGAACACTAGAACTGAGCAACAATAGAAGGTGTACGATGCTATCAACGAAGTGTCTTTGTCATTTTGTCTCACCCATGAGTTCATCAAATTAAAAAAATATGTATATACCTTTATAAGGGACGGACCATTTGATATTTTATGGGTCGATCTTTTTTCCCGCTCTCAAGTGTTTTTTTTAATGTGCCAAATGCTAGCAGGATAATTTTTTTTTCATTTTTTTTTTTGATAGCATAGTTACATATCTCGACTCTCCGTTCCTAATACAAAGTCTCAATTGAAAGTTGGTCAACGAAATACCAAAAAATCCAGACAGATTTTCGTAGGCTGGAGAAACTTCCCCTGCCCCCTGAGCGCATATAAGACTTCCCTCAGAAGTCGGATATTCCATTTGGTTCAAAAGAAGTTGAATCTTGAAATTGAATTAATAAGCTCGCTCAATATTTTGTGTGCTGTATCTGAACGTTGAACGATATTATTTTTAAGAATCGAGACCTTGCTTGATATTTCTTGGGAGTTTTAACCCACCCACCCATCAAATATCCAAAACATAACTTACACGTGTTTACTAAATTTAGGCCGATTGAACATGCATTCTGTACATTGTCATAGTTGACACTTTTGTCGTAACGCAAGCGGTGGTCTGATTATAGTATAAAGTATTGACAGTTAAGTATACCTAGCTCCTATTACTAAAATTAAGTATTCATAAAATGCTCGTATTACGTAAATACTCGTGTTTGACCCCGGGTCCATGTTTTCTACGGGAGTCCATGTTTTCTGAGTCCAGTCCATGTTTTCTCGGGTCCAGTCCAGTCCATGTTTTAGACTATGCCGTAATAGCGCAGCGCGGCTATTACGTCACGGATATATGGCTCCTGCCGTGACTCAGACAAGAGTCACATACATTCTCTGTAAATTACAGGCCGTTTTACTCAACTTTTGCTCGTAAATCGCGAAATTGGGCACAAATTTACTCAAAATAGTTCCAATAATATTGTGTAAATTATTGACCTGATGTGATTGATTAAGGTTTTATAAACTAACAGACGACTGGAAACTTTCTACATACCATAGAGGTAGACTCAGACACGGCACTTTAAAAGTTTACGCGTAGATCGGGGTTACAGCTCTATCTACATGTATCTAAATAATTTGAGCATAAACTTAGAACTTCCTACATAAAAACTTCGTCATCGGATTGCCGTACAAATGCACTGACTTTTGGAAGATATTTTCGACTTCATTTTTTATAATTGTTTGCAAAAATGTTCTCTCGCTAAATATATGCAAAATTTCATTCGTTAGTGCTGATTGAAAATACTCTTGCTATTTTTAGGAGGAACAAATAAAAAATCAAGTCGAACATTTTGGTGACCGTTACACAACGTAGCCACGTGTCGAATCGGTGAATTTTATATTAGTATCTGATCACGTGCGAACTTAGCCAATTAGAAAACACGGACAGAGCCTTTGATCCTTGCGAAAACCAGCTATTTAAAAAAACGTTGAATTCTGAATACTGAATAGTGCATTCCAAGACCAAAGGGCATTGTGGGTCTCATTAATTTGAAATAAAAAGTAAATATACAGCGATTTGTTCTCTATATGTAGCTAGTATATTGTTTCGGATAGAATGCACTAAAATAAAAGAAATAATTATTATTAATTTTAGTTTAGAAAATATTATATGACCTAAAAATGCATGTGGGTCATGGAATGTACTATTCAGTATTCAATATTCAACATTTTTAGAAATAGCACTGGGTTGTATACCGAGAATGTCGCAAGCTGATTTCCCCTTTTTTCATGTGTAATGGCTCTAGTATATGAATACCTTAGTTTTCTCTGTTTCCAGGTGTTTGCACCGTATTTCTCATCCTCGCTGCTCAGAATATTTCCAAACTTCTCACATCACACATCCATGTTACATGGTTTGACAATAATTCATTGCGCATGTGGATACTAATATGCGCCGCTGTCCTACTTCCTGTTTCCTGGCTTGGAACTCCAAAGGAATTCTGGGGAATTGCCATTGGCGCCAGCCTAGCAACAGCCCTGGCTTGTCTTCTGATATGTGTGTGCATTGGCATTGACTTCCCAAGTCACCTGAACACAGTCAAACATCCACCTGTTACATTTTTGTCCTTTTTCTCAGGTCAGTTCAACTTGTACTTATATTTCATTTTTTTTTCTTTTTGTTGTTTTTTACTTTTTTTCTCTTTTTTTGTTTGTTTTGTTTTTGTTTTTGTTTGTTTTTGTCTTTGCTCTTTGTTTTATTTAGTTTCCTTGATGATGAGCTCTTTTAATAGTTTTTGATGTAATTAATTAATAAAAGTTTCTGTTGAGACTTAAAAGTATCTGCCGGTTATAAAACGTTCTCTACGTTATTCCTTCTTATATCCATCTCTTCCACTGATTTTGATTCTTTTTATCGTTAGCTTTTGGGACCATCTTATTCTCGTTTGGCGGAGCTTCAACATTTCCAACCATCCAAACAGATATGAAGCGGCCTTCAAAGTTCCCATTGTCAGTAATTTGGTCCTATATAGGTGTTCTGTCTATGTACCTGCCAGTGTCCATATTAGGTTAGTATCTTCAAAGTAGCTTCAAAAGGGACGCACCATTTGATTTTTGATTGGGGGGGGGGGGGGGCTCTTTGATTGGGGGTGGGGGGTAGGGGTCAAATTTTCGGTGTGCTCGAGTTTTTTCATCAGCTATATTGGTAAAAAAATATATATCTATTACATTCTATAGCCGATAAAAGAATGAGCACACCAAAAATTTGTCCCCCCACCCCCTGCTACCCTCCCTAATCAACACCATGGATTATCTTGCGACTCCCAAAGGAACTCAAACATTGAATAACAAAAAGAATTCAAAGAGGAGGGTCTCAACTTGGTTAACCGTTAGGCCTAAAAATGGGGAAACATTAAGCGTTAGGCGTAAAAAGTCTAAAAAAAAAAAGTTAACTGGTTTATTTTTGTAGCCATGGTTTGTAAGACTTGTATTTGTCTCAAGGGCTGGTGTAATGTCATGCATTTATCCCAGAATGATCAGAACATGTTTTTCATGTAATTCTTTTTAAGACGATGGAAATTAATCATTAATTTTAACTTTCAAAACATTGGAAATTAATCTTTAAGATTTTTGTTAACCGTAACGGGAAAAAACATGGTGAATTGAATAATTGTGTTATCATTGCCCTGACTATTATCAGCCCGTGCAGAGGTTGTTTCAGGAATCAATTGACATTTTGAATCTGTTGTATCTCAGGGTATTTTGCATATGGTGGTGATATCAAGGACAATGTTCTTCTGTCTGTCTCTCACAATACTACTCATCCCAGGGCCATCATCGTCGACATCGTGCTTATACTCATCACCACTCATCTTCTCTTCAGTTTTGTGATCGTTCTCAACCCAGTATCACAGTATTTTGAAGGATTCTTCAACATGCCGAAACGTAAGCTAGTCTAATCATGGACCTTAATTTCAAGGTTGATCGTGCCCAACAGAGCCCCCCTCCCCCACCCCCCATATAGACCCTTTGCATGTTACATCAAAACAGCTCAATTTGGAGGATGAAAGAAATAATTTTAATCTCTTGAGTATTGGAATTACCTATTTTTTGCCCTCTAAATTGAGCTGCATTAGTGTGCTTGATAGCAAACCAGCTGATCTGAGAAAAAAATATTAGCCAATCAGAATCGAGAAAATTTGCAAAACTGAGGTGTCATCCTTAGCAGCCAGAAGACTCCAGAAACGGTTAATTCTTCTTTTTTTTTTATTTTCCCACTATAAATGATCTTTTTTTTTAATTTTCCCATCTCATACTAATTTTATACAAAATATCAATAACCTCTCCTGAAAATCTAGATTTATCTCAGATATAAGTTTTTGTAAGTGGATTTTCGTAGGCTTCATGACACCACAGTTTTGCAATGACGTCATTTCTACGTCACTATTTTAGATCAGCTCGAAGAGATTAGCTTATCACGAGTGACAGAGTATAAAAGTGTTGCAATTAGTTTTTAAGTTGAGTAGTAGTGACTTAACGATATTCTGAAAAAGTGGGTCCCCCCTCCCCCAAAGAAAAATCCTGACTATGCCTCTGTAATCACGGTGAATCTTATTGGCCGAAGCCGGAAACTCACGTGTCTAAAATATAACAAGTATAGTTGTCTGGCTTGCGCGTATTTACAAGAATGGGTAAAAGTTATCTTCGATCAGATTAGCTTTTAATTTGTCGTGCAATTGCTTTGGCTCGCTTCTTAAAGGGGCACTTGGATGAAAACGCCCCATATTTTGAAAGTCCGAATAGTTCAAGTATTTAAGAAAAATATGACTCAATCATGATTATGAAAACCAGATTGGCAAAAATTTTAGCCTGGAAGCCACTCGCAGTTGAGAAATTTTGGTTTAAAAACTAAAAGAACAATAGGGTTGAGTAAATGACGTCATTTACTCACAATTTAGATGCTGAAAAATATATATAATTTTTATCCGCAAATTTTGACTGTGAAGAAAATATGTTGTTTGGCTACTATTGGGACCATATAGATAAGTTTAACCAAGTTTCAAGGCATTTCCAATTTTCATCGATTTTCATCCAAGTGCCCCTTTAACATTTTCCTCTCAAATCTATATATTACTTTCTGAGTTGAAATAACTAGAATCTTTTTCCTCTTCAAGGGTTTGGGTATAAGAGATGTCTCCTACGCACAGTCCTGATGGTATTAGTACTTGGCATAGCAGAACTCATTCCTAACTTCGGCCCTATTCTCTCGTTAATCGGTGGTTCTACAGTCACTCTTCTCACCTTTGTCTTCCCCTGCTGGTTCTATCTCAAGATCGCAAATAATATACCTCTCCATACAAAGGCTATTTTATTTGAGCTTATCTTTATTGGTATTGTTGGAGGCGTGGCGTCGACTATTTCAGCCATAGACGGCATTCAAAAAACCTTCAAACTCTAGAGAGAGAGAGAGAGATCCTATAGAGAGAAATGCTTTAGACGGTGGAAAGGAAAGATGTGGTATTATGTATTGATGACATATCAAAAAGCTTATATAATATTTAGAATATACAGCTATTTAAAAAAAAAGGTTGGTGAAAGTTTTGTTGTTCTATGTTGCATGTGGTATTCCAAGCCCGAAATGCAGTAGGGATGATGTGAATTCAAGCAGCAAAATTAAGGTCACAACAATATGGTATTTTCCCAAATTGTTTGCAGGCTTTTCCGGTTTTTCAGCATATTTTCTTCTGTGCTGACATTATTTACATACGAATATAATACATTTCAAGCTTGGTAAGCAACATGCAACATGCAACATGCAACATGCAACATGCAACATGCAACATGCAACATGCAATATGCAACATGCAACAAAACCTTCACCAATCTTTTTTGAAATAGCTGTATGTATGAATAAACTAATTCAAAGATCAATTTTAGTTATACTCCACCCTGTTCAAACGTTTAGGCTGATCTAAGTCAGAGCATAGGTCACTCACAGATCGATTTGAAATTTAGCGAAAACCGACAAACTTCGTTCCCAGTAGGTATGTGCATGATGTCAAACCCTCGACCTCAGAGCTAGGTAAGAAGCGAGTGCACTTCATACTACTATAGATATACAGTAACATATTCCGTACACGTGTACACTTAGTATACATCTTGAATGGAAAAATGCATTTTTTTTTTAATTTTAAACGAGTTATAAAAAGTACGTGGAGATTGTAAAACAACTGAAACAGCGATACTGGAGACGTATAGTACTACTATTCCCCTCGCTTAATTAGGGTTGTCCTTTCAACGGCAAACGACGGAGCAGGAATTCATGGACCTACCCAAGGCCAGGGTACTGATTATTATATTAAATTAGATAATAAAATTCACATGCCAGATTGTTATTGTTTGATATATTGGATATTAAATTTGTTTTTTCCAAACAGCTTTCCAAACAAGTTATATTTATTGTCTGACTGAAATATATATATATATATGACATATAATTTCAATAAATGAAGCATTGATAAATTAACGTTAACTTAGCAATGCTCCTTTCCGTAGTCTTCCCACAATCCCTTATGATCCCAGCGCAAGCTCGAGGTCAGGGTAAAATTTGCGTAAATGGATGCTTACCATTGCATTAATTCGAGGATTTTTCCCCGGGTTTTCGCTAAATTCCAACATGGATGCTTACCATTCAAGACATTTACAGCATATTTTGTTGATTTTTTCAAGGAAAGTAAACAGCTCACATATGAAGGAAAGCCAACTGAACAGTTCTTCAATTTGTGATTCTAAAGAATTATATGAAGCGTTTTAATAATCATTTCGCCAGTATTGGGCCTAAACTTGCCGATGAAATACCTTGCACTGAAAATAGCCATTCTCCCTTGGACTATCTTACACATCAAGAAGTTAGAGTTAGTTTTCAACTAAATGAAAGCCAACAAATTCCTCCAAAGTTCTTTCTCTTTTGTCTAAACTAAGTAAATCTAAGGCAACTGGTTTAGATTAGATATCTGATAGGATTCTTCGTGAATGTCCTGACTTGATTGCGGAATCCCTTTGTTTCATTTTTAACAGTTCCATAAACACAGGTATATTTCCTAAAGAGTGGAAATGTGCAAAAGTTATACCATTGTTTAAACAAGGGGAGCGCAAGGATTTGAATAACTATCGCCCTATTTCAATTGTTGCGACTGTGGCGAAAGTTTTTGAGAGGATAATTTACGATTAAGTCTATGCTTTTCTCATTACTGGGTTGCCTGTGGGCAGCCCAGTCTAAAAATGAGGTCCGTTTTTTTTCTTTTTCGGGCGTTGGAAAATATGATTGGACGAAACTCGTAACCATAGCAATTGTCTGTCCAATGGAGTTTTGGGTTGTCTATTTCTCAAATGTCTTCAGTCTTTCTCAATTATGATTCCATAAATGTTGACATGATATTGAGCATGAGCTCGAGGTATTTGTCTTTGTTCGGTCGCCATTGCATCCCTCCTTTGAGGTTCGTCGATAAAGAACTACTTAGGGTTTTTGTGATCGAGGTATTTTGTCTGTAGGCATGTGGCCTACCTTTGCTTTTTTGTCTGTACGTTCAAACTACTTACTATAAGATATAATTGAGCGATTTTGGAACGGGTTGGTCCACGTACGCAAAGAGAGAACTATGAGCAAACTATGAGAATCTTAGAACTATCTATAGCCAAACTAGCCAATCTAGATCTTGCCAAATCTCAAATACAAACTATACGGAGACAAACTACAAAACAATTGACAAACAAAACTTTGAAGCTTACCACAAGAACTGATTTGAAGTCAGACGAGCAGATTGTGATCTACGAGAAAGCGAACTGCCAAGACGGCATGTTGAATATTTGCATCGATGACAAGATGTGTCAGAACACAGAAAATAAGAACTGTAATTCACTGAAACTCAAGGTGAAATCGTTGTTTATTTATGTAGTCATAATCGGTATTATTCTATTGAATTGCTGTATGTTTCAGGGCACAATATCATTCGTATAACTCACACTGTTGACAAGTGCCTTTGTATATCAAACAATCGATGATTCGTTCGAGAATACATTCAGTCACTGTGATATCTTTGAGAAAGCTATGCATTTATCTGTAACTGTATAGAATGGTGATAATAAAGACTCAGTAAATGACTTGAGGTCTCGTTCAGTTATTCAAAGTTTATTTACTATAAGCTTAATAGTGTAAGATGTGAACACTGCCATGCTGTAAGACTTGAACGTGAACCAAGCAGGACTAAAAAATTTGCAGAAACTTTATTTTCTTTGGTACAACCATATGACTTCTTTGTGAGTGGGTGAATAATCAAAGCTGTTGTCGTACCAGTAAAGTAGGAAAAAAGGTTGTTCTCCACAGGAAAGGAAAACTTTTGTGCGAAATAAGTAAGGATTAGTATTGTGATTTGGCGAGTCTTGGAATGTTCATCATTGAGCCCTAGAATACTTGCACAGGCAACCCAGTGAACGCTCCAAGAGCGTCTAGTTAATAATTGTCTATCTAAAAGTCAGGGTTTCGATGCCTCCACTCCACATTCACCGCTCTTCTTGAGGCAACCAACAATTGGGCGTACACATCGATTGCGGCAATGTTAACGCTGTGGTTTTCTTAGACCTCAAGAAGGCAATTGACACCATAGACTATGGAATTATGGTGTCTAAATTAAACGCATACGGCATTATTAGAGGTATTGCGAGTAATTGGTTGAAGTCTTATTTAAGTGCACGTAATCAGATGTTACGTGAACGGTCATTTATCTCAGAGCCGTTCATTGTTTTGTGGTATCCCTCAAGGAACTATCTTGGGGCCACTATTGTTTTTAATTTATATAAATGATTTACCAAATTGCCTCGCATATTCCAAGCCACGTATGTATGCAGACGACACTAGTTTAACATTCGCAAGTAATAGTGTTGATGATATAAATCATAACCTTAATCAAGACCTTGCGAGTGTTAATCAATGGCTAATTGCAAATAAGCTTACATTAAACCAATCAAAGACAGAATTCATGTTAATCGGGTCAAGACAAAGAATAAATACATTTCAGTCGGCCCCAACTCTAGCAATTGATGGATTCCCTATCGATCAGGTTTCTCATACAAAGTCACTCGGTGTACACATCGACGAGAACCTGTCTTTGAATGTACATATTGATAAGTTATCCAAAAAAATTGCCTCCGGCATTGGAGCCCTAAAACGTTTAAGACCATTTGTTCCCAATACGACACTGCAGTTTATTTTCAATTCTTTAGTCCGACCACATTTCGATTATTGTTGCGTCGTTTAGGATAATTGTAACAAAACTCTCGCTGACAAACTTCAAAAATTACAAAATCGTGCAGCGAGGGTATCAACGTCTTCTAGTTACGATACTAATGCTGATTATCTCTTTGAGAAGCTTGGCTGGAAGAAACTTGATTTCCAGCGCAAATTTCAAAAAGCTGTTATGGTTTATAAATCACTGCATGATCTTACTCCCGGTTACTTGCCCTCCATGTTTATAGACCGTAGCAGCGTAACGAGCTATTCTCTGAGAGACACTGAAAGAAAACTAGCTATTCCCAAGCCCCACACTAATTATCTAAAAAACAGCTTTGGCTATAGTGGTGCAGTGCTATGGAATAGGCCTTTCCGGAATTCATGAGGGTTCTGGGAACGAGTCTAGAAATATTTATCTATCAAACTTACCAAGTTTTAGAATGTTTGGGCAAATAGTGACCGATTTACAGGTTTTAAACAAATCGTAAAAATAAGAGAGAATGTATTCACCCAAATATGCTCAAATTCGGTAATAATACTAATATTAGTGTGATCTTTTTTGCGATGGGGATCATCTCAGTCTTAATTAGATTAATATTTTCACTCGGACCCAGTCCCCTCATGAATTCCGGAAAGGCCTATAGCCTTCCAATTGAAATACGGCAGGGAAATACCTTGAACAAATTTAGACAAGGCTGCAGTCACTTTTTAAATTCCTAATTTTATACTAATTTTGCACAGCACTCATGGAAAGCAGCTGTTTTACTTATTTATATATTTTCATTTAGTTATTTTTAGAATATTAGAATTAAGCTTTATTTAGTAGTTATTATGAGTAATATTTTAAGTGCGGATGCTATGTAAATCCTGATGAGTTTACTGTGGCTAAATAAAGTTATTATTATTATTATTATTATTATTATTATTATTATTATTATCATTATTATTATTAGGAATATCCTTTTGATCTGAACTTCTTCTCTGTTCCTCTGGAGGATTCAAGGTTTCAATGTGTCTGTCAAGAGATATTAAATATACTACATTTAATACATAATTATGTTAATGCTGGGGCAGATCTAGGGAAGGTTGGTTTACTTAACACCAAGTTATCCACAGACAGAGTGTTTCATAATCATGATTGGAAAATCCAAAGCCAACTTTATTATTACATACAATTGAACTGCAATGCAATTTTAACAATTAAAACTTACTAGACACTGAAAAACATCTAAACTAACCTTCTCGACATCAGTAGGGGATGCTAGTGCTTCAATTAAATTTCATCCTCTGACTTGCACAGATTCTTGGTATCAATATTTGCAGAGTCGTCCTTAATTAATTCCTATAATTATAATCATGGTACAATTCCAGTGAAGGGTCTGAATGTAAGGGTGATAAAGGTGATAAAGTGTGATAAAGGATTTATCATCACGAGTGAAACTCGTGGCCTTTAAGCTTCTCAATCGATGATACTGAAATCCTTTATCACACGAGTGGCCATTCCATGACCAATTTATCGTATGACCGTTGGCAAAAATTAATATAAAGATTTCGTCTTAGACATGTTAAATTAACATATTGAGAAATCGTTAATATAGAACTTCCAAAAAAACAATGTTGACCAACGAATTATCTCCTAGTGTAATGGTTAGTAATAGGGGCTAGTAAGGTTGGGATCGAGGTTCGAGGCACGGTAAGCTTATTTAAAAAATTCAAGAATTTTTTAACTCTAGCAATTCAAGTTTGTCTCATTTTTAAAGGAAACGATTTCCAAGTGTCACTAAAGCTAGTCGGGTATTTCAGCATTTCAAGCTACACGCACACTAATTAGTATGAGTTAAAGGGGCACTTGGATGAAAACGCCCCATATTTTGAAAGTCCGAATAGTTCAAGTATTTAAAAATAATATGACTCAATCATGATTATGAAAACCAGATTGGCAAAAATTTTAGCCTGGGAGCCACTCGCAGTTGAGAAATTTTGGTTTAAAAACTAAAAGAACAATAGGGTTGAGTAAATGACGTCATTTACTCACAATTTAGATGCTAAAAAAATTATATAGTTTTTATCCGCAAATTTTGACTGTGAAGAAAATATGTTGCTTGGCTACTATTGGGGCCATATAGATAAGTTTAACCAAGTTTCAAGGCATTTCCAATTTTCATCGATTTTCATCCAAGTGCCCCTTTAAACAGTGGCGATAACTAGTTATCATCGCTTGTGGCGATAAATGAAGGTTATCGCCACTGTTTAACGCATACTAATGAGTAAGACAGTTGAATATGGGATTTATCGCATTAGTTGTAACAATAGAATTATAGGGTGTGTCATACGATAAGGAAAATTAGCACTACATTAAGTTTTAACACATACACACAATACCTGGGGAGCAGTTTCAGTTTCACTTGGATTCTCCTTTCTCATGCGTTTTGTGTCAGATCCCAATAATAATAATAATAATAATAATAAGAGAGATTTATATAGCGCCTTATATACAATACTCTAAGGCGCTAAATACAAAATACTTAAATATATCAAATAAATAAATAAATAAAAATCTTAGAATTTGGTGAAACAAAAATAGCTTATCAGATAAAAATAATAAAATAAACAAAAAATTTAATTATAGCTTCGTGAAAATAAATAAGTCTTTAATTGTTTTTTAAAATGTTCAAAGTTCGTCTCCAGGCGAAGAGCATCAGGTAGCTGGTTCCATAGTGTCGGTGCTACATACGTGAAACTTCTCCCACCAAAAGTAGACCTTTTAACTCTAGGGATAAGGAGCAAGTTCTTGCCATCAGCTCTGGTTCTCTTATTGGAGCGTTTCTTAACCATGTTCATCAGATATACTGGAGCCATATCATTAATGCATTTGAATGTTAAGACAATGATCTTATAGTCAATTCGCTTCCTTATTGGCAACCAATGTAGCCTGCGTAATTCAGGACTTATGTGATCATATTTCCGAATTCCTGTTATCAGTCGAGCAGCGCATTTCTGTACAGTTGACAACCCTCTTAATGTACTGTCAGGTAGGCCAAACAAGATGGAATTACAGTAGTCCAGCTTCGAAGTTATTAGAGCATGGACCATGACCTTTGCCGCCTCCTCATTTAAGCACTTTCTTATCTTAAACATGTTGTAAAGCTTGAATAAGCAGTTCTTGACAATGTTGCGGATGTGATGGGCGAAGCACATGTTGCAGTCAAGGTTCACACCCAGAAGATCAGTAGACTGTGACACGGATACAGACTCAGGACCAATCATCAGAGATGATAATCCAGCATCAGGACGACGTGCACCGTTTAATATCATGATCTCTGATTTGTCTCCATTCAACTTGAGCATGAGCCAATGGAGAACTTGGGCGTTTAACCCCTTGTCTTTTCTCGTCCTGCTGAACTTTATTTGTTACTGGTACAGCAGTGCTTGTGGTCTCTTTTGTACTACATAAAGTGGGTGCTAGAGATGTCACTTCACCTTGGCTTTCTGTTATGATAGTGGGTTTGGGTATTTTGCTTGGGTTTTCCTGGACATCACTGTTTATGGATGCTTTGGGCTCATCAACTAACATTTTCTCAGCTAAAACCAGAAGTTAAAAGGAAAGAATATATCAAAGGGAATATATCATGTGGACTACTTCTTATCTACTGTGGTTATGTTTGAAGTCCCCAGACTAGCTAACGCATAAGAGTGAAGTTGTTTGTTGGTTCTTTCCTGTGTTCTGTAAATGGTTTTTCTGGGTTCTTCAGTTATATTTGGCTTCTGGAATGAATTCTGGGTTGTACTGGTGACAGTAGAGTGACCTAACCGCTACATTTTTTTAATACTCTACCTTACCCTTAAACTAACCTTTCTTGAACGAATCGAGGGTTGCACTGGTGAGAGTACAGTGACCTAACTGTTGGTCAGTGAATAAAGTATTGCATTCTGCTATTCCTTGTATCACAATACCTATGTTATCTTTGACATTTGGCAATTCGTCTTTACCCTCTGGTATACTGTCAGTGCTGATTTCAAGACTTGAGCTTTCATTCAGAGTGTTTTCATTCCTAACAACATTTGACTTGTCGTCAGCAACCTAAAAAGTCAAATGCATTGTTATAGTCCGGTTTTGATTTGAATTAGTTCATGTCATGTTAATCACACAATACATGAATACCATCTCATCTCAACTTCCAATCTGAAGCAGAGAATAAGTGTTCTGGTGCCATTAAGGGGGGACTTACCTATTTACCAGCCACAGTTGCTAAGGAAAGGATTTAAAAATGTGTAAGAGGTTTTTGTAATGTTTTAAGCTCATGATAAAACCAATTTGTAAAATGGACCATTTTCTGATATGTATAATGACCTCATCAATCTTGCGTCATTAATGACGTCATATTTCTTAAAGAGTTAATAACAAGCGTGCATTTGGTGAGTTTGACCCCAAAATAAGCGAAATGATCTTTGACAAGAATTGGAACAAAGTTAAGCATGGATTTTATTCTACGTTAAGCGAGTGGGAAAATATCTAGATTTTAAAAATTCAACATGGCTTGGTAGCCTGGCCTTTCCACCGTTTTCAAAACTAATGCTTAACTTTGTTGCAATTCATATCAGCTATGATTTCGCTTAGTTGTGAGTCAATCCAACCAAATGCACGCTTGTTTCTTAATTTTTAATGAACTATGACGTCATAAATTACGTAAGAGAGATGACGTCATGGCACATATCAAAAAAGTGATTCATTTCACAAATTGGTTTCATTTATGAAGTTATAATATAAGAAAAACCTTTTAGAGATTTAAATGCTTTCCATAGCAACCGTGGCTGGTAATTAGGTAAGTTCCCCCTTAATGGTCTGTTCTAGTTGTACATAAATGTACTAGGTACATAATTTGAAATGACATGGTCTTACCACAACACTCTTTTTCTTCATTTTGAAAACTTTAGGTGGTAAGTACTCGTTTAGTTGTTTTCTGGAGGGGGAAAAACACACACACAAAAAAACACTTAAAATCAACTTAGCTCAGCAACTTTGAGTTTTGGACAAACAAAAACAAAAACAAACCTTCTGACATGCTTAGCTTCAATAGTCATTCCATCTTTGATCAACTTAGTACTGAGTGCTTGATTATGAACTATTAACCATCAAAAACCAGATGCAATATTAACTGAATGTTGTAACAATATTTAACAATATTTACAATTAACTAATATCACAAAAAACATTATTCATGGTTAGCCACTTATGTTCACCAAATATTACAGAATCAATCACAAAGCTATTCTAGGAAAATATATTTTAATGTAGTACATTTTTTCAGGTTTCCAAGATAATGGAATTTAATATACTAAGGTGGCTGGATCCAGTTTCTAGAGTGCGTGGGTACTTGAATTGAAACGGCTATAACTCCCGTTACAGACTAAAATTTTACAGACTGTAATTTTATCATCGCAATTGTTTTTTCGTGGAAAAAAGGCGTCTGTAGTGACCGGGATTTGAAGTGATTTTGGCTCTAGAGTGTCCAACCTTTCCATTTTATATTGAGGGTAAAATATGAAAGACTCGTTACAGACATCACAACGGACACACAAACACGCCCTAATGTAAGAAATGGAAGTTTTATTAAAGTATTTCTTTCGAAATTATTGTATTCAAAAACCGAACTTGGGCTACCTGTGGATTTTATATTTCACCCATTATCTCGAAATCCAGACCTAAACTTCGAAAATGATTTATTAAACTTTGTAGACTAAATGTTTGCTTATAATATGGGAAAGTTTAAAGAAACTCTATGAAGCCATTTTTGAGTAAAATCGGAGCAATTATTTTACTCAGAATAAATTTTAAAAAGTCGCTACTATACTAACTTTAATTTATAACTTTGGCTTCCCAAATAACTGACGCAATATTTTGGAATATAATTAAAGCCAAGGCATGTTTCTGCATTCTGCGAAAATTTCAATGTATTTGCTTTTTTTGATCGCCGTTGAGACGATCGAGAGTAAAGTATTAAATTTGCGCGTTTAATTCAAAATTGTGACTTTTACGCTACTGCTTCTGATTCTCAAAAACAAAGTTCGCTTTGTCAATGCACTGCCGCTTGATACTTTAAAATATGCATGTCTTCATGCTTTTCGCTATGGTGTCTCGTGCGGAAAACACAAATTACATTCGGAACTATAAGCACGTTAATGAAAGAGTGACGAGAAACCAATGCGAGATAATCGGGCAAATATAAAACCAAGGGCATCACGATTTCGATGCCAGGAAAACTCCGCTTTCAACCAAACTAGCACCAATGTAAACTTTGGTTCTTATGTAGTAAGTGTATTAAAAATATCATGTTTAATTTTAGTCTGTAACGGGAGTTATAGCGATTTCAAATCAAGTACCCGCGCACTCTAGAAACTGGGTCCAGCCACCTTAAATGAATACATTCAAGAGAACCATGTGTATACGGTATGTTGAAATGTTTCAGTAATGCCTCATGCTCGCTGTCCAGCAATGTTTTGAGGCTGGCTACTAAGGTTTTGTAATTTTCAATACAGAAAGACAATTATACAAATGTATATTTATTTACATGAAATCAATACCTGTATTTAAGAACATCTGTATTTCACTTGTAAGGTTAATGTTCATGTTTTCTATCATCAAACAATACAACATATGTTTAATAATGGTAATTGAACTAAGTGGAGTGCAATTTGGTCTGATATCAAACGCGCGATAACAAAATCACACGACTGCGTAGCGGGAGTGTGATTTGTAATCGCAAGTTTGATATTAGACCAAAATTGCACGACACGAAGTTCAATTATCACTTTATTATATCCATTTTGAAATCATACTAGATAGACATTAAATTTGTGAAAAGTACAAAAGTATTTATTAATAAGTAGCTGTTAAAATTATCCATTTTGTTTCATTTTGTAACAAAAAATTGCAGTCAAACTTGAAAAAAGCTACATTTTATGTTCCTTATTTGCTGTAATCTGATTGGCTGATTACATACAATCCTGTAATCTGATTGGTTACCTTTTCTAGTGTTGCATTGTGATTGGCTGACAAAAAGATGCGATTCGGACTCAAAATAGTGCGATTCGTGCTTGAATCAATCTACTGAGAGCCAATCAGATTACAGGATTTGCTAGTGATTTCAAAATGGATATAATAAGTATTGGAATGGGTTAGTCAAATGGTTTAATAGCATGGTATGTATTAGTCTAAACCTACTGACATGGTCTAACACAAATCCTGCACTCTGATTGGCTGAGCTACTGGTGGTCTATTAGTGATACACCCATAGATAGACCACTAGTAGACTGAGTTGCCTTGCAGTCATATAACTGAATTACACCATCATAATAATATATAATGGTAATTGAACTAAGTGGAGTGCAATTTGGTCTGATATCAAACGCGTGATAACAAAATCACACGACCGCGTAGCGGGAGTGTGATTTGTAATCGCAAGTTTGATATCAGACCAAAATTGCACGACATGAAGTTCAATTATCACTTTATTATATCCATTTGGAAATCATATTAGATAGACACTAAATTTGTGATAAGTACAAAAGTATTTATTAATAAGTAGCTGTTAAAATCATCCATTTTGTTTCTTTTTGTAACAAAAAATTGCAGTCAAACTTGAAAAAAGCTACATTTTATGTTCCTTATTTGCTGTAATCTGATTGGCTGATTACATACAATCCTGTAATCTGATTGGTTACCTTTTCTAGTGTTGCATTGTGATTGGCTGACAAAAAGATGCGATTCGGACTCAAAATAGTGCGATTCGTGCTTGAATCAATCTACTGAGAGCCAATCAAATTACAGGATTTGCTAGTGATTTCAAAATGGATATAATAAAAACATAAATATAATTTAAAAGGTGTCAAAAATAAATGACCAGAATTAGTTACAATATCTGTAAATAATTTATTATACAACATGTCACATCTTTCACTAAGACAGATCTAGACAAATACACCATTAAGTTGGCCTTTCACTTATAAGTAAAAATTGGGGGGGGGGGGGGGATCACATTAATTTCGTACGCGATATAGGGAGGTTGTTACTAATTGTATGCAGCATTACAGGGGGTTAGTAAAAAAACTGGACGAAATATAGGGTAGGGGGGATATGATATTTTTGCCAACCAGGAAGAAGGGGGATGGGTTATATTTGGAAAAGACAACAAATTATTTTGCTGACCCTTCCCCCCCCCCCCCCCCCCTCCATACACTAATAAATCAAAGCCCCTTCATAGCGAAATGTGCCAAACACTTGTATTCATTTAATTAACCAATTAAGGTCAATTTAAACTTGGCACAATTATTTACTTTGATTGCAAGAGTAGAAATATGAAATAAAAAATGGGTCACCAAATTTGTTGATAAGCAATAATCTTTTAAAGATCTGGCTTGCGGCCATTTTTTTCAGGCAAAATACGATAATGGAATAACAAAATGAACTAGGTTGCTAATAATAAAAGCAATAATTTCAAATGATACATATGTTAACATATATAATATAATGATAAAACCTGAAATTTCTCATTTTATTGTGTTGAGAATAAGTTTTTCAAAGCTAAAATTTGAAAAACAGTACATTTTGACTGTCCTTCATGATCCTAATTTTTGGACATTTTGGCGATTTCCTTACAATTTAGCTTGAAGACCTACCTTCATTTTTTTATATGTTCTTAGTTGACCTGGACTCACAGTGAAAACATTATACCCCCCCCCCCCCCAGTATTTCATTCAGTTCATTACTAACCCCCTATGAAGCTGCATACAATTAGTAACACCCCCAATATAACAACAACCCCTCACCAAATTAGGTCTTACCACAGGTAGCCCAACCAATAAAAATAATAAAAAGTGTGTGTGCAAAAACGATGTGCATGAATGCCAGTCACATCACCTCAACAGGTTTATACTAAAGTAATTAGACCTCTCACCCTCATGGTCTATGAGTCAATAGTCCATGAGGCCTATAGCATTATTTGGTTTTGCTTTACTTTTAGATGACTCAAGAAAAACTCCAAACTTACCAACTTTTTTGAACAAAAGTCCAATAAACCACCTAGTAACAAATTTATCCCTTAAACAAAATCTAAAAATTAGTCTTAAAAAACTCATGAATTATTCACATCACATGCATGGACCTTTATACCTGATAAAGTCCTCTTCATTAGTATTCAAGTGACCTTTATATAAAGAAACGTGTCTTCTTCATAATTATGAAGAATACTAATGAGGATGACTTTATCAGAGATAAAAATGCATCCAAGTTTAGATGAAGGCTTAGAGCCTCATCAAGGTCAGCCTCTCATATGATCACTGACGACCTACAAAAGTCTGACAACTGACGCCTCTGTCTTGACTTTGTCATGCTATCTTCAACATGTGGGACTCTTTTGAACTAATTGCGCATGACAGTGTTGTCTATTGAAGTATAGAAGTCCATGTTTGTGACAAGTATGGTAGCCCTAATTTGACTAAAGGTTTATAAATTGCTCATATGTTGATCTCCATGATCTTGTTTTGATTAGGGTTTAATTAAACCAATAAGAAAAAGAAGATGTTTCCTTTCCTTGTTAATCACAAGATTAAATCAAATTCCTCTGGCACTTAGGGGTAGTACCTCATACATGACGAGACATGAAATGGCCATAATACTCCCGTTTCGAGTTCTCTTTTATGCTGTGTTAGCCTCAATTGTGCGTAAATTATGCAGAAATTTAGATAAAACTCGTGAAATTTCAAAGTATTTTTATTGTCTTCTTTACACACAGATCTCTTGAATTGCCACGGGCTGTTACTGAATAAAAGAATATATTACACGGTTTTGAGGCTAACACAGCGTAAAAGAGAACTCAAAACTGGAGTATTATGAGCCATTATTTTAAAAGTATAACATCATGGTATATTTTAACGACATCATGACACAGTAAATTTTAAGAAGTAAGTAAATGATGTTTACTTCTCTGATTCCAAGGGTCCATAACTTGTGGAGTTCACATGAGCCAACAAGATGTAACTGTTATTTTCCAAGCTTAATACCAAAGTTCTAACTTTTGATTCCACCAAACCAATCCTGCACATTTCACAAGATTAAAATAAGGCATAAATACGTTTGATGACATAAGTGAGCTCAATGGCAGTGACAACAAACAAACAAAAAATACATAATATAAGAGCAAGAAAACAAACAGTGAATGTATTTTATATTTAACTAAAAAGAAGCCAAAAATTGGGAAATGTTATCTGATTACTATGCTAGCCCTCTTATACTTCTGTCATGTATTATTACCATTCTGAGAGATTATCTTGACTTGCTGCACAGGCACTAAGCACTATATAATGTCTGAAAGCAAAAAAAAAATCCTTTAAGCAATGATTACTAAATTAGTAAATAAGAAAATACCGCCGTTTGAGAAGAATTTATGAAAAATACCACGCATATTTATAGAAAATGGCTTAATGGCACAATTGCATAGCACAAGTGGTATTAAGCCATTTTCATCAAATACAAGTGGTATTTTTCATTAATTCTTTGAGAACTAAGGTGGTATTAATATGTTTTTCAAAAACTCATGAATAATTCATGAGCCTTTGGCCCAACTGGAGCGCTCATACACGTCACGTGCATGGACCTTTATACCCAATAAAGCCATCCTCATTAGTATTCAAGTGGTCTTTATATAAAGATACACGTGTGTCTTTGTATAAAGAATACTAATGAGGACGACTTTATCAGAGATAAAGGTGCCTCCAAGTTTAGATGAAGACTTAGAGCCTCATCAAGGTCAGTCTGACATGCGTGAAAAACGTCTGCGCATGCTCTAAGTCCGCATGCAAATTAGTCAAAAGGGTCTTCGTGCTATTGTAGAAATATGCAAATTTGACTTTCACACTTGCCTGAAGAATAGTCTTTACAAAATGCCAAAACTTAAGGTCAGTTCTTGAAACTTAAGGCTCTTTCATATTGCCTTTATTAATACAGTATCTTGGTCTCACAAAAGTATACCCACGAAGTTTTTTGTATACTTGGAGAAAACAAGCATTTATTTTCTCACTAAAACTCTTGTAAATTCTTGGAAAGCATGCTGAAAGGCACGCATGCGCAAACGTTTTTCTCTAGTGTCGGTCAGTCTCACACACGATCACCGACGACCCACGAAAGTTAGTCGACTAGCAATCCTGTCTTCAGACTGGCATGCTCTCTTCAAAATGTGGGAGCCTTTTTGGGACTGACTGAGTGCATGTGACAGTGACGTATAAACCTCGACTGCGCATGACAGTTATGTACAAACTTCTATCGATGTATAAAAGTGCATGTTCGTAACGTGTATGGTCGCTCTAATTCAACCAAAGGTTTGTGAATTATTCATGAGTTTTTGAAGTAGTTCAATAAACTCGTAGATCGTGTTTTATCAGGTCTAAAACCACTCGGCTACGCCTCGTGGTTTTAAACCTGATAAAACACTCCTACTCGTTTATTAAACAGTACATATAAAATACGAGTTTCTGAAGTAAAAAAGATGCTAATCAGAAACAAGTATTTTATGTAGATGTGTGTTATTAAACAAGAAATCACATACATGGATAGAAATTAAAATAATTCTGTAGGGGAAACACTAATATCTGTAGTCAACTGTTTGAAAATTTTATTGATTCTAGATTAATAATAATAATAATAATAATAATAATAATAATAATAATAATAATGGAAACCTTATTTGATATATTGTTATACAAACAACTGCAAATCTCACTACGTACTTGTAGGTTATTTACATTTGACTAATAATAATAATAATAATAATTTATTATTTATAAGGCATAAATTCGTATGTGGAATATAATCAAATGTGCTAAAATAACAAACAATTCATTAAAATAAATAAATATCTATATCTAAAATCTGAAATTCTAAAATTGAAATCTAAATAATATATAAACTAATTTCCATTATAATAATAAACAAAAGCTTATTTCAATTGAGTGAATATAAAGTATATCTGTATAAATTTCTCTAGAGTGCAAACACTAAATCCATGAAAACCAAAACAACTTACTTGTATTTTAAAAAGAAATCAAGAGGTGCAAAAAGTATATGCCAGTTTGCTTTACAATTTTGAACATCTTCTGAGTTTTTAAGACCTGCAACAGCATACAAGATTCAAACAGTTAATGGTACTTCTGTCAATAGCTTTTGTTTCATCCACCTCCAGTCCAGAAATTATGAGCAGAAATTATAACATACCTATAAAAAATTCCTCTTGTATAATTTGTCGTGTAGAATTTGATACATTAAAAGTAGAGTTCCGTTGTGGATATGCTGGTGTTATGATCGGCATAAGGTGAAAGCGGTCTGAGTGGTTAGTCTGAAATTAAAATAATCCATTGTGATCCCTTCTCTCATTCCTGATATTCAGGAAAATATGTTATACTCCAAGTAGTTGGGCACTTATTGGTGCTTCCAAAGAAAGTTCTAATACAGGGATACAGGGACTGCATGAGGGAGGGGCTGGTAGTGCTATACAGGGCATCTGAAAAAGTGCGGGAAAAAAACTTGGGAGAGTGCGGAAATTTTAGCAAATAGTGCGGAAAAGTGCGGAAATGCTAATTTGCATATTATTATTTATTATTAATATTATTTTGATTATAGTCATTATAATTAATTGTATAATTTCCGCTAAATTCGCTGTATTTTTATAGAGGCATGTGATTGGATGCTTTTTAGACCAATCAAAAGCGTTTATAGAATTAGAACTAGTTCTCAGGCCACTGAACTTACGGCGAGGAACGCCTGGTAGATTATTGTCAAACGGCGAAAGAAAACAACGTTTTACAGTCGATTTCCAGCCCAAAATGCGATGAATTCCGATGAAAAACTTGCTTATTTGAAGCATTATTGTGTATTCAAGAACATTTCAACAGGTTTGCAAGTTTTTCTGTATTTTTCTGGCAAAAAGTGCGGAAAATGTCGAAAAGTGCGGAAAACGATAAATAGTGGGATTCGGTACGATTTTCGGGAAATAGTGCGGAATCGCACCCTCGCACTTTTTCAGATGCCCTGGCTATAGCCCTACCACTTTTTCCCTTTTCCCATACTAGTCTCTTATATTTTCCAATCTTAGCCCCACCACTTTTTTCCATACTAGTGTATTATATAGCCCCACTACCATTTTTTAGGGTGCTCCGCGGTCCATGCAATACTGACGTTTCCGGCATTAGTTGTTTGTCAGAGTCCTTTGATGAAAGACTAACATCCAACTAAGACTAAACTTAATCACAATACCGGTACTTACTCTTGGATCCCAAACTTGAAAGCCTACTCTGTTATCTTGAGACAAATGGATTTGTTTCAGCAAAACAGGATTTGGCCATTCCCTGATTAAAAGATGATTAAATGATTTATGAAGGCATTATGCACTAAAGAGATTACATAATTTCAAAAACTTTGGAGATTATGCAATTGTACTCACCATCGAGAGAATAGAAGAAAAAATTTCAAAAGTAGAGTAGATGCGACAGCATTGGGATAAAGTTGACATGTTCTAGCAACAAGCATGGCCCAAGATACGCCTCCTAAGAATCCCAAAACATTGGAATAGATGCCTCTTTCTAAAAGAAGAAAGTAAAAAAAAAGAAATAAGCCAATCTTGACAAACTTACAATAACATTAATTCAAAATTGCAATGCAATGAGCATTCCTTAAATTTTCTACTTACTTTTAGCCCAAAGCCTTACTGCCCTCAGAGTGAGTCTAAAATTCTCTATGTTTGGGACTAGCCTTAAGATCTCATCTGTATCCCTACAACCTATGTACAAACATTCTTGTAAGCAGTTGATCATCATCATCATATTAATTTTATTTGGTTTTGTATTATTGAGTACATACACTGGGGGGCCTAGGGTGTCCTTGAGCTGCCCTTTGTGAAAAAGGAGTGATCAATAACAAAACAAGCTGACTGTAATTTGGCTGTAATCTTTCTTTACTTTCGCTGTCCTTGTTTTCTTTTTTCGTTGTTTCTTGATAGACTGGCTACTATAAATGTACAGTGAAAGCCATTTTAAGAAAAACTAGACACTCTTGGAGCATTCACTGGGTTGCCTGTGCAAGAGCTCGCCCACTCGCCAATCCTATATACTCTTTATTATTTCACACCAAAGTGTCCCTTTTGGGTTCAAAGTCCCCTTTTATTAAAAACCTTTTTAAATTCTAGTAAGATATTAGTGTTGCGTTACTGACTCGTCAACGCGTATTAGGTTTCTACTTGACCTACTAGAGTACCGTGACCTTTCAAGACTAGTTGATGAAATAAACATATCTATTTCAGTATCGAAACTGTTCACTGCAAAACAAACGTTTTATCAATGTAAATACTCTTAGCCACAATGTGTTTAACTGATAATTTGTTTTTCCCTCAGTTTTTGTTTTCTGTATTTTCATAAATGGAAAGTCTTGGCAGTTCGCTTTCTTGTAGATCACTATCAGTTCATCTGACTTCTAGAAGTTATTGGAGTCAGCTTTCATCAAAGCTTTGTTTGTCACTCGTTTTGTAGTTTGTCTCAGTATATTTTTTTGTATCTGAGATCTGGTGAGATCTAGTTTGATCATAGCTAGATAGTTCATAGATTCTCTCACTCCATTTTGACTAGTTTGTCTAGTTCTACGATTCTCATAGTTTGCTCATAGATTCTCAAAGATAGCTCATAGATACTCAGACTTCTCTCTTTGAGTAATTGGACCAACCCGTTCCAAAATCGCTCAATAACATCTTTTAGTGTGGGTCTACCATGTACGGCGTGTGCGTTTGTAAGTTTAAGCGTACCGTTAAAAAAGCTAAAGATAATGGTAGGCCACATGCCTACAGACAACATACCTCACAAACCTTGAACAAATGAATTAATGGCAACCAAACACAGAAAGCTATAAATACCTCATGCTCGATATCATGTGGCAAATTCTATTAAATTGTCGATCATATTTGTACACAAATACATAACACAACACAACTTCATGGGACAGACTATTGCTATGGTTACAAGTTCTCGACCAATCATGACGTGGTCTACCTGACGCCCGAAAAACGTCCCTCATTTTAAGGCAACCCAGTAAAAAGTTTAATCAAAAATTAAATCATCGAAAATACCCATTTTGAAGTCCAACTTCCACTTCCTTCCAATTCTAATCCGAGTTTTACCATACGTAATTAATTCGTAGACAGAGTCAAAAGTGAGTTAGCTCAGCAATTGTTTACTACTAGAATCCTTCATTTAAAACGGTAAGACGAGCAAATAATTGCTCAAAACTTCCCTCAGAACTGCATTACATTTCTTAATTTTCTATGTCCGTATATATTTGTAAATCAATTGACAGTTCATAAATGTTTAACGAGTGACTGAGCGAGAAGTGAAGGTCAAAATGCAATCGTTCAATAATAAACAATTATTGGATGAGGTTGAGCATGATATCGTAAATTATCAAGACCAAGGCCGTGTTATCTGCCGAAGCCGTAGGCTGAGGCGGATAAAACGGCCGAGGTCTTGATATTTACGATATCATGCGAAAACCGAATTCAATAATTGTTTTATTATACAATAAAGATTTAATTCTGCTTTCGAAAAAATAGCAAACGTATTTGCATTTCCATATCGTGACCTTTAATACATTTATCATGTCGAGTTCACATTATATCAGGAATTGGCTGAGGGCTCTCGGCCAATCAGAAGCGAGATAGTGAGTAAAATGTATAATAACAATAATTATCATTAATCTAACTTGCTAATAAAATGAAAGCCTGAATAAACTTCTTTGTAACTCATGTTTCTTTGTAGTAGTCTTTTTGAATCAAAACATTTAAATATATTTATCTCTTGAATCAAATTCTATTACCATTTGTTGAACATATAAACTTTTGCTAATAGAAGTCGTAAACAAGCCGTTAGAAAGGTTGAGCCGGCATTTTATAGTCAGCGATCCTGGGATAGAGCATGCGCTCTGACGACCTGGTCGCAAGATTCTGGCTTCTGGTCAGTAGGGTTTCCCAGAGCCTATGATTTGGCTAATGAGTAGGGTCTGGGAATGAGAATGCCTCCTAACTCAGTCGAGTCAGATTTTTTCCCTAATTTGGTTGCGCAGGGAGTGAGGGCTAGTATGAAGCAGCACGAGGGAAGAGGAAAAGTAGGGTCCCTACTTCCTCTCCCCGCGTACCGCTTTATAAACTCACCCTGACTCCCCACAAGGCCAAGGCAGGGAAAAACCCAACTCGACTGAGTCAGGAGGGAAAAGAGGGACTGGTAACGGTCTATTTTACCTTTTAAACTCCTGACACACTTTGGATCCAAGTTCTTTAGCAGATTTTCATCAAGTAAATCTAAATTATCTGGTATTTCTGGTAAAGCCAAACGAGCAAATGTCAGATGAACCTGATAAGGAGGAAAAATGATAACGAAACATGAATTGGAAAATAATAATACACATATTGTATAAAGGCTAAGAAATTTTCTAAAATAGTTGAACGTTTTCGACCGAAGTCATCATCAGAAATGCGTACAGTTCATGGAGCATGTCTTTTTCAAGTCACCCCCTGACAAATTATCTGTATTATCTGTACAAATAATTATATTGATATAAAGGCTAAGAAATTTTCTAAAATAGTTGAACGTTTTCGACCGAAGTCATCATCAGAAATGCGTACAGTTCATGGAGCATGTCTTTTTCAAGTCACCCCTCAGGGGGTGACTTGAAAAACGTTCAACTATTTTAGAAAATTTCTTAGTCTTTAGACATTTAAAGACTGGATCTTCTTAGCATTTTTATTTCAGCTTAATGCCAGCTTGTCTCAAATAATGTATGGTTCATTCTACAGTATAATATAATTTACAGGATATAATTTCTACTGTTATACACACCTTAATGTTGCAAAACGTGAGTTTAATAACAGGAACAAATGTATTCTCTACTGCCTAATAATATCATAGTTAATAATTAGTAAAAATAAACCAAATAAAGTGGTCAAATATGACAACAATTGAAGCTGGCTGAAATGACCTTTGGGATGATATACATAGAGGATATTCCACGATGGCGAGAAGATATGAAGTAATCTCTGAGGGGTGAAAATATTTCAAGAGTGAGGGCAGTGAATGAGTGAGATATTTATCAACACAAGAAGATAAACTTCATATCTTCAAGCCAACATGTGATTTTCTTTTTATTATATGGACACATCCACAAACAAAAATGCCATTTTGACTGATCTTGGCTTGTTCCAATGCGCGAAAAGATAGAATGTGACGGCATTGATATCTTCAAGTGTCAGGATATGGAAAATATATCATTGAGGTCCTGGATGTAGTTCGTATGAAAAATATGAGTGGCGTATTTCCCAGTAAGACACTAGTGTCTATATGATGGGAGTCATTATACAGCTAAATAAGGGTTAGAGAACTGTGAAACCAGAAAAACACTCAAATAAAAATCTTTATTATATGAAATAGAGTGTGATATTGAGTGACATCAAAATGATAAAATTGATATCCCCACTCCCACCAGTGGCCAGTGGGGATACGATTTATATCAACACTGGTGGTGCCAAATTTCGACTTTTTCCTCAGCTTCTCAAATTGTCCATTATTTTTCATTGAAGATTTCATATAATAAACAGAACATTACATGGCCGCTTGGAGATAAGAATTTTATCTTCTCGTGCTCATATTATCTCTCACTCGTTCGCTGCGCTCACTCGTGAGAAATAATATCAACACTCGAAGATAAAATTCGTATCTCCGCGCAACCATGTAATATCCTCTATATAATTGAGCTTTTTCTGTTGTATCACAGCGTCAGACAATTGCATTTCTAATGCTACCATAGTTCTAATTGGAATTTTGAAGTTGATTTTTAAGGAAAGAGGAAAACCAGAGAACCTGGAGAAAACCCCTTGAAGCACAGGAGAGAACCAACAAGCAACTCTACTCACATATGACACCAAGACTGGTAGGACTTGAACCTGGGTCCACCACCACCCCTTCTCCCCTTATATGTGATGACTTTTTATTTTATTTAAATCAATATTCATACAGGAAACATCTAGTTAAGTAGGGCTGATGAGGAGTCCAGAAATGAATTTCAAGACCTCAAAGGTGAGTGCACTACCTCAATAGCTGCTTCTATATTATGTCTAGTTTGGCAAAATAACGATTGGGCAAGATTAAAATTGAGACAATATTTATCAGCAGTCACCTTTAACAGGATGGGTCTCACAGCTGAGATCCAGTATTTAGAAAGGGTAATGTAAGCTTTGGCTTACCATTGTTACCTTAATAAGGGTACTGAGCATGTGCTGCTGGCACCAAAACCCAATTTCATATACTGTGTTGGCAATGAGTGTTGTATAATTCTTCTTCAAAACTACAGACTGCAAGTCTAAACGTTAATAATTATTTGTTTAATACTTACTCTTGATTCTTTCACATCTTCATGGTTTTTGAGTAGATCATAAAATGATGAAAAGAAGTCTGTCCTATCAATACGTCTAGGAGCTACAAGAAGTGTGTCTACAGGTGCATCTGCAGGTGATAAAATTAAAGAAAAATTCAATTATTGATTAAGGAATTACTTTAAAAAACCAAAGTGATAAGAAAATTGTGCCAATCATTTTGGTTTGTGGCGTCGACCCTTCAAATAGTGGTAACATAGGGAGTATTCATAATTTATAGGTCTATGGGGATTTGAAACGGTAAACATGGAAAAAAGGTAAACATTGAAGTATTCCTAAACTTTGTACTGTTGTTCAACAAAGCCTCTCTACACTTGCGTAAACAAATTTCCCTCCTGTTGGGCCAGCCATTTTTTTCTGGCAACAATTAGGGGGTGGGGGGCTGTCAAAAATATTTTTGATATTTAGTGTCTTATAAGTCTAGAGTTTTGAGGATCACTGGAAAATATGTTTGTTTGAGTGGGGTGGGGGGTTAAAGTGGGGGGGGGGGGGGGGGGTTGGGTTGGTCAGGGCACCTAAAATATAATTTTAATTTGTAAAATTCCAATAGCCCCCACCCCCTATAGATTATTGTAGTGATGTCACATGGAAGCCATGTAGCCTGGGGCGGGAACAAATGGAGTTCAGTGGGAGAGAGACAAAAGAGTGCATGAGAGTAAGAAGTTGTGCAGCGTTTATACAAGAAACATTTATTAATACCATCATCAGAGTCCAAATACACCTACATTATGAATGCTCCCTTAATCTAATTTAACATCAATTGTAGAGAACACATACGTGTATACATAGCATATATGTTTTCAATAATTACAGACTGAAAATGGAATGGAAGCTTACCCTTGGCGTGTACTCCAAGACGAAAAGATCCAAATGTGAATATTTTTCCACCAACAGAATTGGCCTCATCATCTGACATGCCCTGTTTATAAATAGGATGAAAACAAATTATTGTGCCTTAAAAATTTATTATAAATTATGCTTATTCGTATCCTTATGCAATAATTGTAGCTTACCCCTGTGAATGTAAAATCAAGTTTTCACTGTACCATTTATGTACTGCATGGTATGACGACTTAGTCAACCAAATACATAAAAATACAACTTTGAGTAACATACCCTTTTCATAGTTATACATTTTAGTTTCTAAATACCTTCTGCAGACTAACATCAACTATCCACTGCTTAACAATTTCATTTAATTTGCCAAGAACAACCATTCTAAATAGGAATTCATGAAAAGAAATCATTAATAATTCATGCACTAGTGTTGTAGTTTTTGTAGGACTGTGAAAAATCACAGTAGATGACATGGCTGCATTAAGGAATTGAATGCCTGATGGAACAACAACATATTCTAAACATTAACCCCAAGAGTAAAAGCACTCATTGAGGGGTCCATGTACATAGCTAATTCTAAAGTTGTCACCAAAAAAGTATTAACAAAGACTAAACTGTCTTTGAGAGCGGAATCATGAAATTTATTTCGCTATGGCATTATTACAGTAAAAAACTGTCTTGCTGTATGCTTGGTAGATAGAAAAGTCATTTCGGTTAACTCATGTGGTCATTTGGATTAATCCAAATGGTCACCTGACATTGAAATTCTAATTTAAACAAAGGATTTGAAAAAATTTAAAGTCAGATCGATCCAAATGATCATGTCAATTAACAGAAATGACTTTTCTATTGATGAAAATAAAGACACAATGGATTGTTTTTTTCTGGCACTTTACAGGCCTCCAATTTTGGGTAATATCAAATTTTTTTTTTTCCAACACCGTCAATATGATAACCCTTATTGGTGACTCAAAATCGCAATTTATAAGTTTTGCATCGCGATTCTCCTATCGCGCAGTTATCCTGAGCCAACAATAAGGGTTTATATTGGCAGCACTCTCCTGATCAAACTTATGGGGTTAGGTTTAGGGTTGGGATAGACACTGTATAATTTAAGCATTTGGTGCCAAAAGGCCAGGTTCAAATCCTCCTCGCTGCAAGTCCCACTTGTGTGTTGGCAAACCTATGACGTACTTGATTAACCCATACACAATGATACTACCCAATTTTGGGATGCATACTGAAGGTTGCCAAGCACCAAATAAGTCAGAGTTGCATGAGGCATAGCTTTAATACAACACAATTTTCATCCAATCAGAGTGTGCATAGCAAGGTGTATAGATTTGTGTCTACTGCTATTTAATAACTATAATAACCCTAACAGACAATATGAAATACAGTAGGTTGACATTTTGCCGACCTTGCATGTAATTAGGAGCTTATTTTATTTTACGATGGTTAGTGTGTTATTAAGTTTATTTCAAAAAAAGTTTGAAATATATGAATTTTAATTTTATCTAACAACCCGTTTAATAAGTATGTACCGGTGTTGGAGTTCTTCTTCCGACTCAAACACACCATAGGGTTTAAGGGTGTCTTCTAACTTTTTTGACAGTTCAATATCCTATTGTAAAGGAAAAACAATTTGAATTCAAGAAAGACGAAGCACAGAGACGTAGTAATAAAATATTAGAAGCAAATTGGCATACCCATGGTTTTGGCTTGGCATGACTTATGGCTGAAGTTACGCCATAGGTTTTTTGTGGCTGGTTGGTAACATTCGTTGAGCTGCAATTATAATACCGATGACTAAGATACAAACTTTTTAAGGTGAAACAAAAATAGTTTAAACCTTACGCTTAACACTCTTAAAGTTGGATTCTTAAATTGAGAATATGTTTTGAATTACAAAAGATGTTTTCTCGTTTTTTGATAAGTATTCTTAATATAAGCAAAAACATTCTAGAAACAAGACTTCAGCCAGAATTAAGAATTCCTTATGCTATTATAGGTAAATGTGATTCTCGTTTTACATGAATAACATTCTTAATCTAAGCATAACCAGTCTTAAAACTAGATTATACTTTGAAACTTTGAAAACAAGAAATCTCTCTTACCGTAAGAAAATTTGGTCTTGTTTTAAAACATTTTTTTCCTATTAGTTGACAGATATTTCTTTTACTAAGTTTAGTTTATATTTTTTTACTATAAGCTTAAATGTTTGATAGAACAACAATTACTGGATGTGGTGCCCCAATTAAGTTTTCAAAACTTTTTTGAGAATTAAGGAATCCCACTAGTTTTAAGTAATTTTCACTAAGATTTAAGATATTATGGCCTAGTTTCAAGACATCCTAGGATTCATATTCTGGACTACTGTGCCTTGTCTCAGGACACAGTTTTAAGTAATTTTTTTACTCAATTTAAGAATCCAACTTTAAGAGTATAATGCAGCTATCTGCTGGAATGCGCGAAAGTCAATGGAAACAAAGGATAAAAAAAACTTACTTGGACATTGCAAACGATACAGCAACAATTTATACTAAAAGAGGAGCATTTAAGGCCTTTTATAGTTATCTACATAGCCTGCTTTACAAACACGAGACAAAACTAATCTCGGTTAGCCAAAGCAAAACAAAAATGGCAGAAAGTGATTCTGAAAACGGCGCATGCGCTTGGCTTACTTTGCCACAGGAAGCCCAATTCATAAGGTTTGGCGGGACGCGGGATTAGCCTTTTTTTTTTTTTTTTTTTTTAACATATTTATTGGGCATATAAGAATAAAATAATACAAAAACTATCTATGCTACCCAATGGGGAAAGTGCGAACGGAACTCATGCTAGGCGCTTCCCTTTGAAATAACAATGAAAAGGGATAGGAAATGTAGAATAAAATCTGAAACTGATAGTACAAATCTAAATAACACTAAGACTAAACTGGAAGAATTCTAACTTAAGAAAGAATACTAACATCCTCTGTGACAAGGACACTGGCGTACTAGAGACCATGTGCATGTTAAATCTACATCAAATATGTCATTAAGAAGTAAAGAGTACTTAAGTCTTAGGTATGATTTAAACTTAGAAAGGCTAGAGAAAGTGCTAGGAGATGCTTGTTTACAAATAGTATTCCAGAGACATATTATACGATTAAAGTAAGACGCTTTAAATGTGCTGGTCTTACATAAAGGTGTCTCAAGAACAAGGGAAGGGTTTTGAGTCAGACGAGTACGTCCATGGTTTGAGAACTTAACAAAATTATGAACATTAAGATATGTTTGTCCATACAATGACTTGTAGAAAGATGTCAAGTCCTTGATTTCTCTGTCATAACAGAGAGGAAGTAAATCTAGAGCCTTTAATCTTTCTTTATAAGATGTCTCTCCGATATTAGTTCTTAGTACCCATCTAGTGGCTCGCCTTTGAATTCTCTCGAGTAATTCTTTTAGCTTTGAATGGCTGGGTGACCATACTTCTGAGGCAGACACGAGGTGTGATTTAACGTGCGCCAAGTAGAGTGTTCTTCTACATTTTACGTCAGTGAGTTGTGGGCACGTTCTCTTCAGTAGGCCAAGTAGTTTGTTGGCTTTTGCTGAGATGGTTTGAATATGTTTCTCCCATGTGAGGTTGCTGGTGAAGATGACTCCAAGATCTCTTTCCTCTTGTGTACGTTTGATCGCATTAGGGCCGAGGTGGTAATCGTGTGAGATCGGGCTTTTCTTGCGCGTCACCGTCAAAAGCTTACATTTGGACGCATTGAATTTCATGTTGTTGTTGCAACTCCAATTGATAAGCTTTGATAGTGCGCGTTGTAGGTCTTCACAGTCGCCACTGGATGAAATTGTGCGAAGTATCTTAGTGTCGTCAGCATACAAAGCAGCTGTGGTTTCCTCAGGAATGACGTCAGGGAGATCGTTGATAAAGAGGACAAAGAGAAGGGGACCTAAGATGCTGCCTGAGGTACTCCGGAAGTGACTGGAGCCCAGGAAGAAGCAACACCGTCAATCACAACTCTTTGAGAACGAGCACTGAGATAGTCCTCAAACTTTGAAAGCGAGATTCGGGATGCGAGCAAAAAGACAGAGCGGGAAGCGGGATTCCCAATGACGAGAGGGAGAGAGATTTCGTGCTTTTGAGGTGTCGGGATTCGCGAATCGTGAGGGTTTGCAGCGGGATACGGGACTACAGTTCCCTTTGTGAATTCATAGAATTGACTCTTTAATATCATCAGTTAATTATTGACTTATTATTATATATCCTAGTCAAACTCGTTTTCTTATTGGTCGAGAGTACATTACGTGGAGGGAAATAAATCTCAATAACTCCCGCGCGGGTAATAAATGCACGTGATCAAAGCGTGAGAGGGGAATAAATTTTTTTTGTAAATAAAAAATTTTCAAAATGGAGAGAAAATTTTTCTTCGTTTGACTAGAGTATATAATAAAACACTTAATGACTGATCCCTCAGGAAATCAGTTAGTTTCGTTTCCCCCGAAGAAACATTGAGATTCTCGGGAAACAAAACTAACTGTTTCCCTCGGGACCAGTCATTAAGTGCTAATTGTCTATAGTCATCGAAGCCTGTCAAACTTATACATTAACACCTCGCGCGTTACTATTCTCAGCGGTCTCACTGTGGCGAATATATGAGAAACCTATTAGCATATCCTATCACTCTACTTCCAACCTTCTAAGGCCATACGGTATCAGTGCACTTACAGTACTGGTGGTCTCGCTGTACTCCCCGCGACCTGCGGTTGCTCTCCATATTTGATGTGGTTCTTTGTAGAGCTCCGCCAGGTCTACTCCCATATCTCATATATGAGTACAGTGAGACAGACGAGAATAGAATACTATTCCCCTCGCTTAATTACGGTTGTCCCTTTAACGGCAAACGACGAACGGCGAGTATCCATTGACCTACCCAAGGCCAGGGTACTGATTACTATATTAAATTAGATAATAAAATTCACATGCCAGATTGTTATTCTGTTTGATATATTGGATATTAAATTTATTTTGTCCAAACAGCTTTCCAAACAAGGTATTTTACCCAGTATGACTGAAATATATATATAAAAGACATATAATTTCAATAAATACAGCATTGAAAACGTTAACTTAGCAATCAAAACTTTTAAATTTAGAAATTGAAAGAACTTTATACAAAGGATATTAAAGTTTTCGTTTGTGGGAACCCTATTTTATTCGTAGCATTTTTGATGAAATTTGAAGTTGAAAATTTTAAGTTTAAGATCTTCTGTAATAAAGGCAAAATTGGTGTTTGCTTTTGACATTTGTCGGTTAAAAGCCTTTGATTCAAAAGCAGCCAACTATAATGTCAATATTCCATGCCACAGTTATCACTCTCTATCAAATATATCGCTGAAAACAATTAAATTTCATTCTAAAGACTGACACAGCGGTTCGCAATCCCAGTGTTTCGCTTTAAAGTGGCTGTGAATGACTGACGATGTTGATATTAATTGTTTTCGTTTTGTAATATATTTTTTTGATTTTCCAATAAGATACTTGACAAAATGAGAACACCTATTGGATTTGCTGTTATTGAGATATGACCGCTAGTTATATCCACTGATATTAGTAAATAAAAGCATTCACAACTGTTGTACGACTTGTACTAGAGAGTCTAGTTCGCAAAAGCTGTAAAGAAATCCCCCCAAAGCTTCAAGAAGGTGAGCGTATAGGATGAATGAAAATTGGTAATTGTTTTATCGATAGCAAGATCCGATGTTGATAAAAACAACTTGTAATCGCAGGAAATAGGCGATCTATTAGATCTATTGAATTTAATTATCACTTGATATACTTGCCGGATCAAGCCTGGGAACAGAAGCATCCTTCCTCTTACCACTACATGTGGCTCCAAAAAAAATTCAAGTTTTCTTTCCCACTTCTGTTCTCTTTTTCTCGTTCGGTCTGGTTTTCTCTTTCCACAAAAGGTGCACTCTATCTTGCATCTCAATTACATTAGAATTGAGGATCCTAAAAGCCAATTTATACGGTACAATTTTTGCTTACAGCTGTCGCATGCAATCTACTTACACCACGCTTACAACACGAATTGCGTCGTGTAAATCAACCCTACATGTACAACTGTTGTGTACGAAGAAATTTGTAGCAAGTTGTAGGATTGATTTACACGAAGCAATTTGTGTTGTGAGCGTGGCGTAAGCAGACTGCATGCGATAGTTGTATAAGAAAAATTTGTGCCGTGTAAATTGACCTTAACACTGAGGTTTTGTGAACTTGACCGAAACGACAGCATGGAAAATCTAGCAGCTGGTTAGTGAGGTTCATTTTGCTGTGATTTTGATCTCCGAACGGTTTAACAGACCCGACAAACTTGTCTTGTATCTTAGCTTAGTTTGAGATACAAATGACAAAAGATTAGGAAAAAGATTAGAAAAAAATTGGAATTAACTCTGTAACTATCGAGGAGAGTGGCTGTTGTATAAATGTGTAGTTACAGCTAGGGTGAATTTTTTTTCACTGTGTGCACAACATAACGGCCCTGTAGCGGAGCATAATCCACCGATTTCGCTGCTCATTTCACTGCCGATTTATGCTGTAATTTAAGGTGCGATTTTTGCGGCGATTTTGGTTATAGTCAAGAATGGTAAAGGATCAACATGTAAAGTTTTATTCAGGACACCAAGATTACCTGGAAAAATGTCTCTTTAGAAGCATAAGACATAATCTATTATATATTATATGTTCATGTGGCAAGGTAATTTCACGCTCTATGATTGGTCAATTTGCGGTCCATAACGTACGGTACGGACCGAAAACCAAAATTGTCTCCCCTAACGTTGCCAATAATAAATATATTTTTAACCTCGTTTCCTCGGCCCGTACCGCTACGCACTTAGGCCATAAGGCAGTCAAAAAAACTCGGTCCAAAACTTGACAGACTGACAGCTGTGCATACTATAAATTGTCCAATAATTGCCCCCTCAGTATCCCATAATGTCTTACTTAAAACAATAGAATTCAAGATGGCCGCCGTATCGGGAAAAAGGTATATTAGCTGCATGTATTTTGATAGTTGATGTGATGAAAATGTTGCACATGCACCCTCTGTATAATGGTATTCTTTTTAAATTTACTAAGGCAAGCATGAAGACTTTAATGATCTGTGTTGGACTGCTGGTTCACCTTGCCAATGCAGCCCTGGATTGCGAGAAAACAAGAATGAAGACATGCGCACACGAATACAAAATGGCCGTTAGGGACGGCAAAACCCACTGCGAAAGATTGCAGGTAGGGAAAGTCTAGTTTATTGTAAATGTGCTGTTCAAGGTTTATTTTATTGTATACTTGATTATTAATAATATGGATTATTAATTTAAAAATGAAAAATAAAAGTCTTCAGAAAATATATATAAACGCACAAAACAACATCTCAACATCCAGCACTTATAGCACAAACACTGAAGCAAACTCAGTCGGGCTGATCTAAGTCAGGGAAGTACACTGCTAACTCAGTCATAGATCGAGCCCTGAAACAACTTCTGGGGTACCAGTACTGCAGCCATTTTGGCCTATTTTCTTTGTAAATGAGTGGGAGCTAATGAATGTCCCGGATGTGACACCTTATTCTGCGCAATGGATCAGAGTCAGGGCACGTCTAAATCACAGATCGAACCCTGAAACAATTACCTCTGGGCGGATCTAAGTCAGGGCACGGCTAACTCACAGATCAAACCCTGAAACAACTTCTGGGCTGAATCTAATTCAGGGCACGGCTAACTCACAGATCAAACACTGAAACAACTTCTGGGCTTATCTAAGGCAGGACACGGCTAACTCACAGATCGCACCTTGAACTGAACAACCTCTTGGCTGATCTGAGTGACAGATTGAATTTGCACTTAGCAAGTTTTTCTTCTTTGCAGACAATGATCGACTGTCTGGCTCAAGATTCCTTATGCGTTGAGATCGCAATCACAAGCTTCAGGTTCTGGATGTTACAGATGGGTCTGATGGATAAGATCATGGGAAATTGTCCGGACCTGGCGACAGACAACCTCAGGTCTTTTACCACCAGAATTTCAGGTGAGGTCATTTTCCCGCCAAAAAAACTAAAAATCAGAAAAAATAAAAAGAATAAGTTGTGAAGAACATTAACCTGTGTATTATGGCGAAGGAGGGATCGGATCAAGGAGAGAAAGGAGCTAGAGGGAAAGGGAGGGGAGAAGGGATGGAGGAAGAAAGGAATTAGAGGGAGTTCTACATCAATAGATATATAGGTAACCCATTAATTTTTTTTTCAGACAAGAGACCAGACCTTTTTGCGGATTCTGTTGGTAAGTTTTCGTTATCATATGTCATTGTTTCTGTTGTTGATATTCTATAGCTATGGCAACCAGCTGAGTTGATCGCCTTCCCCGAAAGGAATTATGGGTCACTATTTTTGGTTA
The DNA here is from genome assembly GCA_964019055.1 of Anthopleura xanthogrammica. Classification (NCBI taxonomy): domain Eukaryota; kingdom Metazoa; phylum Cnidaria; class Anthozoa; order Actiniaria; family Actiniidae; genus Anthopleura; species Anthopleura xanthogrammica. The sequence goes on along the minus strand of OZ025219.1, from coordinate 5,929,400 downwards.
GCATTTTTCGAGGATTTTCCAAGTTTTCTTGTTAATTGAAATAAAATTCCGCCATGAGTTCGACTAGCGTTTACGATTAATTTAAAGAAGGAAGAACTCGTATTTCATGAGTTCTCTTGGCAGAATAATGGGAAATGCTAATCAAAATATGATGTCGAATCCTCAATTCTGATTGGTTGACCTTGAGTTTGTTCTGAAGGTCAACTCAGCTGGAATAGAATCTTTCCTTGACGGAAACAAATATCAATATGTTTTTTACCACACGAGACTCAAACTTGACAAATGAAGATAAAACCAAAATTTTGAACAATGATTAATTGGTTTTCAAGCAAGTCTAAAACAACCAATTAAGGTTCGCTCATTTTTGAAGCATTTGATGTTATATTGCTCGAAAAGTATTTTTAATATCGTATAGGAAGTTTCTGCGGGCACGTTTCCTAGAATAAAGCAATAGATCTTCCTGAAGGAATGCGCATTTGAGCCCGACCACCTGGCCATACAGGCAAGCCCTAACCAGTGAGGGAACTCATTTATGAATTATGATTTAAATATAGTTCTTATTCCATTATTTTGGATATGATGAAAGTCGCTTTACATTGAGCTATGAGAGAGAGAGAGAGAGAGAGAGAGAGAGAGAGAGAGAGAGAGAGAGAGAGAGAGAGAGAGAGAGAGAGAGAGAGAAATTATTAGAGAGAGTTAGTATGAGGTGTATGCACTAGGTACCATTTACTGCTATTTTCATAAACACGCGAAGGTGCCGAGCTGCACGCTGAAATTTGGTTTATCGCTTCCATCAATCAAAAATAATCAGTCGGTACCTTTTATATTTATGATTGGCGGCAATGAAAAACCAAATTCCAGCGAGCAACTCGCAATTACAGAGTTCGCATATTTATGAAAATTGCAGTAAAATGGTCATCCGAGCTACTGAAAGTCTAACCATTTGTAGATGTAACAACAAAGGCAGCAGTAGTGTTGGTCCTGTCTACCTGGGCTTGATTTCTCTCATTTAATTTTTCAGAATTCGATGGTTCAACTTCTCTCTGTGCCACAACCATTCACAACAAGTGTGTGGAGCATTATGTGAATACACTAAGACAAAGTCGCAAAATTTGTACAGCGGTCCAGGCTCTGAACGAATGCTACAGTCAAAGTATTGTACGATACAACTGCGAGGCAGACATCATTAAGCATTTTGCTAATATCGTGAGGGAAGTAGCTCCGAGGGTGATAAAAGTTTTGCAAAGGTACTTGCCCAAGGTGTGTGATAGTTGGCCCTAAGATCCACAGTGTGCAAGGTATCTGGACAAGAAACGCCCAAAATAACGCTCTTGAGAATATTAGCTGTAAAATGATTATTATAAGCATGATTTATACGTTCATGAGATTATGAGATATGAATTAAATATGAAGCAAATAACTGCTGTTTTTGGACTCTTAGAAAATGCTTGAATCCCTCTACATCTCTGTCTGTTCGTCGTCAAACTGTCTGTTTTCTGCTCCTTACCGTATGACCCATGGAAAAATGAATGTACCCTCTTCGTTTGTACTCTAGTCATAATCGATTCAAATTTCGAACAATTCCTTGTTCAGGGTAAGAGTTACCTCCCTATAGACCCCTTTCAGCACCTCAGAATGCTGCCAGCTCAATTTGCACGGTATAAACCCCTTGTCACAGTATATACACTTGTATGGTTTGACACCTGTATGAGTATGACTTGTACGTTAATGTTCCTTCAAATGTTGTTGTTCTTTAAGTGTCTTGTCACTGTATGTACACATGTATGGCTTGACACTTGTATTGGTACATTCATGTCTCTTTAGACTACCATATTGTGTAAATGCTTTGTCACAGAATGTACACTTGAATGTTTTCACTTCTGTATGGATACGTTAATGTTTCTTGAAATTATGCTGCTTCATCTGGTCTTTTTTTTATGGAAATCTGTGGAGTAAGAACATTTTAAATACAAAATCAACTGACTTCAATTTTCACTGACTATTGGGTAAATTACGATAAACATGGTATGCGCATGATGATGGAATGAAATGTGTATATGATCATCGTACCATACTGTGAAATACTCAAAAAAAATTCTGAGCCCCAGATGGGAATCGAACCCACGACCCTCCGTATACTAGTCGGACGCTCTGCCACTGAGCTACAGGAGACTCTAATGGCGAGTAAATTCGTTAGTGTGGGTATATTGTGACAAACGTACTGTATATGCTACAATCACAGAAATGTCTAAGGAAAATATACGATAAACATGGTATGCGTATGATGATGGAATGAAATGTGTATATGATTGTACCATACTGTGATGAAATACTCAGAAAAACAATTCTGAGCCACAGATGGGAATCGAACCCACGACCCTCCGTATACTAGTCGAACGCTCTGCCACTGAGCTACAGGAGACTCTAATGGCGAGTAAGGTCGTTAGTGTGGGTATATTGCATGTGACAAACGTTCTGCATATGCTACAGAAAATTAAAATTTCCTGACAATTCCCTGACCTTGAAAAATATATTAGGGATCCCTGACTTTTCTTAACCGTGGAAACCCTGAGACATATCTCCGCATTTTAGCGCAAGCAGCAAATTCACCCGCAACCCACTCCACAATTACTCATGATCACCTTGGTATTGTATGGAAAGTGTATGGGTAATTGTTTCTCAATATGTAAAATGTATACAATATGTAAACTGATTTATAAAATAAGTATACACCTACTTGCAAAAAGGTTGTCATAGAAAAATTGAAAAATACATTTTAGTACTTTAGTGAATTAGTACATTTGCAGATTAGGAATAAATTATCAGTGACGTCAGACTCGCGGGCGCCCGAATCAGATCCTTCCAGGTAACGCCAGGCAGCACTAGAATTTCTGGTTTTAGTTACGATCTCTTGAATAATCACATAGTTATTTACTGATAACCACAATCTAATGTTACACACAAGCGGAAACAGACGACAAATACTGATGTAATTTATTTTTTATTCAATTCAGTTCAGTTCAATAATTGTTTTATTATACATTTTGTAAACTAAGAATAAAGATTTAATTCTGCTTTCGAAAAAATAGCTAACGTATTCCACTTTCATAATGTTGACCTTTGAACACGACAGGATAAATGTATTATCTGTAGGTAAAACCTACAGATAATACATTTATCATGTTGAGTTCACACGATATCAGGGATTGGCTGAGGGCTCTTGGCCAATCAGAAGCGAGATAGTGAGTAAAATGTATAATAATAGGTAATTAATGCTACGGACAGTCAATTTAAGCTATAATCATGGGCCAGGAACATTCTCGTACCCAGAGCCTTCTCAGCTTTCTAACGAACAACCGTAGGCGCTGGACAACCCTAAAATTCTATCAAATTTAATTGGCTGTTGAAAATAACATAGCAACCAACTCAAATTGGATTAACAGATATTCCAACGGAAACCATGCAAGCCAAAGCAACTAGAACGGTTATATATCTTCGAATCTTGAATCAAATCCTGCTATCAGGATTCTGAGATAGAGCATGCGCTCTGATGACCAGGTCGCAAGATTCTGGCTTCCGGTCAGTAGGGTTTTCTAGAGCCTACGATTTGGATAATGAATAGGGTCTGGGAACTAGAATGAGGCAAGGAAAAGCTATGTTGGCTAGATAACAGTTAAGTGGTTAATATGTAAATTTTTGGCACTTTTGAAAGCTCGTAACTCTGGGCTTTTTTTTTCATTCAGAGATGTTAAAACTTGCTAGGCTTACTAATCTTGAGATGCTTTATGAAATGACAAGATGTCGCCCCAGTCTCTTGCTCGTTGTTATGAACTACTCATACTACTTTGTCCAAACGTAGAGCTGAAATAAAAGCTGAGCTAATGTTTAAAATATTCCATAATTTGGCACCAAGCAGACTTAGAAATCTGTTTAGGGAACCATATGCAGCCTCCAGTACTTATTGTTTACGTGATTCTTCAAATAAGGTTGCTTTGCCCTTACCAAAAACTGAATTCTTGAAAAAAAGTTTCAGTTACGATGGTGCAAAATTATGGAATTCACTGCCTAGTGATGTACGAAATTATGAATCCCCAGTCTCTTTCCACAACAAGCTCTTTTCCCTTGGACTTACATAATTATATATATTACATATATATATTTAATTTTACTGTTATTAGTTTATATTATTATTATTATTATTATTATCAAATTTATTAACTATTAATTCATCATATTATTATTATTACTATATGACTCATAATTAAGATTTCTTTTATGCACGCCCATATTGGAAATCAGCAGTTTGTTGTATGTGTTAGCGTGTTGAAATAAAGTTTACCTTACCTTATATCCTTTATGAATTTTAATTGATATTAATTTATACTGTGCACATACACAATACGAAGGACTGTCATCTAGGAGGCCCTACCTTGGGCGCAACGTTTTCCCATTTCAGACCACGCGTGTCATCGCTCTAGAGTACCATTTCTTTATTTAGGGGTTTTGCATGAGAAGACGCATGAACATGGATATAACTCAAACAAAGAATCTTATTCTCAAGAGAATGACACGTGGTCAGAAATGGAGAAACATTACACCCGAGGTAAAGAGCTAGAGGATTATTGAGTGGTTAATAATGTGTGCAAACCTGAACAGATTCATAATCAAGTAATTGTTTACAGGTTTATTTAACATAGACGTCGAATTTCACATGTGCCGAATCGGTACATTACCGATTAATCCCGAGTAGCATACGATCGGTTCTTAACAGAGCTAACATCACGAGACTGAAATCGGAGCTAGATGTTTATTCGTTACCAAAGATCTGCTGTACCAAAGCGGCTATATTTTTAGACCGTTGGAGGAGAAGATGTAGAGGAGACTCGGGCGCCCGTGACATGAGTCCATGTCTGATAGCTTTTTAAAGAGTATGAACCTAACATTTAGACTTTGAAATTATTCAGATGTTAGTGTTCGTGTTGTCTTAGATGGCTATTATACATAAGAGTCTAACAGGAAAAAGTAAATAATAGTACAACATCCTTTCTTCTTCCTAAAAATATTTCTTTCAAGACTTTAACAGCTGTGCCCAAGTTGGCACCTATCAGATGATTAGCCCAAGGCTACTAAACTTGGAAGAAACTCACATATTAAATTGTGTGGGGTTTTTTTCATGAGTTTTTCATTTAATCTGTCTAAATGTCTATATCTAAGAGATAATCTTCATTGCATCCGTATCTTTATTAATCACCTGGGAGATACCCGCGTGTATTCAATAGCCGTCACCCACCATTTCGTGCCATATATACTTACCAACTACTCATAACTTTAGCCTATAATTATAATCACTTTACTCATCAATATGCTTGGGTACTTGATATAAACTGGCATCCTTTAATTCCAAGTTATTCTTTATCTGCAGTCTACTGTAGAACGTCCATACTCAAATTACAAGTAAGTAGTAAGTAATTTTTCTGGCATCACATATACGGCAGTACGCGGTGAAGTTGAAAAAATGTCACGAGTGCGACAGGGAGAGTGGAAAAAAATTTATTAGTTCTAGGGATAATCATTTTTTGTATTCAATCAATCAGTTTATTAATGACTACATTACAAGCACATTTTACAGCAACAACAACAACAACAACAACAGGACGGTATCAGAAACAGTAAAGAAATGTGCTTGACTTTATGACATCCGATCCATATGTTATAATTTCAGGTTTCTTTTGAAACTTTATTTGGCCGAGCTATGACTTTTTTCTTTTGCCAAAATTTGACATCTTGTTCGAAAAAAAGACACTTACAAAAACAATCGTCCGTCAGCACACCTAAACTTGTCTTCAGGAGCTAATTATTTAGTACCGTAACAGTTTTGCAATCACCTGCCGAAAAAAGTGGTTTAGAAATAAATAATTCCAGTACTTATTCTTTCGAGAGTATTTTTCAATATTTTCAAGTTTACTGCTATCGCGGAACAGTGCAAAACTTTGATCATCAATTCTCAAACTCATTAATAATTCATGAACTAATCAACCAATGTGAGCGCACCATTCGTACCACGTGTATGGGTTTGAAACCCCAATGAAACACGATTATAGGTTGGCCGGTGTTTGAAATATTTTAATCACTAGTGATGAAAATGCTTCTAAATCTACATAGTGGTGGGAAATGTCAAAAAAATTAGTATCCCATAGTTACCAACCTCGCTCTCTATTTCCCCTACGCTTTCCTCTATCTTTCTGTCTATCTAACTACCTAATTTACATTTTTTTTACTTCTTTTTTTGACGTTACCGAGTCTCGAACCTGCGACCCTTGGAGTTTAAGTCCCTCGTTATACCAGCTGAGCTATCGGTGAATTGAACAAAAGTTTTATTCCCCACGCTACTCTGCATACGTTGATCAGAAATTACACTGACGTCAAGTACTCACAGAAATGAATGAACTTTATTCGGAACCGACCAGATTCAGCCATGTTTTGAAGAGAACACAACTGCTTCACTCCAGTGAGCACTCCGTAACACTCCTTATAAGCCCTACAGTATTTCGAAATCAACTAAATTCCGCACGAGAGGAATTCAAAAGAACTCTCATAATCCCAGGCAACATAATGGATGACGTACTATAGTATAAAGAACTATCTCCATTCCTGCATAATGAATTATTTTCTCGATTAAGAAGTCATTCCAAAAACTCGTGCTTCGTGTTTCATTAGGGTTTCCAAACACTCGAAAACAATAAAAGCACTCGGCCTGCGGCCTCGTGCTTTCAAATGTTTTCTCGTGTTTAGAAACCCTAATGAAACACTCGTACTCGTTTTTGAAATATTACTTCACTAACAATAAACTAAACGGGGCCCTCGAAATGAAAAAAACGTACGTTAAAAGCAAACAAAGTAAACAAGCCAAAACTTTTTTCTATTTCAGGCCGAAACGAATAAATCTTCCTTTGGAAGAAACCAAGCAAGATGACTCAAACAAATCGCTCTTTGAACGAAACTAGTTCTATATCCATTGATAAAGAAAGGGGCATCTTTTGGTGCACATCGTTTGGATTTGTCGGCCTTCTCATATTTTCTTTCAACTTCGCCACCTTCACCACGTTTGCAGTCAACAAACCGCTTCGCCGCCATGGTATCTATTGCCTTCTAAACTTAGCAGTCGCCGATATGCTTCTTGGGGCAATAACAATACCATACTACATTAATGATATTGCAGGTATATTCCTACACTGGAATCTTCTTGAACCGCATGTGTATATCGTTGTTAGAGGTTTCTACATCACAGTGTTGTTTGCCTCGTTATTTTGTCTGGTCGTCGTATCTCTTAATCGCGTCTACGCGACATATTTGCCATTCAGATACCGAACATTGAAAATAAGAAGTCATTTATCAATCTTCGCCATCACTTGGGTTTTGGCAATAGCCGCCTCTTTGGTCTTTTTTCTCATGGAGCAGTTACAAGATCACGTTGTCCTAGTTTTCCAAGGTCTTTTCGTTATGGCTTTAATAATCATAACCATGTCTTACGTGATTATTTTAATAAAGTTGAAGATTAAAAATCAAGTACCAACAACACTATCCCAGGCACGCGAACGACAGCTTGCGATAACAGTTTTTCTGGTGTCGTTGTTGTCAATGACAACATGGATCCCTTCTATTGTATTCCATGCTATTTATAGAACACAAACTAGTGGCTTCAATTTAGACCTGCAACTGGCAATCTATTTAATCCACAGCACTAACTCACTGATCAATCCTGTTATATATGTCTTTAGAATGAGGGACTTTAGAAAAGCACTTGGTAAGCTTTTTACGTCTTGTATGGCAGACCACTCCATCGCTCCTCCAACAAGTCCCGGGGCCGAAAGCAATAATAACAAGGAGTATGGGCAAACAAATGAAACTGTGTTAAACCAGTTTGATAACATTGTTTTTGACACTAAATTGTAAGGAATTTGTTAATGACTTGAGCTTGCTTGAAAACGCAAGTTTACACTTTTGAGATATATAAATTGTAATTAGATATGAGGCGAGACACTAACAAACTCAGCCATTTCACTCGCAAGAAAGTAAATAAACTACAAAAAATACAAAACGTGTCATTTTAAAACTTAAGGTGTCTCCAAGGAGTTATTTTTGAGTCACACTTCCCTTTTTTGAATCCTCTTTTACATACATACTCTTACTTTAGTTCAATGAATCTGAATTTTACACCAGATGTTAGACTTGGATGAACGTTTTGAACGAGGGTCTTTTTATGCTAATCAGGGTTTCCATAGCAACGATAAACAAACTTTTCGACAGTTTTTCCTAAATATCTTTCGAAATCAGGCTACTCTTGAAATCCGAATAATTGGACTATGATTTACACGGTGTAGCACACTAAATGGAAAAGTTTCAAGAAAACTTATCTGTTTTATTTCGAATAAATCGCTGAAACAATTTTAAAATAATTTTTTTTGAAATAAAACAGATAACATTTCTTGAAACTTTTCCATTTAGTATGCTACACTGTGTAAATTATAGTGCAATTATTCGCATATCGAGGGTAGAACGAAAAATATTTAGGAAAACTGTTTTTCGAAAAGTTTGTTTATCAAAAATCAACTTCTAAATTCCAATTGGAATGCAGTGGAGGAAGAGCCACTCTGTGGATTCCACTGTTAATCGCATTTAGTTATTTATTTATTTTTATTTATCGTTGCAAAGCGCTGATTAGCATAAAAAGACAATCGTTCAAAACTTTCATCCAAGTCTACTATCTGGTGCAAATTTAGATTCATTGAGCCAAAATAAGAGTATGTATAAGCGGGTTCAAAAAGGGAAGTGAATTACACCTTGGAGCCACCTTAAATATTATTGTATTTCATACTGCCCTCTTCAAGAAATTTGTATAGTTAATCAAACGTTTTAGAGCTTATTGTGCTCATTTTCCAAGGCAAAAGCAATTTGAACTCTTTGAAAAGCACAGAAGTGCAAATGAATCCAAATTGAACGATCTTAAAAACGCAAGTAGCTTTTTAATTCTACATTCAAAACCCAAAACACCAACAAAATTATATGGAAGACAGAACGTCTCAAGGTTGGCTTTTTTTTAACACTGGAAGGAATCGCGAAAAGTTAAACATTTTTTTCAGAAACTTTTTTGTTTTATGTTGATGATGACAATGCTGTTGTGGTTGTTGATTTTTTATATGTTCTTAATATTTATTTCTTATTTGTTTGCCTGATTTCATGGCAAATTCGGCACAAATGAACTTCGACGTCTAAACCGGGCCAAAAAATCCTCCTTTTTGCGATTCAATCTTTTGGTTCATCCTATTTGTGATTGTGTGGCAATGCGCAGAGAATTTATTCTTTCTTTTCTGGAATAACTTTCAGTTTTAATAGAGGAAGTTATAATACTAGACCTTTTTTTAATATTTCAAGAATCTCAAGTACCGCAATCTATCTCGCTATCTCATTAAGCCTATTACCCTGTTGGATATTCCCGGAACAGGTGCGATATAGCCTTTATTTTCACGTCAAGTCAAAGCGGTGATGCGATCGTACAATTTTTTTACTCGATGAAATTTCTTTAACATCAGCACAAAGATTGCTTTTGAGTACAAAAGTAGTGAACCAAGATAAAAAAAGGGTCACCGATTTCTTTAAGGTGCAATGTTTTTTAAAAAGGGGCTTGCGTCCATTTTTTCGAACAAAAATTGAACCTTAAATTGCAAGCAAGCACTATAGACCTTTTTTTTCAAAATGGCGACCGCAAATTCGAATGAGTTAAAATTAAAATGAGTGAAAAACAATACCAGCACTAGAAAGAGCACCTTTATTTTAGTAACCCTACGAAGATTCATTATGTCAGGTGTTTTATCTGGCGAGAAAACGTTTCTTTGATAATCGACAAATTTACAGACGTTTATATGGTTGGGGGTATACGCTATTCCCCCAGCTAATATACAAACATCTGTAAATTTGTCGATTTTCAAAAAAACGTTTTCTCGGCCGATATGACACCTGACATAATGAATCTTTGTGGGGTTACTAAAGTAAAGGTGCTCTTTCTAGTGCTGGTATTGGTTTTTAATTTTATCTCATTTGAATTTTCGGCCGTCATTTTGGAAAAAGGTCTATTCATTCATATCTCTTCGTAATTATCAAAGTAAGAATTTCAAATGATACTTATGCATTTCTATTTAAAATCCATGACTTCTCTTATTCTTGTGTTTATGGATATAATTCCACAACCAAATGGCCAAAACTGACGGCGTATTTTCACCTTCCTAGACGATCCTAACTTTGACGATTTCTGAAAAATTTCGACAGTTATAGACAGTTCATGACAGTTATAGACCTTTTTAGTCGAATAACTTACCCTCATCAATACAAACGTCTGTAAATTTGGCGATTTAAGAATACGTTTTCTCGCCAGTATGGCGCGCGGAATGGTTCAAAATTGTTATTTCGATTGTAATTCAATTCTTGTTTGTCATAAGCGTTACTTCTCTTGAAAGTGTATAACTCATGTGTCGATTGCATTACATAACCATTCCATATCTCTTTGTCAATCATCACTTATAAAAAAAAATTGTCGATCCAAAAAACTCTGTCGATTCAAAAAACTCTGTCGATTCAAAAAACTCTGTCGATTCAAAAAACTCTGTCGATTCAAAAAGCTCTGTCGATTCAAAAAAACTCTGTCGATTCAAAAAAACTCTGTCGATTCAAAAAAACTCTGTCGATTCAAAAAAACTCTGTCGATTCAGCAAAAACTCGGTCAATCACCAAAACTCTGTCGATTCAGCAAAAACTCGGTCAATCACCAAACCTCTGTCGATTTAGCAAAAACTGGTCAATCACCAAAACTCTGTCGATTCAGCAAAAACTCGGTCAATCACCAAAACTCTGTCGATTCAGCAAAAACTCGGTCAATCACCAAAACTCTGTCGATTCAGCAAAAACTTGGTCAATCACCAAAACTCTGTCGATTCAGATAGGATAAAACATCATCATCAACAACAACAAATCACCGATCAAGGTCGTGGGATATATGACATAACTGAGCATGTTTATTTTATCAATCATCATACGCCAAACTCTAGCAATTGCAAAATCTAGGCAAAATCTCAACTGAACTTTTAGAGCAGTCTTTTAAAAAAGGCCCTCTTTGCACTAACAGCGATGGTTGTTCGTTTAAAGACTTTTAAGCATTTAAAAATGCTTTTACACGGATGGCTTTGTCGGTTTTTAAAATACTGTGTATTACTATTACAATCTGTGTATTGCACAAGACTTTGGCTAGCGCTTTTGTTGTTGTAGTGTGGTTTTGGCCTGCTTAAAACTTTATTACAATAAAAGCTCTTTTAAACCGGAGAACAATTCTTCGATCTCGTATACTGATCAGTTAACAACCATTCAAGACATTGTATTTCTTTGCTTTTCCTCGCTAGTTCCAGATATCACATGCAACACTAGTTGAGGCGGTCAAAAAAGAGTATAGCAGGAAGGTCATCATTGACGCTAGCTTGACATTTGAGAGGGTCAATCATTGAGATAAACGTTAGTTTACGATCTCTAAATGATGTTGCCAAACCCTCGGTGACTCTTAGCTTCCTTTATGAATAGCCAAGACAATAGGATGTACTGAAGCAAGGAGGGGAAAATAGCAGAATATTTGCTCAAGATTCAGTTCACTTTCAACTTTAATCACAAAAATGATGATTACATACGTAAATGTTTTTTTTTTTCCTCCCAGCCTCCTATTACCTTGTTTTGTTCAAAGAGACAATAAGCAATTTAGAAAATTCGTTAAGATAACTAAAGTTATAAGTGAATGACTGTTGTATAAGATGCTCCCTCGTGCGATGATTATTTTGAAAGTAAACGGCTGTCTACCGTTATTTGAAACATACGACCAAGCGGGACGAAAGATAATGATAGCCTAGATGTTTAAGATATCGAGATGTTCGGCTATGGCAAGCCGATTGTAGCAATATTCAATCCAGCTCTTTTATTCAACGTTCAACCATATTTATTCAACGTTCAACCCTATTTATTCAACCGTTCAACCCCTTATTCAACGTTCAACCCCTTATTCAACGTTCAACCCCTTATTCAACGTTCAACCCCTTATTCAACGTTCAACTCCTTATTCAACGTTCAACTCCTTATTCAACGTTCAACCCCTTATTCAACGTTCAACCCCTTATTCAACGTTCAACCCCCCCCCCCCTCCCCCAAGGTTTATACGCATCCTTCCGTCCGATGGCGTCCCGCAGAGCCTGGCTCTTCATCTCCCAATCCATGAGCTAATGGATTATTATCATGCTTCATTCCATTTGTCCACATCTGAATGGGGGACCAGTTTCTCTCTGTGCGTACTCTGTGGTGATTAAAAGCCTTCATAAATTCATTCAATGAGTTGTAAGTTGAGTTGTAAAAATGCAAGTGTTGCTTGAATATATTCTTGCATTTTTACAAAAGAAATATTAGCACTTTCCTAATCGTAAAATTTAAACTTATTCAGAATTATTACTTACTTGTTGATATGGAAAGTGGATTCCATCTGGATTCTCGAACCTCTCCCTTGTTGCATATATAATTGATATCAAAACGAGTAAAATCGTGACCACTACAACTTTGAAAGCCATTTGCCACCAGAAAAATGTACGTAACCTAGACGAATTATATATCAAAATGCGCCAAAATTATCCAAAAATTTGAATTTGACTGTAAGAAGTACATTTGATCACGCGTATTTAAAATTTACCCAATTTTTCTCGGCCTCGATACTACATAGCTCATAACGCCTTGCTAATTCGCCCCCAACGCGCGAGAGAAATATTCGATTTGCCACCCCGAAATCATAAAATAATCTCTTGAAACTTCTAACAGTCGTATTATATATTTCTTAACTTATATTTGATGGTAAGAATACATCATATGCAGGTTTTTGCTTATAAAAGCGAGAAAAGCGACAAAAATGCCTTCATTTTCGTGCCCGATGTATGAGACCCTAACCGGAAGTCGCGTGCAGTTACACGATATAGGTCAAATGTCCCAATGATTTTGATATGCTGAAGCAATCACACAGTGTCCTGGCCAAACAAACAGCCATGTCAAGTACAACAGCATGTGCTTCGGCAATCTCTCGATCGAATGGCTGTTGACAAATTTCCTTTGTTCTCTCGAGAAGGGAGCTTAAACATCTTGGAACCTCTTTCTCAAGATCGACTTCTTCATCCGCCATTATTGTCAGCTAGTCGCATTCAACCTCGTTCCTAGGCGAGGCGGTCGGAGTTGGGCCGAGAGGACACCGGGAACGAGGTTGGGTCGCATTCGTAAACTCTGCGTATAAACCTTGGGGGGAGGGGGGGTTGAACGTTGAATAAGGGGTTGAACGTTGAATAAGGGGTTGAACGTTGAATAAGGGGTTGAACGTTGAATAAGGGGTTGAACGTTGAATAAGGGGTTAAATGTTTAATAAAGGGGTTGAACGTTGAATAAATATGGTTGAACGTTGAATAAAAGAGCTGAATTGAATATTGCTACAATCGGCTTGTCATATTCGGCGCCATTTAAATAACGCAAGTTTTAGGCAGACCAAGATATAGATCACAGTATTTTAAAAACCGACAAAGCCATCCGTGTGAGAGCATTTTTAAATGCTTAAAAGTCTGTAAATAAACAACTATCGCTGTGAGTGCAAAATTAAGAGGGCCTTTTTTAAAAGACTGCTCTAAGAGTTCAGTTGAGATTTTGCCTAGATTTTGCAATTGCTAGAGTTTGGCGCATGATGATTGATAAAATAAACATGTTCAGTTATGTCATATATCCCACGACCTTGATCGATGATTTGTTGTTGTGATGATGATGTTTTATCCTATCTGAATCGACAGTTAATTTTAACTCATTCGATCGAATTTGCAGCCTACATTTTGGAAAAAGGTCTATGATTGGCCATGCTGTCGTGGGTGCCCGGCCAAATAAACCACCACCACCACCACCACCACCACTATCATTCGACGAAGAGCATACAAAGACCTCCGTCATGCTCTCGGGTCGGTTGCCGAAGGAAAGCCGTTGAAACTGTGTACAGTGAGCCCGGTCCACGGGTCAACACAAGCGAGGTAGTGACAAAATACGGGCGAATTTCATGGCTCAAAAAGCCGCGGACTAACTTCTAAGTTGACTTTATGAGCTCTTAGGGATGTGAGAGAGGGGATATGAAGAAATTATGGCGATCGAAAGGAAATGGAAGACTTACGAGGAGTTGAAAACTCGTGATGGGCTGCTGTTGGGATCCCGAGTGACCTACCATCTCTTCTTTCTTAACAGTGGAGAAAAAAAATGCTAAAACTGGCTTAATCCGAATTCTAACCAGGCAGGGCGATAGAAGTATAACTTCTCAAAGGTCAGCTAAGATTTCTTTACTTTATTTCACATTTTGACAATTTTATTGAGGTTTTTTATAGTTCCCCATACATTTTCTTATAATATGACACCACAGAAACCCAGCTTGGGCTACCTGTGGGTAAAAGAGCCATCAGATTATTGATATGTGTCACGAAAAAGGGTTCGCTGACCTTAGTAAGATTATATGATGAGTAATAGTAACAGCTAGGATATATTCATTTTTTAATCAGATGACGAGGTTCAGTATATTCAGATTTTACAGAAGATTTTCAATTTCCCTTACTTTCAAAAACGTACTGATAACATTCTCTTCCCTAGATGTATGACAATGAACTCACACTAAAATATCAGTTTAGCGACGTAGCTTAGTAAAACAGCACTAATTATGAATATGAATAGTACGAAACAATTAATAGCAAACTTCGCATCATCTTGTATTCTCTTTCCGTACTCTGTCTTCATAAATGTTTGCATAACTGCTCCCTTAATGTTTAAGTGTGGAAATGGTTCGTCTGGGATATCTTTTCCAGTGAATTCACACAATGGTTCCCATCCTTGTTCAACACTGAAGACAAGCAACTTGTCTGCAGGAACTACAGACTTGACTCGATCATTGTGTTGGCGATAGCGCTTCAGAGCGATATACATTGAATTTACATCAGTACTAATGATGCCATAGACTACTGCTAAGTTCCTTTGATACAGACGATAGTTTCTTTGGTACGCTGGAATAAAAAATTTGAATCTCCTCACGAAAGAGCGCTCGACAACCTGAAGTTGGTTTCTCATACTTTCTTTCCAAGCGTCTTCATCGGTACGAACAGTGAGTATCACTTTAGCCTCGGGAAATGCCTCCATCAGTTCTTCAAAGAAGAAATGACATGGGAAATCCACGACTGCATCAACATCCTTGAACATACGGTGGAAATCAGGAACTTGGTTGCTAAAATACACGCCGTTAAACTCGTCTTCGTAGTGTAGTAACTGCTCATCGAAGTCGTAAACCTTGTAACCAAGAAGTCTAAGTGCATGAGCGAGAGACTTCGTGCCTGTTTTATTCAGACCAGCGCCGATGATCTTCATGTTATCTTTTAGCACGAGTAATACCAAACAGTTAATGAAGAAAACTGGTTATTGTTGATGATATTGAAATATTTTTTTGTACCTAGAAGGTTTGAGATATCAGCTGCTTCTAAGGGTACTAGCTGCAAAAGAAATGCTAATATGTGGTCTAGAGCGGAACGACATGTCATCGTCTGTGTCATCGTGAGAGGAAGTATTTGGTTAACCACGTGTAGGCGTGTCTGTGATTGGCTGATACATCTATGGACGAGGTTAGTAAATGACTAGAGTAAAGGCCCGGATACACGGTGCAACATTGCTTGCAACATTCCCTGCAACATTGCTTGCAACATTATGATTACAGTAGTACTATTTCAGCAGCCAAACCAGAGAAAATCTCGACTTTTTCGTTTAATTTACGAGGATGATACGAATAACATAAAAACAATAAGACAGACGTTCAATTTTTTTATATTTTAGTGTGATGGTTGCATGCAATGTTGCACGTAATGTTGCACCGTGTGTCGGGGCCTTAAATGATCTTTGGCCGCACAAGAACGCAGGTTTAATTTCTTGTCTCGCTATTACTAAGGCTTAGTTACTAGATCTGGTTGTTTATAGATCCTTGCAGCACTTTGGATTGCAGCTCAACTTGGAGGACAAAACAAGACAATTCTCGGGAGATTGAAATTATTTTGTTTTTGTTAATTCTCCAAATTGAGCTATAGCTGCTTTGACGTCACGTGCCAGAGGTCTATAAGTCACATAATCTTTTATTTACCAGACATGGACCCGTCATGTTGTGACTTATTTCGAAATTTTCAATATGAGTGTACAAAGTTTTAATGACAAATATCATACTTTTTGTTGAAAGATAATTGCATAAACGGGCTCAGTTCGGTCACTTTTTGCTTTTGAGGCAGTAAATTCTGATCATTTTAGTATCGTTAGATATGTTTTATTTACAGAGTAACTTCGTCCCCCCTTAAGCCTGGTTTTCAATAGCGACGCAAGCACAGTTGCAAGCACAAAACACAAACAAGAATTCCGATTTCACTATGACGCAGGTACAAGCGCAAACACAAACGCAAGCACAAGTATCAAAAAAATTTATCCTTGCACTTGTGCTTGTGCTTGCGTCGTAGTGAAAACCACTCAGGCTTTAAGCTTTACCCAATAATTGGTTAAGTAAAAAAGATGAGTATTTAATTCTGAATTTTCTTAGGAAAGAAAAAAAATAAGAACTTTACAACGGATCAAATCGCTTGGAGTATCTCAACTGAAAGATGTTTTCAAGTATTTGAATCTTGGACCAGTTTGGACCTTGCACACACATCTGGATTCTTCCTTGTGGTCTTGCTTTTGAGGTAATAATATGGATTGTGATAATTTTAAAGCATCAAAGTCTTATTTCCAGACTCCACGAAAAAAAAGGAAAACATCTGCATGCATTTATATTATTTTACACTGATGTGGTATTTTGTTAATTTGTTAAATGAAGAACGGATGTTTCTCTTTGCGAGAATATTTAACTTAGATTTTGCAAAAATTGTAATTAATTATGAAAAATCCCGTACAGTTCACTATGTGTTGTTTGGTATTGAAAGGTTTATTGTCGATCGATAACCTTGTTGTTTAGCAAAGTTTGCACATATGCATGCATTTTTTATAGAACTAGTGTTTGCGTTTGCCATAATTCATTGGTTGCTTGTGTTCTGTCATGATAAAGCGTCTAGAGAAAAGGAAAGCACATAAGGCAAAATGTTTTGAAATACATGCGAATAGCACACTGTTTATAGTAATCGAATAGACAATGTGCATCAAAGCTCATAAAGCACTCTGGGAAATTAAACTGAGCTCTGCAAAAATGAAACAGGAAAATCAAAGGAAATATCAGAAAAAAATTACTCTGTTATTTTCGTCTGTTGAGATCGAATTGAGCCGCCGGGAACTGATTTTTGAAACGAGTCTTTGATACAAACGACGAACTTTCTTATTATTCGATCCTAATGCCGAACTATAACTATTTTAATGTATTTCATTCATAAAGGCTTGGCTTCAAAATATCTAATTGGATCGACTGAATTCGGTACGACGGAGGTTCGACGTCTGGATCAATAGTAGGAATTTGAAAATATCTGGTCGATCTTAATGGTATAAGGTTCGGCTTTGATAGCCAATGTGCACGAACTCGAATTTCTAGCACAAAGCATGATGGGAAACCGAGTCCTTGCGCTCATTTGGCTCCTCTTAAAACTCATCTGACAATTTTTCCTCCGACATTTTCTATGGAAATATAAGTATCTTAACGGTTGAATCGACCTTAATCAGTTGTCGAACTTACTGATTCAGACGTCGTACTTCATGAACTTAATTCACGGTAATAGATGAAAAATCATGAGAAGTTCGACGTTTGAACTGGTCCTTAGGCTAAGGTCAAACATCGAACTTTACTTAGCCGAACCTAATTGAGCGGAATAAGTTCATGTGAATTGAAGTTAAACGTTTGACCGCCCCAATTAAGCTCGATCGATTGAATTTGGACCGGCTAAGTTGATCTTCATGACTAGTTCTGTCGGGAAGAACGCCGGAATTTAGATCGACTTGTGCCGATCTTAATGCATAAATTATGTTAATGTATGATTTTGCCTCATTTTAATTCTGCTTTGTCACCACTTATGCACCGTTAATGCATTTTTTTACAAACCCTAACCCTAAACCTAACCACTCAGCCACGAAGTGAATTTCATGGCTCAAAAAGCCGCGGACTAACCACTAAGGTAACTTTCTAAGCTCAACAAAAGATAGGGATGTGAGAGAGGGAGGCAACATGCAGCATGGTCGAGTGGTCAGAGCGTTGGTCTCGCAACCGGTGGTGCTTGGTTCGAGCCCCGCTCTGGCCACTAGCTGAGACTGTATTTGTCCCGATCTCGATTAGGTCAAATTCAGTTTCTCGACCATGCTTGTAAATAGCCAACTGATTTGTCTCCTTGCCAGTTGGGATTCTTAACACTTTATGTTCATATGATTTGTCTTTATTTCAGTTTATTCAGCGCTTTGGACAATTAGTGGAAAGGCGCTATATGAATATAATATTTATTTATTTATATTTATTTAATATGAAGAAATTATGGCGATCGAACAGGAATCAGAAGACTTACGAGGAGTTGAAAATTCGTGATGGGTTGCTGTTGGGATCCCGAGTGACGTACCATCTCTTCTTTCTTAACAGCGAAAAAAAAATAGTTAAAACTGGCTTAATCCGAATTCTAACCAGGCAGGGCGATAGTAGCCTCCTGCGCAGCAGCTGTGAGGCGCTCACCGGTTCCCGTCATTCCCCCACTAGCGTCTGCTCCAACTGGAACAACATTCCTTTCTATGAATTTGACCAATCAGAGAGAGCCCCACAAAAGCTTGTGGGTACGACCTTGACCTTGGCCGTCTTTCCCTAGAGAATGAACGTATGGATGACTATTATAGCAAAGTAAGCCAAGGATTTTTGTATAAATAAGTTCAAAATTCATCAGAAAAAAGTCATAGATGCCGTACTTTTAGAAAATAAAGACGTTTTTGAGGGCGTTTTTGTGAATCTTTCCTACTTGATGCTATTGATTATCCTCGTCATTGAAATATTAATCTAGTATATAGGAATCACGCTCGTTTAAAAGTATTAAAATTACTGAGCTACAATGTACAAGGTGAAGTAAATAAATCCTACGGGCTGTCTCTCTTCTACTATTCCTCGGTCCATCACAATATAATGTAGGACTAAATGTTAATATATTTGAACTTTTCACGAGTACTTTTATGAATACTAAACACACCGCATTATGCACTAGTCAATTGAAACCCCCGCCCCCCGAACCCCGGGAAATACCGGGGAATTTAACGTTTGCGTGGTGTTAGAATCAGACATTTCCCCTGGTAGTCGGGGGCACATTCACTGTTAAAGCCCCGCTATTGTGGCCCCGCTATTTTGGTCTAGTAGTAAATAACAAAACAAACACATTTCACTCCAACCCAATTTCCTGTGCCACACATAGCTAATCTTTGTGTGTTCCATTCTGATTCACAAATATTTAATGTCCAATATTTTCAGGGGCGTCTAGTCAGTAGGGTTTCATAATGGCATTCTAAGTTTAAAATGAACAATGCTTGGCAACTGAATCTATCTCTATCCACTTAATTTATCATCCATCTTGTTTTATGTAGATAGCTTTTTTGGAATACCAAAAAAAGAAATCACAAACTAATTGTATTATTCAAAACTAAACGGCAAATTTAACTGGAATTTTTATGATAGAATCAAAGTAAACAATTACTGCCAGGAGTAGTGCGAAAAAATCCAGAAATTTATCAATGAAACAATAAAAATTCCTGCTATTTGACCAAGAATTTTTTAGATATACAATAATGGCAAAATATCATGGATAAAATCTTCAACATTTGCGATTTGTTTTCATTAAAAGTACGCATTTTGACTCACCTTTCGTTTTTTCCATTCTAACATTAATACCATACCTAGAATACCGTACCGATGTTAGAATACCAATGCTTTCTGGGTATTTTTCAAGATGGCTGACCTCTAGTTTCCAGGCCCTTTCATAATCAAACGAGCGTTAAAATCCCCGCTCGCTGCCCCGCTGCGAAGACAATTAGTTAAAATCCCGACTCCCCGGTGCGATCTTGCTGTAAAAGCACGTTAAAAACGCGTCACTTCCCCGTTCAGTGCCCCGCTAGTCCCGGGGTTCGGGGGGCGGGGGTTTCAATTGACTAGTGCATTACGAGAAGTCTACTCTCGATCACAGAGTTTAAATCACTAATTCCTTCGGTTAGAGTTAAATCACTGAACCAGTGAATTAGATATTAGACTAATACGCTTTAGTAGACCCTAATTTCATTGTATATTTGACTATCTAGCAATTATTATCTCACGGGTTTAGCGACTTCACTAGCACTATAAACAGCAACGGCTACTCAAAATAGAAAATTTGCATATCACCTTGCGATTTGATTGGCTAATAGAAAACAAAGTAGAAAGGAATGTTGTTCCAGTTGGAGCAGACGCTAGTGGGGGAATGACGGGAACCGGAAGCGCCTCACAGCGGCTGCGCAGGAGGCTAGGCGATAGAGGTATAACTTCTCAAAGGTCAGCTAAGATTTCTTTACTTTATTTCACATTTTGACGATTTTATTGAGGTTTTTAAGGATCGCCATACATTTTCTTATAATATGACACCACAGAAACCAAGCTTGGGCTACCTGTGCTTGAATACCAATGAAGATGGCTTTATCTGGTATAAAGTTCCTGACGGGCGTATAGGGGCGCTCCAGTTGGACCAAGGCTCATGAATTATTCATGAGTTTTTGAATACATTTTAAGGTTCAGTATATTCAATTAATTTACAGATGCTTTTTAATTTTTCTTTTCAGAGTCCTACTGATGATCGTTTTTTCTTTTTCTTTATTGATGTACGACCATGAAACTCACACTAAAATATCTGTTTCCCAAGGTAGCTTAGCAATACAGCACCAATTATGACAAAGACTATTAACAAACCTTTGATTACAAAATTCACATCATCCTGTACTTTCTTTCCGTACTCTGTCTTCAGAAATGTGTACACGATTTCGCCCTTGACGTTCAAGTGTGGAAATGGCTGGTCTGGGACGTCTTTACCTGTGAACTCACACAATGGTTTCCATCCTTGGTCAAAACTGTAGACAAGCAGTTTGTCTGCAGGAACCACAGACTTGACTTGGTCATTGTGTTGGCGATAGCGCTTCCGAGCGATGTACATGGCATTGGTATCAGTGATACCATAGACAGCTGCCATGTTTGTCTGATACAGACGATGGATTTTCTTGTACGATGGAAGCACAGTCTTGAATCTTGTCAAGGAGCGCTCGATAAGCTGAAATTGGTTTTTCAAACTTACTTCCCAAGCGTCTTCATCGGTACGAACAGTGAGTATCACTTTAGCCTCGGGAAACGCCTCCATCAGTTCTTCAAAGAAAAAATGACATGGAAAATCCACGACTGCATCAACATCTTTGAACATGCGGTAAAAATCAGGAACTTGGTTCCTAAAATACAAGCCGTTAAACTCGTCTTCGTAGTGTAGAAACTGCTCATCAAAGTCGTAAACCTTGTAACCAAGAAGTCTAAGTGCATGAGCGAGAGACTTTGTGCCTGTTTTCATCAGACCAGCACAGATGATCTTCATGTTTTTAGAAACCTTTTAACACGCCTAGTACCAAAACGTTAATGAAGACAACTGCTGATTGTCGTAAACGATATTGAAATTTCTTTCTACTTACAAGGGTGCCATCAGCGGTACATATGGTAACCCGTTCAACACCGAAAAATGTATTTAATTTTGTTATTTCCGCTTGTTCTTTAGCCTCTTACGTAGGCTCAGATACACAGTGCAACATTGCATGCAACATTGCTTGCAAAATTATGATTACAGTACTATTTCAGCAGCCAAAACAGGGAAAATGTCGATTTTCCGATTAATTTACGAGGATAATACCAATGACATAAATAAATTAAAACAAGCATTCAAATTTTTTACATTTTAGTGTGATGTTGCATGCAATGTTGCACGCAATGTTGCACCGTGTGTCGGAGCCTCAGATACACGGTGCAACATTTCATGCAACATTGTTGCAACATTATGATTACATTATAATTACAGTACTATTCCAGCAGCCAAAACAGGGAAAATGTCGAAGGGTCGGAGAAACGTTGCGTGACGACGTGACGACTCTAAGAACGTCTGCGAAGGAGGCTACCTGTTCTTGAGAATGGAAGTATATTCTTATTGCTCATATGTCTCATGTATGAAATACCACCTCAGCAATTCTGGGTCTTTCTTGCCGGGTGTTGCAGGGAGTTTTGGGTAGGGCACAGGCAGCCCAAGCTCTTTTTCTGTAGTATTGTGATGAATATTTACGGTAATATTTTGTATTAGTATATACCTACATAGATGGCATGTTCTCATTGGTTCGCTATCTCGGGATATTCCACCATATTTACTTCCAAAACTCGGGATAATGTCGAAACAAAGATGGCGGCCCTAAATTTTCGTTTTACCAGTGCTTTTTATAGTGAAATTGCAAAAAAATCCAGAAAATCCTTTGCAGAAACAAAAGGAAAGCCATGAAATATGTTTTTTAGAAAAATTCAAGGCGTAATAGATTATGTATAGTAGAAGAAAGTTATTTGTTTTCATAGATTTCGCCGAACAAGTTAAGCTTATGGAGCTTTGAATGTTTTCGTTTACTTGTTGTCGGCTACGCCTCGTGAGTACATAACATTTTGACCAACTTTTGACGTCATATCGTGGTAAATAAGAGGACATACCACTTTAAACCATCGGAAATCTGTTAATTTTGACAAGAACGGTTCATAAGCTATACAGTGAGCATTCGTCACGTTTGTACTGAAGATGAAAATTCAGACTATTTACCATTAACTTACGGTATTCCCCAGAGTTCAATTCTTGGGCCTGTTTTATTTCTTACCAATACTGAAATGATTCTTTATCTGCCACTAAATTCGCTCATCTCGTACCATAATATGTTATGCAGATGATATGAATTTACTTTTTAGCCTTAAATTGGTTAAAAAGAATTATTTAACACGTTAACAAATTAAAAATAAACCTCACCACACGATATAATCATTTTGGTTCAAAACAGCAAATAAAACATATAAAACATTTGATCATGGTTAATGGGTCAGATCTAGCCTGTTAAAACACTGCTTAGGACAACCTATATATACTAAACTACAAATACAAAATTAGGCCCGGTTTTTGCCACCCAGTAACTTTGGAAGATGATATCTCGGAAAGTATTGTATGTAAAGAGCTAAACATTTCGTAAACTACTTATATTAATGAGATCTTTTAAGTTTTGGGTTCAGTTTGGTGTATTTTTCTTATCTTTAAACCATATGCTAATGAGCAAAATATTGTAAACAAAGATTCGCCTAGTCTAGTCGGAGGCAAACGACGACGAGACTAATTTGCACTTACATGTTGCTTTCATTATTTTCAATGCCGATGGACATTCTTCTAAGCACGTCAGTGCGCCGGGGAGCCATACATTTACGATTGGCTCCAAAAACATCAGTAGTATTTTACTTTTATAAATTTTAAGCTTTTGTAACTGTACACTTTTTCGAAAGATGTACCCTCGGTTGCCTCGTAATTAGGTCCTAGACCTGCAAGGCTTTCCATCCACCTCACGCAGAGTGGTAAAGTTGAATAATAAATTATCCAGTGTTCGAATTCCTTGTATTGCAGGTATTGTTTCGATCGTTCTAAATTCTTTGGACTTTTAAAATTGGCTATTGTTTGTGCTCATGCCTCAAGTGCCCTGTAAATTAACACCAAGAAAGAGCCGCAATTTTTGACTTCGTATATAAAATCATTGACGCAATTGATGGTGGTAACACCGCAAGAACGGTTCATAAACTATACAGTGAACATTCGTCACGTTTCTACTGAAGATGAAAATTCAGACTATTTACCATTAACTTACGGTATTCCCCAGAGTTCAATTCTTGGACCTGTTTTATTTCTTATCAATATATACTGAAATGATTCTTTATCTGCCACTAAATTCGCTCATCTCGTACCATAATATGTTATGCAGATGATATGAATTTACTTTTTAGCCTTAAATTGGTTAAAAAGAATTATTTAACACGTTAACAAATTAACAATAAACCTCACCACACGATATAATCATTTTGGTTCAAAACAGCAAATAAAACATATAAAACATTTGATCATGGTTAATGGGTCAGATCTAGCCTGTTAAAACACTGCTTAGGACAACCTATATATACTAAACTACAAATACAAAATTAGGCCCGGTTTTTGCCACCCAGTAACTTTGGAAGATGATATCTCGGAAAGTATTGTATGTGAAGAGCTAAAAATTTCGTAAATTACTTATATTAATGAGATCTTTTAAGTTTTGGGTTCAGTTTGGTGTATTTTTTTTGACTTTAAACCATATGCTAATGAGCAAAATATTGTAAACAAAGATTCGGTTAGCCGGAGGCAAACGACGACGAGACTAATTTGCACTTACATGTTGCTTTCATTATTTTCAATGCCGATGGACATTCTTCTAAGCACGTCAGTGCGCCGGGGAGCCATACATTTGCGATTGGCTCCAAAAACATCAGTAGTATTTTACTTTTATAAATTTTAAGCTTTTGTAACTGTACACTTTTTCGAAAGATATACCCATAGGAAAACTTTCAGCATTATAATCTTACGAAGCTCCAAAAAATATAAACTGAAAAGCATTTACAAGAATTAACGAATTAAAAATAACAAATAACAATAAGGGTTTCTAATTTATTATCAAATGCTACTATTTATTTCTTTATAAAGTTAACTATTTGTCTTTTCGATCTAATGAAATATTATGTATTATACATTTTTACCAAAGGGAGAAAAGACCACAAAATCATTTTTTTTTTGCTCCTGATTTTGTAGTCATTAATTCTCCATCATTGTTAAACTATACAACTGGTTTGTTTATCTACAAATCCTATCAAATATCTAAAAATTATTTAAATTATAAGCTTTTATAACACTTTGTACACGAGCAAGTTTCCTTGACAATTTTCATTGCTCGCTTAGACGATTAGCAAGTTTTCCTTGACAAGTTTCGATCAGTGAAGTAACAGGCTTGGAACCAATCTCATTAATATTCCTTTCCACATTTTCCTTTTTGTCCGTCTTACACGAGTGAATTTCATCCTTGACAATTTTTCCTTGTCGAGGAAAAGCCAGCATGCTAGCTTTTCCTTGTCAAGGAATAATTGTTCATTTTACTGCATCTACACAGCAAGTTTTCCTTGTCAAGGAAAACTTGTCAAAGAAAACTTGTCAAGGAAAACTTGTCAAGGAAAACTGAATTGCTCGTGTAGATGCCGCTTTACTTACAGAACTTAAAAACTTTCAGCATAATATGGCATACCAAGCTCCAAAAAAAATCACAAAAAAAGCATCAGATTTAAGGATAAAACATCTAAAGCCCCTGTTACACGTAGTCTTTTTTCGTGCAACTTGAGCCGCGCGCAAAAAAGTTCAAGTGGCACGAGCGTTTTTTTTAGCGTCTAACACCCCCTCGTGCAACTTATTTTTCAAACATAAAAGTTGCACGGAAAGTTGATTTTGTTTCTACTTTCTCAACAAATATGCGAAAGTTACAACGACAAAAATACGTGCGCGCGGCTCAAGTTGCATGAAAAAAGACTACGTGTAACAGGGGCTTAAGAAACTGAAGGTTTCGAAATTCTCTATAAATTCTATTATAGATAATTCTTTATAACCTGAACTAATTGTCTTTATTTCTAATGAACTATGTAATATTATTTTTTACCAAAAGGAAAAAAGGCATTTTCCTTGTGGTCATGTAACCCTGCAAATTCAACATCTTTCTGAAAGGTAATTTTATTTTGCTATCTTTTTTTTAACCTTCATTGTCAGTGACGGATCATATCAAATGAAGCCTTCATCATAAGCATGGAAATTCCTTCCGCAGTGACACAAGTGACAACTATCAATGGCAGCCCTCAATACTACCCCATTAAACTTGATAGTTTTGAAAATTCTAAGTACTTCCATATTAAAGTTTACCACCACAGGGATACCGCAAATGCCATAGAGCTTGAAATGGGACCACAATGAGCCCTTCCTTTTCTAACCCATTTTTCTCTATTTTAATGTCTAATATCTTATCTAACCTATCAGTTGACTTCAGGGTTTTTGAAATTTAGATGTTCGTGACTTTTCAATTCAGCCAGTATATCCCTTTCAAGTGGCTCGTCCAGTCCTGAACTGAACAGCTGATAAAAGCGTGGATCGTGGTCATCTTGTGTCTATAAACAATTTACTGAATTCAATATACTATACACGATAACAATCTTTTAGCTTTCATTTACTGCGTTTCCCAAACTCACGCGCGAAATCGTACCATTTGCCTTCGCGACAAAATACTAGGTTTTTGCTGGACGTACTTCAAAGTGTTTCCATAACATCGTCGGAAAACACAAGTTTTTCAATGCCACGTGCCTATAGACCATTTTCGAGATGTGCAAGCGCTTTCAAAAATATCGCAGGCGCAGACATGAAAAAGAGGCATTTTCGGGCAAGATCATGCGCGCTATTGACTCTGCCCGAAAATGCCTCGAGATCATGTCTGCGCCTGCGATATTTTTGAAAGCGCTCGCGCATCTCGAAAATGGTCTATTGATACCACTTGATTCCTTCTGACAAAAATTGATAAGTGAATCCCTTCAAACTTCCATACTCAATAAAATGAATAACTAAACAGGCAGCCTCCCTAACTAAAACAGAACCTACCTGTGTGGTCACTGATTGCCTGCGTTTCTGTTGTCTTCTTTCCCATTGGTTAACAAATGCTTCCAGGATAAGTGCAACAAACAAGTTAATGCTGATGATAACTGAGACCAGATACCAGGCTAGGAAGTACAGTTGAGCCCAACTAGAAAATAAATCAAATCCATCGGATCATGCGATAATCAAAATAAACCCTACAAACACTACTCAGCCCAGAGGTTGCTTCAAGAGTGCATGGTCGATAAAATTTACACCGCTTTTAATAATTGTGCGACCTACCGACTCCAGACGTCTAGCGTTTTGGCTTTGAAAAGCGCTGTAATATTTTTTCAGCAAACTCTCACCAAGTAAGAACTACAGTCGAACCTCCACTAACGGCCACCTCCCCACAACGGCCAGGAAATGTTGTGCTGGTTACCAATGAGTTCATACATGTACGGTAACTGAAACCTCTCCACAACGCTCACCTCTCTTCAACGGCCACAATATTTTGTCCAGACGATGACCGTTGTAAAGAGGTTCGACTGTAATATGTGCCGGGCAAATGTTCTTAGCCAGGTGGGATCCACTCTCTATGCGATGAAGCTCTCTCGGGATAATTGTATCCACTAGGAACTGGTCATAAAATAACAGGGAATGAAATCATGCTGGTTTGAAGTATCGCCTAATTTTAGAAGAGCAGCTCCGAGCACTCAGGTAGTTAACAGACCAAATCTTCATACTTTAGTATACTTTCGCTTCAATCATCAGCCTTACATTAATTTTATTAACTGAGCTTGATCAAATCTTCCTTAATTTGGAAGTAATGAGAATAAGAACGAGACATCATTGGATAAAAATTCAAAATTGGTCGGGGAAAATTGGACAATTGAAAGAAATAGTAATTGTATTTTAGAAGAAGATGAAGGGAAAATGTTTCGCAATAAAAATATGAATGAAATATTTGAAATGAAAGTCTTATCCTTTGATCCCTCTTCGTTCATGACAAATTCCTACAATTTAGTCAATAATTTGTATGAGAGCATTCTTACTTTACCTGCTGACAAGTTTTGCATAGGCTTTAAGAAAAATATGCCAGTTATTTACCACCATGATATCCCATAAAAGAACAAGAGAAGCCTAAAATAATAATAGTAAAACAGGTTTACACTTGCTTACACAAGGGATGAGGAGTGAACTAGAGACTTAGTCGTCTTTCGCGCAGGTAACATTCGCTTTATTTCAACCCAGGAAACACGGACACCTAAAGTCGAGAGTAACGTGCGTAGGATGCATGGCTTGGCTGCTGCCAAATACATTAAAATAACATTTGCGAGGCAGTTAATTAACAAACTAAAAGAGAGAGGGGCCAACTTGGTATCAAGAATTGTAAGAATGACTAGATGCACTAGTTGCACTGATGCTTACTGCAAAGTCGTTGAAATTATTCGCATAGTACTGCAGAATGTCGAAGTCCAATTCAGGACAGGGTGTAGTTGTAGAGCTGTAGGAAAAAGAAGATCTCATATATGAGAACAGGAGAGTCAAATACGAATGGACCTGAATCTAATTTTATATGACATATAGAGTAAGAATGGAACCGAATTGGATTGGATGAACGTATAAAAATAAGAATTCCCCGCATCATCCCATCATTATCTTAAGGTGACTGACTACTTTATCAAGGAATAATTACAAAATGTTCTTAGAAAGATATTTTACACAGAATTTAACGCTGATTCCAAAAATGAAAAGAAAAATGGGGTGTCCCGAGCTCGTTTTCGAGATAATAAATTTTGAATATGACCATCTTGACAAGTTTTCGAAAGAAAAATAGCGGAAACCAAGCTTTGCACATAAAAACTCAAAAATTAAAAAAGCTCTTAAAGCAATTTTCTCAGGAAATCTACTTTAAACATTATTTTCGAAGACTAACTAAAAATATTTGAAGAATGTTTTAAAAATAAGCTAAAGTTCGGCATCTTGTTAACTCAATAAACCGAAAATCGTACTCAAACGACAACAACAAAAACACATAAAACGCTTTTTTTATAAGTTCTAATAATTACGTTTTTTTTCAAACTTTCACAAAAGATTGATTTTTACCTGTTGTTTTAGGAAATTCAAAGAAAAAATATAGTCCCGTGCAAAATTCGGGGATTTTGCCCTGTTGACGTTCAAAACGTGTATGGTTCCTC
Source organism: Anthopleura xanthogrammica (assembly GCA_964019055.1). Classification (NCBI taxonomy): domain Eukaryota; kingdom Metazoa; phylum Cnidaria; class Anthozoa; order Actiniaria; family Actiniidae; genus Anthopleura; species Anthopleura xanthogrammica. Next base: position 5,900,353 of record OZ025219.1, on the reverse strand, counting down.
AATAAAACTTTGAAGGTTGTTATGCGGTTATAAGCGGCTTTTGTGCGCGCGCACATCGTGGGCTCAAATTTAACGTTCAAAAGTAGTCAGTCACCTTAAGGGGGACTTACCTATTTACCAGCCACAGTTGCTAAGGAAAGGATTTAAAAATGTCTAAGAGGTTTTTCTAATGTTTTAAGCTCATGATGAAACCAATTTGTGAAATGGACCATTTTTTGATATGTGTGATGACGTAATCACTCTTGCGTCATTAATGACGTCATATTTCATAAAAAGTTAAAAAACAAGCGTGCAATAGGTCCGTTTGACCCAAAAATAAGCGAAATTATAACTGACATGAATTGGAACAAAGTTGAGCATAGATTTTACTCTACGTTAAGAGTGGGAAAATATTTAGATTTAAAAAAATCAACATGGCTTGGTAGCCTGGCCTTTTCACCGTTTTCAAAAATAATGCTTAACTTTGTTTCAATTCATATCCGCTATGATTTCGCTTATTTGTGAGTCAATCCGACCAAATGCACGCTTGTTTTTTATTTTTTAATGAACTATGACGTCATAAATTGCGTAAGAGAGATGACGTCATCGCACATATCAGAAAATTATCCATTTCACAAATTGATTTTATCTATGAAGTTATAATATAAGAAAAACCTTTAAGAGATTTAAATCCTTTCCATAGCAACCGTGGCTGGTAAATAGGTAAGTCCCCCCTTAAGCATTAGCAATGACTATCATCAAAACCCTTTGTATTATTTTGATAGTCGACGAGATAGCCATAAAAAAGACAAAGATAACCTAACACTTACTTTTCCTTTGCCGCACATCTAGAGGTAGGATCTGTCACGTTTGCAAATAACATCATCCCCAAAATAGCAAAAATATAATAAATGGCCTACAACAAAACAGAAACAAAGACTATCAGTACAATACCGAATAAAAAAGACTTCTGGCATTCCACAGGGGCGGATCAAGGATTTTTAAGGGGGGGGGGGGGGGGTGACTGTTACATGATTGGTACCTTGCACCAAAAGCACAGGAAAACCATAAAAGGTGGTGAAAAAAAAAATGGAGGGCTTCAAGTAAACCGAGGAAAATTTTCTCCGAATATACGTTTTCCTGTTATAAATACTTTTTTATTTGTACAGAAGATACAAAAGAGGGGGTTGACTTGTCATCCCCTTTACCACCCCTGGATCCGCCCATGGGAATGTCTGTAACATAATTGGCTAGGTCACTAGCTAACTACTCCAATGAACACTCTTGTTCAGACTTCTTTCTTAAACTCTCACATCGGGATAATGTGCGACTAATCATCTAGGACTTCCAAAATCTCTACAAAGTTATACTTCAACAAAACAAAACTGTAAAAGTATCATGTTACAAACCACTATGAGACCAGCGAAAGGTGTGAGGTTACGCAACAGATTCATTAACGTCTCAGCTATCAAAGACAACGCCTTAAAAAAAATATATACAAAAATAAATGTGTGCTTAGTTGGAGATGGGAGAGGAGAGGAGAGGAGAGGAGAGGAGAGGAGAGGAGAGGAGAGGAGAGGAGAGGAGGGGAGAGGAGAGGAGATGTAAGTTAGTATTTTGACTGTTATACACCAACACAATAAAGCGAACGGTTTCATAGACCATCAGTAACGCCCTACACACGAAAGAAGACATAAGTCAGAAATTTATTTACCTTAATATTTGGTATTATCCTTAGCAGTCGAAAAATTATCAGCATATTGATGATGCGCACAAGATTTGCCACAGACAATAAGTTATCAAGGGAATGTATCTTATTTTTATCACTGTGGGATAAAAAAAATCACATCACTTATGAGGGATACAAATAACTCTAGCCATGCTATGCCGGGTATAATCATTTACCAAATATGAAGTATGGTTTTCTATATACGACTCTAAGAGCGGTTTCTATTTGTCGGAACTGACCGGCCAGACATCGGTCAATTTAAAAGAGAGCAGGCTTTTTTCTCGAGAGTTTTCCCTAATTCTTTATACAGCTATTTCAAAAAACCTTTAATACTGAATACTGAATTCCACGACCAAAGGGCCTTGTGGGTCTCATGGATTTGAAATAAATTGCATCTTATAAATCAATCCTACAACTTGCTACAACTTTTTTCTCATCGTAGACAAGAGTTGGGAGCAAGTTGTAGGGTTGATTTACACGACGCAATTCGTGTCGTTAGCGTGGCGTAAGCAGATTACATGCGACAGTTGTAAGCAAAAATCGTACAGCGTAAGTCGGCCTTAACGAAATGAAATTTGCTGGAAGACTTACGAGTTGCTAAAAGGAGAACCATGAAAAATAATGATAGTGATTTCAACCATCTGAAAAAAACAAATGACAAAAAAAAATTAATGAATTGCTGTGCGGTTTTATAAAGAGTAACTAATTATAATCACTAATACATAATTATACTATAACTAAACTATAATTCATACAGCTAAATATAGAATGATTTAAAATATATTCACTTATGATCAGCAGTACATACCACTAAAAGAACAGTGACAACCCCACAGTACATGTTGCCCTATTAAAATAAAATGGAAGAATATCAAAATCGACTTATAAAATATACAAATTTACATTTTATAGGCGCAGAGTTGAATTTTCCCTGCAATTTGTCTTACAGACTGTCACGCTTGAATTAAGAAATGCCTACAGATGTAGACAAATTGGCATTGTGTATCTGCACCTTAACGAATTATTTCAAGTCATTTATTACTTACAAACACGACAAGAGTTACTTTACCTTGAAAGAAATGTATCTTTGCCATCCGAGGGCCCAAAGTTTGGCACTCTGAAAATAAAATAGAAAATATTATTTTATAGTACTCTAGCAAGTGATCTTATGGAAGCTGGTGCCTCGGACGATAGCCCAGCAGGAAAGATGGTGGAAGATGGTGCTATGAAAGGTGCAATGGAAGAGGATGTTACTTCTGAAAGGATAGGGAATATGAAACAATTGATCTGGAATGTGGTGTCGTGAAAGTGATGTTATCGAGGGTAATGTTGGGGAATTGCGGAGGTGGTACAATGGCACTTGCTTTCATAAAAGGTGTTGCCATGGAAAGTTCGGTCAGGCCCGTTGGTTCCATAGACGGTGGTGCAGTGGAAAGTGGTTTTATGAAAAGAGATGTCATGGAAGATCGCATGGAAGATGGTGCCATGGAAGATGGTAAAGCAGGTGGTGCCAAGGAAGGTGGTGTCACGGAAGATGGTATGGTATGGAAGATGGTGCCTTGGAAGATGGTAGAGCAGGTGGTGCCAAGGAAGGTGGTGTCACGCAAGATGGTATGGTATGGAAGGTGGTGCCATGGAAGATGGTATTGGAAGGTGGTGCCATGGAAGGTGGCATGGAAGGTGGTACCACGGAAGATGATATGGAATATGGCATGGAAGGTGGTACCACGGAAGATGGTATGAAAGGTGGTGCCATGGAAGATGGTATTGGAAGGTGGTGCCGTGGAAGATGGTATGGAAGGTGGTGCCATGTAAGATGGTATGGAAGGTGGTGCCATGGAAGATGGTATGGAAGGTGGTGCCATGGAAGATGGCATGGAAGGTGGTGCCATGGAAGATGGCATGGAAGGTGGTGCCATGGAAGATGGTATGGAAGGTGGTGCCATGGAAGATGGTATGGAAGTTGGTGCCATGGAAGATGGCATGGAAGGTGGTGCCGTAGAAGATGGTATGGAAGGTGGTGCCATGTAAGATGGCATGGAAGATGGTGCCATGTAAGATGGTATGGAAGGTGGTGCCATGGAAGATGGCATGGAAGGTGGTGCCGTGGAAGATGGTATGGAAGGTGGTGCCATGTAAGATGGCATGGAAGATGGTGCCATGTAAGATGGTATGGAAGGTGGTGCCATGGAAGATGGTATGGAATGGAAGGTGGTGCCATGGAAGATGGTATGGAAGGTGGTGCCATGGAAGATGGCAGGGAAGGTGGTGCCATGGAATATGGTATGGAAGGTGGTGCCATGGAAGATGGTATGGAAGGTGGTGCCATGTAAGATGGTATGGAAGGTGGTGCCATGGAAGATGGCATGGAAGGTGGTGCCATGGATGATGGCATGGAAGGTGGTGCCATGGAAGATAGCATGGAAGTTGGTGCCATGGAAGATGGTATGGAAGGTGGTGCCATGGAAGATGGTATGGAAGGTGGTATGGAAGGTGGTGCCATGGAATATGGTATGGAAGGTGGTGCCATGGAAGATAGCATGGAAGTTGGTGCCATGAAAGGTGGCGTTATGGAAGGTGATGCCATGGAAGATGATATTTGAAATATTGGTTATGGACGGTTTTGTCATGAAAGGTGGTTTCTATGGAAAGGTGCCATAACAGTACTAGTTGTTCATATGGAAGGTGTGCAGTATGCGCTATTACGTAGGTAATGTTTTTGGATGTGATGCCATGTCATAACGTTGAATCAATGTCTGTTAGAAAGGCAAGTTTAAGAAATGCAAAATAAATAAAAAAATGCTTACCTGTTCAAAAAGGTAGTACAACACAAAAAGGAAGTTGACAGCCTGGAAAAAAGCGAAAGAGGGTTTTGAAATATCTTATTACAATAACAAATAAAAATCTTTAACATAATATCCACACAACTCCCTTGGGTAATCTCTTCAAAAGTCACGCCTCCAAATGATAATTTGCAGTAAAACCAAGGAAAAATCAAAAGCTGAGCACAGTTAAACAGTTGAGGCGCTAATACTTTATAAGTACATAAACTTACAGAAAGAGCAGAATGACTTGATCTGACAGAACTGTCGTAATGAACGTCAAGCATGACCTTAAAGGAAAAAGAGTTATCAATAACAAGTTTTACTAGTTCAGACATCTCTCAAACGTAACATGCAAGAGACCATTCTCCTCTTCTCTCCCCTCTCCTCGCGTAATTTCTCGATAAATAAAACTTTTAGACTTACAGACACAAAAACGACATTGACTCCTGCCATGAAGTCGCCAAAATAGTCAAAAACAGTATGCTCTACAATGATTTGGAATCGCCTTAAGCACCGGTTACCAACGAAACTCATTGGTGGTCTGTATCGTTGCCTGGCACGCTTTTCAAGCACATCAAACAAATCTTGGAAGTCTTTAGCATCATATCGAACGTTGGCGTTGCTCAACAAAGCCTATGAAAAAAAGACAAATAAAATAAGAAACTAACAGACCATTTTCGAGGTGTGCGAGCGCTTTCAAAAATATCGCAGGCGCAGACATGAAAAAGAGGCAATTTCGGGCAAGATCACAAGAGCGCTATTGACGCTGCCCGAAAATGCCTCGATCATGTCTGCGCCTGCGATATTTTTAAAAGCGCTCGCGCAACTCGAGCTGAAAATGGTCTATTGATTTAGCAAGGTATTTTCTCCACAGAGTATAGAGGCATATAATAAAAAGATCTAAGTGGACTTATAAGAAAGACGTTACGATATATTCCTTTCTATATGTATATATATTTCAGTCATAGGCGATAGGCGATAGGCGATAGGCGATAGGCGATAGGCGATAGGCGATAGGCGATAGGCGATAGGCGATAGGCGGTAGGCGGTAGGCGATAGGCGGTAGGCGGTAGGCGGTAGGCGATAGGCGATAGGAAATAGGTCATTCCAAGATTCAGTAATAGCTGGAATAACGTGTGTTTCTGCTTCTTATTCTCGTCAAGAACACGCAGGTTAGTATTAAGATATTCCGTGTTGTTTGTAGTCCATGAAACCATCTTAAAGGCCTCGATTATTCGTGTTTAGTTGTATACCCATAATTTATTTCCGTCTTTGAATGACCTATCGCCTATCGCCTATCGCCTATCGCCTATCGCCTATCGCCTATCGCCTATCGCCTATCGCCTATCGCCTATCGCCTATCGCCTATCGCCTATCGCCTATCGCCTATCGCCTATCGCCTATCGCCTATCGCCTATCGCCTATCGCCTATCGCCTATCGCCTATCGCCTATCGCCTATCGCCTATCGCCTATCGCCTATCGCCTATCGCCTATCGCCTATCGCCTATCGCCTATCGATTTTGGCGATGAGAACCTTTTTTGAAATAGGTGTAAACTCATTTCAAAAAAAGCTAGTCACCAGAAAAGCTACAAAGCTGAGAGCGGCAAGGATTATGGATTAATACATTTTACAGTTGTTTGAACAGCTTGATATCTATTGATGGACTTGAGATCTTTTACCAGTTACAGTTTCACCTGCTGTGAGCATCCTCAAGCTGCAATTTGTATCTAAAACCTTTACTTGTTTGATATGAAATATTCCCTATTCCCTTCGTTCGGTGGTCTCAGAAGGAAAGTACTCTCATTTAATAAACTTTGCTCGAAGTAATTGGTGCGCCATTTTCAATATTCGGAATGTCAATAACTGCTTTTATCATATGACCGTATTTCACTGTACGCGTGATTCTAAAAAAAACCTTTGGGGAAAATGTCGTCAGCAAAAAAAGTACGCTTTTCCGAAAAGTGTAATAATTTCCCGTTCGGACTCGCCGTTCGGACTCGCTGCCGTCAATCATGTAAAAACTACGCCTTTTGATTCGCATTTATTAAAAACGCTTTGAAATCGATTTTTTATATGTGGTCATATGATAAAATGCTTATTGACTGAGTTAAGGTCGGTCCGAACGGGAAAATATTTGGCTCTCGGTCCTTGGCACGGAACTCGCTGCGCTCGTTCCGTACTTCAGGACCTCGAGCCAAATATTTTCCCGTTCGGACCTCCCACTCAGTCAATAAGTACATATTTTTACTGGGGAAAGTCTAGTTCCGAATAGTATTACTCTGCTTACTTCTCTTAGAAGCTGTGTGTTTCGTTTGCCTAACTTGGCTGTGTCGATAACTTGACGAACATTCTCCTTAGTGACGAAATTCCTATGAGAAATAAACAGACCAACAGACTGAAAAAAAGCCTATCATTTATTAAAAAAATACTTCCTGGAATTGCAACCGAGAGTAATAGAAAGTAGAGGGCCCAGTTCAGACGCCGAACTTTTGCTTCATCGAATCAATTGCCTTTGAGGTTGAGCGTTGTTTTCCTCGAAACTAGTAGAAGTATGTAGACCAAATTTAGCGCATGCCGTCTCCTGGCGCTAAGCAAAAGAGCTGGTGTCTTATATAGTAGTTCTAGGCATTGTCTTAGCCGTTGGCTTCAAATGCAATTAGATTCGACGCGGCAAAAGTTCGACGTCTGAACTGGAGCCAATATTGGTAGCAGCGGAAATTTATTTGTTGTAATTATTCGCCAATCAGGAGTTGTTGGTGGTCATAATGTGTTACTCTTTTTAATATTATTCCATGGTTTTCTGTTTTCTGAGTGGGTAAATTTACATGGAAGAACAGTTACCCTTGTTATTAAATGTGGTCTGCAGTGGGACAACATTACACCTAGGCTAAAGAGGTGTATGCAACAGACATTTTTCCAGTGTCGTTCGAGTGACCACTTATAATATTTCCAAGTTGAGGTTGGAGTTGCCGCACATGATAAACTTTAGTTTTGCTATGCGCGGCAACTCCAACCTCAACTTGGAACTATTATTCGTGGTCACTCGAACGACACTGTAAAAAGGTCTATTGGTCGACTGGTGTTTTTTTGAAGAAGTGGTTGTACATATTTGAAGACGGGGTGAGCTAGTACTTACGTTGGCTGAAATATTGCATCATTATCAGGAATGCTGAGATGGCATAATACTTCAAACGCAGCTCGAACACCCAGTCTTCTGCGGAACAAACTGGACTGAAGGGATTTCTGAGGATTTCAAAACAAACAGCGTTTCTGATAGATGGTTTGCAATCATTTTCAAAGAGAATGAAATATATATATAAAAAAAAATGGCGTCTATAGGTTGATATAACAATTAGAGTGAGGGCAAATCGCTTGATTAATTTCACCAAGATAGATGGAAGGTCTGAGAAGAGGTTCTGCGCGCGCGTTGCTCTAGAATTATATCGGCGAATAAACGGTCATGTTAGCCAGCGGAAGGCAGAGTTACCGTCCCTCCTACATGTATCCCGTTAAGAGACGTTAAATACGAAATACATGTTTATCAGAGTAGTAGTGACTGTTTTAGTGTCGTATTCAGCCTTTAAAAATAAACTAGCCGTTTCATTATTATTTCTAGAACACGATATTTACCATCAAGTATCCTCTGAACTGATTGTAGATGACAGCTGTTAACAAGTTCAAAAAGCAGTAAAGCCCTGAAAAACAAAACAATACGTCAAACAAACTCAATCCACATCTGGGCTCCGCAGGGCTCGAACCAGTGAAGACGACGCGTTATCAGCGTATGCTATCCAACGGGGCAAGAAAATTTCAAAATCGCTATACCAAATCCTAAATAAAAATATGTGCAATGCAATATCGAACGAAACCTTGGTGACTTACCAATGCTTGTGAACAGAAGAAAGTATATGCCATAAAATCTGTTTTTCATGTAAGCCGGCATCATCACTAAATAAGAAAAAGATAAAGATAAAGATAAAGATAAAAGTATAGTGAATATTATTTTTTGAAGAATGCAAAGTAAATGGGAAAGTGTGAGAAAGGAAGAAGTAAGAGAAGCACATGAGAGGCACAAAAAGTCAAAATTTCAAAACAGACACTTTTTGGCTTCATGGTAAATATTCGTGGTTTTGACACAGACAATAGCGAACCAGAAGTTTTCCCAGTGAAATTAAAATCTTGTTCCACAAACAACTACACAGTATCTGTTTTAAAGTACTACAAGGATTATGAGGCTGAGGTAATTTTATCTTATTTTCACAGGACAGTAAATAACGATTGAAACAATCCATAATCAATTTTCAGCGCTCAAAATTTTAACTTCTGAGATATCCTAGCTATTTTGTTGAGCTTGTAGAATTTTGAATTCTGAGACATTCTACATTGTGCTATTTTGTTGACCTTGTAGAATTTTGAATTCTGAGACATTCTACATTGTAGCTATTTTGTTGAGCTTGTAGAATTTTAAATTCTGAGATATTCTACTGAGCTATTTTGTTGAGCTTGTAGAACACAGCAACGGTAACTAAGGGGAGTCGGAACCATGAATTAGGGGGTGCTTACCATTTAAACCAGGGAGCTGTAAGTTTAAACCATCGGATGTGGTTGGAAATTCGTATGCTAAAGGTTTTTCTGGGTAAATAATACACCCTTCTACCAGAAGAACCGAGAAGACTAAGGGTGCTTTCCATTTGTCCAGCAAAACCGGTTGATGAAATCGAGACAAGAACGGTTCTAATGGAACAGTTCAAACCAACTATACACCTCATGGTCCGCCATCTTGAAAGTTTTTGTCATGAACATGCGAATTAGAGAACTGGGCCTGAGAAATTCCGAGAAATTCTCAAATGGTTCATACCAACCGGAATGGCTGGACAAGCTTGAAAGGTGTTCCACTTTTTGCGGTTGGAAGTTCCGAAAAAGTGACAGTTTCATTTGTATTCCAACTGATATTACCGGTTTTTCCGGACAAATGGAAATCACCCTAAGTTTTCTAGAACTTACCGATCGGAATGACATGTACCATTTGTTTTCCAACCGGAATTTACGGTTTTCCTTTGAGGGTAAATGGTAAGCACCTAAAGGAAGACCATGACATGTTTTTTTCTGCATGTGTTTACTTACCATCTGGGTTATTAGCTGTTGTTAGTAGTACAAATAAACTTCTCATTGATACTGGCAAATTCTTGAAGAATTTCGCTCCTTCACATATGGCACCACTGCCAGAGGTATTGCTACTACACTCCTGAATCTGGGAGGAGTGAAAGAAGGTCAAAATAGAAAGAAAATAGAAAATATTTGAAGGGAATAAAATTAAAAGAATGCAAAGAAAGCAAAGAATGGGAAGAGAGTGAATAGGAAGAAAAGAAAAGAAAGGAAAGGTAAAGAAAAAAAGAAAAGAAAAGAAAGATAAGAATAATAATGAAAGAAACAGTGAAACAATGTATTGGAATAAGGACGAAGCAGTGGAAGGTTTGCCATGAACCCACCAAAGTATTTGTCTCATTGGTAGAATTTTCCAGCACCTACAACAAAAGATCCATGTCTACATGTCAGTCATTAATGGAATTAATATTTATTACATATTAACGATTTTCGAAGTTCAAAACAGTTTTGCTATAAGTCCCAAACAATCAACGAATTGCAAGAATTCACATGGTAATTCCCATACTAGAGTTAGTTTCCTTTCATTTCCTTTCCTATCTTCAGCACTAAATACTAAATAAATGCTAATAAAAACTTTCCTTGGATGCGTGAAAGAGAAAACTGGCAACTAAGCCAGGGCTTCAAATAACAGCTGGTCAACATGCAAATTATGTATGGCCAGAATTGGAGTTTGTCCAGTTAATTCTTTGCCTTGGTAGTCATTTTGACCAGCTATGTTGAGCCAGAAATGGGGTATTACCAAACTATAACTAATTTGGATGGTCATCATGACCGACGACTAACCCACTGTTAATTCAAGCCCTGATGTAGTGTAGCTTTGATGGCATTTGTTACTTCAACATTTAAACATATATTTTGATATCTATCGCACACCACTGAACATGACAATCTTAATGCAGCAAAGAATTTGTGTATTCAGCAGTATTTCACTCACTCACTCAGTTCCTTCCCATCAGACATCGCAGCCTAATTTTTTAATGTTGTGGGTTGAGACAGGTAGATACTGTATACTGCTGCAACGAGGCTTACACCAATGGCATTAACCATGCATGGAATACCCCACTTAATTGTATTTTTCTCATATACACACTCGCCTCAATGCCCATGCATATACACTGTACTAGCCTAGAAAATACATAGGATATTCCATGGTATGTCAGTCAAAACCATTTTAAATGTAATTAGCTATGAACCATATAGAGCAAAAAATGTAAGGTGATAGCAATTTCTCATCTGCTTAATATTTCGATTTTACCAAGTGAAAGCCATGAAATGAATGGGAATGGAAGAAACATGTAAAATGAAATAAAAATGTGAGTTGTACAATAATGCTTACATTTTCTCTTGGGAAGAGAAACATTCCAAACATGGTGAAGAAAAAGAGGTGGAGAAATAGAAGAAAAAGGACACTGCAAATGAAAATATTATATTTTTAACATTAAGGTATCAATAAAACATCAAAAGTCTTAAGATGATGATGATGCAAGCAAACAAAACTTACAAAAAATTAAGATAAAGAACAAATAATAGGAAGGAAGGAAGGAAGGAAGGAAGGAAAAACTAACAAAAGTACCTCATAATTTCAGGAAGAGTTCTTTTGATTGCTCTTAACTGTTACAAAATAAACATAAGAAGCAACATAAAATAAATATTGTAGAAATATATAACTCAAATATTCTATACGTAAGAAAGTCAAAATCACACAAGGTATTGTAGTAAATCAGCACAACCAAAAAATATTTCTTGACTGGGACCGAAGGAAACAGTGTGTTTTGTGGTCCTGAAACATCACCGTCGAGGGACCACTAAACACACTGCTTCCCCAAGGTTCCAGTCAAAAAGTGTTTTGTTATATATACCAAGTGTCAAAGAACACAAAACAATTATTCAATTTTTTAATTATTTGATTTTAAAAACTTAGAAAAACTTGTAACGTTTCTAGTGAAATCACTTCCGGCTTTGTTGTTCTTACCGAGGATTATAAATGTAATGTTGCCTGCCCATTACTGTTGCCGGGGAACAGTGAAATTTGCTAAACGTCATGTTGATCCTCTTGGCCAATGAGGAGAGAGACAAATTAATGTACTTTGACACTCGATATATAATAATCTTAGATGTGCTCATCAACATACCAGCTTCTTCATCAGTGATGAGTTTTGAAGTAGGAAGAAAGGCCTTAGGATACGTCGTATTCTGACTTCCTGAAAATATTTTAAACACTCATAATTAACAGATAATACTCCAGTTTCGAGTTCTCTTTTACGCTGTGTTAGCCTCAATTGTGCGTAAATTATGCAGAAATTTAGATAAAACTGTCTCGTGAAATTTCAAAGTATTTTTATTGTCTTCTTTAATCATTAGTAAAGGCCAGACACTGAGGGTGGTCACTGCCAGGGTTTCTTTACGTCCTCAGTGGTTCTTTTACGTCCCTCCGATGCAGGGTTAGGTAGTGTGGAGACCTATACCACAATACTCCAGTTTCGAGTTCTCTTTTACGCTGTGTTAGCCTCAATTGTGCGTAAATTATGCAGAAATTTAGATAAAACTCGTGAAATTTCAAAGTATTTTTATTGTCTTCTTTACAACCAGATCTCTTGAATTTCCACGGGCTGTTACTGAATAAAAGAATATATTACACGGTTTTGAGGCTAACGCGTAAACTCGAAATGGGAGTATTGTGTTTACATCTAAAGATTTAATTGAATGTTTAAAACCTGTAATAATAACCACAGACTATAAAATGCTTTGAGGGTCAAACAATGCTCTGAAAAAAAAACTTTTTGAAATAGGTTCCCAAACCCCACTGTAAATTATCAATTTTCTTCTATAAAAACCCTGTAATTTTTGTTTTTCCTTTGACCCCCCACCCTCTTTGAAAATGACACAATAAAATCAATATATAATATTGATCTTTGGTGGTGTGATAATATACCTCTTTGCATCCGAAACTAAGACTGACAAACACATCCACAAATGAGATTAGCAAAACTGACATATATGCCAGCATCCAGCGATTCTTGATCAACTGCTTTTTTCCAAGAAAATGACTCTGCAAACAAAAATGTATAAGCATGAACACAAGATTGTCCTCTGATAATGTAAGATTACAAATTCTGGTCTACCTAGAAGCCGTGCTAAAATATGTACATGAATTAATAAAAACTACAGTATTTATTAAACAATATTAATATCAATATGGTAATTTTAAATAATAATAATTATATATTACTAGCTTTAGTCGATGCAGAGATCAATATCCTTCAATTTTGACTTGAATTTACTCAGGGACTTCTCTTCTTTTAAAGAATTTGGAAGAGAATTCCATAATTTGGCTCCCGAAAAGACAAAGCTTTTCTTATAATAATCTGTTCTTGCACGCGGGATTTGTAAATCAAGTTTTGTTTTGTCTCTCAAACTATAGTGATTTGAGACATTGCTATTAGTGAATAGCTCTTTCAAATATGAAGGTGTTTTGCCATTTATGATCTTATGCATCATAATTGCTTTATCTTGGGTTCTCTTTTTGTTTAATGGTGTCCAGTTAAGCTTCTTGAGTATGTCTTGCGACCTGACAGAGTAAGAGTCACCTGTAATTAAACGAGCAGCTCTATTCTGTAACTTTTGAAGCTTAACTGAAAGGGACAAATCAATGTCATCCCATACAATGCTACAATACATAAAATAAGGCTCGATTATAGATTTATATAGATTGGTGAGTTGGTCTTGGTTTAAGAACGGCTGAATGCGTCTTAGGCATCCTAAATTGCCAGAGACTTTCTTTTTAACACTCTCAATATGAGCAGCCCAGGTTAAATTTTCATCGATGTTTATGCCAAGACATTTTGTAGTTGATACTTTTTTTAGGGGATTCTCACCAACTGATAATTCTAAATCATCCTCTAGAGTAGCTATTCTTTGTCTAGAACCGATAAGCATATATTCTGATTTAAGTGTATTTAAAGTAAGCTTATTTGTTTGAAGCCAAGAAGCCAAGAAGCCAAGAAGCCAAGAAGGAAGGATGGATGGATGGATGGATGGATGGATGGATGGGTGGGTGGGTGGGTGGGTGGGTGGGTGGGTGGGTGGGTGGGTGGGTGGGTGGGTGGGTGGGTGGGTGGGTGGGTGGGTGGGTGGGTGGGTGGGTGGGTGGATGGATGGATGGATGGATGGATGGATGGATGGATGGATGGATGGATGGATGGATGGATCGGTTGGTGGGCAGCTAGTTGGATAGATGGATGAATAGTATAAGTGGATGGAATGGACAAATAAATCGAACACAATGAATGCATAGAAAAACAAATGGATGGAATGATGAAAGGGATAGATTGAGAGAATAAAGGAATGTGATGAATGGAATACTTGAATGGTATAAAAGGAGAAAAAATACCAGTTAAATGGGGTGGATAGATAAAGAGTAAAGGAATGAAAGGATTGATAGAGAAATGGATGAATAATTAGTGAGATGGATGGGATGGTTGGCTCAACTAACATATGAGTATATAATTGTATAATTAGATAGTGTGAAACATATCATGAAATGGATGGTTGTAGTCATAAATAAAATGCCAAGTTATACCTCAAAAAAAGTTTAGATTTGCACTTACTTTTATAACTACATCCAAAACAAAGCAGAGAAGGCAAAGAATCTCTATGAATTCCACAACTCCACAAGGTGCTTCAGGTCTTGTTCCACAAAATCGAGGGTCTGAAGAAATACTTTATGAACAGAAAAAGAACACTCTTATCAGCTCTATATGCAGGGCTAGGGCTATGAATGTTCTTGCCAGAGCCTTTGATTTATAGCAATTTAAGGTACTGGTAGTTCTTGACCCTTTCTGTAAAGGGTATTATTATTTGTTAAGTTTTCTTTAATTCTTAAAGAATGAAAACAAATTCTCTTTTTTTTCTTTGCCAGAATGTGCAAAATTGACATAACTTTAATACAATGAATATGTCGCAAATGCCTCTCAAGATGCTGGAAATCCCATTCCCGAGGGTCTGAATTTCAAAATTTTTCGGGGAAGGATGCCCCCCAACCCCCTAGTTGCCCACCTACAGCAGTCGATTGCCTCGGTAAACATTTCAGTCTGGCTAGGCCCTGATCTGAGAAAGCTGTCCTTCAGCAGCATGGTATACATAGTAGCACAAGAGTGTTTGTAATTCATGTGAGGCCTTTGCTGGTGTAAATCTTCTACTTGTCTGAGCTTTTAATTACCATATGCTGTGGTTTTTGTTCAGACACCCAAATTAAGCTCAGAAACTCATAAGAGTTACATGTACAGTGGCAATTATGCTTCACTTGAATTAAATACAGAATTTATCTCTTTGTCAGTATTTGTTTCAGATGGTGCTTTCACTTACGTCAATGATGATGGCTTTTCAAAGAAAGCAAGCCCCAGATCAATGATTATCACAAATGTCAAACCCCTAAGAAAACAAATAACGCTGATTAATTAATTGTAATGTGTCAACAAAATGACAAATGCAACAATAAAAATTTTTCCATGCTCTCTTTAGTGTCAGCTTGATCTTACACTAATTCACTTTTTGGGAATAAATAAATAAATGAATGAGAAAATTACTGTTGTGTTAATTGTTTGGCAGTAATTGATTTTAATGAATTTTACTCATTATCTTATGATTGGCTAAGAAGACTCAGGCAATCTCTGTTAGATTTACAAACTAGACATGATAAAGGTGCAAACACAATGCGATTTTTTTTGTGACATTTCACTGACATCGCAAAAATTTGAGATGACAACCCCAGCATTGCAGCATGCGACGTTGCAAAAAGTAGAAATGAGTTCTACTTTTGTGATGTTGTACTCAAATTATAAACCTCACCGTGTGAACACTACGATGCTCATGTGGTCATATGGTGTGATTTATTTTTTGTGACGTTAAAAATTGCATTGTGTGTCTGCACCTTAAAGGTATTTTTGTAGCAGATAATACATTTATCATGTGAAGTTTACTCAACAAACTCAGACATTTCAACAACTTGTTGTGAAATTATCTTTTTGCTGCAGACATTTCAACAACTTGTTGTGAAATTATCTTTTTGCTGCAGACATTTCAACAACTTGTTGTGAAATTATCTTTTTGCTGCTGTCAATCAAAACCAATCACTCGGTGCTTTTTATATTTTTATTGGCAGCAGTGAAAACAAAATTCCAATTGGTAATTCACAACTACCAAGTTCTCAGGATATTGAGAATTACAGTCAATCTATATTCTTAGTTTAAAAAAATGTAAAATAAAACAATTATTTAAGTCAGCTTTCATATGGTATCAGAAATGATCAAGATCTCAGCTGTTTTATCTTCCTCAGCCATATTATTAGATGTCAATAAAATGTGTTGACAGTTCATGGCTTGAACAAACAACCGCTATCAGTCACCAGTCATGATGACCAGCCAAATTAGTCTTAGCTTGGTCATACCTCGTTTCTTGCTCAATTTTACTGTTCAAAATGACAGGCAAGGCAAAAATTTGACCAGATAAGTTCCAATTCTGGCCGGACATTGTTGATGACTGCATGGCCGTGTTATTTCAAGCCCTGCATTTTACTGGGATTAATTCTCTCAGCTTCTGTTCATACTAACCATCTCACAAGTGGACTGTAGAAGAGTCGGTAGATTCTTAATGACCTGTTGTCAATCTTATGATGAATTGAACGATACTAGATTGAAATTAAAAAATAAATAAATTAAGCATAATATATAAATCTATATAAAATATATATTTAAAGTTTCAGTTTTAAGTATTAGTATTAGGATTAAGTTTTTCAGTTTTTCATTATTATCATTATTATTTAAAAAAAAAAAAAAAAATTAAGCATCATAATAATAATAATCATAATGATAATAATAATAATACTAATAGACTTTATTTCTGTGTCAGTAAAATCTAGCTTACATAATAGTAAACTAATTGGGGACACCTATCTAAGAACCCATTAAAAGCCAATACATTAAATTGTAATTATTTTTCTGGGGTTATATTCAAAAACTACAGTAAAAAAAAACTCTTCTTATTTAAGATCAAAAAACTGTTAAAATTGTATTCACTTTGTTTGAGGTTACATATTAAGGTCATATTAAACCATATATATTGTCAATAAAATTCTACAAATTAAGCTTAAGCTTATAAATTATTATTCAAGCTTAAAAGTTATATACCGACGTACTTTCACAGCGTCCTCCAAAAACACTGCAGCCTGATCAATTGCTGTATTTTCCCTATCTAAAAAGTAATACAACACACTTTAGTATAATTTATATCATATAAACTACAAGATCTTACAAAATAAAAACAATATGTGAATGTTGCTGTCAGCGTTTTGTACAATAAATTATTTCTGTCTTGGACAAGCTAAAAATTGCAAGCAACAAAGAAACGATCGTTCAATTTACCTAGACCACCAAATACGGGTTCGACATCCATAGATTCTACTGAATTCCTCATGAAAAGAAGGCTGTTTGATCCAGGAAGTTTCGAAGGAAAAAGGAACAACAGAATTAATGTCGAATGTCGAAACACAAATATTGATGTTACCGCTGACCGTTGACCAGATGTACCCTACGCTCCAGTCTCCTCACGGCTCGACCGTCATTCTCGTACCAAGACCCTAATCATTAGACAAAATCGTCTCCAATTTTTGAGTTGTCATCAGGGAGCAGGGACCCGAAAATGGAAGTTTCGTCCAACCATCGCCACAGACAAGACAGACAAGGTTTGAAACTTGATAGAGAAAGACCTCCTGATCAATGCCAGGTAGTTCGTAGAGTTGAATACTCCCGTTTCGAGTTCTCTTTTACGCTGTGTTAGCCTCAAAACCGTGTAATATATTCTTTTATTCAGTAACAGCCCGTGGCAATTCAAGAGATCTGTGTGTAAAGAAGACAATAAAAATACTTTGAAATTTCACGAGTTTTATCTAAATTTCTGCATAATTTACGCACAATTGAGGCTAACACAGCGTAAAAGAGAACTCGAAACTGGAGTATTGTGGTATAGGTCTCCACACTACCTAACCCTGCATCGGAGGGACGTAAAAGAACCACTGAGGACGTAAAGAAACCCTGGCAGTGACCACCCTCAGTGTCTGGCCTTTACTAATGATTTCTTAATGGGTTGATTGTGGGATAGGGATGGGAGTTTTAAGGGGTTGGGAATTGGTGCAATGTACCTCGAAGGGGACCTCGTGTCCTATTGTACAGCACCAGCCTGCGGGCAAATCTCAAAATAAGAAAATTAAAAAAAAGGTCAGTCTCTACTTGGAATAATCTATTCCTCGATGTGGCTGACACTCATGCCCCGGTTAAGAAGCGCAGAATTAACGGTATCCACTCTCCATGGATGACTTCTCAAATAAAACAAGCAATGCAGGATCGCGACTTCCATCATCGCAAAGCTATAAGAACTGGCTCCTCCTATCATTGGCAAAGGTACCGAAAGCCTCGTAACTCTGTAAATGGTGATATAAAGAGTAGTAAGTCAAACTACTACATAAATTTGATCGAAGACAGCAAAGGAGACTCAAGCAAACTATGGAAAGCAGTCAACAAAGCTACAAGTCGTAAACAAGATCAGACCTCAAATCCTAATTGCGTAATCTCGGACAAAGTTCAATATCTGGAGCCTAAGTCCATTGCCAGCGTACTGAACAATCACTTTGCTTCCATTGGTCAACTTCTTGCCGACAAAATCTCCTCTGTGATGCCTGTCTTTGCAACTACCACTCTTGACAGAGATTCCAGTTTTCGTCTCGCTCCAATTGATGAATCATTTGTTGTTAAACAGCTAGCATCACTAAAGACCAACAAATCGATTGGATTGGACAACATCAGTGCTCGACTTCTTAAGGATGCTGCTTACATAATTGCAAAACCAGTTACTAACCTTCTGAACTTATCCATCAAATCTCACTTATTTCCATGCATCTGGAAATGTGCTAAAGTTATAGCGGAGCACCATACTTAAAAAAAAATGGTAACCCATCGAGTTGATTTTTCATGGCTTGTCCGTACGTACATACGGCGTGTACCACCACAGGGTTCCCGCTTGATTCCAAAGCGAACTTTGCCTCGCAAATACATAAAAAACATTGCTTTTCGACACATAATAAACATTTTTATGGATCAAGAAGTAGTCTTCAAGAATTCAGGTGGTTTTATTTTAGCGAACAATAGTATATTTTAACTTATTTTGTTCGCCTCCGATCGGCAAATTAAAGAAGACTTTCTCTCAATAGTTTTAATATTTTAATACATAATTTTATTTCATGTTGAATGAAATATAGAAAGGAATACATATTCCGCCACATATTTGCCATTTATTTAACTTTTCCAGCTAGTAATTGCACATGAATGAGCGATAGGTCTATTTTATGTTGTTGAACAACATGTTCTCGTAAGCTTATAACATGTCATAATTTGGTCTTTTACTGAGTCGATAAAATAAAAAGATATACAAGAACATTTCCAAAGGCTGACAAAGAAAATTATCATTTTGGATCAATAATTCTGTCTCTTGTTCTTGTGAAGTTCAACTCAACTAGCTAGACTGAATGTAAGCAAGTTTGTTTTTCGAAAACATTTGCCGTTCGTATTTTTTCACCTAAAACCGATATTTTTTAACCTAAAACCAATACCATTTGCTTAATAAGATCTTCTTCAACACATGAAATACTTATTAATTGTATGTTGTCCTTCGAATTTAATAAGTTTTCTGGTGCTTTGAAGGCGGCTTAAGTTATCGTTTTTCTTTCAGTTTTCCCCCACCGGTTTTGAAAAATGGCAGGTCATATTTCTCGCTATCAAAAACCAATTCCTTTAAAAAATTAAGCTTATAACCGTTTCTCTAGATTTAACCATATAAAATTTGAATAAAAACATAAACGAGGAAGACATTGAAAATGTACCATTTAATACCTAGTTGTGTAATAATTATAAAGCTTACAGCTATGGTTCTGAAAACTTGCTTTGATTGCTAAACGAAAGACATCACCATGGAAATATTTTCATGCTTTGGAGTTTTCAAACTAAAAAATTCTCTTACGTACCAAATTTGTCAGCGATTCCTCTCCTCTATAAAGCCAAACGTCAATAGTAACATAACTTCAAACCAAATAATCTTCCTGGAATTGTGAAGCTTAAAAAGGTCGAGTTGTACTTTGTGTTTTTCGCTTACACATGGCTGGGAAGCTGCTGAAAGTTTTGCTTGACGTGCAAACGCGCCCGAAAACAGTCACACTTTCGTATGCAGTGTCACGCTTGTCACGCACTTAGTATGAAATTTATTTATAGTTAATAAAATTCTGTAAAAATTCCTTTCTCTTTAAAACGCATGGATAACCCCATTTTGTGTGTGTAGATTTTATAGTATATGTCAAATTAGTCTTGTGAAATAGAACATTAGATTTATGATTGGTTTTGAAAAGAATATGGGAAATAGGAAGTACGAAGTATTGAACTGGGAGCTCCGCTTTTAGGCAGTGCCTAAATATATATATTAGCTCTATTCAAATCCGGTGATAGAAGTGATGCCACTAACTATCGAACGATCTCCATTCTTCCAACATTGAGTAAAATCCTCGAAAAAGCTGTCTACCTTCAACTCTATGAATATCTGGGTATGAACAATCTGCTCTCCAACAAGCAATTTGGCTTTCGCCCCAAACGGTCAACAGCAAGTGCATTAACCAGCTTTGCGGATGACATTCTTCACAATATGGACAATGGAAAATTATGTGGAGCTGTCTTCTTGGATCTGTCAAAAGCCTTTGACAAAGTTAACCATACAATTCTGCTGAACAAACTATCTTCAGCTGGTGTGTGTGAGAACGATCTTAAATGGTTTGCTTCCTAATTGTCATCAAGATATTTACGCACATCCTGCGGCCTAGAGCTCTCAGAGCCATTACCATGCAACCTTGGTGTGCCACAAGGAAGTATTCTTGGTCCGCTCCTGTTTATCATCTACATAAACGATCTACCTGACATTGTCCAACATACTCAAGTATCCTTGTATGCTGATGATACACTCCTGTACTATTTCTCCTCTTCAGTTGCTGACATTGAAGATAAGCTAAATGACGATCTCAAAATAGTTGGCGATTGGCTCAAACTCAACTGCTTAACATTGAATACATCTAAAACTAAAGCTATGCTGTTCGGAAGTAGGAGGAAAACAAACAACATATCAAGCATATCCATCGAAGTACACTCGAAGAAGGTTGAAAGAGTGGATGAGTTCAAGTACCTTGGTGTGGTGTTTTCAGGTAATATGTCTTGGTCAGCCCACATTGAAAAACAGTTGACCAAAATCAACAAACGCCTTGGTCTACTGAAGCGAATCAAATATCTTCTACCAAAGTTTGCTAGACTGTTGTACTTCAATAGCTTAGTTTTACCACTCTTTGATTATGGGGACATTGTGTGGGGAGATAAAGACAACATCACGTCGATGCAATCACTTCAAACCCTGCACAACAAAGCTGCCAAGATCATACTGGACCGCCCTCTCCAGTCCTCAGCATCTGACGCACGAAGGGAACTCAATTGGAAAGAGCTTACTCAACGTAGACGCTATCACCGATGTTTGCATATTTTCAAATGTAAGAACAATTTGCAATCCTCCAATCTCAAGTTCACCAAACTGAATGAGCATAGACACAACACAAGGCATGGAAACGAATATCGACTACCAATTGTTAAAACAAATTGAGGGAAGCAAAGGCTATCCTATCATGCCATTAAAGAATGGAACAATCTAAGTGACGTTGTTAAAAAATCTTCAAACATTTCTCAATTTAAGTCTATTTTTCCTGAATGAACTATTTAAGTATGCTATTTGAATTTTTACATTTTTGCATAATTGTAATTTTTCTCATTTTGTATCGATAATTTACCTTCTACTTTTTAACTCCATTATATGATGCATAACAATTAGTTTACAGGACCTTCTTGAAAATCACTAAAGTGAAGGAGCATCCTGTTAAAATATCATTATAAATAAATAAAATAGGTTTCGAGTTAAGGGATGTTTTCTTGCCCAACCAATGGCTCAGCATGGAAACATTCTCCAACACAGTTTTCAGCGCTATATCTTCATAAACATGAACAAAATCGGCCACTAAAATTGACCTTTAATTAAACCTGCAACTGCTGCATATTAAAAAGGTAAAATATATCATGTGACTGATCACGTGATTTGCAAAATATGGCGGAATTTTGAAAAGTGCGTTCTCCGTGTTTTTGAAGCATAATCTCGCAAAAATTAAATATATTTTTTTTCTTCGTTGATTTTTACTTTCTTTTACTGCTTGTTATCGTCTTAGGATAGCCTTTGGGAATTAAAATGCTGGTCATCGTATAAATTTTTATAAGTTTTAGATCTGCACGAAAACGAGGCTAGTCCCTGGGCAAAATTTAAAATATAGGTCGTCCCATCTATAAGGTTACTGATAAACTAGTGGCCCTTTACTTTTTTCAGTTAAAAATAGCTGAAACATTTTTAGGAATTAATGTATGAGACACAACAATTTGTTTTATTTTCTTTGAAGGATTTTCTGGTAAAAAAAAGGCAAGGTACAGTCTGTTTAAACTGTTATTTTGCCGATAAAGTTCATTGTTTTGAACTTCAAGAATGGCCTATGAACCGCCATGAAAACAGCAGTAATGTATTGCGCGCCTTTTATTAGATCATCTGGCCATTGGCTAGCTAGAAAAAAGCGAAAACTTCAAAAAAAGTCTTTCTTATTTGAATTAGATAACAGTTAAAAACAAAAATATGCCTCTAAGCAAGCATCTCACAAAAGACTTATCTGCCCTCCAATGACGTTGATAACAAAATGAAACCACGATAAAAAGCGTTTTTCCATATTAATCTTGCAGAATTTTTAAGGAGTTCAATCGTTTCCATAGACGGCCAGGCTAAATTAAAGAACGCGCACCGTTTGGTCAAATCTTGATGAGCTGTCAATTCGAGATCACCTGGGTCAACCATTCCGCAAATAAATCGAGAGAAATTTATGAAAGAAATATAATGAAACATCAATAAAGGGGCACTTGGATGAAAATCGATGAATATTGGAAATGAATTGAAACTTGGTTGAACTTATTTATATGGCCCCAATAGTAGCCAAGCAACATTGAGAGTCAAAAGTGGCGGATAAAAATTATCAATTTTTTTCAGCATCTACATTGCGAGTACTGAATGACATCATACATTCAACCCTATTGTTCTTATAGCTTTTAAACACCAATTTCTCAACTGCGAGTGGCTTCAAAGCTAAACATTTTGCCAATCTGGTTTTCATAATCATAATTGAGCCATAATACCCTCAAATATTTGAATTATTCGGACTTTCAAAAATTAGGGCGTTTTCATGAGGTTGAGCATGATATCGTAAATTATCAAGACCAAATCCGTGTTATCTGCCGAAGCCGTGGGCTGAGGCGAATAATACGGATTTGGTCTTGAAAATTTACGATAGTATGCGAAAAACAAATTCAATAATTGTTTTATTATACATTTTGTGAACTAAGAATAGAGATTGATTGTGACCTTTTATAGACACACTATAGACACATTTATCATGTCAAGTTCACACGATATCAGGGCCGGATCGGCTGAAGGTTCTCGGCCGGCCAATCAGAAGCGAGATAGTGAGTAAATGTAAAATAATAGTCGTTAATAATAATAATAGTCTTTATTTAATATATAGCGCCATTTCAAGGGTGTCAATAGCGCTTTACATAGTAAAATGTGAAATAAAATGATAATAAATAATCAAATTCATATAAAAAATATTTATATATGTATATATAAAAGATAAATTCAATAGATAAAGTAAAAAACAATATTCAGTAGTTCAATAGCAGGTCAAAGTTCATAGGTAGGATAATCGGTAGAGGTGTGTTTTCAATTTAGTTTTAAACAGAGTTAGGCAGGTAATTGTACGTAGATCAGCTGGCAGAGAGTTCCAGAGAATAGGGCCAGTGATGGAGAAGGCTCGTAGACCAATTGTTTTAAGATTGTATTGAGGGACTTGAAGTAAGTTCTTGGAGGACGATCTCAGGGATCTACGTGGAGAATACTTTTCAACGAGATCACAGATATAGGAAGGTGCAAGGCCATGATATGCTTTAAATACAAGGACCAGTAACTTGAAGTCTATGCGTTTAGATACTGGCAGCCAGTGCAGATCTTTCAGTAATGGTGTTATGTGGTCGTGTTTTCTTGTAAAGGTAAGCAGTCGGGCAGCTGAGTTCTGAACGTGTTGTAATCTCTTGATAAGTTGTTTTGGTAGTCCAGATAAGAGAGAGTATTGAAGTTATGAACGCGTGGATTAATATTTCAGAGTGTTCAGTGGACAAGAATTTTCTAATGGAAGCCAAGTGTCTAAGGTGGAAAAATGCCGTTTTGCAGATATTGTTCACATGTTTTACCATTGAGAGTGAGTTGTCAAACCAAACACCTAGATTCTTAACTGCTACAGAAGCTGGAACAAGTTCATCACAGGCATAAACAGAGTTTAAAGGTGGAGAAGGTCTGTGGTGCGCATTTAGAATTAGAAGTTCGGTTTTGTCGTTGTTTAGTTTAAGTCTATTGTTCGACATCCATAGGTGTATTGCTTGGACGCACGCCTCAACTCTTTGTTTAACTTACTCAGTTTCCATGGTAGTACAGGAATTTGGACGGAAAGACATGTAGATTTGCGTATCATCCGCATAGAAGTGGTAATCCATGTTGTGCCTTTTAATGACATCTGATAGAGGTGATGTATAAAGGAGATAGAGTATCGGACCCAGTACAGAACCTTGCGGCACACCAAAAGGAAGATGGTGAGAGATGGAGTTCTTATCATTAATACAGACAAATTGACAGCGGTTTTTAAGGTAGGATGCGAACCAGTTAAGTGCTTTCCCACTGATGTGGAATTTGTGGTAGAGTCTTGAGAGCAGTATTCCATGGTCGACAGTGTCGAAGGCCGCAGAGAGGTCGCGGAGTAGGAGAATGACACATCTATGGTTATCAATGCTACGCAGGATGTCATTCTGCACTCTCAATAGTGCTGTTTCGGTGCTGTGACCTTGTTTGTAGGCGGACTGAAATGTCTCATGTAATTGGTTTTCTTCAAGGTGTGAGTGTAGACGAGCAGCTACAACTTTTTCTGCAGATTTAGCGATGAAGCGTAGATTGGAAATGGGTCTGAAGTTTTTGAGAGATTCAGGGTCCAAAGATGGTTTTTTCAGTTTAGGTGTTACTACAGCCTCCTTGAATTTCACAGGAACAATTCCTTCATCAAAAGATAGGTTTATTATCAATACAATGACAGATAGCAGAGTGTTAATACAGTCATTCATTATCTTTCCAGGTATTGGATCAAGATTACAGGATTTTGTGTAAACTTTACCAATGAGCTTAGATAGTTCAGTAGTGCTTGTAGGTGTGAAAGATGGAAGTACGTCTTGAGGGTTAGAGTTGGTGGTTTCGCAGAGATCGTCAAGGTCACTGTAATTAACAGGTTGCTGAAGTCCGTTCCTGATGTCTTGAACTTTCTGTATAAAGAAGTCAGCAAAACTGTTGGCGAGAACAGCGGCATCAGTATGTGATGGAAGTTTGCGTGGACCACTCAAGTTAAGTATCTTGTCTACAGTATTGAAGAGAACAGTTTGATTTGAGCTGTTTTGCTCGATAACAGATGAGTAGAATTTCAGTTTAGACTCACGAATGAGATTGTTAACTAAACTACATTGCTCGACATACAGTTGTCGGTGGATGGTAAGTCTGGTTTTGCGCCACTGGCGTTCTAGTCGTCGTCTTTTTGTCTTCTCTACTTTGATGTCGTTGGTATACCATGGAGCAGCAGGACGCAAAGTGATGGTGCGGCGCTTCGTCGGAGCATATTGGTCAAGGATTGACAACAGAGTATCTTCGTATAAGTTTGAAAGATCTTCAACGTTGTTAATCTGGGCAAAATTGTTCAGCGGTGAGCTTTTGATGTCATTGACAAATTTCACACTGTCAATCTTTGATATGCAGCGGTAAGAAATTTCTTTGCGTTTGTAGCTGGGTTTGGAAATCGATAGCGCACAGTGGACAGCATAGTGATCTGAGATGACGGGATCAGTAACATGTATATCAGAGACAAGGTTCAGTCCATCAGATCGTGTAATAATCAAATCGAGTGTATGACCACCTTTATGTGTTTCTTCTTTGACATGTTGTTGAAAGTTAAAAGTGTCAAGAATCTCACAAAAAAGTTGTGCGGGTCTATCTTCGTTTATATCAAGATGGAAATTGAAGTCACCACATATTAGTATAGGCTCGATGATTAACGTCGTAGCTTCCAAGAGATGACTAAATTCTTCGCAGAATAAATTTACAGTTAGAGCGTTTGAGGTTGACCATTGCCAGAAATATGGGACATGAGCCTGCTCATCCATGCGCAATGATGCGTTTCAGCTTACAAAATAGCCGCCGAGTCTTATAGGAAATGTATGGGGAATATAGAGCTTCCTCTATTTACGGCGAATAGGGTTTTATTTCCTCTGAGCTCCACATCGCGACAAACAACCCACCCTACAAGCTACTAAATAAGCGTAAAATGATCATTGAATCATGCGACATATTGGTTCCCGGACTACTTGCCTTCGAAAGGCTTCGAAAGCTCTAGATTCCATACATCGTCTATAAATCTGGCCACACTTGACCCCAAAACCGTCTTATTTGAGCTCGAAAAAATTTAAAAGTAAAAGAGCTCCACCTCGATATCACCAAACGAGTGTTTAATGAATCCAAAACCGCTCAAAATAGACAGCATGCCTTCAGAATGTAGGTTCCCAAGAAGCTTGAAGTTAGGTTAAATTTTAAGCGATTCGACGCGTTGTTAGCTCGTAGTTTTCAGTTAAAAATGACAAGAAACCACAGAGAACTGCTCCAAACAGCTTCAAAACCCCCTAAATATCGCCATTTTGTTTTTACAAGCTCCTATTGACTGCTGAGATAATATAAGGAAGCTTAAAGTAACGATTTACGTTTGAAACTTGTTTCTTGTCCTTCATGGGCTTCCTGTGGTGAGGCTTATCAACAGAAAAATAATAGTTGTTCTTTTGATTGTCAAGTAACTATTTTTTGGCAAGAATTGTTTTACTAACATCATAGTTGAATATAAATATGTGCTTGGAAACCATGTAGTTATATTTTTCCTCTAGAAAACCACTTCATTTTCATTCATGCGTAACACCGCTGACAATGTCCAATATTTCTGGCAATGTTCTGAGTGCCTCAAGACAAGAGGTGTAAATCAGTTGTTTTAGGTAGGTTTGAAACTGACTTAAATAGTTATTAACTTGATTTATAAGAACTGTCATTACGCAACCAAACCGTACTTCATTAAGGTAGCGAAAAGTGCAGGTAATTGTAGTGCAGTTATGTCAGAAAATCATGAACCACACGCTTCGTGCTGGTGCTTTACTGTGCAGTGAAGAAATCCCTTACATGTAATGCATATTTCATCTCACACGCAATGTCTCGTTATCTTCTGATTTCTTCTAACAGTTCTAACAGGTTCTACTTCAAAAAGGTTTTATGTGTTTTAAGAGATGTTAGGAGATTTTTAACCATATTTGTTTACAGTTGTTGAAGTTTTACTTTAACAATATTTTCTTTGGCATTTTTTCATAGAAATAACCCCAATCATTTAACCTTGGTTTTGTTTGATACTAGTTACTTACTGGTATTTCTCAAACGTTGTTTCTGGTAATGACGTTTTGATGCCACCACGTCAAGGAAAGAGATCGAAATACCTGCATCTGAGATCTGGAACTGAGAGACCGTCTATGGTTTCTTGACATAACTGTCCAAGATAACCCGCTTTCGGCTAAAATTGATGCGGTAAGATCTTGTAAAATGACATTTCTTATACGAATAAAAATCAGACATAACAATGAACCACCATATATGCGTGGAATCACTAGTTATTCATTATTGAAAATACTTTTCATTTGCAATTTTGACAAAGAGTAAAAAATTTTTTCTAGAAATTTCAGATAAGATTTGTAGTTTTATTTTTATTTTCATCTTGTGTAATCTAACTCAAAATAATGATAAAATTACAATATTCAGGGTTACAAGTTGTCTTAATAACTATAAGGGCAGGACAACCTAAGATACTATAGAAAATTATAGAACCAGTGTAATGTAAGAACTGAAAAGTTTACAAGGTGATTACAGTAGTCAAGTTAAACAAGAGTAATATTGCCTAAGGATCAAGCAAATTTAGAAACGCCCGACCAGGCTGGTTACAAGGCTGTTGATATTACCAAACATGAGTAATATTCACATATTTGCTAGAATCGTTCCGCGTCCTGTTGCTGGTCTTATTTTCCCCCAACAATAAACGGTGTAGAAAAAATCCCTTGAATTTATTTTACTAACCATTTCTTAAAGTATTGTTTCTTTAATTCAAAACACTAGCAATATTTTGGAAAATCCAGGTTTGAAAACTTATAATGAACATCGAATAAAAGTGCCTCGAAGTGAGCAAGTTAGAATACCCAATTTTCAAAAGCAGAAAACACCCAGACCATATGTTTTTTGAGCTGTATAATAATTTTTCTTGGCGGCGAAGCGAAGCGCCGCATTTAATACTTGCCCAGTATTTTATTTAAGAAATGATATAAGCTATAATCAGACTTTGCTCATTAACAAAGAAATTTTCTATAAAATATTATATCTATTAATTCGTATTTAGGACCCCAAACCAAGTTTATATACCAAATTAGAGCAAAATCCGTGAGATAACCTTGCCAGCCAATGTTTAACTCTTACAGAGTGACTCATAAGATGGCGGAACACAATCGAAACTAACTGTTTAATATCATATATGCGCGTGTTTTAACTTAGTTTTACGCGTTTACAGAGTGACTCATAAGATGGCGGAACACAAACGAAACTAACTGTTTAATATCATTTATGCGCGTGTTTTAACTTAGTTTTACGCGTTTCTTGATTATGAATTGCATGATGTCAGTGTATGAAGGTGCAGCTTTTCCTATTTTCCTTCCTTCATTCGGTTTTTTCTTTCTTACTTTTTTTCTTTCTTCCTTTCTTCCTTCTTAGTTAAGGGAATCAGAGGTGGTGAAGCCGTAATACAGCTCTCACATCTGGGGTCTCGAGATCCATTCCCAGACTCGACATCGCATCACATGTGAATATCTAGAGTTTGTTTGGTCTTAAATTTTGTTGGGTTTTTCGCCAGGTTCTCCGGTTTTCCTCCCTAAACCTAAGACAATAAATTCCAGTTCGATCTGTGAGTTAGCCACACCCTGATGCCTTGATCGCTCATGATCAGAGGTGGTTAGTTTAGGATTTGATCCGTGAGTTAGTTAGGACCAGACTTGATCAGGCCAGAGGCTTTTTTGGGGTATCGATAAAATCTGAAGGTTTTTCAATTGTAAATTTCCTTGTTTTCTTCCTTCGTTCCTTTTTTTTCCTTCCTGATTTCTTTCTCTCTTTCTTTTCAGTTTTCTTTTCTTTTATTATATAGCAATAATTTCGCTCGTATCCTACTTATTAATGTTTTCTTAATCAACCAACAGTTGGAAATTGGACAAAAATATACAAGAACTCATATGCTTGTAACATTATGGCAGATTTTCGTTCTGGTAATGACATGTTAATGTCACCACGTCCAGGACTGAAAGGGATCGAAATACCTGCACAGAGCAAGTACTTCGAGATTTCTTGACATAACTGTCCAAAATCAACCTGCATTCTGTCAAATTTGATGCGGTAAGATTCTTGTAATGACAGTTGTCATACGAAAAAAATAGGCGCAATAATAATTCAATCTACTTTATACGTTCACCTTTGAATCACAAGATTTTATTTTTAAAAATAACTTTCATCGCCAGCGATTTTGATAAAAAATAAACTGTTTTCCCTTGATATTTGAGATGAGATTTTTCCGAAACTAATTGTTTAATACAAGATCAGTATTCACTAGCATTTTTCATTCGCTTCTGCGTGAAAGACACAGATAAAATTCCTGTGGACAATCAATTTCTACCTTGGGATTGCAATAGTTGAAGTATCCAACCATTGGGCCCTCGACCCAGGCCTTAAGGTATCAGGATACGTTTGAGGCCTTCGAGACAAATTTAAGCGCAAATTCTATGAAAGTATACATTTTCTGAAAGTAAAATAAACGTAGTTTTTAAAATCAATTTAGAATTTTCTGTTTTGCAACATAATAGCCTGCGTGCAGCCGAACGAAAACCCAGGTTACCTGGGTTTTCGTTCGGCTGCACGCAGGCTACTTAACAATTAGTCCTCGAGTCCGAATGGGCTATTGACTCGTAGGCCATGAGGGCGAGAGGTCTAATTGTTTTAGTAAAAACCTACTAATCGGTCCAATAAAAGGATGCAAAAAGTTTTGGATTTTGCTTTAAATATATATTTTTTGGTTTTCAAAACCGGCGCTTTTCGCTACTAGAGGTCTATCACTAATAGACCCCTAGTAGCTCAGCCATTCACAGGGCTCGATTGGTGATAGACCATTAGTAGGTTTTTTCTAAAACATAATAGCATTCATTGGGTTTCTTCGCAGTTTTTGAGTGACCAAAATAACTTTTTTAAAACATTATAGCTAATTCGGCTTAGATTGGATCAATTCGAAACTTTGGATAACGCCATCTAAATACTGTCTCAGATTTTTGGAATGTTTTTTTTTCATTCAAAAGATATTGTTTATTTTTCAATCGTAAACACCGAAGGTTAAGACATCCGAATTTAACGCGTCATTGTGCGCAATCTAAAAAAGATATCAAAAATCTGAGATGAACCTAAGGCATACTTTAGGTTATATCACAGCCACTGAGTTTGTTGTAAATCTTAAAGAAATGTTTTACTTACCATTCAACTATTTTCTTTTTGTAGATTCAGTACTGAAAGGTTATAGGCACTTGAAACCCTTCAAAGTAAAAACGAAAATGAAACTTTGCCATAATGACTAAGCTACCAATATTAATTGTGCTGGATGTAGAGAAAATTAAAATTCATCAATTTTGAATTTATGAAGGTATTTTATTTCTAACATTTTAGTTCCTAAAATACGGCTTATGTCAAACATTAGTCGACCCAAAAATACGGCTCATGGCAAACATTAGTCGACCCAATATTTTAGAATATCAAATAGTAGATTTTCTTTCCAATTTTTCCATTACTCGAAAGTGATTTACCAACAGCTTTAGATAGAATTAAAAAATCAAAACAGGTAAATGGATGACGACCTTACTTTTGTTTCAGAATGTTTATATATGTCTTAATACTTCAACGACAAATTTCTCAAAAAAATCCTCACATATTTTCTTCAAATTTTCTCAACTTTAAGCAAATTACTCATCCTCCCGGTGAGATCTTAACCGCAATTTAAAAACTAAAGCCACTAAGTGGAGAAAATAAGCAATAAAGCCAACGCACGAACATGTACACTTGCAGTCGAAACAGCTCAAGTGTACCCCTCTAGAATCCATTTTATCATTGGAATATTGAATATTGAGTTCATTATTCACTGCGATTTCCATTAATAAAGAAGAATACTCCAAACTTCAAAAATAAATAGTTATCTTCTTGAGTTTTTGGTTGGATACTCCAACTATTGCAATCCCAAGGTAGAAATTGATTGTCCACAGGAATTTTATCTGTGCCTTTGAATTTAAAGTTTGGAGTCGTCCGATTTGTTAATGAAAACTCAAAGGGAATAAAATCAACTCAATATTCAAATAATGAAATCATTAATGGAGCCTAGGGGGGTACGCTTGAACGTTTTGACAGTAACAGTGATTTTATCGTAATAATTGCGATTTCAGTAAAAACTTGCTTATTCGAAAAATTCATCTCTAACTTCCCAAAAACCTCGCACAAAAGCGAATGAAAAATGCTAGTGAATACTGATCTTGTATTAAACAATTAGTTTCGGAAAAATCTCATCTCAAATATCAAGGGAAAACAGTTTATTTTTTATCAAAATCGCTGGCGATGAAAGTTATTTTTAAAAATAAAATCTTGTGATTCAAAGGTGAACGTATAAAGTAGATTGAATTATTACGCCTATTTTTTTCGTATGACAACTGTCATTACAAGAATCTTACCGCATCAAATTCGACAGAATGCAGGTTGATTTTGGACAGTAATGTCAAGAAATCTCGAAGTACTTGCTCTGTGCAGGTATTTCGATCCCTTTCAGTCCTGGACGTGGTGACATTAACATGTCATTACCAGAACGAAAATCTGCCATAATGTTACAAGCATATGAGTTCTTGTATATTTTTGTCCAATTTCCAACTGTTGGTTGATTAAGAAAACATTAATAAGTAGGATACGAGCGAAATTATTGCTATATAATAAAAGAGAATAAAACTAAAAAGAAAGAGAGAAAGAAATCAGGAGGGAAAAAAAAGGAACGATTAAGAAAACAAGGAAATTTTCAATTGAAAAACCTTCAGATTTTATCGATACCCAAAAAAGCCTCTGGCCTGATCAAGTCTGGTCCTAACTAACTCACGGATCAAATCCTAAACTAACCACCTCTGATCATGAGCGATCAAGGCATCAGGGTGTGGCTAACTCACAGATCGAACTGGAATTTATTGTCTTAGGTTTAGGGAGGAAAACCGGAGAACCTGGCGAGAAACCCAACAAAATTTAAGACCAAACAAACTCTAGATATTCACATGTGATGCGATGTCGAGTCTGGGAATGGATCTCGAGACCCCAGATGTGAGAGCTGTATTACGGCTTCACCACCCTTGATTCCCTTAACTAAGAAAGAAGAAAGGAAGAAAGAAAAAAAGAAAGAAAGAAAAAAGCGAATGAAAGAAGGAAAATAGAAAAAGCTGCGCCTTCATACACTGACATCATGCAATTCATAATCAAGAAACGCGTAAAACTAAGTTAAAACACGCGCATAAATGATATTAAACAGTTAGTTTCGTTTGTTTTCCGCCATCTTAAGAGTCACTCTGTAAGAGTTAAACATTGGCCGGCAAGGTTATCTCACGGATTTTGCTCTAATTTGGTATATAAACTTGGTTTGGGGTCCTAAATATGAATTAATAGATATAATATTTTATAGAAAATTTCTTTGTTAATGAGCAAAGTTTTCAAACCTGGATTTTCCAAAATATTGCTAGTGTTTTGAATTAAAGAAACAATACTTTAAGAAATGGTTAGTAAAATAAATTCAAGGCATTTTTTCTACACCTTTTATTGTTGGGGGAAAATAAGACCAGCAACAGGACGCGGAACGATTCTAGCAAATATGTGAATATTACTCATGTTTAGTAATATCAACAGCCTTGTAACCAGCCTGGTCGGGCGTTTCTAAATTTGCTTGTTCCTTAGGCAATATTACTTTTGAATTAACTTGACTACTGTTATCACCTTGTAAACTTTTCAGTTCTGACATTACACTGGTTCTATAATTTTCTATAGTATCTTAGGTTGTCCTGCCCTTATAGTTATTTTAACAACTCGTAACCCTAGATATTGTAATTTTATCATTATTTTGAGTTAGATTACACAAGATGAAAATAAAAATAAAACTACAAATCTTATCTGAAATTTCTAGAAAAAATTTTTTACTCTTTGTCGAAATTGCAAATGAAAAGTATTTTCAATAATGAATAACTAGTGATTCCACGCATATATGGTGGTTCATCGTTATGCCTGATTTTCATTCGTATAAGAAATGTCATTTTACAAGATTTTACCGCATCAATTTTAGCCGAAAGCGGGTTATCTTGGACAGTTATGTCAAGAAACCATAGACGGTCTCTCAGTTCCAGATCTCAGATGCAGGTATTTCGATCTCTTTCCTTGACGTGGTGGCATCAAAACGTCATTACCAGAAACAACGTTTGAGAAATACCAGTAAGTAACTAGTATCAAACAAAACCAAGGTTAAATGATTGGGTTTATATCTATGAAAAAATGCCAAAGAAAATATTGTTAAAATAAAACTTCAACAACTGTAAACAAATATGGTTAAAAATCTCCTAACATCTCTTAAAACACATAAAACCTTTTTGAAGTAGAACCTGTTAGAACTGTTAGAAGAAATCAGAAGATAACGAGACATTGCATGTGAGATGAAATATGCATTACATATATATAGATTACTTCATAGAAAGTGCGGCGTACGGGGTTATTTTCACGAGTTGTTTGTGTAAAACACGAACGAGCGAGTCTTCGAGCGAGTGAGTGTTTTTACACAAACAACGAGTGAATATAGCCCCGTACAAAGCACTTTCTATGATGTTTTCTCTTTATTATATATATAACTAGAATTCACATACAAACACGTTTATTTTGATTGAATAAAAATGACAAATTTTGTCGAAACTTTCGTAAGTTTTAAGTTTATAAGTTAAAATGTCATGCAACTGTACATAATTAAATTGAAAAACTCCTCATGTCAGTTTATAAAAGGAAAATGAATATACAAAAAGTCAATATAAATATCAAAAATGTACTGTTTTTCATAATTAGTCGCTGTCTGGCGAATCCAAGATGCAATAACGGCGGCGCTTTGTTGTTGTTTCTTCACGCAAAGAAGCAGCTCGGCTAAATCTCTTGGCTGGATTTCTTCCAGGTTTTGCTGCACATTTTTTGTTTCAAGATATGTAGTCAATAAAGCCAGGTCTCTCTTCGTCTTGCTTAGTGTGTTTTTGTTTTCTTGGTTTTGAATAAACTCATCTACCGGCACATCTAGTGACACAAAACGACTCGCCATTTTGTTCACATCAACAAAGCTACAGAAAACACAACTTTGCTTTGGCGGGAAGCCATTCAAATGTCACAATTGCTCGTTTTATGATTGGTTGGTTTGGTCAACTCTAAATTTTGATTGGTTATATTTTTACACAGTGAAAAGCTGTACGTGATGCTAATTGGTCGTATTGCATTTTTCACCAGTGAAATATAAAGCATAGAGATTTTTATAATAGCGATTTATTGTATGAAATTCTAGTTATATATATAATAAAAGAAATTTCTTCACTGCACAGTAAAGCACCAGCACGAAGCGTGTGGTTCATGATTTTCTGACATAACTGCACTACAATTACCTGCACTTTTCGCTAACTTAATGAGGTAAGGTTTGGTTGCGTAATGACAGTTCTTATATGAAAAAAATCAAGGTAATGACTAGTTAAGTCAGTTTCAAACCTACCTAAAACAACTGATTTACACCTCTTGTCTTGAGGCACTCAGAAGTTTTGATCGTCGATCTGCATCTAGCTCCTTGAAGGTAAGTTTATCGAAGAATTTTAGGACTTTAGTTCCATTGCTTTAGGGATTGCCTTAATATTGATTTTAAATATTGTTATCTTTGTTGTAATTTGATGAATGGATTAAAATTGATAATAGCTGCTTGCTGGTAATCATTGATGCCTTACATCGGTCCGCTGTTCGAACCGGCTTGCCCGAGTTTTAATTTGTGTTTTTTGAAAATCGTCGGAAAGTTTCATGGCAATCACATAGCCAGTGCGAAGTATTGAGATTTTTGAGAAAACGAACAGATTACAAATGGAAAGTAAGTTTATCAATGTTGTATTTTCTCATATTCTAAATTTATATATTTTACTTTAGGCGTTTTGTGACGTAAAATGGCCTCGACTTCCTTACTGGTGGTTTTTGCACTGTTCGTCATTGTTCCTCCTTGGTAAGTGATCTTTTAATTAAACCATTTAACCCAAATTATGGCATTTATGGGATGTTTTCATTTTTACTAACTGGAATATTTTTATTCAAATGACAAAAATAAAAAGTGGAGTTCTTCTCTCAAAACCACAGATAACCC
Organism: Anthopleura xanthogrammica; assembly: GCA_964019055.1. NCBI lineage: Eukaryota > Metazoa > Cnidaria > Anthozoa > Actiniaria > Actiniidae > Anthopleura > Anthopleura xanthogrammica. The sequence continues at coordinate 5,864,773 of OZ025219.1, read as the reverse complement.
GTGCTTACCATAGTCTCCAGTAGCTCAGTGGTTAGAGCTGATCCAACTAGTTAATGTGCAGGGTCCGCTCGTGAATTCGAATCCCATTATGAGTCCCTTATGTTTGTTTTTCATCAATTTGACTAAGTTATATAAAAATTACAAGGTGTTTTTTTTTAACAGGATTGGACCCAAGATATGTACATGTGACACTTCAACTGCAGAAGAAGGTCGTATACCTCATTCTAATTCATATCCAATAGCTTCACATTACACCATACCACACCACACGACAACGAGCTCGAGGTCGCAAAGACATCAAACCTGAATGCTCTTTACTCCATGCTATTCATTGAATTGAATCGCATCTATTTTTTTTTTCGGAAAGCAGTCGTTTCCTTTCATCAAGTCACATCCCACCCAAGTCCATTCAGTACGCCGATCCCAGCTTTGCTTGAGTGATCACCAAACAAAGGGTTGTTTTCCCAATATGGAATATAGAATATCCGACAAACAAACTCGAATTCAGAAGATATTTTAGAAGTTGTCTTTTTTTACTTAATATACCTTTAGAATGCAATTAAGACATACATTTACAATCTTCAGCAATCGGTTTCTATTCCATGCTGTACATATCACTAGGGAGGTAGAATAATGAATGCGGGATCGGTGTATTGCAGAACATCGTATCGCATCATAACACATGTATAGAGCCGGCTACAAAAGATGGACTGTAAGCAACCCCAACGCTTTTAATTATTCCAACAGTTTTCAAAATTGATGACAGCCGTAAGCAATATACGTGATCCCTGATCATTATCTTATAGCATTAACACTAACGAAGATATTATTTGCAGATGAATCCAAGTATCGCATGAGCGATGAGACAAATCCACATCATGTCCAATTCCAAACGGAAGTGAATGCAAATGAGATAGAGAAGGAGCTTAGGTAAAGAAATGAAAGAAATTTAACTAACCCATTTTTAAAAGTTTTATTTTTACAGTGGATTTCTATATACGTTTTTACAGGTATTTGTATTCCCAAGTACACTTGACTGGACCCACAAGAGGACTCGAGTCAGCAGAATATCTGGCTAAAAAATGGAGAGAATATGGATTCGATGAAGTAGAAATACCTGAATATCATATAGTAACATCACATCCACAGCCATCCAAACCCAACATGATTACAATAGAGAACAATGGTAACATTGAATATACAATAGAAGGAAAAATCAAGGTAAGAAATAAGGTAAGGTAAGATTTCACTAGCCATATTAGGTGTGTCACAAGACCAAACAGGGAGTTATTTATTTATGAAAATTTCTACTGAAAATGGGACGACCATGCATACATGTTTGCAATAGCACTATAACGACTATTATTTTACATTTACTCACTATCTCGCTTCTGATTGGCCGGCCGAGAACCCTCAGCCGATCCGGCCCTGATATCGTGTGAACTCGACATGATAAATGTGTCTATAGTGTGTCTATAAAAGGTCACAATCAATCTCTATTCTTAGTTTACAAAATGTACAATAAAACAATAATTGAATTTGTTTTTCGCATACTATCGTAAATTTTCAAGACCAAATCCGTATTATCCGCCTCAGTCTACGGTAATTTACGATATCATGCTCAACCTCATGAAAACGCCCTAATTTTTGAAAGTCCGAATAATTCAAATATTTGAGGGTATTATGGCTCAATTATGATTATGAAAACCAGATTGGCAAAATGTTTAGCTTTGAAGCCACTCGCAGTTGAGAAATTGGTGTTTAAAAGCTATAAGAACAATAGGGTTGAATGTATGATGTCATTCAGTACTCGCAATGTAGATGCTGAAAAAAATTGATAATTTTTATCCGCCACTTTTGACTCTCAATGTTGCTTGGCTACTATTGGGGCCATATAAATAAGTTCAACCAAGTTTCAATTCATTTCCAATTTTCATCGATTTTCATCCAAGTGCCCCTTTATTGATGTTTCATTATATTTCTTTCATAAATTTCTCTCGATTTATTTGCGGAATGGTTGACCCAGGTGATCTCGAATTGACAGACCAACAAGATTTGACCAAACGGTGCGCGTTCTTTAATTTAGCCTGGCCGTCTATGGAAACGATTGAACTCCTTAAAAATTCTGCAAGATTAGTATGGAAAAACGCTTTTTATCGTGTGTTCATTTTGTTATCAACGTCATTGGAGGGCAGATAAGTTTTTTGTGAGATGCTTGCTTAGAGGCATATTTTTGTTTTTAACCGTTATCTAATTCAAATAAGAAAGTCTTCTTTTGAAGTTTTCGCTTCTTTCTAGCTAGCCATTGGCCAGATGATCTAATAAAAGGCGCGCAATACATTATTGCAGTTTTCATGGCGGTTCATAGGCCATTCTTGAAGTTCAAAACAATGATCTTTATCGGCAAAATAACAGTATAAACAGACTGTACCTTGCCTTTTTTTACCAGAAAAGCCCTCAAAGAAAATAAAACAAATTGTTGTGTCTCATACATTAATTCCTAAAAATGTTTCAGCTTTTTTTAACTGAAAAAAAGTAAAGGGCCACTAGTTTATCAATAACCTAGAGTTACTGTTATAGCAAATTATGAATTATATCAACTACCTTATTACATGAAATTTTCGCGACACGAAAATCCACTATCTAGTTCCTTGGTTTTGAGTTTAGCATGCATATTGAATACTTGTTCCAATCATTTATTGTTGATCAGGATCAACAGGCGCTAGTACTTGGTTCTCAGTAACATCTTTTATCCATGCTTTTGAATGGTCATTAAATTCTTTACTTTCTCAAAAATAGAGGGTCACTTAATTTTCGCGTCATTATATTTTCGCGACACTTATTTTTCGCAACACTTTAATTTTGCAATTTTTTTAAATAAGGTTTTAACTATTTTGTAAATATTATTTAGCAGCGGCAAGGGAAAAACAGCAAGGATAATAACTGATTTGAAACTTCTCTGATAATTGCAGCTTTTCCCAGACCCCACGAAAACCGATACAGTGGATTTCTATCCATTTGTTGGCTATTCACCAAACAAGACAGTCGAAGGGGACCTGGTGTACGTTAACTTTGGAGAATCCAAAGACTACAGACTACTAAAAGAAAGGCATATTAATGTAAACGGCAAAATCGTCCTTGCAAGAGGACGACCAAATGTAAGGCTGAAATTTCTATAGGTAATCACGCGGTTTCGAGTACAATTTGGGGTTAATTCGCATGAGTGTGTTTTTCAAAGAGGTCGAGTGCAATTTCAGCTTTTTGAAAAAGACACGAGTGCGAATTATCACAAAGTAAATGAGAAACCGTGTTATCACTTATTAGTAATATACATGAAAAAAGTTAAACACATTAGAAAGCAAAAACTGAAACAAATGTCGTGAAAAAACTTGGTTTACAAATAATACCTACAAATAATTTATACAAGAAAATAGTGATAAATAAAGGTTGCTTCATGTTTTTAGAAAGTTAATTAAAACCAGTGAGAATTTTTTTCCCCTTTTTCAAAACCGTTTACTGAAATGTTTGACGTTTGTGAAATTAAGTACCGTAGACAAAATTCTACTAGTCTTTTTGTAATCAAATATTTTAATAATTAAATATCATCTTTATATATTTTCCTGACCACTAAAAGAAAAGTTGAATACAGCAACTACCATTGTGCAAAAGTTTGATTTACCTTTTGACAGATAAAGCAACCGAGAGATTTTGTTTGGCGTCTTTTTCATCTCTAATCAAGTTGCTCCCATTTCAACGTTTGTGTGAAGTGGCTTTATTTAAAGTAAAGGCAGTCCAACAATGTTTTTTTTTTTGCCAATCAAAAGCGATACATTTGTTTGAAATTTACCCTGAATTATATTTTTACACTGTATTATACTTGACCAGCACTGCTCTAAGCCAATTAAAATCGAGTAATTTCTTCATGAATACATCATTAATTATGTTATTCTATATCTAACACTAACACTATAACTAAAGATAGGAATATTCAAATATGAAAATCAGTGCCCCCATCCCCCCCCCCCCCCTCCCCAATTTGAAATTTTAAGCTTATTTGATTAAAGATGGCCCCTTCTATGACATTCATACTATATTTTCGCTCAAAGATTTAGAGTCAGGGCGGTTGAGGGTGCTAATATTTCTTTCTTTCTCCATTTTCGTTTTCGTCTTGTTGCGAAAGGTTTATCTCGCAAGCAGTGAAGGAGCGATTGGATTGATATCATTTCCGAATCCAGAGATGTATGCTGCAGAGGGTACATCAGATGACAAGACCTACCCTCATGCGAAATGGTTGTCAAAAGATGCTGTGCAGATGTGGGCGGCCTATGGCGGCATCAACTATTATGGTGACGTAGCTTCACCTGGGACACCTTCAAATATCGGCAGAGATGGAATACCTATGGAGAAATTACGCAAAGTTTTACCAAATATTCCAGCTCAGCCCATTTCTTATGGTCAAGCAAAAGAATTGCTACAAAGAATAAAAGGTTGGTAAAAACTCTGGCAAATTACAAACAAACAAACAATCAAGTATGTCAAGATAAACACTTTTAAACACACCCACATGGCACACACAAACAAACGTAGAAACAAACAGCAGAGAAAGCAAATGGCTATCACAATTCTTATGAATGAAACCATTTCATTACCTTTTCTTTTACTGAGCACTTTTATTCTGCCTTTATTCTACATAACCGGTATTGTGCATGGCAGTATTTTCAACATTTTTGTTCTTATTTATAGCCTAGAAACTCAGTTTAACCTGATATGAATCAATTTTCCACAACAGGAGAAGAGGTACCAGAATCATGGGAAATACCTGGATTCCATATGACTCTCAGAATGGGACCAGGATTCCAAACCCCTGGATCAAAGGTCAAGCTACAAGTCAACACCCAACTAGCAAAGACTCCTATTTACAACGTAATTGGCACCATTAGAGGAAAAAAGGAAGAGGATAAAACCGTCATTGTTGGCAGCCAGAGAGATTCTTGGGCGTTTGGAGCAGTTGGAGCTTTAAGTGGAACAGCTACAATCAACGAGATAGCTCGAGTACTTGGACGTCTTTTGAAGTCGGGCTGGAGACCAAGAAGAACAATAAAGATTTGTAGCTGGGGAGGAGAGAATTGGAGACTTGCTGGATCTACTGAATGGGCAGAGGAAAAATTATCGGAAGATAGAGTCAATAGTAATGTTGTAGGCTACATAAACCTAGACATGGTGGCAAGTGGGCGTTTTGCATTGAGAGCACGTGGCAGTCCTTTGTTTAAAGATATCACCACCACATGGGCAAAAAAGATCACAGATCCCATCAACCCCAGTAAAAGCATTTACGACACATGGCTTGAGAAGAATCCTTCATACCCTAACCTCCCCAATGGGTTAGTACTCCGGACTTTCAGTGCCAGTAATTACAAGGTGTTCTATGATTATTTGGGTATTCCATCGGCGGACTTTGCTTATTGGGAAGGAGGTAAGGTATACAAGTACCCAGTATATCACACCACCGAGGATACACTGTACTGGATGCAGAAATTTGTCGACCCAGATTTCAAGATTCACAAAGCTATGACCCAGTTCAGTGGTGGAATGATCCTTGATTTGGTCGACTCTCCACTGATTCCTTACAGACTTCAGGATTTGACTGATGTCATTAGCAAATCAGTTTCCGTTCTTAGGAACTCCCAGCCTGAAAACAAAGAGTTTGGTCTGAATAAGGACGATCTAAATAAACTAAGGGAAAATGCTACATTACTCCACAAATGTGCAGAAAAAATAGATAAGGAAAAAATGAAGTTCAGATCAGTTCAAATCAACGATATAATGCGAAATGCGGAAAAACCTTTCCTCGTTGAAGCTGGGCTGTTTTTTAGGCCATATGACAGACATGTAGCTTTTAATTTTGGCTTTACTAATTTCAAAAGCTATCGCAATGCATTTCCTGCTGTTGCTAAAGCAATTCTCCGAGCAAACCACGGGGGAAGTAAATCAGAAGTTAAAAAGCAGCTGACTCAACTTGCAGATAGAGTGTATAGTGCTATATGGAAATGGAAATGCTACACATTTTAAGTGTAGCCTATTGGTTTGGATATTTGAATGCATTAATAAATTGACCCTGTGCAATTAAAATAAATGATAGCAAATATATCGAAAGAGTTGTATACCGAACAATAGAGAAACAATAAAGCCATATGTACAAGTAGAATCAAAAACCTTCTACATATAGAATTATATGATAATTTCAACCAGTACGTTAAAATCCAACACATGCACAAAAGATTTCTCTCTAACTTACTTATACGGCTAGATGTTTTTATATTGAAGCTGAGGATTTCCATTCTCTTGCACCATAATAAGAGAAAGCTCTTTTTAGGTATTCAATGTTTGGTTTTGGCAATTTTTCCATCTTAAGAGTCACTCTGTAAGAGTTAAACATTGGCCGGCAAGGTTATCTCACGGATTTTGCTCTAATTTGGTATATAAACTTGGTTTGGGGTCCTAAATACGAATTAATAAATACAATATTTTATAGACATTTTCTTTGTTATTGAGGAAAGTCCGATTATAGCTTATTTCATTTCTTAAATAAAATACTGGGCAAGTATTAATGCGCCGCTTCGCTTCGCCACGCCGGAGCAGTCAATGTTGTGCTTAAGGCAAGTACATGTCATAGTAGCACAGTTGCAGCGGATAATGTGAAGCAGCTTTTCTGGATCTGGAGGAAGATCAGTTCGCATGACAGGTGTTACCTGTCCATTAGTCACTTTCATCCCCAATCCTCACTAGTCGTACCTGCATCCTTTCCTTTCCGTGACAGGGCCGTAGCAAGGCCAAAAATATTGGGGGGGGGGGGGGTTCAGTGTTCAATATGCAGTACATCCGAAATTATTGGAGGGAACATGTCCCCCATGCCCCTCCCCCTGCTACGGCCCTACATGATTTTATTTATATGAAGACTCTTTGACTGTTCTTTGTTGCGGATTCTGCGGAGGTGGGTGGAAGGCTTTGCAATTGATTCCTATTTGTTATTTTATAGTTTTTAATTTTTATATATGACAACGTTATTGCAATTAGGTGATGAAATTTTCACTTTATAGGAAAAGGTATGAAGAATAGTCAAGCCATTTATCGTCTCAAAACTTACGGCAAAAAAGCATTTTTATTTTTTTTAATTAATCAATTCATAAAACAATGAAACAATACATTTTTACAATCATTCCTATACATATTACTTCTAAAACATTTTTCCAACATTTTGGAGTTTGGATAAACCAATATTCGGCTCTTTATACAAGAAAACTGGTCGAGCCTCGTTTCCATGCACGTCTTCAGAGTCGTTCAGTTTAAAAGTCACTCTAAACATCGTTTTTTGAAGACGTTCCCGTATAGAGATTGAGACTTTTGATATGTTATAAAGGATAGACGTGTAAGTCTAAAACCGTTGAAAAACCTACTGTTGCAATTAGTTTTAGGTAAAGACTAATTTCGTTATAAAATGCCTGGACTAATAAATAAATAAAATCATTTGATTTCACAAGCCATTTTCTGTTTATGAAAATTTCCACTGAAAAATGGGCCGACCATGCATACATGTTTGGAATAGCACTATAACGACTATTATTTTACATTTACTCACTATCTCGCTTCTGATTGGCCGGCCGAGAACCCTCAGCCGATCCGGCCCTGATATCGTGTGAACTCGACATGATAAATGTGTCTATAAATGTCAGTATTTATCATGTCGAGTTCACAAGCAATCTCTATTCTTAGTTCACAAAATGTATAATAAAACAATAATTGAATTTGTTTTTCGCATACTATCGTAAATTTTCAAGACCAAATCCGTATTATCCGCCTCAGTCTACGGTAATTTACGATATCATGCTCAACCTCATGAAAACGCCCTAATTTTTGAAAGTCCGAATAATTCAAATATTTGAGGGTATTATAACTCAATACACCAGTTTCACATTCGATGTAAACCGCTGTTTTTGAAGACCACGGACCCATTTGCACAGGCATAGCCTCGTTTATGAGTCAGCTATTCAACGACACCATTAAAAGTCCGTGGGATTTCAAAACCTTGGTATTGTTCAACTTACACATTCTTTACGTTACAGTTGACTTTAGCAAATCATTAGCAAAAACAAACTTTAATGTAAAGAATGTGCAAGTTGAATAATACCAATCCCATGGACTTTTAATGGTGTATTTGAATAGATGACTTATAAACGAGGCTAAGCCTGTGCAAATGAGTCTGTGGTCTTCAAAAACAGCGGTTTGCATCGAATGTGAAACTGGAGTATTATGTTTATGAAAATCAGATTGGCAAAATGTTTAGCTTTGAAGCCACTCGCAGTTGAGAAATTGGTGTTTAAAAGCTATAAGAACAATAGGGTTGAATGTATGATGTCATTTACTCGCAATGTAGATGCTGAAAAAATTGATAATTTTTATCCGCCACTTTTGACTGTGAATGTTGCTTGGCTACTATTGGGGCCATATAAATAAGTTCAACCAAGTTTCAATTTATTTCCAATATTCATCGATTTTCATCCAAGTGCCCCTTTATTGATGTTTCATTATATTTCTTTCATAAATTTTTCTTGATTTATTTGCGGAATGGTTGACCCAGGTGATCTCGAATTGACAGCTCATCAAGATTTGACCAAACGGTGCGCGTTCTTTAATTTAGCCTAGCCGTCTATGGAAACGATTGAACTCCTTAAAAATTCTGCAAGATTAGTATGGAAAAACGCTTTTTATCGTGTGTTCATTTTGTTATCAAAGTCATTGGAGGGCAGATAAGTCTTTTGTGAGATGCTTGCTTAGAGGCATATTGTTGTTTTTAACCGTTATCTAATTTAAATAAGAAAGACTTTTTTGAAGTTTTCGCTTCTTTCTAGGCGCGCTAATAAAAGGCGCGCAATACATAATTGCTGTTTTCATGGCGGTTCATAGGCCATTCTTGAAGTTCAAAACAATGAACTTTATCGGCAAAATAACAGTTTAAACAGACTGTACCTTGCCTTTTGTACCAGAAAAGCCCTCAAAGAAAATAAAACAAATTGTTGTGTCTCATACATTAATTCCTAAAAATGTTTCAGCTATTTTTAACTGAAAAAAAGTAAAGGGCCACTAGTTTATCAATAACCTAGAGTTACTGTTATAGCAAATTATGAATTATAGCAACTACCTTATTACATGAAATTTTCGTGACACGAAAATCCACTATCTAGTTCCTTGGTTTTGAGTTTAGCATGCATATTGAATACTTGTTCCAATCATTTATTGTTGATCAGGATCAACAGGCGCTAGTACTTGGTTCTCAGTAACGTCTTTTATCCATGCTTTTGAATGGTCATTAAATTCTTTACTTTCTCAAAAATAGAGGGTCACTTAATTTTCGCGTCATTATATTTTCGCGACACTTATTTTTCGCAACACCTTAATTTCGCAATTTTTTAAAATAAGGTATTAACTAAAAAACAGCAAGAATAATAGAAAACAAAAGCTGAGACAAATGTCGTGAGAATTATGGACGTAGCGAAAAACTTTTTTTTCAAAACTTGGTTTACAAATAATACCTACAAATAATTTATACAAGAAAATAGTGATAAATAAAGGTTGCTTCATGTTTTTAGAAAGTTAATTAAAACCAGTGAGAATTTGTTTTCCATTTTTCAAAACCGTTTACTGAAATGTTTGACGTTTGTGAAATTAAGTGCCGTAGACAAAATTCTACTAGTCTTTTTGTAATCAAATATTTTAATAATTAAATATCATCTTTATATATTTTCCTGACCACTAAAAGAAAAGTTGAATACAGCAACTACCATTGTGCAAAAGTTTGATTTACCTTTTGACAGATAAAGCAACCGAGAGATTTTGTTTGGCGTCTTTTTCTTCTCTAATCAAGTTGCTCCCATTTCAACGTTTGTGTGAAGTGGCTTTATTTATTGTAAAGGCAGTCCAACAATGTACATCATTAATTATGTTATTCTATATCTAACACTAATACTATAACTAAACATAGGAATATTCAAATATGAAAATTAGTGCCCCCATCCCCCCCTCCCCAATTTGAAATTTTAGACTTATTTGATTAAAGATGGCCCCTTCTATGGCATTCATACTATATTTTCGCTCAAAGATCAGAGTCAGAGTCATTTACTGTAAAGGCAGTCCAACAATGTACATCATTAATTATGTTATTTTATATCTTACACTAATACTATAACTAAACATAGGAATATTCAAATATGAAAATTAGTGCCCCCATCCCCCCCTCCCCAATTTGAAATTTTAGACTTATTTGATTAAAGATGGCCCCTTCTATGGCATTCATACTATATTTTCGCTCAAAGATCAGAGTCAGGGCGGTTGATGGTGCTAATATTTCTTTCTTTCTCCATTTTCGTTTTCGTCTTGTTGCGAAAGGTTTATCTCGCAAGCAGTGAAGGAGCGATTGGATTGATATCATTTCCGAATCCAGAGATGTATGCTGCAGAGGGTACATCAGATGACAAGACCTACCCTCATGCGAAATGGTTGTCAAAAGATGCTGTGCAGATGTGGGCGGCCTATGGCGGCATCAACTATTATGGTGACGTAGCTTCACCTGGGACACCTTCAAATATCGGCAGAGATGGAATACCTATGGAGAAATTACGCAAAGTTTTACCAAATATTCCAGCTCAGCCCATTTCTTATGGTCAAGCAAAAGAATTGCTACAAAGAATAAAAGGTTGGTAAAAACTCTGGCAAATTACAAACAAACAAACAATCAAACATGCCAAGATAAACACTCTTAAACACACCCGCATGGCACACACAAACAAACGTAGAATCAAACAGCAGAGAAAGCAAATGGCTATCACAATTCTTATGAATGAAACCATTTCATTACCTTTTCATTTACTGAGCACTTTTATTCTGCCATTATTCTACATAACCGGTTTTGTGCATGGCAGTATTTTCAACATTTTTGTTCTTATTTATAGCCTAGAAACTCAGTTTAACCTGATATAAATCAATTCTCCACTACAGGACAAGAAGTACTAAAATCATGGAAAATACGTGGATTCGATATGACTCTGAGAATGGGACCAGGATTCCAAACCCCTGGATCAAAGGTCCAGCTACAAGTCAACACCCAACTAGCAAGGACTCCTATTTACAACGTAATCGGTACCATTAGAGGAACGACGGATAAAACCGTCATTGTTGGCAGCCAAAGAGATTCTTGGTCGTTTGGAGCAGTTGGAGCTTTAAGTGGAACAGCTACAATCAACGAGATAGCAAGAGTTCTTGGACGTCTTTTGATGTCGGGCTGGAGACCAAGAAGAACAATAAAGATTTGTAGCTGGGGAGGAGAGAATTGGAGACTTGCTGGATCTACTGAATGGGCAGAGGAAAAATTATCGGAAGATAGAGTCACAAGAAATGTTGTAGGCTACATAAACTTAGACATGGTGGCAAGTGGGCGTTTTGCATTGAGAGCACGTGGCAGTCCTTTGTTTAAAGATATCACCACCACATGGGCAAAAAAAATCACAGATCCCATCAACCCAAGTAAAAGCATTTACGACACATGGCTTGAGAAGAATCCTTCATACCCTACCCTCCACAATGAGTTAGTACTCCAGACTTTCGGTTCCAGTAATTACAAGACGTTCTATGATTATTTGGGTATTCCATCGGCGGACTTTGCTTATTGGGATGGAGATAAGCATAACTATCACAAGTACCCAGTATATCACACCACCGAGGATACACTGTACTGGATGCAGAAATTTGTCGACCCAGATTTCAAGATTCACAAAGCTATGACCCAGTTCAGTGGTGGAATGATCCTTGATTTGGTCGACTCTCCACTGATTCCTTACAGACTTCAGGATTTGACTGATGTCATAAGCAAATCAATTTCCGTTCTTGAGAACTCCCAGCCTGCAAACAAAGAGTTTGGTCTGAATAAGGACGATCTAAATAAACTAAGGGAAAATGCTACATTACTCCACAAATGTGCAGAAAAAATAGATAAGGGAAAAATGAAGTTCACATCAGTTCAAATCAACGATATAATGCGAAATGCGGAAAAACCTTTCCTCGTTCAAACTGGGCTGTTTTATAGGCGATATGACAGACATGTAGTTTTCAGTTTTGGGTTTACTAATTTCAAAAGCTATCGCAATGCATTTCCTGCTGTTGCTCAAGCAATTCTCCGAGCAAACAACGGGGGAAGTAAAGCAGGAGTTAAAACGCAGCTGATCCAACTTACAGATAAAGTGTATAGTGCTATATCGGAATGGAAATGCTACACAATTTAAGTGTATTCTATTGGTTTGGATATTTGAAAGCATTAATAAATTGACCCTGTGCAATTAATTTAAATGATAGCAAATATATTGAAAGAGTTGTATACCGAACGATAGAGAAACAATAAAGCCATATGTACAAGTAGAATCAAAAACCTTCTACATATAGAATTATATGATAATTTCAACCAGTACGTTGAAATCCAACACATGCACAAAAGATTTCTCTCTAACTTACTTATACGGCTATATTTTTTTATATTGAAGCTGAGGATTTCCATTCTCTTGCACCATAATAAGAGAAAACTCTTTTTAGGTAATCAATGTTTGGTTTTGGCAATTTTAAAAGGTCCACAACAGGGGTTCTCACATCCCGCCATCCCGCTCGTTTTCACTGGCAATCCCGCCATCCCGCTCGTCTTTGTATTAAAATCCCGATCCTGCCCAAAATTCGATCAACTGACCATTTTTGTGGCACTGCTTCGCGAAGCAGTATCACTATGCTATCGAGCGATGTCCGTGAGTAAGTAAACTTTACACAGAAACCCCAACTATCAAAAAAGATGTCAACCGAAACGATCAATATACCTTTCAAAGGTTCAAAGGTTTTTATTTTTCCACACACAAAAAATCAAAGAATTACAAAAATAGAAATAAGAATGAAGTGGAAAGCTCTTTTTAAAATGTATTCAATGTTTGGTTTTGGCAATTTTAAAAGGTCCACAACAGGGGTTCTCACATCCCGCCATCCCGCTCGTTTTCACTGGCAATCCCGCCATCCCGCTCGTCTTTGTATCAAAATCCCGATCCTGCTCAAACTTCGAGCAACTGACCATTTCTTGGATTAACTATTAACTAAAGCTCCGGCTACATGACGCAATCCTTTTTGAAATTACCAAAACGGGGTTACCTCGGGCTACAGAGTTTCTGTTTTGCTTGGGTTAACTTTAGGCGAGCGCAGAAGGCACACACCGCCACCAGAAAAAAAGAAAAAAAACATCCCGAAGACATAGCAAATGTGAAACAAGTGACGAACTATATAGGGTCAACTAAGGGACGGAGCCATTAGATAATTGATAGGGGATGGGGGTGGGGGTTGAAGGAATTCTATAGTTGCACGAAATTTTTTTTGTCTCAACATGCATCTGATGCACGTCATTTTGTTTGAACATCATGACCTTGCACGATATTTTTTAAGCCTAATTTAAATGGTAAACTGAAAAAGTCTTTAAAATTCCAGGCGTCAACATAAATATGAACATAATTGACATTGGTTTTTAATTGGTATGCTAACGTGGGAAAAATATATTTAACAGGTTCTTAGAAGCCATTCCAGATATATAACCATTGAAAGAGATAATAGCTACTACTATTTCAGGATTTGAAAACTGAGCATAAGAATCCGACTTCTGTTCTATTTTATTATATTCTGAATTTTTGCAATTATGCATTGTTAGGGTTTATAACGAAGCGAAATTTTGATTGGGAGGAAGAGAACGACCGCCTTGACTGTTAACAGTCCCTCTTTTCCCTCCTAACTCAGTCGAATCGGGTTTTTTCCTGCCTTGGACGCGCGGAGAGTGGGGGCGAGTTTGAAGCGGGGAGAGGAAAAGTAGGGACTGTGGACAATACACAGAGAAATGAATTACGCGTTGCCCACACAACGCAAAATTCCCATTGGTTGAAAATGATCCATCTGACTGGTTTATCTTTTCCGCTTCAAACTCGGGGTATTTTGCGCCTAAAGCTGTAGGAATCTGATTTCCCCTTAAAAGTATGAGCCGATACGAAAAGAAGAGCCGAACTCATCAAACAATTTATACTGTTCTTTGATGCAGGCTTGTTGAGAAGCTTGAGGTCGCACAAGAATCACTGCTCTCCTTTGCAGGGCTCCATTTCATATCAGTGTTCGTATTAATCTCCCTCCCAATTGACGACTGTGGAGCAAGATTCGACTACGGGTTGACTACAAACATGCAAACACGTCTGTCTTCTCCATTCGGCCGCTCGATCGTCGATCATTTAGAACGAATTCACCAACGAATTACAGTAGGTTTGACTGCCGCTTCGATCAGTTTTCGCTCTGCTGGAAAACAATCCTCTGACATAAGTTTCGGTTTTCAAGAAAGATTTTAATTCAAAAACCCGGCGGCTCGAAGTAATGATGCTTATACTAGTAAATAAGCTGGATCTGGAGTATACCTTTCCACCTTGACAGCTCGTTGACAGATGGATCATTTTCAACCAATGGGAATTTTGCGTTGTGTGGGCAACGCGTAATTCATTTCTCTGTGTATTGTCCACAGTCCCTACTTTTCCTTTCCCCGCGTGCCGCTTCAAACTCGCCCCCACTCCCTGCGCGTCCAAGGCAGGAAAAAACCCGACTCGACTGAGTTAGGAGGGAAAAGAGGGACTGTTCACAGTCTACGACCGCCAAAAGCAGGAGAACTTAGGGAGGTTCGGGAACATGCCTCCCCGAAAAAATTGAGACCAGTGTGACGAATTTCAAGTGTCTTGAGGGACATTTGCAACATATTTATTGCATTGTTGAACTGTGCTTGCTCGATTTTTTTTCGCACCGAAAAGGTTGCGTGATATATTTTTTAGAGGTTTTAGAGCTTTCCCGCCGGATATTTTTCTGTGATTTACGCAACCCCCCCCCCCCCCTTAAACTTATCTCATGGTTCGTCCCTAAACGACGTTATGTGATGCTCTGTGACGTACGTAAATCCTTACAAGGTCTTGATTGTATGTCAGCCATGGGCGGAAAAGCTTTCGATGATCTAGAGAACATCGTTGCAAAGCTTGGAGATTGCTATGAAAAGGGTCTGACATGGGCCATATAAACAAACCAAAAACCCAAAGATGCCAAACGCTACTTTAAAGGTGACTATAAGGTAAGAGCAGGTGGAAGCCATTAATATGCTGTAAAACCACAGGTAGCCCAAGCTATGGTTTTGAATATATATAGAGAGAATGTATGGCAGATCAAAAAATTTCTTTAAAATAAAATAAATTTCATATTTTATTGTTTCTTTACCGGTATATCAATGTTTTATTGCATGTTTTGTGGTTTCCTGACGGTTTGGTTGCATTTTAAGGCGATTTTAGGAAATTTTATCTCCTCTCTAAAGACGAAGTCAAGGTAGGAATCTTCAGACTCGGGTACTTTGGTTCAACAGGCCGTAAATCGCCAGAAATCTGTTCCACGGCAAATTTTTCACTGGCTACCCTTCGCCCAATAAATATCCAACACATCCAATCCGAAAATTGCCATATCGCTTCACTTCTTCCGGTCGAAATTCGCAAATATATACGCTCAACTCAGACAAATTCAACCGCGGACGGATCAGTCTCGCCACGGATTCAACGGTTGGTGACAAATCATTGGCTGTGTGGGGGAGGGTACATGACAAACGTTGACCTTTGCCTAGACTAAAAACCGCTCGAAATAAAAGATTCCTTATCCATATAACCATAAATAAGTCAAGATTTCTAGATAATGTTAACGAAATAAAGCTCTAAACGTTCTGGTTTTCCTCTGCATGAATTTTACATTCCGTCCAACTAAACATTGGTCTTGTTTCTCGCTGTCATCGAGCGGTTTTTAGTCTAGGCAAAGGTCAACGTTTGTCATGTACCTTCCCCCACACAGCCAATGATTTGTCACCAACCGTTGAATCCGTGGCGAGACTGATCCGTCCGCGGTTGAATTTGTCTGAGTTGAGCGTATATATTTGCGAATTTCGACGGGAAGAAGTGAAGCGATATGGCAATTTTCGGATTGGATGTGTTGGATATTTATTGGGCGAAGGGTAGCCAGTGAAAAATTTGCCGTGGAACAGATTTCTGGCGATTTACGGCCTGTTGAACCAAAGTACCCGAGTCTGAAGATTCCTACCTTGACTTCGTCTTTAGAGAGGAGATAAAATTTCCTAAAATCGCCTTAAAATGCAACCAAACCGTCAGGAAACCACAAAACATGCAATAAAACATTGATATACCGGTAAAGAAACAATAAAATATGAAATTTATTTTATTTTAAAGAAATTTTTTGATCTGTCATACATTCTCTCTATATATATTCAAAACCATAGCTTGGGCTACCTGTGGTAAAACTTCTCGGGACTTCCTAAAGTTCTGTTGTTGTTTTTCTTTGTCAAATTTGAGCTTTTTTGCTGCTATGTTGCCATTTTGTCAATTTGTACAAAAACAAAAAAATAGTCAAAATCCTTTAAAAAAGTTATTTTGTTTGACATTTATATTGAATGTCAAGTTTTTGCCATTTATCCTAATATTTGCCATTTCATACCAGGAGCATCATTTTTTCAAAATGTCAAATTTAGCCGATAATCATAAAATATTTCCAGATAAGAAGTTCGTTGTTCCACATCATTAAGTCATCACAGGCACATTGCCTCCTAACCAGAGCAGCACTGGTACAGGAATTTCTGAGCCACCTTACTAAAGCAACATTGGCACAGACATTTCTGAGTCACCTTACTAGAGCAATATTGGTACAGAAATTTCTGAGTCACCTTACTAGAGCAACATTGGCACAGAAATTTCCGAGTCACCTTACTAGAGCAACATTGGCACAGAAATTTCTGAGTCACCTTACTAGAGCAACATTGGAACAGAAATTTCCGAGTCACCATACTAGGGCAACATTGGCACAGAAATTTCTGAGTCACCTTACTAGAGCAGCATTGGCACAGAAATTTCTGAGTCACCTTACTAGAGCAGCATTGGCACAGAAATTTCCGAGTCACCTTACTAGAGCAACATTGGCACAGAAATTTCCGAGTCACCTTACTAGAGCAGCATTGGCACAGAAATTTCTGAGTCACCTTACTAGAGCAACATTGGTACAGAAATTTCTGAGTCACCTTACTAGAGCAGCATTGGCACAGAAATTTCTGAGTCACCTTACTAGAGCAACATTGGTACAGAAATTTCTGAGTCACCTTACTAGAGCAACATTGGCACAGAAATTTCTGAGTCACCTTACTAGAGCAACATTGGCAAAGAAATTTCTGATTCACCTTGCTAGAGCTGTAGAGCAGCACTGGCACTAGTACAATACTGGACAATACAGGCACAGAAATTTAAAATTGATCTAAAACGTTATGGTTTTATTGAAGATTAAAACTAATCTCTTTACAATAATAGCTGAATAAACTAATAATTATACCACTTAACTGCTATAAACATGGTTTATACTAGATAAAGTTCAAAGACAAACGTCTATTTTTCAGCTTTTATTTATCATTTATCTGTTACTATTTTTTTACGACAGATAAATAAACTGTAACATAAATATAATTTTGAATTTCTATATACTGTAAGTTTTATAGCTAGACAGCATTCATGTAATGCCTGCTAACTGTACATATGTTAATGTAAACTACAATTCAATAGTCTTTAAGAGCTTGTGTGTACCCTCTTGACACACAAATTTTCTTCAATCTCTTGAGCCATATTCATCATGAAAGAGTTTTACTCTTATTTATCACTCTTCGTGTGAGAGTTAAGAACTTTTTGACCCATATTATTTTGCAACATCATACTAAGCTATACCATATTTTTACTCGGGCGCTTCCGTAGGAAGCAAGCCCGAGTCTAAAAATGCAAGCCGTTCTTCGTGTTTGGGTTCCAAATGGGGGGTCATGGTCCCAGGCGTTCCAAGTACAGACTATGGGAACTGGGCACGAGAATCGCCACGCACCCTCGCTCCCTGTTCTTGGTTTAGAGAATGCTCAGTTTTGAGAATAAGGCTTTTGAAGGAATCATGTCCAATACGCTATCTAATACGCTCATCTTACATACAAATGCACACATCATTCGTGGCAGACCTACACTCAAAGAAGTCGAGCGTTTTTGGAACTGGTCGGTCCACGAATATCATAGCTTGAAAGGGTTGAAAACTTTGAAATCATGCAGCCAAACTCGCAAACTTCATACTAGTTCTTCCGAGATAGCAAATGACCGATATACCGATATACGAGCCCAAACTACAAAAACATTGACAAAACTATGACTATTGACTTGCATGACAACAAACTGTGATGCTGAAATGAAAACCTCAGATGAAAAAATCAAGAATCTTCGTGAGCAGAATTTCGAAGGTGAAGCAAACAACAACAATAAATTCGCCATATTGGATAAAGAGGATGCTCAACGAAGCAACTTTAACAGTAAATATCTAAGCTTAACTCTTGTATTAAATATCCTAATTCGTTTGATTGTTTTTATTGTCTTGGATTTCGATAACGTACGATTTGATATCACATATATAATCAGAACTATTGTACAAACGATCGTGTATGTTGGTTTGCACTGCCTATGGAATTCCACGTACTTAATAGTAGATGACATGGTGAATACTCTTGAAGACTGTGATATACTCGAGAAAGTTTTCAGTTTTACTAATGTGCATGAACATAATGATGTGATAATGTCAATAAAAGTATAAGAATTCAGATCTCGTTATGCAAAGTTTGTTTATCACGATTGTACTCGTGTTGTATATGAATGCCATGGCTATGAATGTGATCGAGAACCAAGCAGAATACCAGTGAACATGTTAAAACGTCTCTCTCAGAAAAGCAGAAAAATACAGAGCTATGTTTCGAGCCGCGTTAGTAAACACACCAAATACATCGAAAATTCATGATCTTATTACAAATGTCACAACACGAAAGAAAAGTACGCACAAAACAAGTAAGCTTAGGTTTGTACAAAAAATGAGAAAGAAACCAATTCTTAGAACAAGAAAACTTAGCTCTTTAAAGAGATATGTCTACAATTCAACTACAGATAAACAAAGAAAAATATATCTCAAATACTCAAAGTTGTTTTCATGTAACTTCCCATATAGTGAGTACAAGAGTTCAACTCACGAAGGCAATTGTACAAAATACAAGCTTTGTAATGATATAGAGAAAAATCCTGGTCCCACACACCCTGTTGATCCTTATAAAACAATAAAAGCACCATATATTCAAGGAGATATTGTTGTATTTGGACAAAACGCAGGACAACAATGTGTTGCAATGAGTTTATGTGCTTTAATATATAACAATATGAAAGGAATAAAGAACTCTGATGATTTGAAGCAAATAATGTCGTGTTCGTAATCATTCTGATTCGAAGAACAGTTGTCTAGCATGCTCTAATTTGGTTGACAGAATCTTGTGATTCTGCAACGCAAATGTACCGTGACTTCACACGTATCTGATCCAACTAGAAGCCCGAGTATACGATCGCGGATCGTCTAGTTATAGTTGAAAATGAGTTGGAAACATGAAAATGAGTCCCATTAATAAAAAAAAAAACTTTTTCATATCTATTATGTGAAAGCAAAATAAACAAAAACTAAGTGGGACAAATAAAGGTGATTTTACTTAACCCATGAAACAAAAATTACTCATTAAGGTGACTGCCTATACTTGTGTACTAATTGAAAGTTCGATTTGTACCTGTGATGTGCAGTGCACACAATCACGTTTTGAATTTCAACAGGACAATAATCTCAAATTTCATTTATTTAATAATTTCTATCAGCTTGTTTGAATAACAACACTTAAGAAATGACATAATGCAAGGAACAATATATTTTTTGTAGGAATTATTGTCCAACCTTAATTTTGTAAAAAAATATCCATGGGGTATTTCAGAATGGCTCTCTGGTTGGCATTTGAGCATTTAGGCTAAATTAAAGCAAGATCATTCAATCCCTCCTTTTGTCCGAGTATCAAGTCACAGACCATCACATACCGTCGTTTAGGGACGAACCATGAGATAAGTGAAAGGGGGGGGGGGGGGGGGGTTGGGGTTGCGTAAATCCCAGAAAAATATAGGGCAAGCTCTAAAACCTCTAAAAAATATATCACGCAATCTCTTCGGTACAAAAAAAAAAATAAATAAATAAAATCCAGCAAGCACAGTTCAACAATGCAATAATTATGTTGCGAATGTCCCTCAAGATACTGGAAATTCGTCACACTGGTCTCAATTTTGGGGAGGCATGCCCCCAAACCTCCCTAAGTTTTCCTGCTTTTGGCGGTCGATAGCCCCCTCCCAATCAAAATAACGCTTCGCGAAGCCTGACATTGCATAACCTGTTAAATATATTTTTTCTCATGTTCATATACAAATTAAAATACAGTGTCAATTTTACAATTTCTACGTTTTCGGGATTTTTTTTCTGCTGGCGGTGTGTCCCTCCTGCTCTCGCCTAAAGCTAACCGAAGCAAGACAGAACCTTTGTAGCCCGAGGTAACCGCGTTTTGGTAATTTCAAAAAAGATTGCGTCGTGTAGCCGGAGCTTTAGTTAATAGTTAATCCAAAAAATAGCGCTTATAAAGCGCATGTGGCACTGCTAGTAATGGGATTTATAGTGTTATAGAAATTTGTACAAGATGTCCATTTCGTGAGTTTTGGATGTGGTGATAAGATGTCGTTTATATGTTTTGTATTAGGTGAAATATAGTGGAATACGAAGATACTGAACCATACATAAATGCTATAAATGGAAATCGCGCTAAATTATACTAATTTTTTAAAATCAGTTCCGCTTTCAAACCTCAGTTATCTTGCGATCTTGCGATAGGAGGAGGTACACTTTGTACGGCATTTTGTGCTTCAACCAAGGTCATTTCAGAATAATTTTCATTTGATTCGATTATATGAATCTTTAAATTTATTGGATCGGCCACAGCTTTTATTATGATATGATCAGCCCATGTTCCTTGCATAGACATGTTGTTTAAATATTGTAACAAAGATATTTCTAAATCGAAGAGTTCAGAACTTTATTATAGTTTTCGAGAAGATGAGAGAAGGTATATTGATCGTTTCGGTTGACATCTTTTTTGATAGTTGGGGTTCCTGTGTAAAGTTTACTTACTCACGGACATCGCTCGATAGCATAGTGGTACTGCTTCGCGAAGCAGTGCCACAAAAATGGTCAGTTGATCGAATTTTGGGCAGGATCGGGATTTTGATACAAAGACGAGTGGGATGGCGGGATTGCCAGTGAAAACGTGCGGAATGGCGGGATTTGAAAACGTAGATCGTACTTATTCAGACCAAACTCTTTGTTCTTAGGCTGGGAGTTCCCAAGAACGGAAATGGATTTGCTTATGACATCAGTCAAATCCTGAAGTCTGTAAGGAATCAGTGGAGAGTCGACCAAATCAAGGATCATTCCGCCACTGAACTGGGTCATAGCTTTGTGAATCTTGAAATCTGGGTCGACAAATTTCTGCATCCAGTACAGTGTATCCTCAGTGGTGTGATATACTGGGTACTTGTCATAGGTCATCTTATCTCCATCAGAATATGCAAAGTCCGCCGATGGAATACCCAAATAATCATAGAACGTCTTGTAATTACTGGTACTGAAAACCTGGAGTTCTAACTCATCAGGGAGAGAGGAAAGTGGAGGATTCTAATTCTCAAGCCATGCGTCGTACATGGTTTTAGTGGGGTTGATGGGATCTTTGATCTTTTTTGCCCAGTTCAATGTTAGATTTTTAAACAAAGGACTGCCACGTGCTCTCAATGCAAAACGCCCACTTGCCACCATGTCTAGGTTTATGTAGCCTACTGCATTTCTTGTGACACTATTTTGCGATATTTTGTCCTCTGCCCATTCAGTAGATCCAGCAAGTCTCCAATTCTCTCCTCCCCAGCTACAAATCTTTATTGTTCTTCTTGGTCTCCAGCCCGACTTCAAAAGACGTCCAAGTACTCGAGCTATCTCGTTGATTGTAGCTGTTCCACTTAAAGCTCCAACTGCTCCAAACGCCCAAGAATCTCTTTGGCTGCCAACAATGACGGTTTTATCCGTCGTTCCTCTAATGGTACCGATTACGTTGTAAATAGGAGTCCTTGCTAGTTGGGTGTTGACTTGAAGCTTGATCTTTGATCCAGGGGTTTGGAATCCTGGTCCCATTCTGAGAGTCATATTGAATCCAGGTATTTGCCATGATTCTGGTACCTCTTCTCCTGTTGTGGAAAATTGATTCATATCAGGTTAAACTGAGTTTCTAGGCTATAAATAAGAACAAAAAAATTGAAAATACTGCCATGCCCAATACCGGTTATGTAGAATAAAGGCAGAATAAAAGTGATCAGTAAAAGAAAAGGTAATGAAATAGTTTCATTCATAAGAAATGTGATAGCCATTTGCTTTCTCTGCTGTTTGATTCTACGTTTGTTTGTGTGTGCCATGTGGGTGTGTTTAAAAGTGTTTATCTTGAAATGCTTGATTGTTTGTTTGTTTGTTTTAATTTGCCAGAGTTTTTTACCAACCTTTTAATCCTATAGCAATTCTTTTGCTTGACCATAAGAAATGGGCTGAGCTGGAATATTAGGTAAAACGCTCCATAAGTACTCCATTGGTATTCTAGTGCCGCTTTTTGAAGCTTTCCCAGGTGTAGCTACGTCACCATAATAGTGAATGCGGCCATAGGCCGCCCACATCTGCACAGCATCTTTTAACAGCCATTTCGCATTAGGGTAGGTCTTGTCATCTGATGTACCCTCTGTAGCGTAGACCTCTACATCCGGAAACAATATCAATCCAATTGCTCCTTTCTCTGATGCGAGATAAACCTACAATCACAAGGTGAAGGTAAATAAAAAAACTGATTATAAAATGATATGTTAACAAAGGCTTTCATCACAGCAAATCCTAAGAGAAAATAATGTTATGATGCTGACATGGTAACATACCCCACGTTTTTCTCGTTATAGAGAACATATTTTTTTTGTTCATACAACGTTGGAAAAAGCGACCCGATGACATTTTCAAACCTGAGGCTACAGGTCATATTCCGATACTGAGAAAAACAATGGGAACTGAGAGATGTGACAAATAAGTTTACAAATTTGATTATTCATCTCGCTATTGTTTGCAGTTTATTTGCATTTAAAGACTTAATTCTCCTTCTCACTCCCCCCCCCCCCCCCTCTCTCTCTCTCTCTCTTTGGATTCCCCCCTCATTTGTCCCTTTTATTTGTAAAAAAAATCAACAGAAATAAGATAAATCGGTTGTTGCGAATAAAAGGAATAAAAGGTTCATATTACGTCGGGTTGTGATCTTGCCAGCACAATTTTTCCTTCCACGCTGATGTTCCTTTTCAGTAGCTCTCTGTAGTCTTCCTTCTTTCCGTAATTAACGTACACCAGGTCTCCCTGGACTGTCTTGTTTGGCGAATAACCAACAAATGGATAGAAATCCACTGTATCGTTTTTCGTGGGGTCTGGGTACAGCTGAAAGGACAAAAGTAAATCAAATGTTAAGCTAGGTAATTCCGTAGTTTTGCATTGCGCACGTTCTCGCCAAAACGAGCACGGTGACCCCCTTTTCTATTATTTTTTTGGAATAACTAGCATTAACTTTTAAAATAACTGTGCGAAGTTTTATTAAAATTCTATGTTCGAGTCTTTTAAAGTCTAGTAAAAAAATGACTAAATAGATAAATAAATAACTAAAAACTAAATATGATACAAACATAAGAAAAAAACATGTATATTTGTTACCTTGATTTTTCCTTCTATTGTATATTCAATGTTACCATAGTTCTCTATTGTAATCATGTTGGCTTTGGATGGCTGTGGTTGTGATGCTAGTATATCATATTTAGGCATTTCTACTTCATCGAATCCATATTCTCTCCATTTTCTAGCCAGATATTCTGCTGACTCGAGTCCTCTTGTTGGTCCAGTCAAGTGTACTTGGGAATACAAATACCTAGGGCGCAGAATACATTTAATATATTTATTTTATATATATTTCATTACCCGAGTGCGAAGCAATCAAAAACCATAAAAAATGGGGGAAAGCAGGTTGTGCCCAAACTTACTGCACGGACTGATCAAACGATCTAATATTAATCCATCGAGTTGATTTTTCATGGCTTAATTGCACCATTTTCGTCTATTACGTACGACATATCCAGACACAGCCAGCTGATTTGAGATAAAATGTAAGCCAATCAGAATCGAGAAAATTTGCAAAACTGAGGTGTCACCCTTGGTAGCCTGGCTTCTCCATGACATTATGGATTTCCAGGCCACCAAATGAAAAAAACAACACATCGTTTTCAATAAGTGCTTCAGTTGATAAGTTAAGTTGATAACAGTGACACAATAATTACCAATTGTTATATTTTTATTGCAATATTTTTATTTTTCGTTAATGCCAGAAAGCAGCGAATCTTATTGAATAGGACATCTAACTTTTGCAGTGACGCGTTTATACATCACTATTTGAGATCACCTGGATCTTGTTTTCCAAGCAAAACTCGCAAATGCACATTAAACATCGCTAACAACAGCGGTAATGTAGTCAAAGATGGTTCAATAAGTATCTTTTTTCTATTTTTCTTTTCAGAGAGAACAGTGCGTGTTTTACCATGCACACATGCATATCAGCAGAATTATATATTCAATCAAACTATGGATATTCTCCACTCACCTCATATGTTCTTCAATATGTTTTTCATTGACTTCTTGCTGGAATCTTTCATGATATGTTGTTGGATCGGTGGATTGGTTTCTTGCTTCTTTTGAAGGTAATTGTGCTTGATCTGCAATACATTTAGTAAGTTTTTCACCAAACAAAATGTTGTTGTTGTACATTGACTACTAATCAAGAATTTCTATATTCCCTTTACGTCATAGTTAGGCCCGTATATATTATCTCGTAAACTATTCATTAAAACATCCAGATCATGTGTATGAGTTCTCAAAATGAAAGTGTATCTCTTGGGATGTGCTGTTGGATGAATTCGCTGATTTTGATGTCTTGGTCAAAGATAGGGTTTACAATGTCAATAAAGTCTAAAACAAGCATCTCATTCTCGAAAGGAATGTACTATTTCAATTCTTGAAGATGGTCAGTTATTCATAATTTATAGTAATAACATAACAAACTGATCATAATGGTAAAGTGACATGAAATCTGTGATGCAATAAAAACGTAATTATGATTTATTAATTTTTTCAAATAATTTTGTGACTCTCATAAATCTATTTGGATAAGTAACTATAAAACTATATAAATATTTCAGATGTTTTTCTGAGCCTTTCGTTGTAGTAAAGTATGAGATTCAATTCATTTTTTATTCTTGTATGTACTTACTCACTCATCATTCCACCGTGACCTTACTTATATATATGAATATTAAATACTAAAATAGAAACATCGAAAAAGTCAATGATAAACAGAAACATGACTATTAAACTGTGTTTCAAAATAATCCACATTACTGTTACATATGGTATGGCTAAGCTTTTCAAGGTTTCAGCAGCAGAATATATACCAATAAAAACAATATAAAATCCTTTTCTCCTTATCCTAAGGCTAACTGACCTTGATTAGAAACTAGAATTTTGACCGTTGAATTAACCAGCGATCTCCTGGTGTAAACAGCCTTAACCCTAAACGATATGAATGATAGGAATTAGCTTACTAAACTAATTTATGCTAACACAACGATAAAATGATTATAAACGATTGAACGGCTCCAGAGCGGTACTTACCAAAAAGGGTCAACAATGAACAAAACGAAAACCAAGAGCAAATAGCAGTGGATCCGTGCCATGATCAACCAATTGCCCTCGAAAATCGCCGGTTCTGGGAGGAAACCTAAAAGTGATCAGTAAACATACTCAAAATAACAACCAAAATAAAATAAAAAATACAAAAGTGAATAAGATAATAATTCTTTATCGCTAAAACAGGTAAGCCTCCGATATCGATGGAAACTACACAATACTTATAGGCGATTACCATCATTTGTATTCCTCGTTTATATGTATCATTTCTTACCTTACTTGATTCCCAGCTGGTGGACTCAGGATAGTGTGTAGTCTAGACTGTGTTCTGAAGCTCTTTATAATAAACCACGTGCAGTATGATCGATGTCATCTTCCTGTACTCCAGATTAGTTACACCACTAACGACAAGGAAAATGGCACCGAGCAGAATTTTGAAACGCAATGATACTGTCTTCCGTTAATAAAGAAATCTTACCAAGGATTATGTCCTAGTTGTTGAGGTTAAGGCATTGTGAATGAATCACAGCAAGCAGAATTTTATCGCTGTTTCAGCTGACTGGCTCGACTTGAAGCAATTGTAAATCCATCCGCCGGGCAAATGGGGATATGACACCAAGCAGAACTTGGAAACGTGATGATAATGTCTTCTATGTATGAAGAAACTTTGCCAAGGACATTGTCAAAATTATAGATAATGAACTGCATCAAGCATAAGTGTGGAGCAGATTTCCACTTATAGTCTATGTATTTATTTGAGTACTTTTGAAAGAGGAAGTGTATTGGATAATGGACCATCTTTCACACATACCTATAATTCTTCCCATCACATCATGGACGTGAAACAATTGTAAATTCTACCGCAGGCCAATACACCAGGTTAGGCAACAAGGTCATGATTGGCATAATTTGAGTTTATTCCCTTTATTGAAGACTACACCACTAACGACAGGGGAAATGGCACCGAGCAGAATTTGGAAACGTGATGATACTGTCTTCCGTTAATGAAGAAATCTTACCAAAGATTCTGTCCTAGAGTTTGAGGTTAAATTAAGATCCCACCAAGCAGAAGATTGGAACATATTTCAGTCCGCATATCAATCTTTTTGATTGGTCATAATACTTTGGATAAGAGCAAGCTAGTGTATTGGATGATAAACGGTCTTCGGCACGGCATAGTAGTACCCCTTTCAACCATACATGTCACGGACTTGGATCAATAGACCTTTTTCGAATATGGCGTCTATGACGTCAAACGAGGAGTCCTAGAATGTCGCGAATGTCATGAGTTATAATGAATGTGTTTTGAAATCCGGGGCATTCTATTCCCGGATGTTGCTAGTGGAAATCATTGGGTTTCGATATCCGGGATATTTTCATTCTCCTCGTTTGACGTCATAGACGCCATATTCGAAAAGGGCTATTGTAAATCCCACCACCAGGCAAATGGAAAATGACACCAAGCAGAATATAAAAACGTGATGATACTGTCTTATATGAATCAAGAAACTTTGAAGTGCCGTGTCTGATCTCTATGGTATGTTGAAAGTTTCCAGTCGTTTGGTAGTTCAGATCAATAATTTACACAATATTACGATTTACGAGTGAAAGTTGAGGAAAAAGGCATGTAATTTATAGAGAAAATTTGTGACTCTTGTCTGAGTCATGATATAGGGGGCCATATATCCGTGACGTAATAGCCGCACTGCGCTATTATAGTTTATTCTCTAGTTGAAATATTTAATCGATCCATCGACTGTTGCATTTTCCCCGATGACCTAAAGCTTCCCAAGGTGACTCCCAGCAAACGATAAAGATAATCTGAATAATTATCGTCCAATTTCAGTACTTTCTGCAGTCACGGTTATCAGTTACACGTGCTGCGAAGCTTTGTGAAGCCCTATCAAGTCACAGAGCATCATCATATAATGTCGTTTAGGGACGAACTATGAGATAAGTGAAGGGGGGGGGGGGGGTTTGCGAAAATCACAGAAAAATATCCAGCGGGAAAGCTCTAAAACCTCTAAAAAATATATCACGCAAGTTTTTTGGTGCGAAAAAAAATCGAGCAAGCACAGTTCAACAATGCAATAAATATGTTGCGAATGTCCCTCAAGATACTGGAAATTCGTCACACAAGCCTCAATTTCGAAATTTTTTGGGGGAGGCATGATGCCCCCGAACTTCCCTAAGTTCTCCTGCCTTTGGCGGTCGATAGCCCCCTCCCAATCAAAATGACGCTTCGTGAACCCTGAGAACGCAAAAATTCAGAATAGAATAGAATAGAACAGAATTAAGTCGGATTCAGTTTTCAAAACCTGAAATAGTAGTATTATCTATTATTTCTATCAATGGTTATATATCTAGAATGCCAATTTCACAATTTCTACGTCTTTGGTTTTTTTTTTTGGTGGCGGTGTGTGCCTCCTGCTCTCGCCTCAAGCTAACCGAAGCAAAACAGAACCTCTGTAGCCAGAGGTAACCGTGTTCTGGCAATTTCAAAAACGATTGCATCGTGTTGCCGGAGCAGTTCATCGAATTTTGGGAAGGAGCAAGGATCAGAATTTTGATACAAAGACGAGCGGGTGGTGGGATTGCCAGCGAAAACGATCGTGATGGCGGGATGTGAGAACCCCTAATATGGACCCTTTAAAATTGCCAAAACCAAACATTGATTACATAAAAAGAGTTTTCTCTTATTATGGTGCAAGAGAATGGAAATCCTCAGTTTCAATATAAAAAAATATAGCCGTATAAGTAAGTTAGAGAGAAATCTTTTGTGCATGTGTTGGATTTCAACGTACTGGTTGAAATTATCATATAATTCTATGTAGAAGGTTTTTGATTTTACTTGTACATATGGCTTTATTGTTTCTCTATCGTTCGGTATACAACTCTTTCGATATATTTGCTATCATTTATATTAATTGCACAGGGTCAATTTATTAAAGCATTCAAATATCCAAACCAATAGAATACACTTAAAATGTGTAGCATTTCCATTTCCATATAGCACTATACACTCTATCTGCAAGTTGCATAAGCTGCTTTTTAACTTCTGATTTACTTCCCATGTTGTTTGCTCGGACAATTGCTTGAGCAACAGCAGGAAATGCATTGCGATAGCTATTGAAATTAGTAAAGCCAAAATTAAAAACTACATGTCTGTCATATCGCCTATAAAACAGCCCAGCCTGAACGAGGAAAGGTTTTTCTGCATTTCGCATTATATCGTTGATTTGAACTGATGTGAACTTCATTTTTTCCTTATCTATTTTTTCTGCACATTTGTTGAGAAATCTAGCATTTTCCCATAGTTTATTTAGATCGTCCTTATTCAGACCAAACTCTTTGTTCTTAGGCTGGGAGTTCCCAAGAACGGAACATGATTTGCTTATGACATCAGTCAAATCCTGAAGTCTGTAAGGAATCAGTGGAGAGTCGACCAAATCAAGGATCATTCCGCCACTGAACTGGGTCATAGCTTTGTGAATCTTGAAATCTGGGTCGACAAATTTCTGCATCCAGTACAGTGTATCCTCAGTGGTGTGATATACTGGGTACTTGTCATAGGTCATCTTATCTCCATCCAAATATGCAAAGTCCGCCGATGGAATACCCAAATAATCATAGAACGTCTTGTAATTACTGGTACTGAAAACCTGGAGTTCTAACCCATCAGGGAGAGAGGAAAGTGGAGGATTCTTCTCAAGCCATGCGTCGTACATGGTTTTAGTGGGGTTGATGGGATCTTTGATCTTTTTTGCCCAGTTCAATGTTAGATTTTTAAACAAAGGACTGCCACGTGCTCTCAATGCAAAACGCCCACTTGCCACCATGTCTAGGTTTATGTAGCCTACAATATTACTTTTGACTCTATCTTCCGATAATGTGTCCTCTGCCCATTCAGTAGATCCAGCAAGTCTCCAATTCTCTCCTCCCCAGCTACAAATCTTTATTGTTCTTCTTGGTCTCCAGCCCGACTTCAAAAGACGTCCAAGAACTCTTGCTATCTCGTTGATTGTAGCTGTTCCACTTAAAGCTTCAACTGCTCCAAACGCCCAAGAATCTCTTTGGCTGCCAACAATAACGGTTTTATCCGTCGTTCCTCTAATGGTACCGATTACGTTGTAAATAGGAGTCCTTGCTAGTTGGGTGTTGACTTGTAGCTTGACCTTTGATCCAGGGGTTTGGAATCCTGGTCCCATTCTGAGAGTCATATTGAATCCAGGTATTTGCCATGATTCTGGTACCTCTTCTCCTGTTGTGGAAAATTGATTCATATCAGGTTAAACTGAGTTTCTATGCTATAAATAAGAACAAAAAAATGAAAATACTTCCATGCACAATACCGGTTATGTAGAATAAAGGCAGAATAAAAGTGATCAGTAAAAGAAAAGGTAATGAAATAGTTTCATTCATAAGAATTGTGATAGCCATTTGCTTTCTCTGCTGTTTGATTCTACGTTTGTTTGTGTGTGCCATGTGGGTGTGTTTCAAAGTGTTTATCTTTGCATGCTTGATTGTTTGTTTGTTTGTTTTAATTTGCCAGAGTTTTTTACCAACCTTTTAATCTTTGTAGCAATTGTTTTGCTTGACCATAAGAAATTGGCTGAGCTGGAATATTAGGTAAAACTGTGCGTAATTTCCACATTGGTATTCCATCTCTGTCGATATACGATGCCTCCCCAGGTGTAGCTACGTCACCATAATAGCGGATGTCGCCATAGGCCGCCCACATCTGCACAGCATCTTTTGATAGCCATTTCGCATTAGGGTAGGTCTTGTCATCTGATGTACCCTCTGTAGCGTAGAACTCTACATCCGGAAACGATATCAATCCAATTGCTCCTTTCCTTGATGCGAGATAAACCTACAATCACAAGGTAAAGGTAAATAAAAAAACTGATTATAAAATGATATGTTAACAAAGGCTTTCATCACAGCAAATCCTAAGAGAAAATAATGTAATGATGCTGACATGGTAACATACCCCACGTTTTTCTCGTTATAGAGAACATAATTTGTTTGTTCATACAACGATGGAAAAAGCAACCCGATGACATTTTCAAACCTGAGGCTAGAGGTCATTGGTATATTCCGATACTGAGAAAAACCATGGGAACTGAGAGATGTGACAAATAAGTTTACAAATTCGATTATTCATCACGCTATTGTTTGCAGTTTATTTTTTATTGATAAGACCTAATTCTCTCGCTCACTCACTCCTCCCACCCCCCCCCCCCCCCTTCTCTCTCTCTCTCTCTCTCCCTCTCTCTCTCCCTCTCTCCCTCTCTCCCTCTCTCTCTCCTCTCTCTCTCTCTCTCTCTCTCTCTCTCTCTCTCTCTCTCTCTCTCTCTCTCTCTCTTTGGATTTCCCCCTCAGTTATCCCTTTGATTTGTAAAAAAAAATCAATAGCAATAAGATAAATCAGTTGTTGCGAATAAAAGGAATAAAAGGTTCATATTACGTCGGGTTGTGATCTTGCCAGCACAATTTTTCCTTCCACGCTGATGTTCCTTTTCAGTAGCTCTCTGTAGTCGTCCTCCTTTCCGTAATTAACGTACACCAGATCTCCCTGGACTGTCTTGTTTGGCGAATAACCAACAAATGGATAGAAATCCACTGTATCGTTTTTCGTGGGGTCTGGGTACAGCTGAAAGGACAAAAGTAAATCCAATGTTAAGCTAGGTAATTCCGTAGTTTTGCATTGCGCACGTTCTCGCCAAAACGAGCACGGTGACCCCCTTTTCTATTATTTTTTTTTGAATGAATAGCATTAACTTTTAAATAACTGTGCGAAGTTTTATTAAAATTCTATGTTCGAGTCTATTAAAGTCTAGTAAAAAAATGACTAAATAGATAAATAAATAACTAAAAACTAAATATGATACAAACATAAGGAAAAAAAAAGTATATTTGTTACCTTGATTTTTCCTTCTATTGTATATTCAATGTTACCATAGTTCTCTATTGTAATCATATTGGGTTTGGATGGCTGTGGTTGTGATGCTAGTATATCATATTCAGGTATTTCTACTCCATCGAATCCATATTCTCTCCATTTTCTAGCCAGATATTCTGCTGACTCGAGTCCTCTTGTTGGTCCAGTCAAGTGTACTTGGGAATACAAATACCTAGGGCGCAGAATACATTTAATATTTAAAACTCATATATTTATATTATATATATTTTATTACCCGAGTGCGAAGCAATCAAAAACCATAAAAAGTGGGGAAAACCAGGTTGTGCCCAAACTTACTGTACGGACTAATCAAACGATCTAATATTAACCCATCGAGTTAATTTGTCATGGCTTAATTGCACCATTTTCATCTATACGTACGACATATGCCACCACAGACAGCTAATCTGAGATAAAAAGTAAACCAATCAGAATCGAGAAAATTTGCAAAACCGAGGTGTCACTCTTGGTAGCCTCGCTTCTTCATGACTTTATGGATTTCCAAGCCACCAAATGAAAAAAACAAAACAAAAAAAACACCGTTTTGAATAAGTGCTTGATAACAGTGACACAATAATTACCAATTGTTATATTTTTATTGCAATATTTTTATTTTTCGTTAATGCCAGAAAGCAGCGAATCTTATTAAATAGGACATCTAACTTTTGCAGTGACGTCATTTCTACATCACTATTTCAGATCAGCTGCATCTTGTTTTCCAAGCAAAACTCGCAAATGCACATAAAACATCGCTAACAACAGCAGTAATGTAGTCAAAGATGGTTCAATAAGTTTTTTTTTTTCTATCTTCCTTTTCAGAGAGAACAGTGCGTGTTTTACCATGCACACATGCATATCAGCAGGATTATATATTCAACCAAACTATGGATATTCTCCACTCACCTCATATGTTCTTCAATATGTTTTTCATTGACTTCTTGCTGGAATCGTTCATGATATGTTGTTGGATCGGTGGATTGGTTTCTTGCTTCTTTTGAAGGCAATTGTGCTTGATCTGCAATACATTTAGTAAGTTAATGTTTTCGCCAAACAAAATGTTGTTGTTGTACATTGACTACTAATCAAGAATTTCTATATTCCCTTTACGTCATTGTTAGGT
Source organism: Anthopleura xanthogrammica (assembly GCA_964019055.1). Classification (NCBI taxonomy): domain Eukaryota; kingdom Metazoa; phylum Cnidaria; class Anthozoa; order Actiniaria; family Actiniidae; genus Anthopleura; species Anthopleura xanthogrammica. Next base: position 5,831,798 of record OZ025219.1, on the reverse strand, counting down.
CCGTATATATTATCTCGTAAACTATTAATTAAAACATCCAGATCATATGTATGAATTCTCAAAATGAAAGTGTATCTCTTGGGATGTGCTGTTGGATGAATTCGCTGATTTTGACGTTTTGGTCAAAGATAAGGTTTACGTACTGTTTAATAAACGAGCAGGAGTGTTTTATCAGGTTTTAGACCTGATAAAACACGATCTGCGAGTTTAATGAACGACTTCAAAAATTCATGTTGGAATGAGACTCTTTTTCCCCCATGGGGTCATTGCTGTTTTATATGCTGTCATTATTTTAAACTTAAAAGTTTCCGGAATCTGCATTTGTAACAATAGATGTGCAAATGACTCTGTCGAGCATTTCAAGTTCATTGCCATTTTAAAAATTCGAACACAGTTAACATACCACCAAAAAGAGCATTTCGGAAGCCAAAAACGGCAGACGAAGAAAAAGAACTACGGGGGAGCTGTGTACCTAGATCTACAACATATATATTTTCAACATGGCAAAGTTTACGAATGAACAAGAATTCCTGTTTAGAAGAACGAAGTTTTGTGGTGGATATCACGAAAGTGCAGAGCTTGGACACAAACATAATCAACCTGAACGCGGAGTCTTTGGATTTTTGGCTCGTGAAGTTTATTGAGAAAGTTTTTAAGGAAGATCGACAACGATATTGCGTATTCAATAACTGTACTATTAATCTTGTAAATACAAAACCAGACAATTAATTTCTTTAAAAAACTTTACAAATGCATGTGTGTTATACAATACTTAGCTATTAGAGGGTCCTTTTTCATGATGTGCTTCTCTTAGTACTCTCTTGGCCCTTTATCAGCACACGCATATCTTAATATAAAGATTTTGAAATCTCTATATAAAGATTTTGAAATCTTTATAAAGGACCAATAGAGTACAACAGCATGTTACGAATAAGGGCCCTGAATAACGAATAAATAATTAGCATGATTAGAGGGTCCTTTTTCATGATGTGCTTCTCTTAGTACTCTCTTGGCCCTTTATCAGCACACGCATATCTTAATATAAAGATTTTGAAATCTCTATATAAAGATTTTGAAATCTCTATATAAAGATTTTGAAATCTTTATAAAGGACCAATAGAGTACAACAGCATGTTACGAATAAGGGCCCTGAATAACGAATAAATAATTAGCATGATTAGAGGGTCCTTTTTCATGATGTGCTTCTCTTAGTACTCTCTTGGCCCTTTATCAGTACACGCATATCTTAATATAAAGATTTTGAAATCTTTATAAAGGACCAATAGAGTACAACAGCATGTCACGAATAAGGGCCCTGAATAACGAATAAATAATTAGCATGATTATTTGCTGTATCGTTATTCATTCAACCCCGCTTTTCCCTGGGGCCGAAATCAAATCCCTCCCCGGGCTTTAAGAATGTTGAGCTATTATCAGGTATAAAATAGCATGCACGTGACGGAATTCTTCTATTTTATTGGACCAAATGCTCATTAATTATTCATGAAGTTTTGAAAATGTCAATAAAGTCTAAAACAACCATCTCATTCTGGATAGGAATGTACTATTTCATGTCTTTAAGTTATTCATTAGTCAGTTATTCATTATTTATAATAATAACATAACAAACTGATCATAATGGTGAAGTGACATAAGATCTGTGATGCAATAAAAACGTAATTATCATTTATTTATTTTTTCAAACAATATTGTGACTCTCATAAATGTATTTGGATAAGTAACTATAAAACTATATAAATATTTCAGATGTTTTTCTGAGCCTTTCGTTGTAGTAAAGTATGAGATTCAATTTATTTATTATTCTGGTATGTACTTACTCACTCATCATTCCACCGTGACCTTACTTATATATATATGAATATTAAATACTAAAATAGAAACATCGAAAAAGTCAATGATAAACAGAAACATGACTATTAAACTGTGTTTCAAAATAATCCACATTACTGTTACATATGGTATGGCTAAGCTTTTCAAGGTTTCAGCAGCAGAATATATACCAATAAAAACAATATAAAATCCTTTTCTCCTTATCCTAAGGCTAACTGACCTTGATTAGAAACTGGAATGTTGACCGTTGAATTAACCAGCGATCTCCTGGTGTAAACAGCCTTAACCCTAAACGATATGAATGATAGGAATTAGCTTACTAAACTAATTTATGCTAACACAACGATAAAATGATTATAAACGATTGAACGGCTCCAGAGCGGTACTTACCAAAAAGGGTCAACAATGAACAAAACGAAAACCAAGAGCAAGTAGCAGTGGATCCGTGCCATGATCAACCAATTGCCCTCGAAAATCACCGGTTCTGGGAGGAAACCTAAAAGTGATCAGTAAACATACTCAAAATAACAACCAAAATAAAATAAAAAATAAAAAATTGAATAATATAATAATTCTTTATCGCTAAAACAGGTAAGCCTCCGATATCGATGGAAACTACACAATACTTATAGGCGATTACCATCATTTGTATTCCTCGTTTATATGTATCATTTCTTACCTTACTTGATTCCCAGCTGGTGGACTCAGGATAGTGTGTAGTCTAGACTGTGTTCTGAAGCTCTTTATAATAAACCACGTGCAGTATGATCGATGTCATCTTCCTGTACTCCAGATTAGTTACACCACTAACGACCGGGGAAAATGGCACCGAGCAGAATTTTGAAACGCAATGATACTGTCTTCCGTTAATAAAGAAATCTTACCAAGGATTCTGTCCTAGTTGTTGAGGTTAAGGCATTGTGAATGAATCACAGCAAGCAGAATTGTATCGCTGTTTCAGCTGACTGGCTCGACTTGAAGCAATTGTAAATCCATCCGCCGGGCAAATGGGGATATGACACCAAGCAGAACTTGGAAACGTGATGATAATGTCTTCTATGTATGAAGAAACTTTGCCAAGGACATTGTCAAAATTATAGATAATGAACTGCATCAAGCATAAGTGTGGAGCAGATTTCCACTTATAATCTATGTATTTATCTGAGTACTTTTGAAAGAGGAAGTGTATTGGATAATGGACCATCTTTCACACATACCTATAATTCTTCCCATCACATCATGGACGTGAAACAATTGTAAATTCTACCGTAGGCCAATACACCAGGTTAGGCAACAAGGTCATGATTGGCATAATTTGAGTTTATTCCCTTTATTGAAGACTACACCACTAACGACAGGGGAAATGGCACCGAGCAGAATTTGGAAACGTGATGATACTGTCTTCCGTTAATGAAGAAATCTTACCAAAGATTCTGTCCTAGAGTTTGAGATTAAATTAAGATCCCACCAAGCAGAATATTGGAACATATTTCAGTCCGCATATCAATCTTTTTGATTGGTCAGAATACTTTGGATAAGAGCAAGCTAGTGTATTGGATGATAAACGGTCTTCGGCACGGCATAGTAGTACCCCTTTCAACCATACATGTCACGGACTTGCATCAATAGACCTTTTTCGAATATGGCGTCTATGACGTCAAACGAGGAGTCCTAGAATATGGCGAATGTCATGAGTTATAATGAATGTGTTTTGAAATCCGGGGCATTCTAGTCCCGGATGTTGCTAGTGGAAATCATTGGGTTTCGATATCCGGGATATTTTCATTCTCCTCGTTTGACGTCATAGACGCCATATTCGAAAAGGGCTATTGTAAATCCCACCACCAGGCAAATGGAAAATGACACCAAGCAGAATATAAAAAAGTGATGATACTGTCTTGTATGAATCAAGAAACTTTGAAGTGCCGTGTCTGATTCTATCTCTATGGTATGTTGAAAGTTTCCAGTCGTTTGGTAGTTCAGATCAATAATTTACACAATATTACGATTTACGAGTGAAAGTTGAGGAAAAAGGCATGTAATTTATAGAGAAAATTTGTGACTCTTGTCTGAGTCATGATATAGGGGGCCATATATCCGTGACGTAATATCCGCGCTGCGCTATTATAATTTATTCTCTAGTTGAAATATTTAATCGATCCATCGATTGTTGCATTTTCCCCGATGACCTAAAGCTTCCCAAGGTGACTCCCAGCAAACGATAGAGATAATCTGAATAATTATCGTCCAATTTCAGTACTTTCTGCAGTCACGGTTATCAGTTACACGTGCTGCGAAGCTTTGTGAAGCCCTATCAAGTCACAGAGCATCATCATATAATGTCGTTTAGGGACGAACTATGAGATAAGTGAAGGGGGGGGGGGGGGGGTTGCGAAAATCACAGAAAAATATCCAGCGGGAAAGCTCTAAAACCTCTAAAAAATATATCACGCAAGTTTTTTGGTGCGAAAAAAAATCGAGCAAGCACAGTTTGCCTTTGTTAAATGTGACAATGGTGAATTGAACCAGCATTCATTCATTCGTGGTTCTTTATCCTAATTCACTTTGGTTGGCCTAGAGCGGTATTAATGAAGTGTTTTCAAACCGTCGTGATTACGTCACAAATAGTAAGAAAAATTCCCGATCTAGTCAATGCATGCGCAAAGATTACTCAATGGATCCCACAAGTGCTGGGGTGTTGAATAGTGTGTAGTGCAAGGTCATTGCTCAAAATTTTCGATTGGGTCAATGCGACCCAGCCATGGTCCCGGTGATTGTCATATGAGAGACCATGCCTCATGAATAGTGATGAGGAATATTTAGTCTAAATATCTCTCATGAATATAATCATTTCAATTTTGGGTTTGCTAATTTCAACAGCTATCAGAATGCATTTCCTGCTGTTGTTGAAGTAATTGAAATTGCAAAGAAGGGAGGAAATCGAATCAAAACCCGTTAATTTCCAGCTTCGAAACCGCCACAAGCAGTTGGAAATGCAACTGACATATTTTAAAGGAATTTAACGTTTACATCGCAGAACAAATTCTATTCTTAGTATTCAAAAATTAAAGTGCACCTAAAGCATAAAAACAGACTTATCCTAATTTGAAGTTATACTTATAAATAATCGAAAAATTAAGGAAATTCTTCATTTGGAATCATTCCCCCTTTTTAAACGCCATTTGAAAACGCACCTTTTCGGTTCAGTACCGCGTATTGTGGACTGGGTCGAGTGACGTCATCAAGGGACATCGATGCCAAGCAACGCCATTTCTTACTACAGCCGGTAACTCATCTACCCGGCATTTTTGCTCGGTTTTTCTAAAGGTCTCTAAACTATAAACATTTCTTTGTGAATCGCATTTCTCGAAGTCCCTTGATGACGTCACGATATTGCTAGTGCCAGATCCCAGTTTACACGGTACTGAACCTCGGAAAGAGCCTGAACCCCAGTTTTTCGCAACTTTAAAGCGCTGTTAAAAATCATGGATTTACTAAAATATAAAAATAACAATTGAAAATGGTATTCCAAGAGTATGAGAATTGATTTGATATAGGTATGTTTTCATGCTTTAGGTGCACTTTAAAAATCTGTGATTTAATGGATGATAATTTTCTGAAATACAGCTGTGAAGAATAAAATATAGTTATATCTGCCGTTATTGTTATTGGTCTAGATAGATGGGAAGAACCCCTCACCTAACCCTCCGCTGTAACCAGGGGTGACATGGAGAGTCATTATAAAGATGTAGGCACCGCAAAAAGATCGTGCGGGCAGGAAGGGTAGCTTGCGACGCATGGTTTGCTATTCTAACTGAACATTTATTTAGCACGGAGCTGTAACAGTATATATTACGTCACGGTCATTAAAATATTGGAAGTATAAACTTTTATAACTGAAAGACGCATGCAACACTCAAATGAAGAAATATTTCACCATTCAGGGGTTAGGTGCGCTTTAAAGGGGCACTTGGATGAAAATTGGAAATGACTTGAAACTTGGTTAAGCTTATCTATATAGCCCCAATAGTAGCCAAGCAACATATTTTCTTCAAAATCAAAATTTGCGGATAAAAATTATATATTTTTTTCAGCATCTAAATTGTGAGTAAATGAGGTCATTTACTCAACCCTTTTGTTCTTTTAGTTTTTAAACCAAAATTTCTCAACTGCGAGTGGATCCCAGGCTAAATTTTTTGCCAATCTGGTTTTCATAATCATGATTGAGTCATATTATTCTTAAATACTTGAACTATTCGGACTTTCAAAATATGGAGCGTTTTCATCCAAGTGCCCCTTTAACCTTGAGACGGACATCCTTGGCAACGTTTCTTCAGATTAATTTACGCTATTCCGCTTTCACTGAATTTCTTGATATTGTGGTATAAATGGTCTTGAGTACAGAAATTAAGGTACCATAACCTTGACTTTTATTTCTATAAATACTAAAAGTAGATTTCAAAACCAAATAGATAACACACCATTTTACAGTAGCATTATGATGCATTTCTTTCCATGCAGTTCTTTTCTCCTTTTTTTCTTCTTTATTCCCCTCTGCCTCTTTTCCTCTCTCCCTACTTCCCTTTCTCTTTTCTCCCTTCCTCTCTTCCTCCAACTTTCTCTCCTTAAATCCTTCCTCCCACTCCACCTCTCCCTCCCCTTCCCCTTCCCCTTCCCCTTCCCCTTCCCCTTCCCCTTCCCCTTCCCCTTCCCCTTCCCCTTCCCCTTCCCCTTCCCCTTCCCCCATCCTACCTTTCGCCTACACCCCTTTCCCCCTTGTTTTGCTGCCTTCTTGCGTGATTAGAAATTGTCGTTAAGCTTTTCCACGCAAATGCTTTAGCATGCAGCCAAAAAAATTTCTGATAAAAGTCTAAGAGACAGTTTCGTGAAACTGCACCGGTCATTCTTATAAAAACAATAAAAAAAACAGCTATAAGACAAAAGCAGAAAAAACCATAAGAATTACTAGATATCTTTGATGTTGAAATGCCCGGTTAATGTACTTGCGAGGCAATATTTACTTAATGTTCAAAGGTTTTGAAGCTGACATTTTGGTAATGTGGACTAGACTTTCTTGATGGAAATTAAACAGCTAGAAGTGGAAAAAAGAACAGGAATGTCATATAGGTCGATTAACTTAGCAGGAACAGAAAAAAAAGAGCAAAAAAACTCAGATAAGAATTTCGAAATTATATTGCAATCGGTAAGCAAGCTAAAATGATATAGATATTAGGGCTAAGATATTTTGCGATCTCTGCAACTTCTGAATGAGTCATCTTGACCGAAGAATAGACCAAATTATAAGTAAAAATTTCAAGGCAGCACCGCTGTCTGAGAGAGATATCATGTTTCTGGTGAGAAAAATGTTACATAAGTTAGTGAAGCGTGTAAAAAAAGAAAAGAAAATATTATCACGTCTTTTGGAGAGACTAGCGGTAAAGATGTAATTACAGAAGCAAATAAATAAAAAAATTAGGAATTTCAAAAGAAAAATGAGCGAGAGAATTTCATTTCGACATCGAAATCTCACGCCAAAAAACGTACTTATAAGATTGAAGAAGGCATTAAAAATACTGTTTAGGCTTGGAGCCCTTACTGGAATTTAAAATGTAAGAAAAAGTATTAAAAAGCTATATATTTGGGGTATGTTTTTTTAAATCTTTTTGAATTACCTTTGTTTGGTATTATCTGTAAGGGGAACCAGTGACTTAACGTTGTTCTGAGCTTTGTTTACATGGCTTATATCCTTTCTAGGAAATATAGGCTGGCCCGACAATGGGTAAAAGATTGACTTCGTAATATTAATATTAAAGAAAGACCGAGAAAATACGAAGAAAACTGATCAACGTGTAGAGTCAGGTATTACGTTGCAGCTTGTAATATTCGAACGGATATTTCATTAGTAGATTTGCTAAGAGAGCTTGGAAAATTCCGGAATTAATCAATAAATCCTAGCACACGACTCGGAAACTAATAACCACAATTATAGTACTAATCTTGAAAGTTCAAATACAACCGAGAAACTTTTACCAATAAGTCCGGTACAGATATGGACTACAATTAAAACTACCATTATCGTCGGAATTAAGAGACTCAGTTACATGGTCATCTGGCAAATATAGTAGAAAAGGCTTCAAAAGTTAACTGCACGCACTTCTAGTATTTTCTGAGTTTCTGTCAGTTTTAACCAAAAGTACCCACTTAAGTTGAGGGTGAAACTTTTATCTAGGTGTAAAGGGTAAGGAAGGATTCGAGAAGAGACCTAAAGCCAAGTGCAAACATCGATATTGCTGGAGTGCTTCTGGATTTAACTCACCATCGTTCAAAATACCTTACGGATGGTTTCTGAATTTCATATTTACTTGATGATCACAATGTTAATAATACACTTGACCCTTCTACCCGGTATATTACTCAGATATACCCCTGTGAGGAATTCCCGGAGGGACGGGTTCAACCCCTCTAGTATATCTCCCAGGTATATTACTGATCCCTGTGAGGAATTCCCGGAGGGGGGAGGGGGAGGAGGATTCAACCCAACTATCAGGTATATCTCCCAGGTATTTGCTGATCCCTGTGGGGAATTGCACGGGGAGGGGGGGGGGGGCATTGCCTCTCATAGGTATGATTGCGAGGTATATGACTGATTCCTGTGATAAATTCAGGTGGGGGAGGGAGGTTCAACCGCTCTACCGGGTATGCCCCTTAAGGTATATTTTCCATGTGAGGAATACCCGGTGGGAAATTCAAACCCTCTCCCGGGTATTCCCCCAGGCATATTATCTTTGTGAGGAATTCCCGGTGGGACTCAGCCCTTTACCAGGTCTCACAGGTATATTATTCCTGTGAGAATTAATTGCGGGGGGGGGGGGGGGGGGGATTCAAGCCCTCTACCAGGTAAAATTACCCAGGTTTATTATTCCTGTGAGAATTAATTCGGGGGGGGGGGGATTCAAGACCTCTACCAGGTAAAATTACCCAGGTTTATTATTCCTGTGAGAATTAATTCTGGGGGGGGGGGGGGATTGAAGCCCTCTACCAGGTAAAATTACCCAGGTTTATTATTCCTGTGAGAAGTAATTCGGGGGAGGGAGGATTCAAGCCCTCTACCAGGTAAAATTACCCAGGTTTATTATTCCTGTAAGAATTAATTCTGGGGGGGGGGGGGATTCAAGCCCTCTACCAGGTAAAATTACCCAGGTTTATTATTCCTGTGAGAATTAATTCGGGGGGGGGGGGGGGATTCAAGACCTCTACCAGGTAAAATTACCCAGGTTTATTATTCCTGTAAGAATTAATTCTGGGGGGGGGGGAATCAAGCCCTATACCAGGTAAAATTACCCAGGTTTATTATTCCTGTGAGAATTAATTCGGGGGGGGGGGGGAATCAAGCCCTCTACCAGGTAAAATGACCCAGGTTTATTATTCCTGTGAGAATTAATTCGGGGGGGGGGGGGGGGGATCAATCGGCCTTCTACCAGGCACATCTCCCAGCTATATCATCCCTGTAAAGAATTCCAGGAAAAAAAATACCATCAACTTCTAAATTCCAATTGGAATTTCAGTGTATGAATCGAAGAACCACTGGGTGGGAATACCACTGCTAAATCCTATTCATTTATTTATTTATTTATTTACTCTTTTTTTTTTGTTGACCATTTTTACCTTCGTGTGGTTCCTAACTTAAATACTTTAATTGTCCCTCGTTCTCAAAACCCTTTGATGGAGTAAAAGCAAGAAAGGGAATTACAAAAGATCAATTTTAAGCTTGCAGATAATCACTGTTCTTCGACGTTTTCGCTCTAAACAAACAATCATTAAAACGCTGACGGAAAGCTATGTCAGTTGAGAGTTGTAGCTTCTACGTCAAATCACTTGAGCATGCAGCTTCAGACTTTATTTATTTTTCCAGCGTGTAAAGAAAATCGTGTAATCTTGCACTTTGTGTAAGGCCGACGTCACATCCCGAATTTTTGTTTCTTTTTTTCGTGCAGGTGGGTTGTGTTCATTGCTGAGAAAATTAAGAATCAATGTTGATCGACATGACAAAAGAGTTCGTATAACGATAATGAAAAAGTGATATGGATAACGACTATTTTTCTTTTATCACACTAAGTGGCATTTCCTTTGAACTGAAGTCCTTCGAGTCTCATCTATATTGTCCTTCTTAAGCGTTAGTGATAAAATTAAAATAATACTCAAAGGTGGTTGGGGAAAACAGTGATCAGAACTATGGACTTTCATAAGGCGTCGATATTTATTCCCATGACAGTAAAAACATTTGTTTTGTATAGGAGTTCTGAACCGCCTCAAAGCAAGGACAAGGGGACCCAAGGGATTTAAAACCTATTGTTTCAATCAAAATGGCCGCTTGATTAAAGCGAATTCAGATTTATAGCGAAATCAAACAATGATTTGATAAGCCTGAAACAACCTCTGGACGGATCTAAGTCAGGACATGGCTAACTCACATATCGAACCTTGAAACAACTTCTGGGCTGATCTAAGTCAGAGCATGGCTAACTCACATATCGAACCTTGAAACAACCTCTGGACTGATCTAGACCAGAGCACGGCTAACTCACGGATCGAATTAGAATTTAGGAGGAAGAAAAAAAGTATTCATCGACAAATAGCTTGGAAAACGCACGATGATATAACACTAGATTCCAACTCCGGTGTAAGTTTTTTTGCATTATGATTGGTTTAGAGCAAGATCACTTGAACCGGGCTCTACTCTGGCGCTAAGTATTTGTGATATCAATCCCATAATGATGATTTATTTTACGCAAGACGTGATCCTTTAATTATATAGTACGAAGTGAGGAAATAAGAAATTACTAGAAGCTGATTGGAGGGTTCAATAACTCAATACGGGGATTATAAAAGCTGTGCTCTGAGGTGGTATTGGTTATCGTTATCATTCAAGGCACGGAATTAATTTATTATACGCTTCGAGATCCGAGGACGAAGTAGTGAGCTCGATAACTTTGAAAAGGCGACTGATTGAGTTCAACTTGAAGGAGCAATACGTTTAATTTTGAGTAAGTCAATTTTTTTTATTTTTTTTATTTAAGTTATATATTTTTGTAAAATTATTGCTATCTTTTGAATTTGTGCTTTGTAAAAGTGCATGTTCTCCGTATGTTAATCTAAGGTGATTAGCTACCTTAAGTTAAATGAAAAATTAGAGTATAAAATAAGAAATATATTTATTATTCAAACCCAAAAAATGAAATGAAATGAAATGATGCAGAACGAACTAACGAGGCAGTAAACAAAAAAAGAAAGAAAAAGAATTACAATGGTATGTCAAATATGGAGATTTTTTTTCATTCTTATGTATCAGTTGTTTTTATTTAAAAGATGGTGGAACAGATTAGTTCAATTTTAGTAAAATAATATTCCGTTGATTTCAAGCCGTCAAGTTGAAGGATGCCATGAGTACCTTTCTTTGTAGCACAGCAGTTCTCATTTAAACTTCAGATGGATTCACATTGATTCATGTAGTTGAATACACGTTTACTCAGTTTAAAAAAAATAACGTGGGTTACTTTGCTCCTTTTCTTCTGCTCGCATGGCTATTGGAAAAGAAGGGGAATATCAAAGGGTATAGTAAAGCCTTTCTTTCAGAGTCTTAACCAGAGTTACAGTCGAGCTGCACACAGGCTAATTCTGAAAGCAAACTCGTTTGGGTTTTTTTCATTCTTCTGCTCACATGGCTATTGGGAAATAAGGGGAATATCGAAGAGTATAGTAAAGCCTTTCTTTCAGAGTCTTAACCAGAGTTAAAGTCGAGCTGCAAACAGGCTACTTCTAACAGCAAACTCGTTTTTTTTTGTTCTCCCTCAACACCTGGTATTCATTTGAATTGGTATAATATCAACAAGGAACGCGACCGTATCTCTTACAAGCATTACATGCCAACTTTAATGAATTTAAGAATCAGCCATTTAACAATTTGCTTTCATTTACGGTAGCATCAAAGGTGGTCATAAAAAGTATCCTACTGCATGGATTCCTATTACTGTCAGGCTTTTAGTAATATAGGCATGCGATATCCACGATACGTCACGGATAATGGCTGTTATCAACACGTGTAGCCAGACCAAAGCCAATTTAAGACAAAAGTTTTCACCGTGAAAAGCCTTGAAGCTCTTAACGTCTCATTTCCTGACCTAATTTTCATGTAAAAATGGAATGAAACCGAAGTGAAATGAAATTTTACATAGTGAAATATAAGCTATTCAAGCAGATTTAGATTTCTATCTCTATTTCTTTCTTTCGATCTTTCTTTCTTTCATTCATTCTTTCTTTCTTTCTTTCTTACTTTTATTCATTCATTCATCCATTCATTCATTCATTTATTCATTCATTCATTCATTCATTCATTCATTCATTCATTCTTTCTTTCTTTCTTTCTTTCTTTCATTCATTCATTCTTTCATTCTTTCATTCTTTCTTTCTTTCTTTCCTTCTTTCCTTCTTTCTTTTTTTCTTTTTCTCTCTCTTTCATTCATTCATTCATTCATTCTTTCTTTCTTTCTTTCTTTCATTCATTCATTCATTCTATCTTTCTTTTTCTTTTTTATCTTCCGTTTATTAGTTCAAATTGCAACTTACAAGAATACTTTTTTCTTGAGATAAGAATGCAGCCTTTAAACTTCCCCAACAGCCTACGCAAGACGTTTTTTAACATACACATTTAATGTGACAATTCATATATCGCTCTGCGCATTCGAACCGCAATATGCTTAGCGAATTACTAGTTTATAGGCTCGTAAGAGCTTAGTCAATCTAAGTATGACAAATGGTATATCATTATAACCGAGCTGATAAAAAAAGCGAGGTTAAAGATAAATCGTTGATCGTAAAATCGTAAGAAAAGTTATGTCAAAATCGTTGATCGTAAAAAAAGTAATGTGAAAAATATCAATAGATATATCAAACTGTAATCATCAATTATTCTTTTCGTTGCTGTTCTTTTTTTACGTCATTTTTTTTTACCTTAGGAATTAAAATCATGGGACATTGATCACGGTTAAAGAAATGTTCTGCCTAATTCTAGATAATTTGAACATTTGCAATTGGAGCCATTTAATAAAAAATATATAAGAAATCGAGAAAAAAAGAAAGAAAGACAGGAAGAATGGGAGACAGGGAGAAAGAAGGTAAAGTAGAAAGAAAGAGAAGATAGGAGAGAAGAGAAGAGAAGAGAAGAGAAGAGAAGAAAAGAGAAGAGAAGAGAAGAGAAGAGAAGTAAAAAGAGATAAGAAGGAATAAGAAGCCAAGGATGTAATGTTTACATGGAGCGCAGTGACTAGAACATTGACATTCCCCGACTACTGAAAATAAAATCATCAACCGAATAAAGAAATATACGTATATATCCTTTTGAATAAGCAGCTACAGACCCTTCCCTTAGGGGTTCATTATCAATGATCTTACTCGAGCTCCCTGCAAACAAAACAAATCAAAACAAAACAAATACTTTAGTTCTTGAAGTTAATGCAATTATAATCATAAACACAAAGAAACACTGAAAACATCTTGAAAATATTTTTTTCATCAGGCCTATTGACACTTTTAATAAATCTTACAATGCTTTATTTTCCGCGTTCGACGTCAAACTTATTCTTTTGAAAATTGTGTTTTGGAATGAAATTGAAAAGAATAAATTTGACGTCAAACGTGGAAATTAAAGCACTGTAGGATTTATTAAAAGGGTCTATAATAAAGCGACTTTTTCCTTGCTTTTCTGTTGGAAAAATAACGATTAAAAGGTAATAGCTGCGAATGTGCTAATTAAAACAAATTTTTTCGTATTTTAAGCGCCTTTCGAGGGATACAATTTTTTTCTTTATATTGGGGTAAAATGATAAAACATAACTGAAACTCATGACATCAACTCTTGTAACAACAGCAGGCATATCAAAGAACATTTCCTGGCTCAAAGTGTAAGTTGACAATTTTTTCAAAACAAATCACTGTTGTGCATTTAGCTTAGCTTTCACCTACTGGAGATAATAATCCTTGAAAATATCAAGTATTTTTTTCCTATCCGTTCTGATCTGCTGTCTCCGGCTGTACACCTAAAGGGAGGATATCGCTTAAAATAAGGAGTAGAGACTAATGGTGTTTAAATTTGGTATCTTTGAAGACAAAAAGCAGAATACAGTTGTAAAGTGCCTTAAGAGCGCGATATAGTTTTTGTCATCAACTTTTGACCAAACAAGACACATTATTTTTTCACATCTGTCGGAAGGTAAGTTGTATTTGTTACCTTGCATGTTAGATACCTTTTTTTATGATTAAAATAATATATATGTGGGATTTTTTTTGATTTTATTATTTACTCAAGTTATTTATTTTTAACGTTAGCTAATCTATATGTACCAAGGTAGGATTTTTCCATTTATTCTTTCTTCCTTTCTTCTTTTTTTCTTTTCTTCCTTTCTTCCTTTCTTCCTTACTTCCTTTCTTCCTTTCTTCCTTTCTTCCTTTCTTCCTTTCTTCCTTTCTTCCTTTCTTCCTTTCTTCCTTTCTTCCTTTCTTCGTTTCTTCCTTTCTTCCTTTCTTCCTTTCTTCCTTTCTTCCTTTCTTCCTTTCTTCCTTTCTCCCTCTCCCCCATTCTTCCTTCCTGTCTTTCTTTTCTTTCCGCTATCTTTCTATCGCTTTTTCTTTCGTTCATTTTCACTTTATGTATTGTAAAACCATTGATGCTGAATACGAGTGAATACGATTTTTATGAAATATCATTTTTATAAGTCACTTGCCCATTTTTGCTTGTTTGAGACGGCGCGACAAGACGATCGATTGCTCAAACAAGTCTGACTGCTTAAGATGTCTGAATATTAAGAAATAAACTTTATTCGGTACCCTGGGTACTATTACGCAATTTTAGAATTTTCTGGCACAGAAAAAAGGAAAAAATTGAGAGAAAGGGGACACTATTTTTGTTATTCGCAAATTGAGTCCTATATCTATGAAACGGAAAATTCCAGCTGAACTTGACTCTCGATTGACGTCCGCTAAACTCTACTTTGTCAAGATGACGATACGATCTTTTGCGGGCACGTTATTGAACTTGCTTTCTCACAGGTTGATCTTTTTGCATCACTGCAAATTAAAACTGGGGTGTCAAGAATTTTGCAAAAACTGACATAAAATTCTATATCTATACTTAAAACTAGTCTAAGATTTTCGGGAGACGTTTTTGATATTTTGTATAACTTACTATGATATACATTGAGTGGGGAAATAAAATTGAAAAAATGACCGTTTCCCGAGTTGTCGGGCTACTAAGGATGACACCTCAGTTTTGCAAATTTTCCCAATTCTGATTGGCTTACGATTTTTCTCAGATCAGCTGGCCTTCAGCTTTGGAATGATATAAACCAACTCAGCCGGTTTGGCAGATACTACAAGAGTTGAAAAAGATCCAAATTTGTGTACTTGGGTAGCCTTAGAGTAGGCCGTTGAAAACATTGCCGGATCGAGAGCTAGTCGGTAACGTCACCTAGTTATTCAACTTCTAGAGAGTTCATCAGCAGAGACAAATCAAGATATAGCCCTTTGGGGGTTATCAGGGCTATCAGGGCCGGGCTTGAAATTTCTGAAAATATCTTAAATGGTGCCCATTTTCAATTTCAACTACAAACTCATGATCGAGTTTTTTTAGGGATTAAAAAGGAATTGCATTCTGAAATTCAAAGTTAAGCTGAAAGGATTTCAATTCAATGCTGAGCATCTCAAAAGAATAAAATTTTCTTTCTTTCTTTCTTTCTTTCTTTCTTTCTTTCTTTCTTTCTTTCTTTCTTTCTTTCTTTCTTTCTTTCTTTCTTTCTTTCTTTCTTTCTTTCTTTCTTTCTTTCTTCCTTCCTTACTGGTTCACTCATTCGCTAGTTCATACGTTCATTCATGTGCTTGTTCATTCATTCTACAAAGAACTCAGTTCCCTTTTTTCGGCCTCCCACGACTTTTTATTTTATTCTTTAATTTCTCCTCTTTCTTTGCTTTCTTCTAAAGATATCCTTTTCTAGTAAACAGATAGTTTTTCAATAAAATGGCCTACATTATCTGACAAGAGCGGACCGCATAGCAGCGAATTTACAAAATATACTAGGAAGCAAGATCAAGTATGAATTTCTCAGAACGAGCCTCGTTTTTATTTAAATCTAAGAAAAATAATATTTTTGTAATTACCAACTTATGTTCTACATTTTATCACCATAGTTGCCGCTTGTTATCAACTAATCTCTCTATTGTAGGACGTTCGACACACTATGAACGCGTTTCATCCCTTTTGTTTCACAATTTATAGTACGCACGACAAAATTACTCGATTCTGATTGGTCTAGAGGAGTACAATTAGAGCGTTAATTGGTACTCCGCGGGAGTACCAATTAGGTCGCTATGGAAACACGGCCAAAAGCGGCAAATTTCCCCAGTGAAATGAGTGAAATTCCCAAAAAAAATCAGTGTTTTATAGATTAAAATACAAAAATTTCAGAAAACTGTTTAATACACACATAGGAAGGCCTCAAATTATGATAACTAGACAAATTCAAGACGTAATAAATCATGTTTTGTAGTAGATAGTTGGTTTTTCTTTCTAGTTTTCGCCAAACAATTTGAGTTGGAGTTTTACTACCTGTTGTCTTCTGTGGTCTTCTCGAAAAATATATTCAACACCACATCTACAATAATTGTACAATATGTAGAAAACAGCTAACAATAGTTTTAAAGCAAATTTCTTTCCGTTTAGCGAAAAAACACAGCGAGTAGAGGCTTGTTTTTTGTTTTGAAAATAGTTAAGATCAAATCTTACCGGCAAACTGTCGAGTAGTTGTAGAGAGACGAATTCAGCTATTTATCACAAGTTAATTGATCCTAAGTTGTCAATCCAGTCTTGAAATAATAAAATCTTCAGATAATTCACCATTCAAAGAAAATAGCAGCGAAATTCTTCAAGCTACAGGAGGGAATAATATCCAAAGCACATGGTTTGATCACTGGCGACTCGTTCACGGCAAGCTGTACTTCAAAACTCTTAACTTGAACGACATATTTGTCGCTTTTATCCCTTTTGATGTTGTCCAGCTAACTTGTTTTCAAAGAAAGTATTTTTGAAATTGTGTTTTAGCAGTTATTAGCAAATGCTAAGAGGAAAAAAACTTAAATTAGCGAACTGTAAACTCTCAACTTTGGCTTAGTTTTCACACAGTACGTTTTCAAAGAAAAGTCGCTTCTTGATTCGCTGTTTAGCTGTCAGTACTGTCATTCAATAGTTGTAAACATGCATTAAAATGGCTTTTTACTTGAGATATAAAATTATTTTCTAGTATTTTGTAGTTCAAATCATACATAAAATACTAATCTAAAAAGGTTTTACAGCAACGTTAACACTTTCTATGCTGTTCTTGACTTAGCGTTCTTGGAGAAGGGTCGGTCATATAGAGTCAAAGGCAATGGAGATGGATCAATGCCTTCGCTTCGCATGTTTTATAAAATTTTGTCGAGTGAACTATAAATAAAAAATCGCACGACCTTCTCGTACAATTTGGAATTAATAGGCACTCGTAATGTTTTGAAAGTTCTTTAATTGCACTCGCCTAAAGGCTCGTGCAATTACAAGAACTTTCAAAACATTACTCGTACCTATTAATTTCCAAATTGTACTCGAGGTCGTGCGATTTCCTATACTAACAGTGAACGGTGAACGGTGAGCATAAGTGAACGTACATGAACGGTTCCTAAATATATACAAAAAAAAGGCTAAGTCGCAACTGGAGTAATTTAAACCAAAAGTAATACAGAAAAACGATGAAGAAAGCGAAGAATACTTACAAAACGATGTGTCGCAGTGCTCGGTGAACGGTAAAAAAAACTAGAACTTTATTATGCGCATAATATACACTAACACTAATACACAAGGGGAATGGAAAAAAACACACGAAAAGCACGAGACTATGAAGTAATTAAGTAAGTAAGTAAGTTTAATTTATTTATACACGTAGACACAAAGGAGCTTACAATAAAACTCGTTAGAACTTGCACGTCCATGCTAATCTAAACTAATTATATTACAAATGTATAAATCTAAATTTATTGAAAGAAAAATAAGAATCCATATAAAAAATAAAAAAAACAACTAAACAATGAAAAACTAGACTATAATGGTAATGATTTGGAACTAACACTCTCGTACACGATCTCGAATTTCTAGCACAAAGCATGATGGGAAACCGAGCCCTTACGCTTTTTTGGCTCCTCTGAAAATTCATCTGACAATTTTTCCTACGACATTTTCAATGGAAATGTAAGTATTTCAACAGACGAAAATAACAGTAATTTTTTTTCTGATATTTCCTATGATTTCCCGGTTTCATTTTTGCAGGGCTCGATTTCCCAGAGTGCTTTGTGGGCTTTGATGCACATTGCTTGGAGAATGCTAGAGGTTGTCTGTATATCTTGTTTTCTGCTTTCATGTTGTACAAATAGTCAGATAGAATACTTTAAGGAGTTATTTTGACATGATTTGACTTAAAAATCGCTAGTTGCCCCCCAGTCAACCATTGGTTGCCCCCCAGTCAAATCCAGAAAAGTCACGTGATTGATAGTAAGCAATTGTCCTAATGATGGACGCTTTGTCAGAAAGCTTGACATTTTAATAAATCTTTACATGGTTGAAACTTTAATTTGTAATATTCTATCACTAATAGACCACTATTAGCTCAGCCAATCAGAGCGCAGGATTGGTGATAGACCATTAGTAGGTTTATACTAAAATAATTTAGTATTTTGTGAAAACGATAAGAAATGTGCAGACGGTTGGCGCTACATCATCTTAAAAGTGTCCTTGAAAAATTGAAATGATTTCTAAAAGTCCAATAATAATCGATTAAGTCAGAATAGAACGTTCGAAACCCCAGGAGACAATAGGAAAAAGCTAAATTGTCCGTCATCAATTAACACTTTTACGTTCATAAGTAAACATCACCTGTTTTGGATCGAATCGGCGCTTGATTTTTACCTCCCAGTAACCTACTTTGGATGTTGTGGTTGAGTGATCACGCACAAAACTAATCAAGGCGAGGTCATATCCGGGATCGAAATGAAAGAATTAATTAGGATCTCTCTATTGCTTCCCCGGAGCTACCTCTTGAATTGTTTTGCGTGAACACCCAACCAGAATATCAAAAGTGGGCCATTTCAGGTATTTAGAAATGCTTTTTGTGAATTATAAGAAAGATGTTTTTCTTTGATTGAAATCTATGGATATGGAACAGTATATTCAGATTTTCTCTTCTCTTCTCTTCTCTTCTCTTCTCTTCTCTTCTCTTCTCTTCTCTTCTCTTCTCTTCTCTTCTCTTCTCTTCTCTTCTCTTCTCTTCTCTTCTCTTCTCTTCTCTTCTCTTCTCTTCTCTTCTCTTCTCTTCTCTTCTCTTCTCTTCTCTTCTCTTCTCTTCTCTTCTCCTCTCTTCTCTTCTCTTCTATCTTTTGTCAACTGCTTTTGTCTATTAACTGAACCATTGTCAACGTTATTAATAATCCCAAACAACTTTCTAAGCAATACTCTATTTTGTAAAAAAAAACAAAGATAACAAAGATTACTATTAGTCAGTTTATTGTGGTTACCATATTTGCAGCTGGTATATATTTTTATCCCACATTATAGAAAATACAGCCAACCAGAAAGGAGGAAAGCCGTTGTATATTCGTCGGTATTTCACTCTTCCCTCCCATCATGCACCGTGCGTTGAATCTACGCATTTGTATTTTCTATGGTGTGGGATAAATTGATTATACGATGGTTTCTCTTGGCATACTGTGGATATCCCCGGCACTCGTCACTTGTATTTTCTTTGTATACACACTCGCCTAAAGGCTCGTGTGTAGAGAAGTGGCATATCAAACAATTCCCCCTACACATGTCAGATTTGATCAAACTTGATGAGCAGGATTTAGAAATTTGAATTAAAAATTACCTATTATCCTTGTTGTTAAGCTTAAGCCTACTCCAAATGGCAGAAAAGGTATTTGTTAACATACATTTTCCTCTTCCGAGTTGGTTTATTTGCCGGTTGGTTGGTTGGTTGGTTTGTTTATTGGTTGGTTGGTTGGTCGGTCGGTCGGTCGGTCGGTCGGTCGGTCGGTCGGTCGGTTGGTTGGTTGGTTGGTTGGCTGGTTGGTTGGTTGGTTGGTTAGTTGGTTGGTTGGTTGGTTGGTTGGTTGGTTGGATGGTTGGTTGGTTGGTTGGTTGGTTGGTCGGTCGGTCGGTTGGTTGGTTTGTTGGTTGATTGGCTGGTTGGTTGGTTGGTTGGTTAGTTGGTTGGTTGGTTGGCTGGTTGGTTGGTTGGTTGGTTGGTTAGTTGGTTGGTTGGTTGGTTGGTTGGTTGGATGGTTGGATGGTTGGTTGGTTGGTTGGTTGGTTGGTTGGTTGGTTGGTTGGTTGGTTGGTTGGTTGGTCGGTCGGTTGGTTGGTTGGTTGGTTGATTGGCTGGTTGGTTGGTTGGTTGGTTAGTTGATTGGTTGTTTGGTTGGTTGGTTGGTTGGTTGGTTATTTGGTTGTTTGGTTGGTTGGTTGGTTGGTTGGTTAGTTGGTTGGTTGGTTGGTTGGTTAGTTGGTTGGTTGGTTGATTGGCTGGTTGGTTGTTTGGTTGGTTGGTTGGTTGGTTGGTTGATTGGCTGGTTGGTTAGTTGGTTGGTTGGTTGGTTGGTTGGTTGATTGGCTGGTTGGTTGGTTGGTTGGTTGGTTGGTTGGTTGGTTGGCTGGCTGGTTGGTTGGCTGGTTGGTTGGTTGGTTGGTTAGTTGGTTGGTTGGTTGGTTGGTTGGTTGGTTAGTTGGTTGGTTGGTTGGTTGGTTGGTTGGTTGGTTGGTTGGTTGATTGGCTGGTTGGTTAGTTGGTTGGTTGGTTGGTTGATTGGCTGGTTGGTTGGTTGGTTGGTTGGCTGGCTGGTTGGTTGGCTGGTTTGTTGGTTGGTTGGTTAGTTGGTTGGTTGGTTGGTTGGTTGGTTGGTTGGTTGGTTAGTTGGTTGGTTGGTTGGTTGGTTGGTTGGTTGGTTTGTTGGTTGGTTGGTTTGTTGGTTGGTTGGTTGGTTGGATGGTTGGTTGGTTGGTTGGTTGGTTGTTTTGTTGGTTGTTTGAAATATAGAGGAAATCTATTCGTATTTGGTTAAAGCTTCAAATTACAATAAGTTATAGCTGTATGGTATAAAATCGATAGGAATAATACATTAACAGCTGACAGGAAAAAAAAAACAGGTCTTGACGATGCCTTCTCAATCTACTTTTGTTCGATGACATTTGAGAAAAAAAACTTTGTTGTTAAAACTATTAAATAAGGAAGCTAAATTAAAAAAGGAAGCAGGCAAACGCTTTAAAAAGAAAAGAAAAATCATTTTTTTTCTGGAAAAGCATTCTGAAATCTAAAAATTCCATGCCCCTACTTGAAGAACATAACGAATAAAGTACACCAGTAGCAATTGAAATATTTTTTTTCCCCAAAAATAGACACTAGCCTACAATAATCAATGGAAACATAATTGAAAACCACTTAAAATACACCTCTCTTAATGCATCCCCGAGGAAACCTACCACATGGCATTAGGCAAGCTATTTCATCAGTAAGCACGTAATAGCAACATTCGCGTCACTTGATCGCATCTTGATCAAACTGAGATTTAATGATTGTTAGTTGGGTTATTATCTACCTAGCCTGTGGTTATAGATAGATTACGCCTTTAAAGGACAAAGTTTTCTTATAGCGTTCTTCTTAATCACACTGACGCCACAAGGGTCTGAGATCCTATTTTACTGCACATACACATATAGCACTGAGGACCTCATTTTGGGTTAAGACCAATTCACCTCATTGACTTCTGAAGTTAGGTAAGCAAAAGTGAAGCTTTTTATACTATTTTTTTTATACTCACTCTGCCTAGGAAAGTTCCAATGGTGGTTCTAACAAAATATTACAGTTTTGGTTTGTATATATTCTCTAAATTCAACATAGATTGAAATTCGTCATCATCATCGTCATTTTCCCCCTTCCACTTCTTTAGCGAGATAGGTGCCTAGGATTTGCTCCAACAAGGGCAGGAAACTTGACTTGCACTTGAGCAGATTGATATTATATTACAAAATAATTTCGGAGCAAGGAATAATATTTTTTTTAGGATTAACTAATTAGAAAACTAGATAACTAGATTACTTTAAGATATTCACGAAGGGACGTGTATGGATGGTATTCTTACCGCGCGCCGTGTGCATACTGACACTTGAAGGGTACGATAGCCAGAAAAATCTTGAAGAGGGTAAACCTGGGTTGTGAACCTTCAGTGTGGCTCCTTCTCTATTCTTTTTTTCCGTACATTTTATTGCGATCCATGAAATTATCCGCTGATGGCACCTGAGATGGAGGGAGGCATGATCGATGCTCTTAATAGAACTGCCAAATTTCAGGCTAAGAATTCTCCACGATCAACCCCCTGGAATTGAAGATATTCTCTTAATTGTTATTAGAGAATTTAAACATCTCGTTTTCGGCAAATGTGAAAAGTCAGTTGGCAAGCACAAAATTCTTTATCAAAATTAGCGAAAAAGAATCGGAAAAATCTCCAAGTGGTAGATATTGAATAAAAATATACTTGTCTTTGGTGAAAAGGTTTACTATATAAAGTGAAATACAGGAAAACGAAATCGAAAAAAAACCCCTGGCATGCTCATGTTTGGCGTTTGCTGGAAGATAAAAACCTGATGCTTAATCTAGCTAATGTCATTGCTTGCGCAAATAAACTCGTTTTATGTCTAAGAGTCTATTGGTTCACTTTTCGTTAAGGAAACCATTGGTAGAGAGTTGTAGAGATAAGAATAGCTAAGCGGTACGTTAACTGCCTCCATTCATTAGTATGCATGATGGTATGCGACACAAGTCAAGCAGATTTATGATGTTATCATTCAAACACTTAACATGTGAATTCACCTTTATTTATATTTTCTGAATTACTTCCCGAAAATCGAGTAAACAGAAAGGAGAAAGTCTAGCAGGCATCGCTGTCTTTCATAGCCGCAATGTTGAATTTAATCAAAGTTTTCATTTTTACTATAGCAATCAACATGACGGCCAAATTCTCTTAGGGATGAGATTATAGATTACCGAAATAGGTTGCTATCAAACTGAAGGCATTGTTGTTGTTGTTGTTTTTTTTTTTGTTTTTTTTTTTTTGTTTATTGATTTGTGAAGGACGCCCATCCTAAATTTGCATTATCAAAGCACAGTTGACTATTTGGATATCCACTTTCCATTCCGTTTCAATTTTTACCAAAATTTAGTCCTGCCCTCCATTCCTTACTTTCTCATGTAAAATGCTGCGAAAAATAATATAAAATAATATTTGATTGAATGTTGGTATAGCTTCTTTCTCTCTCTCTCTCTCTCTCTCTCTCTCTCTCTCTCTCTCTCTCTCTCTCTCTCTCTCTCTCTCTCTCTCTCTCTCTCTCTCTCTCTCTCTCTCTCTCTCTTCTTTACATTTCTCTAACTATATTATTGATGTTCCATCGTAGTTTTTTGTAACTACCAACAATATGATGCATTTACTGTATTTCATGAGAGCGAGCTAGATAGATCACAGACTAAAAGGCTCTCTTTAAAAACATAGATAAAACACTTAGGTGTAATTGCTTCTTAAATAATAGCCTTAAGGAGGACAAAACAAATTGCCCTGAGATTTCAAAATCAAAATTCGAGATCAGCACGCAAATAAAAATAAATTCAAAGTAACTTGATGTTTTTTTTTATATTTAAGTTTGTATACTTAATGTTTTTGCTAAACTTTGCCGTTTACTCTAAACTTTGATATCATTTATGCCTGAAAGCAAGCGATCTAATCAAGTGAAAAAGTGACCTCGGTAAATATATAAATCATCATATTACACAATTCCATTCTATATTTTGTAATTGGTTTTTCAATACTTTTTGAAATATTTCTTTACTACGGATTTCACCGAAGTGTGGCACACGTTAAAATAATCGTCTGTGTATTTGTGTGCCAGACGTGTGCGACTTACAATCAACTTTTTAGTCTGCATTTCTTTTTATCTTATACCACGGTTCGGCATCCGTTTGATAATATTCTTCTCTACAAATCATCAGAAGGATGCCGACCAGCGGAGAAGGAATGCAGACTAAAACGTTGATTCTGAGTAGCACACGTCTGACACACAAATACACAGAAAATTTTTTTTAACGTGTGCCACTATTCGGTGGAATCCGTCCGGCGTCAATGCCATTTCATTTGAATTTAGTAAATCTATTAAACTGATTTTAATTTTAAAAAATGACCTTAATGGCAAGATGATAATCTTGCCTTCAAAGTTAAAGCGATCTCAGATATGTGGAGTCACATAACTGTCGTTCTTCAAAAAATGTCGTTGAAAATGGTTTTTAAAAACAAAAATCCAGCGCCAACAGCTATTTTAGACTTAATTTTTTTATTATCTTTCGAGTAGAAAAGTGCAAATAGCTTTATGACGCCGTTTGTATTTAAGAAAGAACATCTTTGTACGTAGGATCAAATGCATTAGGAATCGAAAATTTGCTCTAAAGTTAGTATAAAAGTGGTCAAATAAGGCAAAATAAGCACAAAGATCACCTGCTAGCAGTACTGAAGGTTTGTCATTGTCGTTAGCCGTCATGAACTACTATTAACAATAATAATGATAATCCTTATGATGATATCGTATAGTATCGCGATTCTCCTATAGGTTTGATCGGGAGAGAGCCGCCAATATACACCCGTATTGTCGGCTCAGAATTACCGCGCGATAGAAAAATCGCGATACAAAACTTATTGCGACTTTGAGCCGCCAATAAACCGATTCTAAAAAATGGCGATTCTTCACTTTTCTATTTAAACTTCGTCAATCAAATATTTTACCAGTATATCACTTTTAACTGAAAGAGCGTCCAAAAGTGAGTGAACAGGAAGAGTTTCAATGCTGTGGCATTTTTTTCTTTTAAGTTATTATGGAATGAATTTACAGTACCAGATTTTGCTGATCAATACTGACTAGCCTCGCTTTGGTGTCATTTACACACTTTACACTGCAGTAACTCCTAAAATAATCAAATTTTTTGTCCCAGATTTTTCACAGAATCCTTATTTACTTATCTTCTTTCCATTGCATGTTTTATTTCTCTTGAGGAATGAAGTTTAGAAAATACGTTAATTAGAAGCGGCCATTTTTCGAATGGGTCTATACGGGTTTATATTGGCGGCTAGTTGGGAGAAAATATATTCATTATTGGCCGTAGTCGCGAATACGAAATATATTTTCTCCCAACTAACCGCCAATATAAACCCGTATTGGCAGCTCAAAATCGCAATAAGTTATTATAATAAGTATAAGAATATTTTATATAATATCTGTAAAAATATCTGTATATATATGTAAAAAAATCGTTCTTTTTTCGGTCATTTTGCCTGTTTGCCATTTCAGTTCATTTTGCCCATCTACTTATCAATTTCTTTAGTTTGTATACTGTGAATTTCTTAATCTAATTACAATTCCTTGCTTATCTGCCTCTCCCTTTTTTTCAGTTCAGGCTTTGATGGATTCATACCGACCCAGAAGAAACATTTGAGTATCATTGGTACGCAAGTCTTTACAGATCCTTAGGTCTACCAGTTGCGAGGAAACAACAGTAGTTCAAGAAAAGTATAACAAGTTAGAAGAGATAGCAAGAGTTGCTTTCAGAAGGGAATTGCTGGAGATAACCGTGGAGTGAGTGGATAAAGTGGTTTTTGGCCTATGAAAAGAATAATTAAGTATTAAAGAGAAAAACGTATAGAAAAATCAAAATATTGTGTGGAATTAGTACCACGAAACACCATCCCAAGATCATTTACCAAGACAAGGAAAGATACACTGCAAGCAAAGGTTAATCTGAGCACATTATGCTAGCAGAACTATTTCACCAAAAGAAGTTCACTGCTAGCTAAAGGGAAAAGGAAGAATACCATTGGCAATACAAATTAAAGGACAAGTCTTTGGCCAGCAAAAAAGGATTATCTAATCCAGAGAATTTCAAGTAAACGTTAATATATGCAAGCTTCAATTTGAATTCAAGTATCATATATATATATATATAGCAAGGAACATTAAGGTGTATCAAAGTAATTTACTTAGGTATATCAAGGCTTATAGTAGAAAGTGCACATTGCATATTAAGCCACATTATAAATCCAAAGAAACTAATATACGATTAAGGTACATCGGTCACATAGATAATTAGGGAATATAGCTATTAGGTACCTCAATTTGAGGCACATTTTTGAGTTACAACATTTTTTTAGACAAACTAGTAAAACGTTCACAGAGTTACATTAAGGTACATCAAGGTACATCCGTGTACACAAAGACTCATCGAAGTACGTCAAGGAACATTCTTGAGGTACATCAAGCTTATAGACAAACTATAGTAAACGTCCTCAGAGGTACATTAAGGTACACCAAGGTAGATCAATACCAAAGGTACACAAAGGCTCATCGAGGTACGTCAAGGAACATTCTTGAGGTACATCAAGCTCATAGACAAACTACAGTAAACGTCCTCAAAGGTATATTAAGGTACATCAAGGTACACAAAGGCTCGTCGAGGTACGTCAAGGCATAATCTTAAGGTACATATAGGTTAAACCAGTAGTCCTGTTTGAAGTAAGCCAGACATCAGTAATGTCAAACAACACAGCACCACATTTATGCACCCTTTATCTCTTAAACTCCACTACTTCAGAAATCGTCAAGACCGTAGTACTCGGTCTTCTGGGTATTTTCTCTCTCCTAGGTAACACATTAGTTCTAGCCGTGTTATACAGGAACCGAGAAATGCGTACGATCACAAACCTCTTCATTGCGAACATGGCAGTATCAGACTTGATATGTCCTCTAATCGTCGTTCCAAAAGAAATCGCATTCCAGCATTCGGACCATTTATGGCTCATCAAAGGCGATTTCGGGTTATTTCTTTGCAAGTTCGTTCACTTCGTCCAAGACAGCTCTACATCCGTTTCAATTTTTAGTCACGTTGCCATTTCTGTGGAGCGATTCTATGCGGTTGTTTTCCCTCTCAAAGCTAGGAGGTCCAGTGTCGGATTGCGCACGGCTGCCGTGGTGATGACCTGGGTCGTTGCCATGGGATACTACGCCCCCTACTTTTATTCATTCAAAGTTCTGGTTAGTTCAAAGGAGAAAGGTACATTTAGATGCGTTAATAATTGGGCCCCAGCATTTGGTGACACAGACGAGGTCCACAAGAGATTTTACATCTTGTCTTTCGTGTCCCACTACGCTGTACCACTGCTTATCATAGGCACCCTGTACTCATATATTCTATACAAGATCAAAGCAAGGCAGGTTGTAGGGAACGATTACACTAACAGATCCGTTCGCGATAACACTCAAAACAAACGCATCGTTCGACTGGCGATCAGCATCGTCTTCTTATTTGCGATCTCTTGGGCCCCACTTCACATTGTTTTCTTCATATATATCTTTAAATGGAATTGGATTTTTCCATGTGGCCTTGAGAACTTAGCGTTTAGTTCTTTCTATATTGCATGGATGAGTAACTTGACCAATCCTCTGATTTACTTCATATTCAGCGAGAATTACCGGAACGGCTTGAAAAATATTTTCCGAGGATGTTTTGTGATCCACCCGCGTATTTTTCCGGGAATCAACAATGTAGTTGGAGTCGAGTCAACTGAGTCGACATTTTTAGAACAAAGAGGAGCTAGAGTCTTGCGCTCTGAAAGAAACACCACGAGTAATGAGGAAACAGTAACATAATTGAACATACAAGTAGCTGATTTGAGAAATGAAAATGTAAGCCAATCAGAATCGAGAAAATTTACAAAACTGAGGTGTCATCCTTAGTAGCCCAGTGACTCGCGAAGCAGTTATTTCTGTATTTTATTCTTTCACTTAATGATGAACATCATAGTAAATGTATGTAAAATATTTAAAAAACTTCTCAAAATCTATAATTATCTCAGATATGAATTTTCATGAGTCAATTTTCGCAGGTTTTATGACACGTCAGTTTTGCAGTGACGTCATTTCTACGTTACCTTTCAGATATATCTTGCATCGTTTGTTTGGCAATATCGGAAGGAAGCAAGATATATAGTTGTAGATGTGCAGTGCTTCCATTGTAGCTTAACGTCATTTACAAAGCAGATTGTTAATGACAGCTAAAAGTGCGGCACAGTATTGACGGCATTAATGATTTAATGATTTAATTTAATGATTTATTATTTATATAGCGCCCTTTCTATGTATATATAATCAAAGGCATTTGATTAGAGATTGTAAGGCATTCGTTGAGCCAATCATATTGCACCGTGAATTTGCAGCTAAGATTGTTGGAACGGTAACAGGAGCCGGCACGGCTCGTTCCTGCCAAGCATTTTCAGATACACTTTGGTCTAACATAACAACCCACTTCCATTTACAATCATTGCCTTTCCTTATAATCTTCTTCAGCTAGCTGAACACTGCCTTTTTTAAGTGGCATTCAACCGATTTTTTCGAAAGGCTCTACACAAAGGAGCCATAGACATCTTGCTTATTAGCAACTGAGAAATCTGTCCATCTTGGAAATATGTCCCCTAAAATACTCCCAAAATGCAGTGCAATGCCAGTTCGATCCACTCTATTTCCTCAACTATTGGAGATGAATGAGGGTAGTAGTATAGCAGTTTATAGAATTAATACAGTTAATTAGTGATAATAACTTCACTTGTAAAATGCAATGTGCTATTAAGATAATAATGAATTATTAATTATCTATTACGATAATAATAGATACTAGATACTAATTATTTATTAGAAAACGATAGTACTTATTGTTGCTGCTCTAGTTATTGTAAATAAAGTATTTAAAAAGACCTAGTATATACATACATATACATATACTAGATATACCTTGCGAGTTCTGACTTATAGGCATTTCAGGATGAAACATCTGAAATAATGTAAGCTTCAAAGCAATTGAGTTTAAATTAACGGGACTTAAATTAACTGATACAAGATAGTGCTAGTTTTTAGATTATTTCTTGATTGATATTTGTATTTAACATTTAGTAATTTCCTTTTTTTTTTTAATTTTAATTTTAATTAGATTTAACCATGAATGCATAATAACACATATAGCTATCTTGAAAAAAATATATACATAAATTATTATGCGCAGTAGTACATGCGCAGTAGAAAACAGAAATGTTGACTCTTGCGCAATATAAGTTAATAAATTATTATTACTAAAGACTTTGTTATGTTGTAAGTGTTATATACATTTGAATTAAATAAAATGAAATTGCTGCATTGATATTATTAAGTCACATTCCATGTAATTTTGGCAATTTACGCATTTCATTTAAAACTAACCTGTCTCCTTCTATTTCTAAAATGAATGACATCCCAGAATCAACTATCACTTTTATCAATGAAGTTATCTTACCGTGCGCCATGATAGTGTACTTGTTGTTTCCGTTGACCTGACTGACTGTTCCTCGATCCAGGATTGTTATCAGTGAACGCGCCACTCTCGACCCCAGTGTCCTGTCATTCTTACTGCGCATGCTCGATGAAATGTCAGAGACTCTGGGAAACCCTAGCGCGCGGTAGCCAGAATTGTGGCGTCCGTGTGATGTGCATGCTCCAAATCTGCGTCATCACCAAAGGGAGCATGTTCGAATTTGAATAATCGATAGAGCGCGCGTTCCGTAAATCAACAGTTTTTATATTATTCCCGAAAAAAGCCATTTTTATTGCTTTACCGCAGCACTGCCATTTTATCGACAATAATCAAGGCAATAGCCCACTTTAGATATTCTGGTTGAGTGATCAGACGAGGCTCCGGGGAAACAATGGAGTGATCCTAACATATTCTTTTGTTTTCCCGGAGCCTCGTCTTGAATTACTTTGTGGTGATCAATCAACCAGAATATTGAAAGTGGGCTATTGTTATCCACTATTGCAAGGGCTCTTGTTATTGCTAGAGCGGGTTTTCAATCAATTATGGTGACAAATATTCTGACCAATCAGAACTCTTGAAATTCTGGGGTTTCCCACATTCTCGTTTCCAGAACCTACTCATAAGCTGTGGGAAACCCCACTGACCGGAAGCCACAATCTTGTGACCAGGTCGTCAGTGCGCATGCTCTCTCTCTCAGGATCGCTGACTATAAAATGCCGGCTCAACCTTTCTAAGGGATTGTTTACGACTTCAAGTGCTGTTTGCAAACAAATATATACTTTTGTCTCTGATTTTTCTTCTTTTCTATTAAGAGGTTTCGACTGTGAATCAACAGTCTTCATCAGATATGTTAGTAAGAAACTGCGCTCGGATCTATTTCAAAAAATACTATGGGAGCGCGTGCTCGTGCCAGTGTTCGGTTCTATCGCGCGGTAAACATCTGGAATGAACACTTTATTATATGAAATAGAGTGTGATATTGAGTGACATCAAAATGATAAAATTGATATCCCCACTTCCACCAGTGGCCAGTGGGGATACGATTTATATCAACACTGTTGGTGTCAAATTTCGACTTTTTGCTCAGCAAGTCTCAAATTCTCCATTATTTTTCATTGAAGATTTCATATAATAAACAGAACTGCGCATATAATAAACAGAGCTGCGCTCACTCGTGGGAGATAATATCAACACTCGAAGATAAAATTCGTATCTCCGCGCGACCATGTAATATCCTATATTTATTATATGAAATAGAGTGTGATATTGAGTGTCATCAAAGTGATAAAATTGATATCCCCACTCCCACCAGTGGCCAGTGGGGATACGATTTATATCAACACTGGTGGTGTCAAATTTCGACTTTTTGCTCAGCAAGTCTCAATTCTCCATTATTTTTCATTGAAGATTTCATATAATAAACAGAACATTACATGGCCGCTTGGAGATACGAATTTTATCTTCTCGTGCTGATATTATTATATAATATCAACACTCGAAGATAAAATTTGTATCTCCGCGCGACCATGTAATATCCTATATGTACTGAACATTGGCACGGGCACGCGCTCCCATAGTATGTTTTGAAAGTATACCCGATTATTGGCGCACAAGATTTTGCTAGAAAATATATGGCTGGGGACAACATGAACATTTGAATGATTATATTTATTACTTGAGTATCTCTAAAAAGAAACAACTTATAATTAATAGATTTCAATGGACTTTAAAAAAAGTGCTTCAGAAAACAACTTGTTTCTGCAAAGATTAAAAAGTTGAAAAATTTATTGATTATGAATTGAAGGAGAAAGAACTATAAGGAAGAGGAGCTAGGAGCTATGCGCGCGCATGCGTACTATTTATTATTCAAGTGAACGACGTGCAACATAGCTTCCCTTCTGTACATTACCAGGAAACTGTCCTTTAACGTTACCAGCCATTGTGTAGCGTGCCACTATCACGTAACAGTTCAAATTTTCTGGAAATAGAAATGAGGTGCTTGCATTAGGTAGTATTGACAGCTTGAAATATATTAAATTATAAACAATTATTGGATGAGGTTGAGCATGATATCGTAAATTATCAAGACCAAGGCCGTGTTATCTGCCGAAGTCGTAGACTGGGGCAGATAAAACGGCCGAGGTCTTGATATTTACGATATCATGCAAAACCGAATTTAATGATTGTTTTATTATACATTTTGTAAACTAAGAATAAAGATTTAATTCTGCTTTCGTAAAAATAGCAAAAGTATTTCCATTTTCATAATTGTGATCTTTGAACTCGACATGATAAATGTATTATCTGTAGCTTTTACCTACAGATAATACATTTATCATGTCGAGTTCACACGATATCAGGGATTGGCTGAGGGCTCTTGGCCAATCAGAAGCGAGATAGTGAGTAAAATGTATAATAATATATGTGATGTATGGGTGATTTTTGCTGTGTTGCGTTAAAATGATGTTATTGATTGTTAAGTCCCTTTTATCTATGAATCGGCTGTTCCTTTTTTGAATTTCTGTTGTAAACGTAAAAAAATTGGCAAAACTTTTAGTTTAAAGGGGCATTTGGATGAAAAATAATGAAAATTGGAAATGAATTTAAACTTGGTTAAACTTATCTATTTAGTCCCAATATAATAGTAGCTAAGCAGCATTTTTCTTCACAGTAAAAAGTCGCGGGGAAAAATTATAAATTATATTAACATTAAATTTTGAGTAAATGACGTCATTTACTCCACCCAATTTTTCTTTTAATCATATCCATTTTGAAATCATTAGCAAATCCTGCAATCTGATTGGCTACAAAGTGTGCGATTTAAGCATTAATTGCACTATTTTGAATCAGTAATTGCATCATTTTGTCAAACAATCACTTTTGAAGCTACATATAACTGTTGAGTATTTTAATATATTAAGTTTCAAAATGGAAATGATTAATAGGTAATAGAACTGAGTGTCTTGCAATTTTGGGCAGAAATCACACTCGTGATTAACAAATTGCACTCCCGCTGCGCGGTCGTGCAATTTTGTAATCACTCTTGCGATTTCAGCCCAAATTGCACTCAACTCAGTTCTATTACCATTATTAATTAAGATTTTAAACCAAAATTTCTCAACTGCAAGTAGCTTTCAAGCTAAATGTTTTGCCAATCTGGCTTTCATAAACACTTTTGAGTCATATTGTCCTTGAATATTTGAATTATTCGGACTTTCAAAAATGAGGGCGTTTTCATCCAAGTGCTCCTTACAGTAGGACACTCGAAACATGAACACTTGATATTTTTATATTTTATGAACTTTCTACTGCTTCAAACCTTCTGAAAATGAAGCACTGAACTCAAATAATCTTATTGTTCAAAATAAATCATATCTCCAATCGATTCACACAAGGGATAAAAGAGAAAAAAAGTCTGAAAAAACCTCAACGTGTTCACGGTACGAGTGTCCTCACTGTAAAATTTGTTTTACATTGTTTTGTTTTGTTTTGTTTTGTTTTGTTTTGTTTTGTTTTGTTTTGTTTTGTTTTGTTTTGTTTTGTTTTGTTTTGTTTTGTTTTGTTTTGTTTTGTTTTGTTTTGTTTTGTTTTGTTTTGTTTTGTTTTGTTTTGTTTTGTTTTGTTTTGTTTTGTTTTGTTTTGTTTTGTTTTGTTTTGTTTTGTTTTGTTTTGTTTTGTTTTGTTTTGTTTTGTTTTGTTTTGTTTTGTTTTGTTTTGTTTTGTTTTGTTTTGTTTTGTTTTGTTTTGTTTTGTTTTGTTTTGTTTTGTTTTGTTTTGTTTTGTTTTGTTTTGTTTTGTTTTGTTTTGTTTTGTTTTGTTTTGTTTTGTTTTGTTTTGTTTTGTTTTGTTTTGTTTTGTTTTGTTTTGTTTTGTTTTGTTTTGTTTTGTTTTGTTTTGTTTTGTTTTGTTTTGTTTTGTTTTGTTTTGTTTTGTTTTGTTTTGTTTTGTTTTGTTTTGTTTTGTTTTGTTTTGTTTTGTTTTGTTTTGTTTTGTTTTGTTTTGTTTTGTTTTGTTTTGTTTTGTTTTGTTTTGTTTTGTTTTGTTTTGTTTTGTTTTGTTTTGTTTTGTTTTGTTTTGTTTTGTTTTGTTTTGTTTTGTTTTGTTTTGTTTTGTTTTGTTTTGTTTGCTGTTTGTTTTGGGAATTATAACAAAATAAGTAGAGCCAAACTCACTTTCATTAACAAAGGATGCTTTCCCAATTCCAAGTTTAGTTGTCCCCTTCCAAACAAGTTGTGTGAAGTGACCAGTATCATTAGTGTACCCTGGGGACCCCCAATCGTATTTCTTCACCTCATTATACCACAAGTTCGTGGCACTCTTACAATCAAATCCTGTGTCTGTGAGATAATCATAATAAACAAAAGCTTCAATACAATAAAAAAAATTAAAAGCATTTACTATGATGTGTGGAATAATGGAGAGCAAACTGCTACAGGGGGGATCCAGGGGTTGTCCATTGACACAACTGACTATATTGCCAGTATAGATTCTACATAAGGTGTGCTGTTGATTGGCCAGAAAAACAAAATAGTTTGAGTGATGCGTCTTGAAGTTATAAAGGTTTTTCTATGGCATAAGGTAATGACTGTGACGTCAGGGGAGTCAACATTTAATATACAATACGTAACTGCTACAGATAAATTGAAGTATGGAATGCATCATTATTTTACCTATAACTCTCATACGAATTATTGAAAATTAGTTTTCATATAGTAACCATTGTTTTGAATTACAAGCAACAACTAATAAACATAAATGACTCCCTGACGTCACAGGCATCAATATGGCATGGAAAAACCTTTATAACTTCACGACGCATCACTCAAACTGTATAATTTTTTTTGGCCACACAACAGCTCACCTCATGTAGAATCTATACTGAGAATATTGTCAGATGTGTCATAAGCACTTTAAGCTCAACTCTTTTTTCCCTGTAAAAACATATTATGCTCTTGACTAGCTTGGTTGTTCGCACACTGTTGATCTTCCGGAAAAAAAAAATTGCGGGATTTGAACAGGGAATAAAATAATATGTATACTTTACTATCATATATTTTGGTTCAAGCATTAGCAACTAAAAACCCGTATTTTGATTTAAAAAAAAAATTATTTTGAAAAAAATTCCCGAGAACTGCAGAACGGAAGTACTGAAAAACATCGATTTTGATGACTAGCTGTCAAATTTATAAGACTCCATTTCACTTCCGTCCCCCCTTATTCTAAGGACAGATAAAACGAAAACAAGCTTCTAAATTGTTGCCTTGTTTCAAGAATTAACTGCCTGCTGGTTTTTTTCTGTCCACGCAGAACGTTAGACAATCTTTCCAAGCATCGGAATTTTGAGTTTTGAAGCTTATTCGAGGGGTCCGTTTTGAGTTTCATCCTTTGTCATGATATTCTACACTATAGCAGACTCGTACCCAGTCGTCACTTACTCTGCTGCTGAATGCGCGCAAAGGCTTTTGGGAAGACGGGAGGAAAACTTTTCACTTCCTCCCTTCCCTTGATACACTGCGAACTCACTAAATCCTTCCCATCAAGCACAGCGCGAGTAAGAATAAAAAGCGCAAAGTAAGAAGCGACTGGGTACGAATCTGATAGTTCAATCAATCCGGAAACGCCGCTGAGCTCGTGCAGGAGCACGAGCTTTTATGCATGATGACACGCGTGAAAAACGTCTGCGCATCCGTATGCAAATTAGTCGAAAGCGTCTTCGTGCTATTGCAGAAATATTCAAATTTAACTCACACTTGCCTGAAGAATAGACTTTACAAAATGCCAAAACTTAAAGTCAGTTGTTGAAACTTAAGGCTAATTCTTTCATATTGTCTTTATTAATACAGTATCTTGGTCCAACAAAAGTATACCCACGAAATTTTTTGTATACTCGGAGAAAACAAGCATTTATTTTCTCACTAAAACTTTTGTAAATTCTTGGAAACCGTGCGGAAAGGCACGCATGCGCAAACGTTTTTCTCTAGTGTCATGCATGATAGATTTTATTTTAAGCAGGTACCAGTGGCTGCAATGGGCCGGGCTCCCTGTGAGCATACGCAAGACCAGAAATAACCGCTTCTTACACAGGGAGCCCAACTTTTATCAAAGTACCTAAACACCTACCTGGCATTGAACATCTTTGGGCGAGATTTTCTCCCTGTCCTTGTCTTTGGTTCTTAGCTGAGTGTTTGATTATTTTCATGGTAGCTAGCTTTTCAGCGTAAGCTTGGGCTGCTGCGTTGAGCTGGGGGTCAATTGTCATCGTTGGAGAATTATGGACCGATCGCTTAGCGTTGTGTTCGGCGAGAGCTTGCTGCTGACAATCTCTAGAACCTAAGATTAATTATGAAAAACACGATATTAGGGTGCAATCAGTGACTCAAATGAACCAGCTGATATATCTATTCACACAAACTCCAACCCAAGTGAATGTTTGGGGCTTTTGTGTAACGTGTCGACACATAGACGCCAATTATTAATACTGATATTGACTTAAAATATAAGCCAGCTCAAAGTTTAAGAATCGTTTTCAGTGGAAATGCGATTTTATCCCGAATTTCTCAACTTCTTTTGTTTAATTAAAAAAAAAAGAGAAGATTTAAACAAAAGAAGGTGAGAAACTCGGGATAAAATCGCATGCGCACTGAAAACGATTCTTAAACTTTGAACTGGCTTATACGGCCAGTATTTGATTCTCGTTGTCCCTATTGGGTATAGATCTATAGACGATGATGTTTTTGAGCGCAGCTATCACAAATACAAGTTATTTTGCCTATCGATGTACATTACTAGTAGTTTTAATTTTCGATTTTCTAGCTCTCCTGTGATGCTCCTTTCCGTAGTCTTCCCACGATCCCTTATGATCCCAGCGCGAGCTCGAGGTCAGGGTAAAATTTGCATAAAAATGTATAAAAAATATGCAAATTTTACCCTGACTTCGAGCTCGCGCTGGGGTCCTAATGGATTGTGGGAAGACTACGGAAAGGAGCATTCCTTTGAAATGACTTCGTTATTCCTCAGGAAGCCCGGTACCAAGAAAACAAGCACACATCGCCACAAACATAGAGGATGGGAAACCTGTGGTCGGAGTCTTCGCTCAAAGGTACCAAGAAAAACAGGCACACTCGACACAAACATAGAGGATGGCAAACCTGTGGTAGGAGATATGAAAACTGAAATCTGGGACCAAGAGCCAAAAGTCTTCGCTCAAAGGTGGTGGCATATTTAGATATGAACTCGTTGCGAACTACTAATTAAAAAGACAGGGTAATTATCACTTTCCTTCATATATCCCACAATTCATTTCGGTCTCAGATTTCAGATTACAGATCACCGACCGACAACTTTTTTAAGTGTATTTTTGCTAACCAGAAGACCCTCCAGAAGATGGAGCACCAGTCGCTGTAGAAGCGCTTGCTCCCGAGGTGGGAGCCGAAGATGCATGGGAAGACGATGTAGTTGGTCCAGATGTCGCTTTACTTGGACCAGATGAAGCGCTTGTAGAGGCACTACTTGCAGCTGAAGTAGGAACACTTGTTGGAGGTGCGCACGTTGGCATGTTGCAAGAGTTTGATGTTGCATTGTCTTAATAAAGAAAAAAGAAGAAGCATCGGAAAATATATACAGTGATATACAATAATAAAATTCAAAACTTAATCCAAATAAAAATCCAGTGTTATTTTTTTACCTGTAGTATTTGTTGCGTTGCTTAAACTTACACTTAAGACATAATTCTTCCCTCCACCGTTCATGGAGATGTTCTTTCTTTGACCTGGTTTAAGGTTTAGACCAAAACAACATGGTGGTGGATTCGCAGCTTGGCAGCATTGCTGGTTGGGATGTGCTATTAAACCAAGATACACCCCATTACTGCCTGGTTGAGAAGTAGCACTACTGCAGCAGCCAGTAGTCTCCGTGGGCACTGGTTGTTGCTGTATAGCTGCCATGAAGGGTTGTGGAGGCGGCATTTGAGGCGGCATTTGAGGTGGCATTTGAGGTGGCAGTTGAGGTTGGAATTGAGCACTCTGCTGACAACAAGGAGGAGGAGAGGCAGACTGACAGCAAGAAAATGGCGACTGTCCCATCATAGGTGCACCACCCTGGGAGCAGCATCCTGGAGAAGGCATGAAGGGTTGTGGAGGCGGCAGTTGAGGTGGCATTTGAGGTGGCAGTTGAGGTTGGAATTGAGCACTCTGCTGACAACAAGGAGGAGGAGAGGCAGACTGACAGCAAGAAAATGGCGACTGTCCCATCATAGGTGCACCACCCTGGGAGCAGCATCCTGGAGAAGGCATGAAGGGTTGTGGAGGCGGCAGTTGAGGTTGGAATTGAGCACTTTGCTGACAGCATGGTGGAGGAGAGGCAGATTGGCAGCAGGCGTTAGGGTCTTCGGTGGAATATCCGGCCTGAGCGCTTGCACAACACCCTCCTTGTACTTTCATGAAAGAAACAAGAATCAAATGAATTTTTAACCTTCACAAATAAAACAGGAAAAATTTCTATTGACTGAGTATTTAGTACAGTACTAGTACTCTACCAGATTAAGACTGGAATACAACAACAACAATACACCAGTGCAATGTTTCTCGACGAGGGGGGTTTCTTATTTATAATTAACTAGTACAGGCTGGGATCCACTTTTATTGATGCAAGTGGCAACGACAAGCTAAGCACCGGAACAGCAGCGCAAGGAAAGAAAACAGGACAAATAAAAGGAAAAAGAAAAGAAAAGTTGGTTAAGTTTTGAACTCATAATCCACCTGCCAGAAGGGCATGATGATTCATGGGTTTTCTACTTTTTTATTCTCTTAAGTCGAAGGAAATCGGTTTTGGGTTCGTTACGATGACTGAATAAAATGACCAGATGAATACGGATTGTAACCTGTTGTGGTTTATTGAACGAACGCCATGTTGTCTTCACTCAGTCCACACACAGGGAACCCATCATCTTATAATATGTTAATACACACACAGGCAACCCATCATCTTATAATGTGTTAATACACACACAGGCAACCCATCATCTTATAATATGTTAATACACATACAGGCAACCCATCATCTTATAATGTGTTAATACACACACAGGCAACCCATCATCTTATAATATGTTAATACACACACAGGGAACCCATCATCTTATAATGTGTTAATACACACACAGGCAACCCATCATCTTATATGATAATACTAACAGTCGGATTCATGGAAATTTGTCAACACTAAAACCAGGTTAGAAAGGTGTACAAAATTCATCCAATGTTCTTTGACAAGGAGATTTTCCATTTGGCAATAGTTTTGGAAGACTACCAATCATTGTTAAATAAAAGATATGGCTGCTTTCTTGGACAATATAATAAGAAGCAAATGCAAATATTACAGTTGGTAGCGGTGATCAGTTTGCTTTGTATTTATCCATTTGATTTGCTTATTATAATTAAAAAATCAACTTAATGCATGACAGATTCAACTATTATAACAGCTTTTGGTAAAATTTTCTAGGAAGAAAACCAAACTTCGTGCTAGTCCTTTTGTATGTACTTACATCCTCCTAACATCTGTTTCTTGCCTGGCCTCGCTTGGATATAACGAATACGATTTTTTTTGGATCCTCTATCATGGTGCTTCAAGTGCTTCTTGTGCTTTATGTGACGAGCGTCTGCAGTATAATATGACTCTTGGTGATTTAAAATATTTCATTCATTGGCCAGTGAGGGCATTTAGTTATTATTCAGGCTAATTACCTTCAATTAATTCTAACAAACCCCAAAACAAACTGTGGGAGGGCCCTGTTAACTCACAGATGGGATTGGAATTTTGAGTGTTGGTGAATCAGGTTCTGCGGACGGAGGGATACCGGACAACCCGAAGAAAACCCTACTTGAACCATCACTAATCAGAAGAACTCGCCATTTCATTTCCTTTTTTAAGGCCCGGTTTAGACGTCGAAGTTCACATATGCCGAATCTAATGCAAATGAATTCAATCAATAGATTTTGCTCATTTGCATTAGACTCGGCACATGTGAACTTCGACGTCTAAACCAGGCCTAAGCTTACAAAATTCAAACACAAAAGTATTTGTGCGAAATCTATACTACATATAAAATACACCTTTTTGCCCTCCCAAATGTTATGGATCTTCGTATAAGTGGTGTCATTACAATGTAACTTGCATTGTGCGTCACCCATTCTCCATATGATTGCTCAGTAAGAACTGATTTAAAGCCAAATAAATTTTTTGGTCAAAATTCCCAAAATTTTAAAAATATGATTAATTAATTTGGTGGTGGTAGGATATCCGACAAAAAATTCGATATTTTCACGTAATATTAGTATTAAATTTATATTAATTCCTCCATTAAAATATTGTAGAAATAAACCCAAGATATCATAATGGGCTTTTGATTAACAAGTGCCTTGAAAATCCTTTGTTTTCAAAAGCTAAAATCAAAACACTCATACATAAAACATTTTACTCACCGCTTGAAGACAAAACAGCAACAACAACGATTACAGCCAAGAAAAACAAGCTTTTACAGAACATGGCAGAGGAATCAAAGAAACAAGACACCGCCAAAAATCAAAGATTTTTTTTAGTTTGATCGAATGCTAACTCTTTGCTTATCAGGCGATTACTAATTCATCCGGTCAACCAGTCAAACCAGAGAATCATCAGAATCTGTGATGCCATCTAGCAAGTGGTCCTTTCATTGTGAAACAGGTTGATGAGGACATTCATTCATCGCGGCGGCCCAAACCACTCAACCGACCTGCTAGTCACAATCCAATCCATAACTACTTTAAGTTGTTTTTTTCATTTTCTATTCGCGCATGCAGTGTCAATTGTCACCTCCTCATCATTTGACAGATAAAAGTTTTCATTATCCTTCTTTCAACGCTTCCCAATCACACGCGCGAATTACCGTCGCGAATAAAATAAGGTATAATTCTCACTGGGAACTTTACGCACGATGATATCACACAATTTTCACGATCTTCGTGGGGAATCTTTCCTAGAGGAATGCATTTCACACTCCTGTGTGCTCGGATTGGTATAAATAACCGGTTTTACATCATACAACCCGCTAAAGACCGTTTCGCTGGGAGGCTTGCACAACTACTAGCTCGACTGATGTTCTCGCCCTGATTCATCGCTGCGCCCATTACTCAAGTACCGAGTTCCTTCAGCCCAAGTTTTAGCTGCTGTAACCATAGTTAATGGAGTGGAATGGTTTGGAATCCTATTTTTCTAGGTTTTTGTTTGGCGAGCGATGTTGAAGCGTAACATCACGTGATATTGACCGTGCACAATGAACCAAAGCAAGTATGGCTGAAAATACTAGTTTCTGTACTATTTTCATGTACGAACATTTTGAAAGTGTAAAATTTTCATTCTAAGATTACAAAGAAGAGGATAAATAATTTCGCGCAGATACAGTTAAGTTACTAGATGATAAATAAGAAAGCGTTCAAAAAGGTGATTACCCTTTTCAGTAAACAATTAATTTTTATCATATAGAATTAATTAAGAAATATCTCCTATTTTATAACATTTTTGAGGAAAAAACGTCTATGTTCTCTAATTTACGATGAACAAATGCTGCAACTTTTTCTTCTCTGTGCACGGTTAACGTCATATAACAATAGAAAAGGTTGAACAAAAACCTAGAACAATAGGTTTCCAAACCATTCCACTCCATTAACTATGCTGTAACCCAACACTGAGCTCAAGCAAACAATCCATCGTCTTTGGTTACTCTTGCTCAAGCGCCTGCTAACGTTAATGTGTTGGTTAAAAGGTATCAAAAATGCTGTTAGCGTCTTTAGCGCTTCTCGATCAGTTATTATATTTTTGCTCGGTTTCTGCTCCTTTTCATACCCGCAGTCTATACTAGGTTGTATGGTTTATAGTTTAGTTATCATATTGTTGACAACCTCTGTAAAGTTATGTTTGCCTCTTAAATGGTTCAAAGTGTAAGCGAAAGAAGCGTTTTCTTTCAAATTTCTGCCCTAGAATTTCATAGAGCACATTGTTGTTTTGTGAAGTGATTTCCACGTGGTCGCTATGTCCACCCAAATATGTTTTCATAGCTATCTGTTTATATATTCTTGTGCTCTTAACTCGCATGTGGAGGCGAATTAGCTTTGCAAATTAAAGAATATATTGATTCTTGTGCTTGTAACTTGTACATGGAGGCGAATTGGTTTCGCTAAAGAATATGTACTCGTAACTTGTACGTGGAGGCGAATTAGTTTCGCTGAAGAATATATTAATTCTGGTGCTCGTAACTTGTACATGGAGACGAATTGGTTTCGCTAAAGAATATATTAATTCAGGTGCTCGTAACTCGTACGTGGAGGCGAATTATTTTAGCTAAAGAATATATTGATTCTGGTACTCGTAACTCGTACATGGAGGCGAATTGGTTTCGCTAAAGAATATATTGATTCAGGTGCTCGTAACTTGTACGTGGAGGCGAATTGGTTTCGCTAAATAATATATTGATTCTGGTGCTCGTAACTTGTACATGCAGGCGAATTATAGTTTCGCTAAAGAATATATTGATTCCGGTGCTCGTGTACTTGTGCGTGGAGGCGAATTGGTTTCGCTAAAGAGTACATATTATTCGTAATTCGTACGTAGAGGCGATTATGGTTTACTAACTTACTTTATTTATGGGGCGCGTCATTTGGACGTACGTGGAGACGAATCTGTTTTGCTACCTGTTTCTTAATTTCTGATATATATTACAAGTAAGCACGTGGATGGCAAGGTGATTTATAGTGCGTCGGTTTATTGAAGTACTCTGGTTCAACTCTCATTAGCTTTGGAAATGACATTTGTTAGATATCGGGCGTGGTCCATAATTTTGGTTCCACAACGTACCACTTAGCTCGTCGTAAGCTTCCTCGATGCAGTTTTCTAATACCGTTCATTGCTCCGTCCTCGAGGCAGGGTATTTCGCGGTTGACTTGCTTCGGGGTCTCTCCCCTCCAGTCTATGGCAATTGCTTTTTTCATCGTTGTTTCACTTCAGGTTTTTTCGTTTCCTGGATTCCGGGGAAACGTCAGAAGATGCAATCGATTTTGTCCTAATCTTGATGTATCTCGTGGTGTTTTCTATTTGTTGGGGCGACTAGAGGGGTAAGACCCCGTTTCACAACGCAACCCCAGCTCCATCTCTCGAGAGTGTCTCAGAATTGCTTACAAAACTTTCTATTGCAGATGTCTCGTTTCACGACTCTAATTTATTTGTGGCCGGTGAGATCCACAACCACATTCCCCAATGGGAAGTAGTATTATTATAAGATTATGCCTTCGAGTATCGTACTCATTTACCGGATAAAGAGATATTTTGAGTTATGGGAAGATAACATCTACGTTTGGGGTACGATCTGACACAGTGGGTTAATGATAGGTCAGCCTTGGGGGGTATCCACCCTCGGTAGCCGCGAGGAGAGCCTCCGCCGTAGGAGGTCTTCTCCCATATCTTAATATCTTGATGATTCCAGGCTTTGTGCGTATGGTTCCAAGTGAGAATATATTACTGGTCGACGTTAATCGAAGTGCTTCCATGACATTGTCAGAAAGGGCACATGCCTATGTAATGACATGGAAACGACTTGATCGACGTCCACCAAAACCAATTTCGTCGCGACAGCAAATTCTACGATTTCGCACGTGTGATTGGGAAGAGCTGTAATAGCACCAGTTGAAGGCATAACCCTGATGTCTAAACTGGATATGGCTGACACTGCATGACATGTTGAATGGAAAAGTAAACACACACCACAGGAAACCCAAAGGCTCCCCAAAGGCTGGAATATATAATCAAATGCGCTCTAAGGCGAACTCGTGGATACTTTAATTCTTGCACTGTTGAGAGATTGGGAGTCCTGTGCCATTCCTGTGCACCATACCTTCATAATCAAACATGCAGATCAAATAGTATAGTCCGCTCGATTTAAATGCTTATATTTTCCTTCCATTTTGTTCCAGATCTTTGTTATTTTGTTGAGTTTTGAAGCGAGTCCTGTAATAAATATGGATGTTTGAACTACAAGAGTTAACTCGGTGAAAGACGAATTATTATAATAAAAAATATATACAAAGGTCATAAAGAAATAAAAATGATAACTAAAATACATACAAAGCTTTTTTTGTAAATTATAATTGTTATGTTTTGGCCAAACGTTCTCAAAAGATTGCTTTTTACCTGTGTTGTTTAGGAAATTTAAAAAAACTAATAGAGCGCCGTGACAATTTTTTAGTGTTTTGCCCTGTTGAAATTCATAACGTGTACGGTTCCTCAATAACTGAAAATTTTGAAAGTTATTATTCGGTTTTGAGCGGTTTTTGTGTCCGCGCCCATCGCGACGTTTCGACTGCAAGCTGCTAGTCTTCATCAGGCGATGGTGTAGGCTGTATGGTGCGTCTGTTATATACCTCTCGTCATGTTTTTTTTTTAAAGGATTTACCCTTAGCAAAGCCAGGCAGTCGTCCTAAGACATAGCTTGGATATATCTTCCCCGTAAAGTATGCAGGTCATGTGACCGACAGCTAGAGAAAATCAGTGAAAGTCGTTGACTTTCAATTGGTTTAATTGATTCGGTAAAGATAGAAGAAATTGAGAAGGAAAAAGAAGTGCTATGAGAAAAAATGAACCGGGAAAAATTGAGATTTTTTATATATAGTTTACTGGGATAATTGCTTTGTACATTGTTATTTTACAATAATGATCATCTCAATTTGAAACTAGAATATCACCATTTTTCGTGCAAAAACAACATTGCATTTAACTTTTTACACCCAAGAAATCCAATATTAAGAAGCAAAATGTTGGAAATATTTAGACTTAAAATTGAAATTATATTATTAAATGTTGGGCACAAAAATAAATGCAATGGTCAAATACAAATATAATGCAATATATGTCTAGATGCAAGCAATGAAAACGTCTGTACTGGTTTATGATTATATAACAAGAATTATAGTATTCATCCAGACTTACAAGGTTATTTCATAGAATCTAAGGAATGTGATTTCTTCATATTCTTCATAGAAGATAGGCATTTCTTACAGTTGTTACAAAGCATGAATAATTTTCACTAGCCGCTTCCCCTTAAAACATTAGCTTTATATCCTCCAGGTACATTTCCAGGTGGTTTGTATCGAGCGACCAAAACGTGGCAAGTCATGCCGTCTGTAATTGAACAAAAATGAATAGTAAGAATGTTGACAGTAGCATTTTTGGCAACATCGCCGTACGAGCGCTCTACGATGTGCTCTTCTCTCAACAATGCAAACCAGAATTGATTCTCCGGGTTCTTCGGTATCCCTTCCTCCGTAGAAAAATCAACTTTTAAATGCAATTCAATCATGGAACAAGGGCTACAGGT
This sequence comes from Anthopleura xanthogrammica, assembly GCA_964019055.1. Taxonomy (NCBI): domain Eukaryota; kingdom Metazoa; phylum Cnidaria; class Anthozoa; order Actiniaria; family Actiniidae; genus Anthopleura; species Anthopleura xanthogrammica. Next base: position 5,787,005 of record OZ025219.1, on the reverse strand, counting down.
TTGTTAACCACTGGCTATTACTGCGATTCTCAATATTCTGCGAACTCAGACATTTCAACGGCTTGTTGTAAAATTTGGTTTTCGCTGCTGTCAGTCAAAGCTAATCAGTCGGTACCATTTATGTTTTTGACTAGCGGCAGTTCGCAGAATATTGAGAATCGCAGTAAGTGTTACCCTTCTAAATCAAGGACGATTTATATATTATTTTATGTCTGACATTCTTCCTACAACTCCTACTCCTAACCCCTGCTCACGTGAGGATTTTTTACAAACTGTTGAAGATAGCCCTCCCATCCCACGCCCGTAGACTACTCTGTGGTCCCCTCCCCAGGAGATGCTTATGTTTAGCAAGGGCCACACCTAATCTTTAGAACAGAAACATAATATTACCACTCTTCACAAACTGTGCAAGGCCGACGCCCAGTTCAGTTGTTGCCTTCCACACCAGCTGAGTAAAATGTCCTGCCGCTTTTGTAAAGACTGGGTTATTCCAGTTATGCTTAGAGACTTCATCATACCATCTTTGAGTCATCGCCTTGCAATCGGCGGGTTTAGCTACACGAACAATAGAAAAAAGCGGATCAATATATAAGTGTGTAAATTGTAGCTGCAAAATAACCTGGAGCTTGGACCCTCTCTCATTCTTCTGTGTCTTCTTTCTTTCTTTCCTTAAATTTTGAAAAAATTGTAAGAGATGTCCTAATTCTTCAATTATTTCTCCCCATGTTGTAGTAATACCTCTTAAATCAAGAATAATTAACACACTACATGGGGTAAGTGTTCATATTTCCAAGTTTAGCTTCCCCTGGATCCGAGAGGCTCTCGCATGTCACAGTTTGCTTAGGAAGAGCTTTCCATTCAGAAATTGTTCTCAAATACCCAACAACTTTTCCAGTGATCCACTCCCAGGATTTGCTCTCATATTTGACACATAACCCCTGCACTTGGCTCACATCTCAATAACCATTGACGGATGAAGATAGCTAAGGCGCAGACTAATAGTCAAACATCATGAAAACTAATGGGTTCATATATGCCATGCATATCATATTTCATTTGTTCCAGCCCTAACATATTCTTTTTTAGATTTATGGATTCAAATACATAGGAAAAAAGAAATAACCTGGTTTAGCGCAAGCACTAGCCAAGTTCTCTCCCTGGTTGGGTCTTTGATTTTGCGGAGAATGATTGAGCTCTCCTCCCGCAGATGCCAGCTGTTTTGCATAGCTTTGTGCGCCCTGAGTCATTGCTGCGTTCAGTTTTAATGGTGGAGAACCGTGCTTGGCTCTTAAGGTGTTGTGGAGTTGTAATGTCTCTTGAACACACGCCTTATCTGCAAATTAATAACTAAGGAGTTACTGTGAAGCTAAGAAAAGTAATTGCTTCCATTATGATCATTCAAAAATGAAAAACAATAGCAATAGAAAATTCATTTGCGCAGTATAGTATATTTTTTCCTATTTCTAACTAGTCTGGAATTTGATTCTTAGACTTTTTTAATATCATATGATCTGAAATCCAGTCATGAGTTTGTCACTTACTAGGTGGCTTAACCCCTCCTGCTCCACCTCCTGCTCCACCTCCTGCTCCACCTCCTGCTCCACCTCCTGCTCCACCTCCTGCACCACCTCCTCCTCCTCCTGCACCAGTTCCTGCACCACCTCCTTCTCCTCCTACACCAGTTCCTGCACCACCTCCTCCTCCCCCTGCTCCTCCTCCTGTTCCTCCTCCTGTTCCTCCTGCTTCTCCTTCTGCTCCTCCTCCTATTCCTTCTCCTGTTCCTCCTCCTCCTCCTCCAGCGCCACCTCCCTCTCCAGTTCCTGTTCCACCGTTTTCACCACCACCGGTTTCTCCGCCTGGACCGCATCCTCCTGGACATTCCATGCATGGGCCAACTTGGGCACAAGGATCTACGCTCTGTTGTGGAGGACAAGGGGCGGCGGGTGCCTGGGCGCATGGATTTGGGGCTTGAGGAGCACAAGGAGTCATTTGTTGTTGTTGTTGCGGTGGTGGTGGGCAAGGCATAGCAGGAGCCGATTGTTGGCAAGGATTTCCTTGCTGTGCAGAACAAGGCATCGAAGCGCCTTGAGGTGGCGAGCAGGGGTTCATCCCCTGGGTTGGTGGTGCACACGGGGGACTGGCAGCTTGACCACACATTGATGGTCCCTCCATGCAGGCGTCCTCTTGTTTATGTATTTCGTTCCCTTTTCCATTACGATGCCCTTTTCCTTTATCTTGAACTTGGTCCAGTGGCGATCCTACCAAAGGGGTACCAACAAATATTTCCATTTCTTTACTTTGATCTTTATTTGTGGAGGCGCTATTTGGATTCTTCCCCTGTCCCTGACCTTGACCTTGACCTTGCTTTTGTGGTTGTTGTCCCTGACCATGGTGTCCTGGTCCATTGTGTCCTTGACCCTCATTCCCATGTTGGCCATCGCCTTGTCCCAGCCCTTGCTTGTTTTGTGTCATCCCTTGGCCTTTAGGCTTCGCATTTGGATTAGTTCCATTTTTGGGATTTTTCGAACCTTGACCACCCTGCTTTGAAAGAGTTTTATCAATTTCTTCACTAATGTTGTCACTCCCGTTATCCGACGAGCCTCCGGTACTACCGGGGGAATTAGTCGGAGTAGTGGATCCGGGGCCATTGTTTGCATTCACAGGAAGCCTAGTACTTGGGGAAGTAGTTGGTCCCATTGTAGACCCTGTTGAACTACCTCCATTTGTGCTGGGCTGGGTTGTAGGTCCACTGTTAATTGGAATAGATTGGGATGGAGCCTTTGTTACGCTTGCGTCTCTGGATTTGTTGGATCCATCAGTTTTATTTCCTGTAAAACAATTTTGTCAGACTCAAAATAATAAATATTCCTTTTTAAGTAAGACAGTCATTTTTTAAAGGTTTGAGCATAAAAGATTGATGTGATATTTGATAAGAGTCTCAAGTGATCAGAAGTGATCAATATTTTAACTTGGTCAGATAAAACGCTCTACATATTTTTACAGTCCAAGCAATGCAACATTATAGGAGGTAAACGTTTTTTTTTTTTTTTTTTTTTTTTTGGCTTACCTTATGCTTTACCGTAAATCCTCTATTAAGCCCCCCGGGGGGCTTATTTATTTCAGGCACGTTTGAGGGGGGCTTATTGGAGAGGGGGGCTTAATAGAGAGGGGGGCTTATTGATTTTTAGCCGAAACGCTCTAAGTTCTACGCTATCAGAATATAATATAATATGATATATTAACTTTATTCCAAAACGGTAAACTCAGGATTAAATGGAAGTATTACTATGGACTTTCTCGCATAATCTATAGGGCATGGTATATGCATTGTTCGAATTACAAGCTATTTTCAACATTTGATTCACTTGTGTTGGTCTCAAGTATGATTTACCTTGATTGTGAATTTAGTTGTGAAGGGGGAGGGGAAGGGAGGGGGGCTTAAAAGAGTGAAGGGCTTAATAAATTTCATCCTTTAAAAAGGGGGGCTTATTAGAGAGGGGGGCTTATTAGAGAGGGGGGCTTATTAGAGAGGGGGGCTTATTAGAGAGGGGGGCTTATTAGAGAGGGGGGCTTATTAGAGGGGGGGGCTTATTAGAGGATTTACGGTAAATTAATTTACAACGGTACGATGAGTGAACTTTTGATAATTGATATGCTCAAAAGTCAAAACTCTTTGCCTTGTTTGAAATGATCTTACAAATTTCACATGATCATTAGTGCAAAAGCTTGTTTCTAAGTCGACCATTAATTTAACATTTTAAAGAATAAATTTATTCTATCTTACTCACCAGATGCATTTCCACCAAGATTTACCGTCAACACATAATTCTTTCCAGCAGCATTGAGCTTAACTTCCTTAGATTGCCCTGGCTTCAGATTGATGCAACATGGTGGTGGGCTTGGGTTAGAACTGTCGCAGCAGCTCTGTTGTTGCTGTGCTGGTTGGGGTTGTGCTGGTTGGGGTTGTGCTGGTTGGGGTTGTGCCTGGACAGGATATTGAGATGGATATTGAGATGGATACGACGAGCAACATCCTTGAGCCTGACTCTGCGGTGCAGCTGGATACTGACCATATTGTCCACCCATCACTGTTAAAGTTATGATAACAGAACAGCGTTAGGGCTAAATAATTGCTTCATAGGGAAAGTACTATATGGGATTATGTCATGATATACTGAAGACGTTTCCAGCGCGCGCATACCTCCTGGAAGATACATGGTTTGTTTCTTTGATGCTTTGACTGCTTTTCTACTAGCATGACGGTGGTGAATCGTGCGACTTGCTGAAAGACAAAAGCAATAATAACTGAAAGGAAGAAAATATGAAAGAATGGAAGCAGACAGAGAAGCAAGCAAACGAACAATTCGTATATGTAAAATGACAATGATTTTATTTGCACCTTAAAAATACACATTTAAATTGCAAAATATTTATCCTTACATAATAGTGCGAGCCGACTGGATTAACTGAAAAGCTATACAAAGCCAGTTGGCTAAAAGACACACTAATTTTGCGGAGCATAAAAAACAAATTTGCAGTGATCCAGGGTCACACACTGCTTCACGGTACACCTAGTACACTCTGTTCTCGACTACTGGTTGATATTAATACTCCTTTCCGTAGTCTTCCCACAATCCCTTATGATCCCAGCGCGAGCCCGAGGTCAGGGTAAAATTTGCATATTTTTAATACATTTTTATGCAAATTTTACCCTGACCTCGAGCTCGCACTGGGATCATAAGGGATTGTGGGAAGACTACAGAAAGGAGCATACTTTGTTTAATTTGAAAAAGTTATTGACCCTTCTCAAAATGATCATGGATGCGAGGCTAACATGAAAAAAAAAGAAGAAAATCGCACTTTTTCTCGATGGAATTTGTGACATTTCTTTTGTTAGCCTCGGATTCAAGATAATATTGAGAGGGTCCATAAAAGTCAGCTTGTCATTTATGGTATATTTTAGCAGTATCTCAGAAAAAAATATCATTTAATACTATACTTTTACGGAATCCTCAAAGAAAACTGAATATTTTGTTTAAGCTGAGCTTATATTGTTTTCGAAGAAGTTGCACCAGTACTGTCAGGATTACGACATCAAGGAAATACTTGCAAATACAAGCAAATCTTATGAATAAAAGATGCATTGAATCTGCCAAACTCATCATATTAGATTAATAACGAATTCTTAAATTAGTTTAATTTTTTTTTAAATAAATGTTTTAATAAATCTTATTGTAAAGGGAAAAAAAAAGGGAAAATGCAAATATTTTAAATATTCAAATAAAGACACAAAAACTCCAATTGCTAATTTCTGTCTTTAAGTATTCTAAGTCAACTTACTGCAGACTAGTCGATAGAGACCTGCTGATGTAATAATTAACGTCTTCCAGAACAAAAGGTCAATAATATCATTATCCCTAAACAATAAAATCGTTTTTGTCTTAAATTGGTTCAGCTGTGGAAAACTTGACCTTTTTTTCTAAGAGTCAGGGCACTTAAATCTTGTTTCAAGCAAAGGGCGCATCTGGGACATTTTGGTTGAGTTGCGGGTTTGATGAAACCCTACCTCCCCTGAAACAACCCACGTATATATAATATGTTCAAAATAAAGAATATCGTTCGTTTTGATGAAATAAATATGACATAAGAAAATCTCAGTTGGCGAAGCAAAAAGACACGATTTTCTAAACAAAAGTTGGCAATGATACTCGACACATTCATACAGTAAAAAATCGTTTTCTCAGGACAAAAACTCTGCTCCAAATTTTTTGCTAGAAGTATTTTGAAATTACGGGTAGAAACGATAATAATAATAAAAAGGTTGAATTATCACGATATTTTATCAATTTCCGTTCAAAGAGGTGGTATACTAAACAGATCAAGCCTTACCTGAAAACAAAATGGCATTGAACAAAAGCACCCAAAAAATAAAAAGTTTCTTTTGCGACGCCTGCATATTTGCAGCTACAGCAGTGGCAAACTCGTGGCGTTTGGTAAAAAAAGATAATCTCTTATCGCACTTTGAATTACACATCAACTGTTTATGACCTCAGTAACTTGATTTTACAAGACATCCACTTCAAAAAGAGCAAATCAGTGTTTGAGGTCAACAGGTAGGTTGTTGAAAAGATGGAATACTAACTGGTGATTCACTTAAAGTATATATTACCTAGAAAAGTGTCTTTTGTGAATTTTCAAAATAAACGAGAATTTGGATTGTTTGTTTGTTGCAGAGATTTCAATTTGCAAACCACAAATTCATGACATCATAAGGGAAAAGTGGAGGGGGAGCATTGAGCTAGCCCTAAGTAGACTTTTCTTGATTGCAATTGTCAGGGGGAAAAACATTTCTTTCATCACTTTTTTGAACCAAAATACCAGGCAACCAAACAGTTATTAAAAAGAAAGAGATAAACAAACTTACAGCAAAAATGATAACTTTTAAGCGCAAGCAACATATTAATCATTTGTTAGTTAAAAATGATTTTAAAGACATCCATAAGAAAATTGACAAAGCTGAGCAAAATCTGACAAAAAAATAATGAGAAAGGAAATGTAATAAAAAAGGACGAAAGAAAAGAAGAGAAAAGAAGGAAAGAAAACCACCATGTCAGACAACTGAGCATCATGATTTATTCCTATTAATTTTTATAACCACCACCTGATCCACGCATGACAGGTTCAGCGTCCTGGATACACAATAGACCATTTTACGGTTGTCGTCGCTCAACCTTAGCCTCGATAGCATGTAATCTATTCTTTAGAATTTGACTAAAGCCCGTGGAAGTTTTAAGTGTTTCAATAGATATTTTTGAAAGTGCTCGTGCATCTCGAAAATGGTCTCGAAATGTGTACATTTCTTAAATTACCGTGAGCTGTAGTCAAATTATAAAGAGTATATTACACACTATCGAGGCTGAGGTTGAACGACGACAACCGTGAAATGGTATATTACTGTTTTTGTTTTTGTTTTTTTTTTGCTCCGTGCTCTTAGATTCAGTCAATTAGAATACTATTAACAACTGCCTAACAAGGCTCTAGGCTCAAATCAGGGGCGGATCCAGGGGGGGGTGGATTGGGTGGCTAGCCACCCCCCTCTTTGCAGGGCTTAAAACAGGAAAAATAGGTGCACGTACAGTGGAACCTCTATCTTACAGACATTCAAGGGCTGGGGGAAAGTCCGTAGTATACTAGAGGTGTCAGAGATATCGAGTTATTTTTACAAATAATAAATGTATGATATGAATTTTGCATTGCCTGGACCTAAAGAGTTGTCCGCAACCCCAGACCTATCCTTTTAATATTTTTTTAGAGTTAGTCACCCCCCTTTGTAAAATCCTGGATCCCTGCAAATATTTCATAGTGAATCACAGATGAAGTGGACTGATGCCCCATTTTTTTGTGGAGCAATATTCATAACAAACAAATAAGAACAATTTCTATAAACTTAAATCAGAACTTCAAGCAAGATAAAACAAACTTGACAAAAATAATTATTTATAAATCATTTTTAAATACATGAGCTAAATTAATATTTTATAATAGCCCTTTTTCGAATCCGTAAAATACCGCTGTCGTGTCCTTGCCTACAGATTCATTTATGCAGGGTTAGCCTCGATTTTGTGTAGAATATTCATGAGTTCCAGTGAAGGACCGTGGGATTTCAAGGTATTTGTATTGTTGAAGTGTCGCATTCTTTACTTTACCGTAAATGAATCTGTAGTCAATGAACACAGCGGTATTTTACGAATTCGAAAAAGGGCTATTCCCCATTTCATATTAATGTAGATAATATCATGATTATCCAATTTTGGAGTTTTTTTCAAAGAAACCTAAATAAGTCAAGAAACTGTCTGCATATGTATTGGAAGATCAAGACTTGGTTGTTTTGAAAGTGCAGCTCTATTATTTCAGAGAATATAGCTGTAGTTTGAAAACAACCAAGAATGGTTATACAAGGTGAGCAATGTCAGGAAAGAAGGCTTTGATGTAAAGAGAGCTAAAGGTGCGCATGTTATTTGTCAATTTGAGTAAGGAAATTGGATAGAGATTGTTTAAGGTCTAACATCCCCCTGGATGAATAGCGATGAGGGATATTTAGTCTAAATATCCCTCATCACTATTCATGAGGCATGGTCATAATCACTAATCACCCTCAAGTCATGCTATTACTTATAATAATACTAATAAGATAAAGAAAGGTAAAAATTATGATGACTTGGACTGTTTTTTTTTTTAATGTATGTATATAAGTACTTTAATACTAATGTTAAAACACTAGGCAATGAATAGTTCTTCTACAGTTGCTGTTACATTTACATCAGGTGCAAAACCTTACAAAAAAGGTACTTAAAAAGGGTTATTTGCATTATAGAGCCACTTGCACTAAATCCCAACCTGGGGGTCAAAACAATGAAAATTATTAACATCAAAATAGATTTTAATCTTCAAAGGAAATGGAATTATTTTGTTTTCATCCCCAGATTGGGAATTAGTGCAAGGGGTCTATAGTCAGCTACTACCACAGGAGTGGATCCAGAAAATTGCAAGGGGTATATCCAAAATGAAAAAAAAACTGCCAACAGTGATGTCATCAATAATAAGGTTGTCCAAAATGAAAAAAAGTGGCAATATAGTGACGTCATCAATAATCCTTATCTGACTTATTTTGTACATACATTTATTGGGGGGGGGGGGGTATTTTGATAGTAGTAGTAAGATGATGTCATCGTGTAAACAGCCTATTTATCTATGATACATGTATTAAATATGATTAAATGATTATACTAATTCAGTATTACAAGATCAGTATGAGCTAGCTACAAATGAATAGATCAATAGATCAATAATTTATAAGACCCTAGTTAATGTCATGTCACTCACACCATGCATGGGACTGTCAGTGATAAAATCAAGTTATATCTGACAGGAGCTGGAAAGTGAACTTGAAGAGTCACAGGTGATTACAACAAAGTCCCCTTTTGGAAGTTTTGCTGGCATAGCATTAATAAGTTGCAAATGTTGTTAATGCTGTCATCAGTTATCACGTTGAATATAAATCAATGAAGCTCCAAAAATATTCATATATAACCTGCCTTAAAAGAGAAGGTCTAGTGATGCCCTCTCAACACTCCAGGGCTAATTCAGTCTGTTCAATATGGATGTTCAATGGTTTGACATGATGACAGTGCACATCAGACTGATCAACATGGGACCAGACAATGACCGGTCAAGAGGTCAAGTGGTCAACAGCACTTGCCAAAAAGTTTCAATTCATTGGTTTGACACAATGTCCGTGCTTGGCTGTTATCACCCAATCCCCAAGAAGTTCACACATTCCAGTTCCTTAGAAATTCCAATTATCCAATAAACCTAACCAATATATTACATCTTTTAAAAGTTAATACCATTACTAGCAGAATCTTTTTCAAATAGCTTAATTATTTTTTCTTCCCAAAAGAAAGCTACTATGAAAATGATTCTGATAGCAGTGGTAATATACAACTAGGTGAAGATGCATGAATCCCTTGTATGAGAGATCCAGAAAATGCTTTGAATGTAATAATTAAGATATATTTGTTCCTTTTTTTGCAACAAAAATATTGTGACAATATCTGTAAGGCTTTAGGCATATGAATATATACTAGTTATACAATGGTTTCGAGTGGTATACCTTGGAATATCCCATGAGTCACTTGTAGTTTCTAGTATACACACGAGCCTTTAGGCGAGTGTGTAAACAAAGAAAATACAAGTGACGAGTGGAATATCCACGGTATGCTTCGAGAAACCATTGTATAACCATTTTATCCCACACCATTGAAAATACAAATGCGTAGATTCAACACGCAGTGCATGATTGGAAGGAAGAGTGAAATACCAACGAATATACAACGGCTTTCCTGCTTTCTGATTGGCTGTATTTTCTATGGTGTGGGATAAATACTTATACGTATGGCTTTACATACCAGGAGGCACATGATTACAAGGCTATCTAGATATATGAATATTTTCTGGAAAACTATCAATAAGACTTGGTCCAGCAAATCATTTTGTTAAATATTAATCAATATTAATAATGTATATGAGATGCAGTTGGATTGAAAATATTGGTTGACTACAAAAAAAAATTACCAAAAGTTCAAATTATAGACCTTTCTTAATATTTATGCATGGAGTCCTTTGCCTCATGTTAATATGATTCATTAAATATTCAGAGACAGTGGAGGGGAGGGGCTGGTAGGGCTATAGTATGACCACTTTTTCCCTTTTCCCATACTAGTCTCTTATAGTTTTTCCAATCTTTGCCCCACCAGTTTTTAGGGTGCTTCACGGTCCCTGATATTACTGCATGTCACGCATAAGTATGACCACATTTAATGTATTCACATAATTTCATGCACAAGCTTTTTGCTGCCAAATAAGGTTTCACATGCCTTATTTGGTAAAAATGGCCAGCTTTGTATCAAGAAGCCTTTGCATGGAAGTATGCAAATACATTGAATTTGGTCAGAGCTGCATGAAAATAAGGCAAAGGACTTCATGCATAAACATTAAGAAAGGCCTATTCAAAAAAAGATATATATTATCTCTTCCTTCCTTCCTTCCTTCCTTCCTTCCTTCCTTCCTTCCTTCCTTTCTTCCAGAAAGGATGTCACTATCTACATGAAGTTAAAAATTGACCCAATCTAAAGTGTGTGTAATATTTTCCTATTTCAAAATTTTGACAAGAAAACTTCCTTTGCACGTTATCGTAGCTGGCATGTTGGAAGAATTTGACAATGAATTATTTTGTTATATCTTCCAACATGGTGGCTATATACATGGCTTTTGTTATTTTGCTCCCTCGGGAATACTTGCAAACCAAGACAAATTACTGACATTGATATTTACATTATTCAATTTCTTTCTGGTAAGAAAGGAATAATTCTAAATGGAATGACAATTATTTTGAGATGAGAAAATCAAGAATTAGCTAGGTCTTAAGAATTAGTAGAACAGACTTGTTGTGGATAGTGTTTTATAATATTAGTTTCCAGGGTTTCCGGCATCTTGTAGATCTTTGATTTCAGAGAGTTTCCTTGACAGTTCATTACCAAACATCTGTGTGTACTGAGGGCTAATTGTATCAAGCAATGCATAAACAGTTTCAAAGAATGGATTCCCTAGATCTTCTTCATACTGGTCATATGTCTCACTCACAACCTGTAGAGTTAAACAATGTCAAAATTGTGTCAAATTAATATTAATTAAAAGTAGGGTGGTATAGTAGTTGTGTATTGATGTCTGGGGCCTAGGGTTTCATAGCAGAAGTGCAGTACTTGACACCTCTGGGCTATCGGGTTTGATTCCCAAACTCTGCATCACATATATATATAGTACTGTATTTCATAGTTTGTTAAATTAGGTCTCTTTCTTGCTTCAAGGGTTTTTATTTGGGTTTTCCAGTTAACCTTCTTCCACAAAACAGTTACTCTAAATTTGAATTCAGTCTGCAATCTAGCCTTGCCCTGACACGGAACAAAATTTTGGGCTGAGAAATGGGATTAGGAACCCCCTCCCCTTCCAAAATTATATACTTTTAAATACTACATTAAAAATATCTTATATATATGTGATGTGGCAAAAAAAATGAAGAATTATGCTTAGTTATCCTTATTTCATAGAGATAGCACTTACAGCCAGCCTGTAGATAACAAAACTCAGACTGTCTCTAATTGGCCTTTGCAAGATGGCATCATTTACTACCACTACCAGAATCCCTTGCACACTTTCTCTTGTTCAGTTCATTAGCACCAATTGTCTTACTATTCTCATGAGGAAATACAAATTTGAATAAGAAAGAAAATTTGTGAAGCATTTTGGAAGTAGTAGTAAAACGAGGCATATTCTATAGGAAAGTACGTACATGATACTAATAGATCTGTTAAAATTCCCAAACCCATAGTCAAAACAACTTTCAAACAGAAACAAAAATATTTTATCGAAAAGATCCCCAAGAAAATAGAAAAACCCAACCGATCTCCTTGGTTACTTATGACGTTTGTAATGCTTTGAATAATCATAACAGCTTCAAAAATAAGGGAATACATGCTAAACTCATTAAGCTTATATGCCCAATCTTTGCAATTAATCTAGACAATAAAAGATAACACAAAAGAAAAAGTAGAAATGGTTCATTCTTTTAATTTTCCTTCCTTTCTATTCGATTTTCAAGGCCCATTTTATTTCACTTAGATGTTTGCTAGGACACATATTTCTGTACATTTAAGAATCAATCATTTATGCGGCTAGTTAGCTAGTTCAGGTCATATCATTCAAAGAAAGCATATCAAATGTTTTGTAAACATGAAACCACGTTCTATATTGTACCCGTAGATTCTGTGATTGCATACGGCCAAGAAAGCGATATTGAAGCGACTATTCCACCACAGAACTATCAAATACGACAACCATAAACGAATCTACTTACCCTGAACCCCTGAATACAAATCTGGACGCAGTATTTCTGTTGTTCTTTGGTTTGAATGTTGAGATACACACACTCTTGTGTGGCGGGGAGTTTGGAAGAAACTGTGATGTTTTCAACACTAAAAGAAATGTCTTTAATGATTCCTTGTGCTTCAGTTCTGAAGTCTATCTCTTCCTCGTCCATCATAGGAACTGTGAGCCCCAAAGGTTAAGTGATCTACTAAAACCTTTCGTTATTACAAGACAAGCGACAAGAAGTCCTTATCCTTCAGACAGCTGGTCGATTGTGAAAACAATATGGCAAATAATAACGATTGGGATACCTGTGTTAAATCATACTGAGAGGGAGTTGAGTCAGAGTTGAAAGGGGCGAAAGCAGTGGAATTCCTGTGTCTAAACTTTTTTTTGTTTGTTTTTGGAGAGAAAAAAATATCTTAAATCACATTTGTCTTTCTTTTTCTTGTGCTCTCTTTCTTTTCCGACTCTGTCCCTGCATGTCTGTCTTTCTTCTCATTCTTCTCAGTTTTCTGTTTATTTTTATTTTTCTTCTGCATTCTTTTCTTATTCAGATTCACTTCACTTCACTTCACATGAAGCGCGCTGTGATTGGTCGGTTTGTGCGTGTACCGGAAGGGTATACTGTGTGTGGCACAGGTTTCCTCATTGCTCTCCTCTACACTGAGGAAGAGAAGAAAGAGAAACAGGAAACCTCTGCCAAGCAGGGCAATAAGGACCATATTATTGACCCTTCGATTCTATTTTGAAAATAACCTCGAAACATTTTAAAGGAAGTATCTCCCTACAGCAGACAAAATGAGTTCCTAACATACAAATTCATTTTTAGTAATACACTTTATTTTTATGTCCATTCAAATCCCTAACAACCTATAAAAGCATTCTTAAAATTACTCATGAGCCACAAAAATAACAATTATAATTCGATTTATAACATCGAGGAAGGAATTTTCTCTTTCTTCTGACATGCACTTTTTTCATCTAAATAGGTCTATGTGGATAAGTTGAATAACATTTTCTATTGATTAAGTACGGACTCAATGTTCTTGTTATATTCTATACATATACATTTGAATGACTGTGACTTCACGTTTAAACAACCTACTAGTCCTACTCTGATAATTCCAAGACCAAATTAAAAAACTAGCTGTTAAGTGATGAGTTAAAGACGGTTAATATTTAATCAATAATTATGATATATGACCAGCGATTTGCAAACAGGGTGGGGCAAGTGGGGATTTTTTGTCTTGCAAGATGCCACTAATTAAAGAAAAATAATGAAGAAGCAGCATAATAAAGGAAGGGGACTTGTCTAAAAACCGTGTCACAAAATTAAGCGTTGTTCATTCAGATGTTCTGATTTTTTTCAATAAGATATTGATTCATATTTTTTTGAGTTGAAATTATGTAAAAAAAAAAAAAAATCAGAATATCAAGAAATTTGATGTTACAGAAAGTGCCGGACTCATAAAAAAATCGATTTTAAAATTTATTAGTCTTCAGTAAAGTAAGTAAATCCGTTTTTTTTCTCTGGTTACTCCCTTCCGCACGAGCTGCAAAGTATTATGGGTATGCGAAAGTAGAGAATTGACGCTTTAGAAATAAGTAAACTACCAGTTGCTTGAACCTTATGCTTTCTGGCAGCGCTAGTCTAGTACTGTTAAGAGAGGGAACCCACCGCGGTGGTTTCTTTACTACACATAAACCCATATTACATTGAAATGGATAGTGAGGTATAAATGGAAGGCAACTGCAAATTCTTTTTTGTAAACAACATTTTTGAAATTTGCCATGGAGTTACAATGTGTTATATAACCGTTTTTGTTGAAGAGTGAGACGCCAAGTTTGATGTCGCGTATTCATTTCAAGACGGCCGTCAATCAAAGACCTAAGGGATCTGATTATATTATCTCATCCAAGCCAGCCTCCGAGTGCTGTGTTCCAGGTTGTCTTTCTAACACAAATTCTGGATGAGATGCAAATTAATTGCTTCAGAACCCGATTTTTGATTCATAGTTGGGAGTAAATGGTACTGGCCTTTTGTCTTTTAACTCCTAGAAAGTTTCTATGAATTCCATTAATAATAACCTAATCCCGACTAAGGACAGCATTCTGTAGAAAACGGGAGTCAGAATAAAATTTGAAAGAAAAACCAAGATCCCTCAAGTCGGAATTATTTTCTTTGAATTAATTAGAACTGTAGAGTCACTGAAACAGTTCATTGCTCCGAATACACTACTTTACTGATACAAATTTTCTCTCGTTCCAGTTTAGATAGCCTCCTACGCAGACACTCTTAGGGTCGTCACGCAATACTTCTCTCCCCACAGAGAAACGTTGCGTGACGACGTGACGACGTGACGACCCTAAGAACGTCTGCAAAGGAGGCTACAGTTTAGATGGCCGTGAACACCATTTTGCCCCCTGAGTAAACTGGAGCGAGAGGAAATTAGTATTAGCAAAGTAGTGTATTGGACAACGTGATCAACAAAAAGTGCGATTTCCACTTTGTATTGTCTTGTCTTCAGTTGTTAGCCTCACGTCCAAGAGATAATTTTGAGAAGGGTCATTCATCGAATGAAAAAAAGCCAATCTGACTGACATAAACTCACTGCACATTTGAATAATTGTACAAGAGAATTCAGTTATGCTTATATTCAAGAAATCTTCTTCATTCCACAGAGTGGGAGATCCGATCCCACATGTTAAAACACACACGAATGTGTACTAACTTTTAACCCTGGTCCCTAGCCAACGTTTTCTTTTAGAAAACAAACCCTCTTTTCCGCCAATATTTAAAAATAATGTGCAGGAATATCACCAAAAATTTTCCAAAACGAACCGGTTAAAATGAAAAGGAATAACAGGAAAAAAACGCGGTCCACGACTATACAAGTAAAGTGCATAAACTCTCGATCTTTATCGCTTTCGTTCTTTCTGATCGCATGTCTTGCCAGCTCCTCGAACCCATCTGCAATCTTGGTCAAATCTGGTGTGTCAAATGGATCGTACATTGGTTTCATCCCGAGGCCGTCGAGATTCGTAGTGATGCTGGCTCTGGAATCCAAGGGTCCGTTGTAAAGTTTTGCTCCTGCTAATCTTTTTTGGCGATGGTTGACATCTTCGGGCATTCTCATATCTGTTGGTGGTGAAGGTTCAATCTCTCCCACTGATTTCATGAACAAACACCTGCTAAGGTAATGCAAGATCACTACGCGCACCCATTCTGGCACCGCACGGTCTTTATAAAGATTCAGCGCAACGACATTTGCAACAAGACAGCCTCCGATTTGAAACATAGATATCAGGAGCATGTGTACAAGAATGGGCGTTGCATCTGAGGTGACTGGGATTTGATCAGAGACGTTCAAGATGATGACAGCCATGGCGAAGAAGGACTCGATCACCAAGGTAATTCGCTCGCCAAATTCTGGAGGAAGCATGAAGGTCAAGACACTTAGCATAGTAAGGAACATGCAAGGGACAATGATGTTGAAGAGATGAAATCCTGGGTCCCGACGAAGATGAATGTAGAAAGTTACATCTGGGTAAGGCTCAGGACAACAACTAAATGGAAACAAAACATGGATATTTATAATCAAAAATGGGTAATAAAAATAAATATTAAAATATCACCATCACAATTGGGTTTTTCTTTTGGGCGTAACGTTTTCTTAATAAAAACCATATTCCATTCTCTTCAGCATCATTTCTTTGTTTTCTAGTTCTTTGATCAGCCCAGAGGTTTAAGGGTATCGATAAAATTTGAAGGTGTTAAGCTGCAGTTTAGTCTTAGATGATACATGGATATGCTTATAAACCAAAAAAAAAAATGCTTTTTTCAAAAGGAATAAGTCCAGTTAAGGGGAAAACGTCACGCCCAATATAAAAAAAGTCTCCAGCCATTGCTAGTGTGGCCTTGTTTTACGAGGTTAGCACCTAATAGCAAGTGGCTAACAAACCTAAGCCCTCGTTCCATGAAATTAGAAGTTGATTTTTGAGGAAGGAATTTTTTTCATGGCGAAGGAAAATAACATTCCTAGTAAAGATTGAAGTACATTGGAAGAAGAAATTGAAAACATGAACGAACGAAAGGGACAGAGGAAATTAAGATTATTAAAGAGTGGGGAATAACACCAAATGTAAGTCGAACTGGCAACAACACTTAACTTAGGGGGTAACCCTCGATAAAGTCTTTCAATTTGAGACATGGTTGTCAGTTGATGTCCTTTATACAAGTCAGTGAGACCATAATAACCAAAGTTACCATAGCAACCATAAGAGTTTGCTGTCGATATATGTCGCGTCAATGTAATTCAAGAGTCTTCTAAGTCAGATTTAAGTAAGCATTCACTCTGTAAGGTCATTAGTAACCATAGTTACCGAGGTTACTATAGCAACCATAAGTATTTGCTGTCAATATATGTCACAACAATGTAATTTCAGAGTCTTGTAATTAAGACCAAGTAAGACAGTATTGTAGTTCAGTATTCTCGTCTTATAGTTAAAATTGTCTCGCACTGTCAAAAAGTAAACAAATCAATAACTGCAACTTACCTTATACTCATTAAGTTTACCGTTATCGAAGACGTCTCGACAGAGTAATAAAAGTGAATGTCTATAGCATCTTTTTCCAGTGCATTTGTAGTCGCTGTCTAGTATGTCTTTGGTTAGTCTCCTACGCAGCCGCTGTTAGTGTCATCTCTACTTTCTATCCCCTCACTAGCTAGAGTTGACCCTAACAGCGGCTGCGTAGGAGACTAGTCTTTGGTGGGATTATTGATGGACAAAGAGGATAGGACTTTGGGTGCGGGGTATCAGTTGGTCTTCTTGAGTACGAGGAGATTTTTGTCTGCTTGTATTTAGGTATAGGTTTCAGTCCAATATTTTCAGGCAACCATTTGTAGTCACTGTTATATGTCTTTTGTCACAACATGAGATTTTCAGTTTTAGTTATTTTTGATCAACTGTTAGTTTTTGGTTGTAAGTCAGTAGGGAGGTCATGATCAATGCAAAGGGTATAGTGTCCAGTTGCTTCATGCGTCTGTTTGTCTTGAAAAGATTTCGTATTCTGTTAGTAGACTTCTGTTTCTTCTTTCTCTTACAGAGAGAGAGAGAGAGAGAGAGAGAGAGAGAGAGAGAGAGAGAGAGAGAGAGAGAGAGAGAGAGAGAGAGAGAGAGAGAGAGAGAGAAGAAATACAACAAGGGCTAGTATTTTGGATAGTAATAGTAATATAATTTCGTTAAATTGTCTTTAATAAAGTTGTCGAAACCCCCAGTTAGGTGTGAGTAGTTATGGTGATGGTCAGGTGACCCTGAACGTTAGTCTACTAACAATTGTCGAATGTTATTTTTAGGTGGTAAAAAAAATCATTCCCGACTCTAAAATAGCGAGAAACTATTTGAAGCGAAAACAATCGAGCTGAAAGTTAAATATCCCAGTTTTATTACTGTGCATAAATTTCACAAACACACCGAATACGTACTTTGTATAACAAGTTACAAATTCAACTAAATTTTAGCACTAATGATGGTATTTCTTAACTGCCCAAAGAACACAATGCTATTGATTTCATTTGTAACTTGATAAAATTGAAATTTTAAGGCAAACGAACAAGCAACAAAAGGAATTGTGCTCGTTTTGAAGGCGCAGCAATCTTGGGAACTCAAAAAAGCTCTTCGCTTAAAGTTTGACGCCTCCGTCCAAAACACACACTTTTTTAAAAAGTTCCTAAATAATGCTATTGATTTCATGAGTCACTCGATAAAATTGAAATGTGACGCCAAACGAACAAGCATAAACAAAATGTGTTCGTTTTGAAGGCGAAGCATAAATGGGATAACTCGAAGAAACAATCCATCTTAAGTTTGACAACGGCTTCATCCAAAATACACACTTTTTGAAAAGTTCCTAAATAAAACAAAGGCCTAACACGAAGAAAAAATATACTCCCATATGTAATATATGGATATACTGGCTAATTATGTAGGAATGCCAAGAAAAAGACCCGCTTTTCCTGGCGACGCAAGCCTAGTGACAAAAGTCAAAGATTTTGTTTTGATTATGATGTTGTCTTAAGCAAATTCGACACGACATTTTCATCTTAAATTTTGTTTGCAGGTAAGAATTAAAAGAATTTAGCGGCCAATATTCAGTAGTCATCTATTACCCCTTCTAGTATATTATTTGTATATAATGAAAAATGTATGAAGAAAAACCAAGAAAGATTCTACTGATTCAGCAGTACTAGTAGTAACTTTCTTTTGGTCTCTTTGGGCAAGATAAATAGAAGTAGTCAGGACTGAAGACATGCCCACTTGCCAATAACTAATCTTGATTAGCTAACAGAAAGACAATATGTACTTGAAGCTTAAAAAAGCGAAAGAAAAATTGAAAAATATTACTCTACTCAAGTCCATCTTAATCTAGCCTATAGCCTGATAGTCTCTCCACCACCCATGGTAGCGGTGTAATGAGATATTGAGACAACTGCATGCCACTTGAAATTGTCCGCAGTTTTCCAACTAAGTTCATTTTTGACTAAATCTCAACTACTTTTGTTCATCATCATAAATTCTTGCCTTGTCTAATAGTTCTTGGTTGTAGTACAGCGTTCTCTATATTTTATTCGAGTGTTGATTTGAAACGTTTCTCCTTGATGATCACACAGTGCTATTTTTTAGATGGAATGGAGTAAAGGAAACACGCTACGATATTGAATTCAATGTCAATCTCATCTTTAGAAAATTTCATAATGATCAGGTACCATAGAAAATATAAATGAAGAACTAATGATGAATGTAACAATGAAGAGAATCAATAATAATCTGTCGACAATGATCGAGGTAAAGATCCAGAAATCCCTGTCGCTCTCGAATTCATTTGTTTTAATGATCGTTTCAGCAATAACAGCAACGCCATCAGCTACTTTCCCCATTTGATGATCCGAGCTACTAGATTTTCGAGGAAGCAGTGGGGAAACTGGTGCATCGCTTGAAGAGTTATAAGAATTCCTGTGAAGCATTGAACCGAGAGGTTTCCTGTCCTGGGCATCTTCGTTTTTGGATTTGTTGTGACTAACACCACCCTTAGGGTGTCCACTACTGATGCAGAGACATCGTGCAAGGTAGTAAAGGAACACCACTCTCACCCATTGGGGCATTTCTTCTTTCTTATACAAGTTCAACGAGATACAGTTCGCTATTAAGGCACAACCTATCTGGCACATCGATATCAACAGGAATTTCATGATCAATGGAGTGCCATCCGATGTCACAGGAATACTCGATGAAACCATCAATACAACGAAAGACAACGCAAGGAATGACTCAATGACGAGTGTAACTCGCTCGCCAATTTCCGGCGGAAGTAAAAATGTCAGTATGGCAAGAGAAGTGATGACCAGGCAGGGAATGATTATGTTGTAAAGAAAAAATCCTGGTTTTCGTCTAAGGTGTAGGTAGAATGTCACATCAGGATATGGTTCAGGACAACAACTAAAACAAATGAATGGAATAATGATCGTTGGTCATGTGTCTCATGCCTTATTTCTTGTCACTTCCTCTCTGTTCGTTTTGAATCATCTTTCATTTCATTTCATTTTCATTTCTTTGGCCTTTCTTTTTCATTGTCAATGTATATATATTCGTAGTAACAATCCCTCTTTCATTTCTTTGTCACCATCCTTTCTTGCCTTAATTCTTCTCCTTGGTTCTTTGTTTTCTTTCTTCCCACTTACTCTCTCCCTTTCTTTCCCTCTTTCTCTCCTTTCGTTCTTTCCTCCCATCATTTCTTACCCAACAAAATATGGAATGAGGTATTTCATCGCGATTAGTAGGAAAAAGCTTGATTAATTGGATTAATTCATTGTTAAATTTCAGGTGCTTTTTCACATTAATAGTTAGATCTTAACTTTTCTCAACGATTTGCTATTTGAAAGTAAACAGATCTTGACCTTGATTTACATGCAGGAATTAAATTCTTGAAATCGGGTTTTAACTAGTGAAAGCATGCCAAAAAATCAACCAGTAAAACAGGTTTTTACTGAACTAAGAGACATGCAAGGCTCAATCCATCAAAATGACTGACTGTTTGACTTTGAAAGACATGCAAGAGTTGACCTGTTAAACAGGTTTTGACCTGAAGAAACATACAAGTCGTCTTAACCAGTTGAACAGGTTTTGGAATTAAAGTAGCTTCCTTCAATAAAGACAATTTTCCCAATAATTCTATTGTCAGTATTGTCATTAACCGATGATATATACAAGCACTGTCAACGTCAGGATAATCAGCACCCGAAAACGAGGTTGAGTGCTTCATCAGTACAACTGGTCAGTGGTTGCTATTAGTCAGAGTCATAACATGAAAATCGTGTCAAAGATCTGTTTAGTTTTGTCATAGCAGTTTTAGTGCATAGAGGTCAGGTTAGTTAGTTTAGTTCCTTCATTCATTTATTGCGTAAATAGTTAAGTTTGTATATACTCGTGTAACTCTGTGTTTCATGGTTTTGGCGTTTAGTTCTAGACAAACAGGGTCACTCATGATTAAGACGTTTTAGTATTTGTATGCCTCATGATTTAAAATCATTCGACAATCTTACTAGGTAGTATTTTCAGTATATTCAGTGTTCTCAAAGGTTAGTACTGATATATTTGAACTGAAGGTATTTGGTTAACGTGGTGCTGTTTATTGTTGTTTTTTAGTTAAGTTAAGTTAAGTTTAGTTTAGGTTCGTTATTTTGTAAAACCAAACAGTGAAGTTTTGTTCATGTATTCATGTATTTAGTTTACGATGAATTGGATGTTCGAATTTTTTTAGTTTTAAAGTCTATAGTTTAGTTATCGTTTAGTTATCAAAAGACATGCACCATTCAGTAGTTATGCTTTTAACCAGGATAGAGTTACGTTGTTTTAGTGTTTTACATTTAGCTAGTTCAGTTTATCGTTAGACTCCATGCATAATGTCAAGATTTGCAGCAATCGTGTTAAGTAATCAAAAAATCAAAAAAGTTAAGTATTAACTGTGGTTCAAACTATTATGTACTTATTGACTGAGTGGGAGGTCCGAACGGGAAAATATTTGGCTCGAGGTCCTGAAGTACGGAACGAGCGCAGCGAGTTCCGTGCCAAGGACCGAGAGCCAAATATTTTCCCGTTCGGACCGACCTTAACTCAGTCAATAAGCATTTTATCATATGACCACATATAAAAAATCGATTTCAAAGCGTTTTTAATAAATGCGAATCAAAATGCGTAGTTTTTACATGATTGACGGCAGCGAGTCCGAACGGCGAGTCCGAACGGGAAATTATTACACTTTTCGGAAAAGCGTACTTTGTTTGCTGACGACATTTTCCCCAAAGGTTTTTTTTAGAATCACGCGTACAGTGAAATACGGTCATATGATAACATTCATTATGATGTTTTCGTGTATTTATAAGTTCAGTTTGTTAATTTTCTTAGTTTAAATTCCAGTTAAAATTACCCATGTACAATTGTGCCTACGCATGCATTTATGCGCATGCAGTGAAATCAAGGCTTTTTTCAGCAAGTAGCTGAGAGAGTAATATAAGAAAGATAGAAGGGAGGAATAGTATGAAAAGACTTAAAAAATTTAAAGATTTTATGCACAATCTCAGTCTAAGCCAGTTTAAAGTTTAAGAATTGTTTTCAGTAAGCATGCGATTTTATCCCGAATTTCTCACCTTCTTTTGTTTAAACCTTCTTTTGTCGTTAATTAAACAAAAGAAGGTGAGAAATTGGGGATAAAATCGCATGCGCACTGAAAACGATTTTTAAAATTTGAATTGGTTTATAGGCACTGTGGTACCAAAAGCAAAGGTTCATGGTAACTGACTTCGTGGTTTTAAGGTTAACATTCCCCACCCTGAAGCTATTATTCTGTGAAACCAATTAGCCTAGCAACAGATAAAGACTTACCTGTATGTTACAACATTTCTTTTCGCTTTGGCAGAAATCAACTCGAATTCAGAGCTTTTCATGTAGAAGTTAAGATCTGCTTCGTCTCTCATCTGCACGATATTCACTTGTAAGCCGTTGAATGTCCATGAACCAAATTTGAGTTCACAGAGCTGGTCGTCGAATGGAAAATATGTAATGTCTATGTTACAACCGCTGCGCAGGATCGTGGGCGCGTACCAGGTACACTCTCCTTTGTAGTTTAACTGGACCTTGGTTTTGAATCGGTAAAGTGTCCCACTTGGAAGATTTTCTTCAGCACTGCGTAAAGATATTAAGCAATTATTGGATGAGGTTGAGCAGGATATCGTAAATTTTCAAGACCAAGGCCGTGTTATCTGCCCAAGCCGGATAAACGGCCAAGGTCTTGATATTTACGATATCATGCGAAAACCGAATTCAATAATTGTTTTATTATACATTTTGTAAATTAAGAATAAAGATTTAATTCTGCTTTCAAAAAAATAGCAAACGTATTTCCATTTCAATAATTACGACCTTTGAACTCGGCATGATAAATGAATTATCTGTAGGTAAAACCTACAGTGAGATAATACGTTTATCATGTCGAATTCACACGATATCAGGGATTGGCTGACTCATTACAAAGCTGAGACCGGCAAGGATTATGGGTAGATACATTTTACACGTTTCAACTGCTCGATAACTGTTGATGAACTTGAGATATCTTATCAGTTACAGTTTGACCTCCTGTGAGCATCCTCAAGCTGTAGTTTGTATCAAAAATCTTTACTTGTTGGATATGATTTTTTTCCTCATTATTTTGTCTTACATCTGTTGGTTTTTGCTGAATATCTTTATTGAAATAAGTATACATATGGTTAACATACTTGTTATGTAGTACGATGTCCGGTAGCCACATCAGAAGAGGCGTTATATTAATGGTTTTGATGCCACCATATTCTGAGTAATTCCATTTAAGAAGATGGTTCTGCCACTTCTATGGACATGAAATAAAAATATATTGATCTACATTTGACTTCTAAAGCCTATTATATGTTTACATTTTACATTTTACATGCAAATGACTAAATGTTTAAATAGATTTAAAATGCGCGCGCAATACTAATAACTAGTTTCAAAATGCACGTGGAAAGCTAACGATCTTTACACTGAAGAAGGTCTGAGACCAGACCGAAAGGTCTGTATAACTTTGTTACAATTTAAGCCAGTGTCTACTACCTACTCCATTAAAATTATTATGAATCCTGGCTGCAATTTTCACATTTTTGACTAAATGTTTTGTCTATGTGCTGTAGTGCAAGGTATAGTTCTAAGAGCCTACGCGCGCTTTGCCTCGTCAGCAAAAACCAACCGAGTTGGTTAAAGTTTGTTTCAGTATATATGACCGTAGTTTCTATTAAAATATTTAATTATTACTTTTTAAGAGGGAATTTTAAGAAGAAGCGAATGGCCACTTATGCTCTTTGCAAAATGTTCCACTTAGCGTTGTCACAAAATTTTAGGAAAGTTTGACTCAATGAGTTTATATAAGTATCCCTACTTACCATGCGAACCCAAATATTACTCGCTAGAACTTGATCTTTCTCCATCTGTGGACATAAGAAGACGCAATATATACTCATTTCCATAAAGTTAGCCGTCACCTGAAAAGCTACAAAACTGAGACCAGTTTGCAAGGATCATGAGTAGATATATTATACAGCTGTTTCAACCACTTGAGGTCTTTCGCCAGTTACAGTTTGACCTCCTGTGAGCATCCTCAAGTCACAGTTTGTATCAAAAAGGTCATTTACTTGGTGGTTTGATATGAAATGTTTCCCATGATCCTCAGCGGTCTCAGCTTTGTAGGTTTTTGGTAACGAACTTTATTGAAATAAGTATATAAAAAGTGCACACAAATGACCTATGTTTCCATCTCTGGTGTTGAGAGAAAGTCTCGCGGCATGGCACGGCAAGGGAATGCAGCAAAATCAATCACAGGGCGCGAGGATTTACTCTCCAATCAAATGCCCGAAACTGACACGGCACGAACACGGCGTGGAAGGGTCACGCCAAAGTCACGGCACTACCAGGCCAATCACATTTCGTGAGAAAAAATATCAGCTAATGAAAGCATAACGGCATGCATACAGCACCGAGCTTTTCATATGCATACAGACTGCTCTATAACTGGTTGCAAGAATACGGATATTTTGCTGCCCTTTGTTTTTCCCTTTATTACAGCTAAATAAAATATATATCCTGAACCTACCAAGTCCACAACCTGTGTGTAAGCGATGCCAAACTTCACCTCTACTGGTAGATTCTTGTCTTCAACGGGTCTGACGTTCTTGTTGTATCCTCTGGAGAACAAATCCTCGATCAGTCGATACTCGTCATCATCTTGATAGGAATCTGTGAAACAATACGCACACACAAAGAAATTAACAAAAAACAAATAATAATGATGTTATGTCCTCAAGGTGAACTGAAAATAATATTTGGTAAAAGGACATATAAAAAATATTTGGAAAAAGCACAATTTGAAAATAAAGAATGATCTCATTTTGCCACGAGGTAAGAAAGTGCACTTTTAAAAACATTTTAAAAAGTGCCAGTGCTGTAACACGGCGAGGTACAGCTCAGTGTTGCATTTCCGTGCAATAGATTTGAGCATACTACGCCATTCATTGATAGCAAAATCACCAACAATGTTACACACAAGTTCAAAAATTGACGTCCAATTATTCAGAAGTAAATCTCTGCTCTCCCTGTGCATCATTGTCGGCAACGTTGCGCACAACACGCGACGAAATGAACACGTGATACAAATTGTTGCGTGCGATATGGGAGCTTTAGCAACTCTTATTTGCATAATGTAGGTCACGTGGTAAAAGATCAGGTATTAATGAATGAAACAAGATGGCCACCGGAAAATATGTTTAACAATTAAACCAACATGCTTGTATGAGGTGATATAAGCTCACGAAAGATCACGTGAGTGTGCAGGTTAATTTCTAATTAATTAATTATTTTTTAATAATATAGTTAATGAGAAAAATAATTTGTTGTATAACATTTAGCTAGGAAGTTAATATTAAAACTAAGCTAATATTAATATTAACATATAATGCATATATATATATATATGTATAGACCCCTTGCACGTTGGAATGCAGCTCAATTTGGAGGACAAATCAATACTTTCCAATTCCCAGGAGATTGAAATTCTTTTGTTTTGTCCTACAAATTGAGCTGTTTTGACGTCACGTGCAAGGAGTCTATAATTATTAGTTTATCTTGCAAATTCAGTTGAAGGAAGTGACTTTAAGTGATTAATCCATTACCGGCTCCACCAGGCAACCTTTCTTGATTAGAGAAACAGGAACAAAGCCGATGCATTTATTCAATTCTCGTTAAACTTATTATTCTTAGCCTCCTGCGCAGCCGCTGTGAGGCGCTTCCGGTTCCCGTCATTCCCCCACTAGCGTCTGCTCCAACTGGAACAACATTCCTTTCTACATTGTTTTCTATTAGCCAATCAAATCGCTAGGTGATATGCAAATGTTCTATTTTGAGTAGCCGTTGCTGTTTATAGTGTTAGTGAAGTCGTAAACCTGTGAGATAATAATTGCTAGATTGTCAAATATACAATGAAATTAGGGTCTACTAAAGTGTATTAGTCTAATATCTAATTCACTGGTTTAGTGATTTAACTCTAACCGAAGGAATTAGTGATTTAAACTCTGTAAACGAGAGTAGACTTCTCGGAATGCGGTGTGTTTAGTATTCATAAAAGTACTCGTGAAAAGTTCAAATATATTAACATTTAGTCCTACATTATATTGTGATGGACCGAGGAATAGTAGAAGAGAGACAGCCCGTAGGGTTTATTTACTTGTACATTGTAGCTCAGTAATTATTTTAATACTTTTAAACGAGCGTGATTAGTATTTCAATGACGAGGATAATCAATATCACCAAGTAGGAAAGATTCACAAAAACGCCCTCAAAAACGTCTTTATTTTCTAAAAGTACGGCATCAATGACTTTTTTCTGATGAATTTTGAACTTATTTATACAAAAATCCTGGCTTACTTTGCTATAATAGTCATCCATACGTTCATTCTCTAGGAAAAGACGGCCAAGGTCAAGGTCGTACCCACAAGCTTTTGTGGGGCTCTCTCTGATTGGTCAAATTCATAGAAAGGAATGTTGTTCCAGTTGGAGCAGACGCTAGTGGGGGAATGACGGGAACCGGAAGCGCCTCACAGCGGCTGCGCAGGAGGCTAATTATTCTGTGTAATAGACTATTTCACGGTTGTCGTCGCTCAACCTCAGCCTCGATAGCGTGTAATTTATCCTTTAGAATTTGACTAAAGCCCGTGGAAGTTTTAAATGTTTCAATAGATATTTTTGAAAGCGCTCGTGCATCTCGAAAATGGTCTATTGTTTAATGTGTACATTCCTTAAATTACCGTGAGCTGTAGTCAAATTCTAAAGAATATATTACACACTATCGAGGCTGAGGTTGAACGACGACAACCGTGAAATGGTCTATTCATTGTGAGTTAAATAACGCAACCGTTATTAATATTTGCTCTTTATAGATAAGAGTGGAAAACTAGGTACTTTTTGTCATGCATGCGGGACTACTGGGCAAAACGTTTGGGGAGACAGCAACAGAACACAACCACGAACTTTATTTCGCAAGCGGCAGTTCCAATATTCTTCAGAGAATGTTTTGTTTGTTTGGTGTTTTTTGTTCTGCGATAGTCTGTGTAGATATAGGCCATTTGCTTTATCCACCCAAATGCTGCTACCCAGTTCCCGATGGTCAGATCAATACCCAGTTATCCCCCCATTATGATCTGTCAAGGACAAATACATTAGGTCATTACTCCATTCCTTCAGTACAGCTGGTAAAGCTTGTCGATTAATTCCATTCAGAGTGTATCATAAATTATGGTGATAACTCAATGTTATCTTTCTTGTTTTTTTGATAAAAATGTTATTTCTGTTTTGGTTATGTTATTCAGTTCTGTTATATTTTGTATTTTTTTTTTCTGTTATTTTTGTTTACATATTTTTCTCAGTCACAATTAATCTCGTACATTTTAAAAAAATGATAAAAAATATTGATTTTATCATTTAATTCTTTTTTCTTTTTTTTTTCATTTCACTTTAGATTACCCCTTCATTATCATCTTTGTTTTAATTTTATCAAGGCGTTAAGCTGGTTTAGCGTTAAACATTAGAATCTACGGTAGTCATGACAACAATGACGAGGAAAAGGGGAGGAGATTGTAAAGATGCATGCAGACTGAGAAGAAGAAAAGGGTGATAGATAGAGTACAAGCCATAGAAGGGAAGGGGAAAGACGAATAGGAATGATGAAAATTAATATAATGTGAGGAAAATAAGAATTGAAGAGTGAAAGAAAATTGAAGAGGGACAGAATGAGAAGGAGTGAAAGAACTATGAATCAATTTTAGGGTTGTACGCAATGAGATTGAGTAACTGAAAATAAGGTGGAAAATGGAAACATGATTGAAGAGGATGAAAAAGGGCGAGAGAAAGAAATGGAAATACCAAGAGGGTTATAATAGACCCCTTTCACGTGACCTCAAAGCAGCCAAGAAGACAAAAGAAAAGAATTTCAACCTCCTGAGAATTGGAACCTATTGTTTTGTCCTCCAAATTGAGCTGCATTCCGACGTGCTGGAAGGGGTCTATATTATTCTTCAACTCATAATAAAAAGCGTGCATTAATTGCATTTAGCAAATTAACATATTAGATTAATTAGCAATAATATTGGATTGGTGCATGCATGCAGTAAAATGCTCAAAATAACTCAAGCATTGATTATCGAATAAGCCATTAAAAGAGATTAAAAGCAAAAAGTTAGACTATTATTTAAAAAGCGTGCAAGAATATAGTGCAGAAGTGGAAAAGATTAAAAGTTAGTGAAGGTCAATCTAGCACTCACTCTCCAGAGAAACTTTAACCTCGTCTGTTGGAAAGGCAAGGCCGTCGGTCAAGTTCGTACTGTTGATAGCTGTCAATCAAAAAGAATACCAACAACATAGCATTGATTCTTGATTATAATATATGATATAAAAGCAATACTTATCGTTATATATCCTTTCATGACAGACGGACAGACAGACAGACAGACAAGCAGACATCTCTAGACAGACACACAGACAGACAGCAGACAGACACACAGATAGACAGACAGACAGACAGACAGACTCAGGCAGACAGACAGACAGACAGACAGACAGACAGACACAGGCAGGCAGGCAGGCAGGCAGACAGACAGACAACAGTCACTCGGATAGGACAAGCCGAGAGGCCGACAGACAGACATGAGGATTCAAAATAGATAACAGATCAGGGAAGCAGTCACAGAAACAGACAAACAAACGGATAGACAAACAGACACAGCCAGCTGATCTGAGAAAAAGTGTTAGCCAATCAGAATCGAGAAAATTTGCAAAACTGAGGTGTCACCCTTGGTCTTGAAATGATGGATTTCCAGGCCACCAAATGAAAAAAAAATAACGTTGCTAATGAACGCTTGATAACAGTGACACAACAATTAACGACTTTCATTTTTTAATTACAATATTTTTATTTTTCGTTCATGCCAGAAAGCAGCGCATCTTATTAAATAGGACATCTAACTTTTGCAGTGACGTCATTTCTACATCACTATTTCAGATCAACTGGAGGTAGGCATTAAAGCAAACAGACAAAAAGACAAGCAGACAGACAGACAGACAGAATATAATGTTAAATGTTGATATAAATAGAATCAAAGCCAAGAACTTATAAAAGTATATACAATATAATAAACAAGTACAATGAAAGACCAATAAATATAATTACTAACAAAACAAAACAAAACATGAAATAATAATAGGTGCTTTACACAGTAATCCCAAATGCACATTAGAATTTTTTTTCGTATTCTGGGGGGAGGGGGGGGGGGGGTAGGGTGCATGTGCATGTTACGTCATAGTCGTCATGTTGGTTGACTTTACAAAATATTCCTCATTAGCTTCTCATGTTATATCATCCAACATGACGGCTGCTTCATTTTTATTTATATGTAAAGGGATTTTGAATCATATAGCTGCACCCCAGAAATACATGAAGCAAACATTGAACAAATACATGCATGGACGGAACAATCGAGTCGTTTTCCAGAATCCACGTCTGACCTCTCAAATTTAGCTGGTCACAGAGACAAAATGGGTAAATAAAAAGAAGAAAATTTGAAGCAAGTTAAAGATAAACATTTTGAGGCTCTTTCTTCCTCTCAAAAAAAAATACATGTAGTTTTGGGCTCCCTGTGTTGGGACGTAATCAAATATGGCGTCATGTTGCCATGGAATGCCCATCCTGTTGCCATGGAATACCCATAAACGATTTGAAATATTTTTAGTACAGCGTAGAATTAATTTTATATATCTAATTGAGTTAAAACATATTCAGGTGGGAAATATTCAATCATTCTAAAATCAGTTGGCAAAAGAAATAGCAACAGTTTCAAAAATAAATGAATAACTAAAAATCATAGTTTATATTCTGGTTTTAGGAGGTGCTTTTAGAGCTTTGCCATTCACTTACGAGTGACAAAATGAAGCCGTCTTAAAAAATAATGAGACTATGCTTTCAACTCTCAACAGGAGAAGTCTATAAACATTTAGGGGGAAAAGTAGCTTTAGATTCAAAGGGAGATATTATAATA